>OZ037782.1:20319630-20332130 GCA_964035525.1 Porites cylindrica | reverse complement strand
TTTGATTTTCAAAGCATTTCTAAGAGAGGATAACACTCTTGCTCCCACGAGTCTGCTGAAGCTTTAGTGGTAGAGCATCTGGACTAGTAACAGGAGGTCATAGGTTCACTTATGTCCAGAAATGCGTTTGATATTTTGTTAACAATAATTTAAAAATAATTTGGCGATTGTTCGCCATATTCGCCATTTTCATCAATTTTTCAATTTTTCGCCGAAATCACCACTGTCAAAAGGGCCCCGTTGTCATCTCATTTGAATTTTTGTCAAGACATTGGCGATTATTCGCCATTTTCCCCAAATTTCACTTGGCTAAAATCGCCACACTTAAAGAGGACCCATAGCCACCATGTAGGAAAATTCGCCAAACTTTGCTTCGTCACAACATATTCGTCAAAGTTTGGCGAATTTTCGTCATTATCGCCAATGCTTGCATTTCTGGACATATCTCCATAGGTTCGACTCCTGTTGGGAATACTCTTACTTTTTTCTTTCGATCAGCCTGTGTCATTTACTGGAAAATCATCTTTGTCACCATTGCTTTTGTTTATCAGGTGAGAATGCCATCCAGGATCAGGACGTTCTCAGTGCCGCACTGTACCCCAAAGTCTTCAAAGATTACATGTTGTTCAAGGAGGAGTTTGGTCCCGTTCACGGCCTTCCCACCAGGCTGTTCTTTACTGGCCCGGACATCGGCGAGGAATTCCAAGTGGAGCTACAACCTGGAAAGGTTTTGAACATCAAGGTGCTTGCCATCAGCGACTTGCATCCTAATGGACAGAGAGAGGTGTTTTGTGAGATGAACGGGCAACTCAGGACAGTCATGGTGGAGGACAAATCAGTCACTAAGGTATTAACCAGGGTACTTACCATTTTAAGAAAGACCTCTTAGATTGAAAATCTAAAGTAAATACCGTAAATCCTCATTTATGCCACCGGAGGGCTTATTTATTTCAAGCACATTTAAGGGAGGGGTGGAGGGGGGGGGGGGGGGGGGGGTTAATTAATTTACCGAAATGGGGCACCATACTGCTTTATCAAACAACCATAAAATGGTATCAATTTTCCATAAAGAACTTCGACCGACGCAAAGTGGAAATAATCAAGCACATGTCGTTAGAGGTCTTGTAGCCAAAGATCAAACTTCCAGCACATGAATTAACCATACCGGATCAGTCCGTCCATCTTTTATTAATTTGGTGGTGATGAATACGGAGGGAGGGGAGAGGGCTTAATAATTTTTTCCCCTGAAAAGAGGGGGTGGTGGGGGGGGGGGGGGGCTCATTAGAGAGGGAGGACTTATAATAGGGGATTTATGGTAATCGATGTTTCGATTATACATTTAAGCAGTCTCAGACTGTTGTGAAGACTGCTCACACCCTTATTTGATAAACGCACGAACTGAATTCTTTTCCCCTGCTTCCAAGCGTTCGTTTCCTTTGCTATTTGTCGCGTTTTTTCCAGTTTGCGTGCCTTGCGTGGCAGGCGTTTTAAGGGAAATTAAAGCCCGTGCGTACATATAGGGTGCGCACGAGAGAGAAGCACTCATTGCGTTCTCGCATGCCTCTATTCCCCCTTCCAATTCTCTCCAAACACCTGCCACGCAAACTATGTTTTGCGTCGAAAAAATAGAGAGATGCCATTAATAGTCTGTCTTTTTCCGCGTTAATTGCTACTTCGCCTCTCCGATTTTGTCCGTCATTTTCCCTAGTCACATTCACATTATCTCGTCCTCAAATCTTTGTCCACGAGAGATCTGGGTACAAGAGTTGTCGGTTCCCTGTTGAAAGGCATTTATTTTATTCTTTAGACTTTGGAGCGACATCCTAAAGCTGACAAAGGAGTCAAAGGCTCTGTTGGAGCTCCCATGCCCGGGAAGGTAGTAGGCATCCGTGTAAAAGAGAAAGAAGTTGTGAAGAAGGGAGCTCCATTGGTTGTACTGAGCGCCATGAAAATGGAGACAAATGTTAGCGCCCCGATCGATGGTACGGTCACCAAAATTTCCGTCAGTCTTAACCAGAGCTTAGAGGCAGGAGACTTGCTTGTTGATATTGAACCACTCAGTTAAATCGGCGACAGTCATTGAGCTATCGGGAAGTGTTCGGTGTCATTCCGAAGTACTCGGTTGTTGGTGGTGTAGTTACTTGTAGTAAATAATGGAGGATGACAAATCCAGTACGGTTAAATATTTTTATCCATAAAGGCAAACTCTTTGTTTAACAAATCTTAGTACCAGTGATGATGGATATGCTTTGCAGTTCAGGTTCAGAGTAAATGCTTAAGGGATTGGCAGTTTAGGCTCTTGAAGCACTTCAGATGATGAATCCAGGATGAAACACCTGTAATCTGGTTTTTTTAAATTAATTTTTAATTGTTGTTTGCTCGAGAGAGGGCTAGGTGACAGGAAGTGGTTTGAGGCACGTGTTCCTTGGGCGCCACATTAGGCTGACTTAGCAAGAGAACGGGAACGTCAGTTGACGACGGCGCACGCAAAGCAAGCCACTGGCTTGGCCAATGGCAGGAGCGGCAAGTTGGGAACCGGAGGTCGAGTTTAGTCCTTTTCGGGCGCTTTCCCATTGTCAAATAACGTTCCCGTTCTGTTGCTAATCAGCCTATTATACTCTAAAAGGACCGGGAACGAAGCTTCAAAGCATCTTGATGGCGAAAAGAAAAAAGAAATGTCACTGGCCTAAAAAGCTCTTAGTAGCAATAGTATAACGTTAATATATTGACAATAACTCAATCCTTATCAACATTTGCTGGATTGGGGTCTGAAAAAAATTATTGCTTGAAAATCCATTGCGGCTAGTTCAAACATTATACTTTCTTCACTTAAATCACGTAAAGAATTAATTTCTGTTAGGTATATCAAGTCAACTTTCTTTTGTTCCAAAATCCAGTAACTAATGTACGTAAAAATGTGTAGGGAAAAATTGTTCGCTTGGTCTTAGCAAAGCGCTCTCCTAGTCCAAGTGATAAAAAATACTATGTTTACGCTAGTAGTTATGGTAATAATTTCCAATTAATAAAACCATCTTTAAAAAGTAAATATTAAATCAACTAAACGTCACTAATGTAATAGATGCAGTCTTGGGAGGCAAACTGAGCTTTATATAATGTGATTACTTTGCGATAATGTGTAATTAGAGGGTTAACATACAAGGTAATGATCTCATTCTTTGTAGTGTGTCCCGGCTTTCGTAATGATCAAGGTGCCAAAACATGAATTATTTACTGCCGTATGACGCTGAACTAAGCTACCTTTCCGCGTCCTCTATCACTCTAGTAAGGGAGAAGAAAAGATATGGAATATTTGGTAGCCAACCAACCACCATTTTAGGTCGAAGCCTCTTCTCGGTGGAATGGCATAACGATGAAGCTTTCCACGTTTTTTTTATTTTTTATTTTTTTATTTTTCAACTTCTGACATGTACAAGTTAGGGAAAATCCGTCGTCACCATTGGAAAAAGCGTCTTAAATTAGCAACATTGCCAATTTTGAAAATGATTTGCTAAGGTGGCTTGCTACACTAGCCGTACGACCCCATCTGGAAATTTCAGGATTTATTTAGTACTTTGAAATAACTGTTTTTAGAGAGAGAAAAAAAATCCTATAGACAAAATTTTTGCAAAAACCAAAAATGTGGAATTTTGTCTCTTTTTATATTAACTATAAGCTGTCTTTTATATAGGATTTGTTTGGAAAAAATGTTGAAACGAACCCAATGGTCGAAAGCATTGCGCATGCGTCACCGTTAGAGGGGAAAACCCTGCTCGTGAGATCGCGTGTGCACTCAAGTTTAGGAGCTGAAGGCTTGTTCAGCTCCACAAATATTCTCCAAACAGCAGATTTCGGCCCCTCCGAGTTGTCTTCTTAGCTTGCTGTTCTTGCTAATATTTTAGCTGATAGTTCGCCTAATTCTTCCTGGTGAAACGACTGAAATGTCCGCAGTTTTTGTTCTCACTACCAAGACAACTCTACCTCATCCCAAGGTCTTCTAGGTTAACAGTTCAATAATCTGCAACTTTTCTGCACTTTTGACTTCCTCGTTTCAATATGGTATTCAATAGCTGGTTATGCTGAATTATGCGTGGGATTTTCGCCCATCAGAAACGGAGAATGATTTTTTGGCTATCTAAGGCGAAGCCTAATCGAAAAATGGAGCCCTTTGTCTGTGCAGCAAACAGACAATAGAAGACGGATCAAAATATGTTTCCCTCCCCCCCCCCCCCCCCCCCCCTACGATGGGGCACCTTTTTAAATTATTGGGGGGAGGGTGGGTAATTTCAAACAGTTAATAAGTTCCTTCTCTCCTAACATGTGACAGCAGATTACCCTCTGATGTTTTTGCTATTCTCTCCCTGCGTTTGCCGATTGACCTGCACCCATCCAAATCTCTTATTTCATTGGTCCCTATAGCCTGCACTACCTACTGTTTTCAGGGATAGTGGCATTGTTTTGTCACTATCCCTATTGTTTTCCCATCCAATCAAAAACCTTGTTTGGAATAGGCGCAGGCCGGCCCTGCGTTTGGGAAGTCATTCTTTACAGGAAAGGAATATGCTATTTGTAGATCGCTCTATCAAATAGAAAAATTTTCAGTCACTTTAAATGTAACATCCGACAGAAACAAGAAATAATAAACAATTGAATAAACAAAAGTAAAATTCAAGTAAGAAAAAAGACTCGTAACCTCCTTACCTTCGCATATTTACGTCGATAACTCGTGACAGTAACTTGAGCTCGACAGTGCGTCCGCGCACTGTTGGGACTGTTGGAAATTGTGTTACTTTGTTGCAGAGTTTTTGAGATCGTAAAAGTGGAATCAAGTACCATGCTAACAGAGCTATCTTTCTGTCATGGTTTTCAGCTTGTACGAGTCGTTCGCGTGGCAGACATTCACGTCCCGCTTGGCTTGTTTACGGTCGCACGTATTGCGTGCCTATTGCAACTTCGAGTCAAAACAATCGATCTCGATTACTCTATTTGGGCAACGTTCCAAGAACAATATACTGTGCAAATTGAATTTCACAGTTTCAAAGCTTAACGTCTTATGAAAACACCACATTCACAAGAATGTCCTTGTCATGTAACCCATTCATTGCTATCATTTAATAAAAATCATGGACAAAAATACTTGTCGAGGACATGCCTACATATACCTATAAACATTTCAATCCTCTGCGTGCCATTTATGGGGTCATTAGCTCAAAAGCTGTGCTTCTCTGTACCATGCAATCATCAGTTAACCCAAGTCCATTTATATCTGTCTTTTCTTCTCATAATATTTTATTTCAGCTGTTTTTTGAAAATCTAGGAAATCTTGACGTGTGAAAAGAAGTGAACTGAAGCTGAAGGACCCCTGGGGGGAGGGGGGGGGGACACTTGGGTATTTTTTCGGTGGGTATGTGCCGCCCGGGACTCCAAATTGGCACCCCGTTATAAAAAAAATTCCCCTAAAATTGATACCCCGTTCTAAAAATGGGCCAATTTTTTATACCCCGTTCTAGAATTCGCCCTAAAACTGATACCCCGTTATAGAAATGGGCCAATTTTTTATACTCCGTTCTAGAAAGTTTGTAAATTGAAATAGCCTTTTTTTTAAAGAACATATTTCTTTATTTGTTCGACTTATACATCAAATAAATGCTTCTTCATAATCAGCAACAATTTTAAGCAGAAGATAAAGCCGTGATCCACAATTTTTTATACCCCATCCAAGAAAACACCTCTGAAATGGATACCCCGTTCTAAATCAGGAGCTTCAAAATCACGACCCCGTTGGGGCAGCACATACCCGCATAGGTAATGTATGGGAGTACCCCCCCCCCCCCCCGGCCCCAGGGTGAAGGACACAAAGTCTGTGTTACAGGTCAAAATTAACTTCTGGTTAAAATTTTTTAACCTGGGTTGATTCTCTGTTTTCTGTGCCTCTCAGCCTTTATTCATGAATAATAATTAGGGCTAGGACGTAAAGGAAATTGACAATCAACCTAGGTTTCATCCTCGGAGACCCAGGGGCAGATAGTGGGTGCGAGGGAAAGTCTAAACGAGCGGGAAAATATGGCACGAAGAAGAAAAGTAAAGAACGGCGAGAAGAGCCCCTGGGGACAATGTCTTACCAGACCAGTTCCAAACGGTCGCCGCCGTCCTGGCTTCTGATTGGTGCCAGAAAACTTTTGTGTTTTTCTGCCCAATCAGAAGCCAGAACGGCGGCGACCGTTTGGAACTGGTCAGGTAAGACATTGTCCCCAGGGGCTCTTCTCGCCGTTCTTTACTTTTCTTCGTGCCATATTTTCCCGCCCGTTTAGACTTTCCCTCGCCCCCACTATCTGCCCCTGGGTCTCCGAGGATGCCTAGGTTAAAAAAGGGTATGCAATTTATGATATGTATCATGATTCAATAAAGGTTGCTTTCTTTGGGCATTGGTAACGGCGCACTGGGAATCCATTGTTTAATGATCACTCAAGCAAATCGTTGCATTGTTCTGTATGCCCAAATTAACAAAAGAGGAGAGAAAAAGTGAAGTTAATCAACCTATGATGAAACCGTGATATCTTCATGACGAAGTTAATCATTTGGCTTTGTTGGTTTGCAGGAAACTTCACGAAAATTTGCTAAAATGTAAACGGCCAACGTGCACAGAAGTTCACGGTTTTGCTTCATCATATTATTTTTCTCTCCACCTTTGCCGTCGTGGTATGGTAAACTGCCTGGTATCACACTGAAGTTAGTGCAAACAGGAAAACAGAATACATTCAATGGCAGTACATAAAAAATAAGATTTTTATTCATGACAATAGATTCCTAGTTCTTGACAACAAGACGCAAAGCTACAGGACATGCGTTACATCAGATTGGATTAATGGCATTGTGTCTTCATATGTCTAGGCTTTTGCACTCCTGAAAGTTACAGAATAAAGGAGAAACTAGTAACACTTGAATTTACATTTACAATTGGAGCATCTACAGCGGCCGCAACCATTTCCACAGGTCTTGCACACAGCTGTACAATCTGGACAGTTTCCACCTGGCGATCCGGTGGTAGGTTCCTGACCTGAAAAGACAACGCTAAGACAGTGGTAGCTCGAAATAGTTATCACCTGACTAACAAACCTAGGCTGACTTTACGCTCATTTAACCCTTCCCCACCCCACTTTCTCTGTAGCGGTTAGAAAATAGACAAAAACACGTTTATTCTCTGGAAAAACGTGACTAGCAATGACTTTCCACAATGACACAATGGTGTGAAGAAAAACGGCTACATTCCTTTCCTTCCAACAGGAGCACGAAAAAAACTAAATTACTACTATCTTAAGCGAAATCTAGAGCCACTGTATTTATTTATTTATTCATTTAGCCTCGCCTAACTAGAATACAATCTTTATACATGAATACATAAGGCAGGGAGACCACTACAGCCTAACCAATTACAGAGGATCCCTTGTTAATTAAAAAAAACACTTAACAACTAAAGTTACTGATATATAAACAAAAATCAAAAGGAAACAAAATACAGAAGTTCAAATTGTTAGAAGCAGCACGTCGGTGGACACAGGAGAGTCCTCGCTATGTTGCACCTGGGACAGATTGTTCTCCAGATTCTGATGTCGTCAACGTCGTACAGGTCCAGTGCCTTATTGCGTTCGAGGTACGAGAACGCAACTCCTAATTTGTTTTGCGTGTTCTGTGCATTAGTGGGTGTCCTGTGCAATTAATAGGGGAGTTTTTTCTCGAGATTGCATTTGTGTCGGCACACATTTGCCTCGCTATGAAGCGATTGCTTTTTTTGCGGAATACCAGTTGTATTAGAAAGCCGCAGGTCATCTCGGGGGGGGGGGGGGGACAGCACCCCCTACACCCTCCCCCTAGATCCGCCCCTGTGAATAAATAGATAAATGAATAAACAGAGATAAATTGCAATTTACCTTCACTGGGTAAAGCACAACTTGTTACTGCAACAGCAATTACCAATAAAATCACTAGGCGATTCATCATGAGCTAAAGTTAAAGAAATATATTTTGTTAGCAACTGAAGGGGGAGCAACTGTTGTTTTTAGACTTTTTCGGCAGTTTCTATTCTGATATTTTGACAGGGTTTTTAAACCGTATTTTTTTTTTGCACGAATAGGCCCTTGATGAATGAGCGGATTCACTGGTTTCGTGTGGGTAGACGGCCGATTCGTGTAATAAAAATTGCTGTTTCAAAAATATCCGGATTCACGTGACCTAGCTGCAAAGGACTCATCGGAACGGCTTAGCTTTCACTTACCCTGTACGAGTACAAGCTCTCTATTAGCTTTTCAATAACATAAAATATTCGCCTAATCAAATTCAATAACTTGAGCGTGCTAGATATTCCCGTGAGTGAGCACGCTGATAACGTCAATAAACTATACCTCGAGTTCTTATGAGCTTAGCAATCCTCCCAAGACGTCTCCCAAGTGCATCCATAACTCAACAGTGTACGATGAAGCGCCCGGATGAAGCGTTAACCTCGTGTTTTATAACGTAAATTTAGTGAAGACTTTTGAATTTGTTAACCGATAGTAGGGAAAAGAGGTGAGTGGTTGTTGTTGTTGTTGTTGTCATCTGCACGAGATGTGCGGGGTATGGCGTTTGCAAATCATTCTTTGCAAAGTTGTTTCTTTCAAAAAGAATTATTCGGGGTCTTAATAGTTTTCCAGTACCTCAATATGGATTGTATGAATATTATCTTAAGCGACTTGAGTAAACTTTCTCTCAGTTTCATAACAAAAACATAACTGTGAGGAAACAAAATATAGACACGTAGACCTTGACGCGTACTGCTTTAAACGTGCGCTACAACCGAGTTTTAATCGACTTATAATCAGAGATTCAGTTCCAACCCTCCCGTTTTGGCCGGAAACCTTCCGTTTTCGGCGAATATTTCTGGCGTCCCGTTTTTGCTTAATATTCTCCCGATTTTTTAAACCATTTCCGCCAGTCTTTTTAGCATGGTTCTTTGCTGATTTTCTGTGGTTTCCCAACCATTTTTACCCTTTGGTATTTCTCGACCATAGACGGACAGACAGACAGCCTTTATTTTAGATAGCACGATAATTATAAAAGCTATGCAGCTTATGGGGTCGTTCATAGAAACTAAACCTAAAACCGAAATATATAAAAATAAAATAACACAGGATCGGACTATCTAAGAGATAATTGTTTAAAAAACACTGACTAAAATATATGTGCATCATTAAAAAACTCTAAAATCCCCTAAATATAATTAAGATCTTTACGTTTAAAATTTGTAGTAGTTTTAAAAGTCTCTTTAAAAGTCAACTCTTTAAAAATGTCCATTAAACGGGTTTCCCTCTTCAGGTCTTCATAACTTATGTCTGAAAAATTATTGTCGATAGTACGGGGCCTCTATGAGCGATAGAGCTTTTGCCTTAGGCAGAGCTGAAGTGAGGCACCGTTAGAGAGCCTAGCACTCGTAAAGAGTAACCTGTAGCTTGTTTCATTACAGTATCATACCATAAGCCTGCGATAATTTTGGGCGCCTTATTTCCATTAACTGTGATCTCAAAATGCAGGAAATGGCTTCTTAGAGGCACATATTATTAAGTTTTTCCGGGGGAGCATACCCCTGACCGCCCTAGATTTTCGCGACTTCAGCGCTATGCCGCTCCTAACACCTTTCTTTGTTTTGTTGACAGGGTTGGAGTCTTTGCTTATAAAACAATTAGTTCGTGCTTCAGCTGTGCGTATGTCGAGAGATCGAGCAGTTGCACGGGAAGTTTGGAGAGCACTCAAGAGGCTAGAAGTGCTCTCGGCTGCGCCTCGAACATAGTTAGAAGAGGAGACTGGTTAGTACGATCTAGTAAACCCGTTAGGCGTCTTTCGTTATACGTTTTTGTAAGCATTTTAGGACCTGACCGTGCACAACGTTTAATAGCATTCCTATCACTTCAAACTTATTGAACCTTGGATTAGAAAAGTGATGAGAAGTACAAAGGCTCAGCTGAAGGTTACGGCAGGGACAAAACAATTTGTGGGATTGGGGTTTCTCACCTTGATCAGTCTTCCCAATTAATCTTTCGTAAGTCTTGTTCTAAAGCGAGCAGCGTTCTTGGTGATCGCGATGTCGAATATGATGAAAGCTCTTAAAATCACTCCACCTTTATACCTTCTAGCGAGTGACAGTAGATGATAACGTCAGAGTCTCGTTTGAGCTGAATTCAGCTCTCAGCGCAGCTGTCAGAAGTTATGACTGCTGCCGGCGGGCGGAAGTAATGAGGTCAAGATCTGAGTGAGGCAATTTGTGGTTAAAGCTCAGTTGCCCCCAGTCACAACTAACATGCTTGTCTCCGAACATTTTATGTTTTCGAGAAAAAGAATATATCTGGCTTTTACTTCCTCAGAAACATTCTGTTCTCCCCGAGAAAACGATTTTGAGCTAAGAATTTCTCCTGACCAGTTCCCTTGCAACATAAGCTCTACTTTATCCGGCACGACTTTTTCGCTCACGACGTAAACGAATTTCCTTTTGATAACTAAAGTGCAATAAAAAAACCTTTTAGGTTAATGATGTCAAGTACAAGAAAACTAATGTAAGCGTTACAGTTAAACCCACGACGCTCTTCCTTAAACCAAAACCCGGGGGGGGGGGGGTACTCCCTAATATGGGCTATATAGGTATGTGCGGCCCCAAAGGGTAGGATTTTTCAGCCGTTTTGGTCATAAATTGGGTATCGATTTTGGCTATTTTGCCGCCTTTTTGGTCATAAATAGGGTAACGATTTTTGCACTGTAGTCTTGAATGCACCTTTTTAGAAGAAGCTACTTCCTTATCGTGTCCCCATAACCTAATAAAAGCAGATAAACATTGCCTTTAACATTGGTCTGAACTAGGGAAATAATTATAAGGCAGGTCTGAAAAAGGGGATAGATTTAAGGGTCAGGTCATAAATAGGGTATCCAATTTTTGGTAAGGTCATAAATAGGGTAGGGAAAATCACAGATTTTGGTCATAAATAGGGTAAGGGTTTTGGGAAGCGGGCCGCACACCCCTACCCAATTTTTCTGCGAGTACCCCCCCGGGAACCAAAACAGGAACTCTGACGTATGTAGGTGGTCAGCGATAGTCCCAAAACGTAACCGCTCAAATTCAATAAATGACATTCATGTTGAGAATCACTTAACAGGACTTGAAAACCTGTTGATACAAAATAAAATACGGATTAACCTTGATCTACAAACTGATCGTAGCAAAACGATAGGCACGAGTGAAACGTCAAGCGCTAACATGAAATAAACTAAAACATAACCTACAAAATACTTCACAACATTATGCACGTAACATTTACATTGGCGCACCTTTAATTGGAGATCGACAGAGCCGTTGTTGTCAAAAGTTTGAGGAAAATCGACCAAATTGTGGTCGTTTTTTACAAAATCACGTCGCTATGGTGGACTTAGCTCAACACACTGGATGTCAAAATCTACTTAAAAGTTTCATTCCAAATTACAGAGGCCCCGAATTTAATGCAACATCGTAAGAGTGGAGGAAGAAGATGTGAGAACGTACGGAGGTATTAAAAAGTGTTTTAATCCGAATTGTTTGAACACTCATTTCAGACGTTTTTATGAATATGTAAAGATCGTCCGTTGTCTGACTCCATTTTGAATTTCTGAGATACATATAATGAGCTTCGAAAAGAAAGATTCTACAGGAAAGATGCGGTTTGGGCTAAACATTGTCAAAATTAACAATTTTATTTGTAAGTTATATTTTACTTGTTTTAAAATCTTAAATATAAGCTTAAATGTAAGTCTTATATTTACTCGTTCGTAGAGGCTAAAAAAGGGCGCTACTCTCCCATGCTTAAACTCGTTCGTGATTCGTTGCTCACCACTATTAATTGCACAGAAAGAAATTTTCGCACTACAAATTTAACTTCAGTGGGTGTAGCATATAAGGGGCACTGACATATTCATGAATTTGCACAAAGTTTGAAGTTAAGCCTATTCCGGCGTTTGCATCTTAGTGATCGCGGTGTCCAATTCGATGAAAGCTCGTAAAAGCACTCCACCTTAATACCTTCTAGCGAGTGACAGTAGATGAGAATGTCAGAGGACTTCCCGTTTCAGCTCTAAGGAGGGGGACATTGCGGGATACGAAAAATTGGCAAATACCGAAATACCGATACAGCATTTATGATCGGTGACGCTCACTTAACGTTGTATCCATCTCGCGTGTTTTTTTTTTTTTTTTTTTATCTCAAGCAAGTATACGCCAGAAATCAACCCCAGCCTTCGCGAGAAAACGTGAGAAGATCTCGAATAGATCGGTACAAAGGCCAAATGAACAATACCGCAATACCGTGAAGAATCTTCTTTTACCGACAACCGTTAGCCAGAAGGATGAAACACCACATACCGCAGGGCTGGATGATACGGCAAAACCGTACATTAAAATAAAAGTTACCGAAATACCGCTCGAAAAAAAGCTCAATACCGCAATACCATAAACC
>OZ037782.1:20283793-20319430 GCA_964035525.1 Porites cylindrica | reverse complement strand
AGAACGCCATTATGCTTCCATAGACCAACGCCTCCCACGGAAACGACTTTAGGCGTCTTGTTTTTGGTTTGAAAATGTGAGGGAGAGGGGAATCAGAAAAAGTTGTCAACTCTCGTAAAACTTTATAAAATCAATCAATCAAGCTTTATTTACGGTATCACTTCATTAAAAATGCTCTACCAGTGAGCCGTTTACATAACAAAATTTTCAGAGAAGCTACACCAAAGCTAAAAATATATCTATATACTAGTAATAGTTGACACTACAGCTGCCCCCGTTCTGCATGTTGTCCATCAATAGTATTCTTGCTGATTGTGTAGCTCTTTGAGATAAACCGATTGATAATGAAGATTTTCACACATATTCTATACAATAGGTGAGATAAATATACAAGAAACGCAAGGTTCCATGCACAGTTTCAGCTCGATTTACACAGCTTTGATCAAAACATTCTCAGTTTCGAGAATGGTTTATTCTAAACCATAAGAAAAGATTTAATTAGAAGTTGAATTTTTCGCTATTTCTCTTTCACTTTTTACATTCAGTTCATTTTATTTGCCGGAAAGTAAGCCTTAGAAATTAAAAGGACGTTTGATCGATTCACGCTCGCGCATTCTAGTCAGGGGCACCCAACGTCAATTTTTGGAAAATATCAGTTCGGAAGACGATTTGAGATCTAGAATTTTCGGAACATTTGTTGTAAAATTTCTTGCTTGCCTGCCTCTCCTAGGATTTTCGAACATCTAAAAAATGGTATAATTGCCCATTTTTAATATATTTTTACAGTGAAAAGCTCACCTAGAACTTTCGGTAGCCTTTTTTCTGGCTGAAATTTTCGAAAAGGTAAGTTTTGATCCCTATAATTTTCGGATTACTAGACTTTCAGCTAGGAAATCCGAACAGATGAAAAATTTTTAGGGTATAAAAGTATGCCTATATCTACCGTTTAAATACTAAAACACGTTAAACAACGCTATGTTTAAGTGGTTTTGAACTATATTCCCGTTGCAGGGGTGCCCCTGTCTAGTCTTATTTGAAACTTTTTTTTTTATATATATATATTCTATTTTGTAATTAGGTAGCGCTTTGGACAATTATTGGATTTTAGCGCTATATAAATAAAATTATTATTATTATTATTATTATTACTTTATAAACGGAAGGACATCTGTGAGCAGGGAATAAGTTAGCACAGAATTTGATTGTCGGCGAATTTCTGTAATTGTCCATCAATCTACTAGTGATAAGCTAGCCGTTGTTCACTCGTCTTGCTTGTTTGGGGCTGAGTCTTATTCAGGTCAAAGAGAGAGAAAGGGTGTCTGGCAAGGTTTCCAATATACAGTGAAACCTGTATTAAGCGGACAACCTCGGGGAATGCTGTAGTGTCCGCTTAATACAGGGTGTCCGCCTAATACAGGTTTCGATAGATAACATCATATGAGATGTCAAATGCCATTCAAATAAACAGTCGAAATGTTACGAATACTCCCAGAGACTTTGACGATATACGTTTGCATTAATTTCTTTATCAAAGTGGACCAATTGATCATAGTACCATAAACATAGATTGCAACTCAAATTTGAAGAAATCAGATGAGTGAAACAAGCTCTATACAAACAAAACGAAATAGAAAACAATACTGTACTGTGAAACTAATCAAATAAGTTCGTCAAGTCACGTTTTTTAATGTAAAAATCGAAAAAGTTGTGGGTGGCAATTCGAAGTAATCTTTCGCGTTTCCGGTGTCTGGCATGTTGGGTAGTGGAATTTGATTACAATTGTCCGTTTAATACAGGTTGGTAACAATAGAAATGACTATTTCAGGTACTTTTTAGGTGTCCGCGTCCGCTTAATAGAGGTGTCCGCTTAATAAAGGTTTCATTTAAAGTAGATAAGGGAAATAAATTTGGGACTTCGGATACTGTCCGCTTAATAGAGGGTGTCCGCTTAATACGGTGTCCGCTTAATACAGGTTTCACTGTAAATCAAAGATTTGTGAACTCGTGTCTGGCAAACTCTCCAAGTGTTTATATATACACAGTTAAACGCACCTTATAACCTCATCTGCACTTAACGAGTGTCTTTTGGTCCATAACTTTCAAAACAACTGCTCCACAGAATGTTACCGCGTAACGCAAAAGAGTATCGAAGTATGACTGCACAATAAATGTTACAAAATCTGCCTGAACGGTCCCTTCGGGATTTTCTGTCTTTACGTCATCCTAACTATTTCGTACTTGTGGGCGCAAACAATAGAAACGGCATCATTACCTACCGATTCCTCGCGGCCCCTGTTCGAGCAAATCGAGATTTTTTCTGGTATACTGACTGTATATTTGAACTAAGTACTGTCCTTCGGGCGACGTGCCGTGCGCCAGCGAGAATATGGCTTGCGGTTATTGATTTTCAAAAGTCGATTTGGGTCAGATAAGAAGCGAAGAAATCGTTTACAGTAGATTTATAAAGATCCCATTGGGCTAATTAATCGTGCTAAGCGACAGGTATAGACATTTTTCAAGGTAAGTAATTCATTTATTCACACGAAACTCCTCTGGACCCTGTGGAAAGAGTTGAGATTTATCTCGTCTTTAGGCACATCAGAAGGCCATTCCACATGACTGTCCCCCTATAGCTAAAAGCCCGCTTCGCAGCTTCAGTATGTGGCCTTGGTACAAAAACATTGTTGTAGGAATGAACCCCAGGGGTTGGTTTAAACACGTTCTTTAAACTCTCATGGTAAACGTTATTTAGAGATTTAAAAACAGTCTTATTGCGAGCTGTTTAGAGCGTCTTTGCTCAAGGGTATCCCATCCCAAGTCTTGGAGGATCTCCGCAGATCTTGTGTTATAATCACTAAATGTTATAATTCCCCAAGCCCTAGCCTGCGTAGCAGGCGCTAGGAAATAAATGGGCTCAAGAAAGAACGGGCGCGCGCGAGGGAAACTAGAAGAAAAATACGACGAATACAGTTCCCAATACAATAGGAACAGCTTTATACTGAATGCAGGGCAAGATAAAAGAATTTCTGTTTATCAAACTTACTATGTATTTGTCCCTCTCTTTTCGAAACCTATCTTAACAAGGCAAATTCAGTATTATCTACGAAAAATTCACAAGAGTTTTTAGCTTCGCAAGTTTCCGTTTTGAAAAGAAATAAAGCCAGCAACGCCAGTACTTCTAACCGTCCATTTTTCAGCTGCACTGAAAGGCCTTGTACTTGGTAATTTATTCAAGGTTTTTAGACTTGACAGCACATTCGCACGGGAAGCTTACCACTTGGGGATAAAGATGACGAAAATACGACAATCGTCTTATTCTTTTCATTATCCTCAATGGCAAATTACCCGTGCGAATGTGTTGGCAAATCTTTCAAACTTGAATAAATTATCTAATACAAGGGTTTTCGTTGCAGCTGAAAGTGGGTCGGTTGAAGTACTGGAGTCGGTGACTTTATTTCTCCCCAAGACGGGAACCTTTAGTGCTGAAAACTGGTAGGAAATTTCCGTAGATGTTATATCGTACTATGTTTAGATTTTTTGCGAAAAGAGAAGAGAAAATACACAGTAACGTTGATAAATAGAAGTTGTTGCATTCGCCGTAGGTTTCTGATAACTCAATCTCTTGTTACTGACGCTTTGGGCAAGAATACCCTCGCAGATAGGAGATAGTCTGTCGGCTTTTCCTCTGTTTGTGTATCAACTTTCACAAATGTGTTAGCGTTGCATTTAAAGGTTAAATTTGACCAGCTATTTGTGCAGCGAGTTCTACGGTCACGATTGACTTTAAACTTGCAGATAAAAAACTAGAGAGCTCTGAGGCTTATTTACCGAAGTTAGAGAAAAATTTGTCTAAGGGTTTTGAAATTATTGACATTTTCTTGTAAAAATGCGGTTTTAATTATATGCCGATATCTCAAACGTTTTTATACCTATAAGAAAATAAATAACATTTTCTTAAAGTTTGAGCATTCTTTCAGTAAGAATGCCAAAAATCACAGAAATCAGTTTCATCATCATTCCTGCCGAAAACCCGATTCAAAAATATAACCAACGCGCATATAAATTACCCTGGGTACCAGAGATTTTTTCTCGCTTGTGACGAGGAGCTTCGTCGGCCTTAGGCCGAAGACGACCGAAACCGGAAACCGCGCATGAAAAGTCTCTGGCACCCAGGGTACATATAAATAGGTTCAGGCCACACAAAAAGAGATAGTTCAATTTCTGAAAGCTTCCAGTATAAGAGGGTCTCAATGGGGTGGTGGCTTTTACGGTTATCGGCTAAAATTTTGGCTCTTTTACGGGTATCGGTTAATTTTAATCAGTTACGGTTAACAAGTAACAAAAGTAGGTTCAACAGCTACAGTGTAAGGAACAGTGTATTGATCATATCCCATATTACCTTTCGGGATTGTCGCGTGCACATTTTTTTCTGACGACCTTTCTCGAAATATCTGTATACACACAACACACTAGCACGTATTACTGTAAGAAGAGCGAAAAAGTAGGATGGAAGTTACAAAGTACAAAATAATGACCAATATTAGTACATCAGTTTCTTGCTCTGAGAATCTAGTGTATTTACTGTAGATTTCAGGAACTTATTCTCCTTTTTGATTTCTTCCTTAGATTCCTTTTCGTGCTCAGTGAGTTTCTTCAGAACTTAATCGTGTTTTTGGTTTGCATTTTCAATAAAAGATGTAAGCTTGGCAATCTCAGCTTTTAAAGGAGCAAGCTTTTCGTCGAAAGTCGTTCGTAGTTCTTTCACAGTTAAATGATTTGCAGACATATTAACACAAAAATGACAATTAGACAGATTTAGTCAAGCTAGGTTGAATAAATTTGGTTGAATACTGATAACCTGAAATCGATTTGATCTATGGCACTATTACACACCCCATACACTTTATCAAAACTGTTCGGGCTTCTTTTCATAAACTGTTGTGCCGTGAAATGCTGAAAACTTCCCCCTCCGGTTAAGAATAGCTCTTTCCCTGAAGCAAGGAGAGCCATTTCAACAATGGCTACGGCTCCTTTGTCTTTAATTTTATAGAATTGCGGTTGTAAAAAGACCATATTGTCGAACAGTTCATGTAGATGCTTTAAGAGTAAAGAGGCTTTTCCACGTGCTTCTCTGACCCATTTATCCTGCGAACCAAACTCTGTAAAATCTACAGCAACAAAAAGTTTATTGTAATTAGGATGACGCGCTTGAATGTTCTTAATCAGTGATGCCTGTTTCTTGATACAATTGACCAAAGTGGTAAAATTACCATTTGAACGTTTCAAAATCTTTTCCGTGCGAATGTGATGGGAAATGTAGTTTGAACCTTGAGTCTTATTCATGAAGTCATGAACAATTTCCAAAAGTTTCTCATTGAAAAATGCTACATGGTGCAGTGAAAGGGAAGAATGGATATCCATTGGAAGTGGAAAGAACGCTCGTTCTGGGACCTCCTTGTTTCCTCTCCACTCTTGGATCCCAACGCACTTACTTCCTTTGACCACTTTGTCGAGAAAAGATTCAACCGATCGAAGCATTATATTCCAGAATCCACGCGAACAGTTTTCGATATATTGAAGCCAAATCTGGTTTGAAGACCTTGAATTTCCTTGGTTTGTTGACGGCGTGAAGCTTCTTCACCATAACTAAATTGTATCAGTAAGTCCAACTTGTCTCGGCAAACACTCTGAAATGTTTCCCAGCTCACTAAAGTGCTGTATCCGTGTGAACGAAGCGTGTTGTTAAATGCGCTCAGATTGTAGTACAATGCCAGTGTTTGAGTGTCATCACCGCTCATTTTATAACCAAAAAACTTTGAATCATTTACAAAAGGTACAACAACTTGGTGCCCACTGTAGCTTGCTAAAGCCGTGAGGGCGATCAGATTGTTAGTCGCCATTGAAAGTTGTTCCCAATAATTAAATGCTATGTAAGATTTCATGTTTCTACTTCGTCTTGAGCTGTCGTCTTGTTGTACAAAATTGTCTCCATTCAATACCTCATTAATTTTTCTTGCAAAGTTAAATTGCCCTGCTTTTTGAGGTGGCTTCCACTGATAAACTATCACATGTAAAAGGGCTATGACAAATATCCCCATACACAAAGACTGAAACGCTCGCCGCGCGGAAAAATTCATCACGGTTTCCGTCGTTTATGCGTATTTTGTCACGTCAAAATACATATAGCTGTTTGCACTCCTTATATCAGTAGTCATATCAGGCGTTTCCCATGCCAATTGATTATTCAAAAAATACACAAGTAGTAGTCTCGAGTAACCGCTGCTTTAGTGGAATAAAACTCAAATCTCCATTCCTGCATTCATAATGAGCAGTAAATATTTCACGATAACTTCTCTGTATTCGCAAGATTGAAAGATCTTTGAAGGGATAAATGGCTGTGAACGCATGTACCTCAATTTAAGAAAACTGTCAAAAATTTCATAACTACCTCATCGCTTGTAAATTAACTGCTCATTACGCATGCAGAATCACAGATCGGCCAATACAGACATGAATCAGAATTCTACAACTTCAAGAATAGTCTCCAACGCAGCCGTTTTTACGCGAAGATTCCAGTTTGCCTTGTCCCTAGGGCCCATAATGAGTCTCCTATAGAGGATCTCTGAGGAAACAGAAATTTGTATCGGGCGTGAAAACGCAAGGAGGTTAAAATTAATTCAGAGGTGAGCGTGGCTCGTTTTTTTGAAGTGATTTTAGTGTATTTATCTGTGGTATGGTAGAATTGCGGAGGAACGAGCGTAGAAATTCCATTCTAGCTAATTATTTGTCACTACCCAGACCTGAGTAGTGCTTCTGTTAGGTTAAAGAAAATTTCCCTCGCGGCACAACCTTCGTGGATGTCTCACTTTCAAAACCAAGCTTCGAACAAAAATGTTTCTTAAGAAAATGATCATGAGTTTTGTTACGTGGGATGAAAAAGGATTTTTATATCAATGGCTTCGCACTTATCCTCTATTTAAAAGAAGTTAATTGCCTATTGCCCTTTGGAATCTGTACAGGGAGCCCAGGCTAATAAACGGTTAAAATGCACATAAGTGTACAAAGCCCATAAAGGTACATCTCTGTGTTGTTTTCTTACTGTTTCCTGCTACGAGCGCCTTAGCGTGTTTGTATTGAATTGAGTGACAAGAGCACATCCCCGGTACTTTCGGCGGCCGTTTACAACATGGTCACGTGACCAACTATGCGACCGACCGGATGGTGCAATTTGAAGCCGGCTCAGTACAGGCAGTGAATACTTTATGGTATTAACTGTTGACGAAGAAACCGCACGACTTAGTGTAGTTGTAAAAGTGGACCATTTTTAAGAAGTCAGCTAAATTATTTTTTTTGGTTTAAAACCGTAAGCATTGAATGAGTGGTATAAAGAAGCGAGAGGATGGCGTCCGCGCGTAACCCGAGAAAGGTAAGCAACTGAGTATGATCCCTTGTCCCTTGCACGAAATGCAAGTGCTTGGATTGTTTTTATTAAATATATAAAACAGAAAGATCATCCACAAAAGAAACTGAAATTAAGGCATGTTTTAGACTTGATTTGTCTTTAGGTTTGATGTGTCGTTAACGGCTATGAGCTTGACTCTGAATTGCGTGACTAGTATTCAGAGAAATAGAAAACGTGACGGTCAGTTTCTTCAACTTTCTAGTGCCAGTCATGAGTATATATTCGCGTGATACGTTTCTGTTATGTGCAGTGGTCTTGTCGAAAGGCACTGAAATTCAGGCATGTTTAAGTTTTCATTAATCGTTTGCTTTTCAACAGTAACTCGCGCTAGATTGCGTGACTAGAAGTCTAGCAAGTGCGAGAACACCGTATTTCCTCGAATAAGCGCCCGGCGCTTTTATTGGAAGGGGGCGCTTATTAAAGTTTCCTTTCAACAAATAAACTGTAAACATTATCCATGTACATAAATGTTAATTCAGGGTCAAGTGTCTTGTTCATGATAACAGCCCATCTGCAGAGTATGGCAGAACTCGACGAGATCTCATGCGTGAAAGGCCATTTTTAGGCCCTTACTGCTTATATAATTATTTTTAAAAAAACTTACGCGTGCACCTGCCGTACTCTGCAGACTGGTATAACAGTGGTTGGTAATCAAGCCTGCCATAGTTAGTACCATTATACACTTAGCACTTAGGTATTGGTTTGTATGTTTATAAAATATAATTAATTATCTCATCATCCTCGTCAATGATATGCAGATCGTCCCCGTAATTATATTAAAAAGAAAGTGATGGAGAGGGGAGGGGTGCTTTTTTGAGGGAGGCAGTTGCCTGATATTATGGACTAGGGGGTGGGGGAGGAAGGTACTTTTTAGGGAGTGCGCGCTTATTCGAGGAAATACAGTATGTTTCTGCAAAAACATGGAATCTGGAAACAGAGGCGGAAATGGAATAAGGAAACAAACTGCTTCATCATGAGAATAATAAGAAAGCAAAGTTTTGCATTTCATAATTTAATCCTTTAAAATTACCAGTCTGGTTCCAGTTTGATCAAGAGTGGTCAATCAGAAATAATTTAAGACAGAATTGTGATATCCATTATTTTTAACAGTCTGCTTTTGGTTAAATTGGCTTAATTGTTATTGTCTCTTGGAAAATCATGAGAAGTCGAAGAGAAGTAGAATTACCATTATTTAAATACTATTTATTTCAGGGAACAAGTCAGGATGTTCATCTTTCTAAAGCTCTTTCCTATATTTTGCGACATGGTGCAGCTAAGGAGGGTCTTCCAATGTCAGAAGGTAATGTTTCTTAAGTTTTCTTCACGTGGCTTTAATGATTTAATAGTTTAATTATGAGAGGCTGAGTCAACAGTACTGAAAATGAACAATATTTTACGTGGAAGGTTTTGTCTTCATTGATGGTCTTTTGAAACTGAGACAGTTCCAGCGATATTCCGAGGATGACATCAGAAGAGTTGTGGCTGATAATGATAAGAAACGCTTCACATTGAGAGATGACCCAGCAACAAACAGACTGCAAATTAGAGCTAATCAAGGGCATACTATCAAGGTGGGTGATCTCACTTTCTTAATTAACCCTTCAACTCCAATTAACCAGGATGCATATCCCCCACCCCAGGGGGTATACTCCAGAGTTTAGTTGATGGGGATCATGGTAGGCTTTTATTGAGTTTGAAATTTTTCATTTCCCGATTCTTTTGGGCAGCGAAATTTGGCAATTTTTGACTTTGGGGTGTCTTGATTTAAACATCTTGGGCTTCCATTCAGTATTCGAAACAATGTGCATTAATTGGTGCAGTACCATGAGCATGCATTTCAGTTAACAGAGTATCCAGGTGTTTTGAGAATTTGGGGTTAACCCTTTAAGTCCCAATATCCACATACAAATTCTCCAAACTGATCTCTATACATTTCCTTAAAGAATGAGTTGAGAGAATTTGATAAAAGATTAAAGTATTTTCTCTTAGGTGATCATTTTATTAATTCTCATAACCCAATCTCTTGACAATCTATGTCTATCGTTATGAGAAAATTGATGTTGGTCACTATTGGGACTTAAAGGGTTAATGCCTGGTCCAGGGATTTTTTAGCTTTCATTGGAAGCCCTAAGGATTTCTTTGAGTTAGAAACGCTGGAATTTCTTGTATTATGCAAATAATTATTTATGTATCTGGCTTGCAAGAGTAAACAATATCATGAAAATAATTTGGAAGTAAATGTCTGAGAATTTTAAAATCTTGTGTTCGTTGAAAAAATCATTGGTACGAGTATCAAAAGAAACTTAAGATACTATTCTGATCATCTTTTTTTGCAAAACAATAATCCGACTTAAGTAACACTGATATGTTGATCCCCACACTGAAATGTAATATATTGCATAGGGGTAAACTAGACTATAGTACAAAGTGCATCCATCATGGATGGATGCATCAAGGATTAAAGCACAAAAATACTGTTTCTTTCACACATTCAATAGAATTAATATTGTTGCAGTGTGAATAGATACTTGTATATCAAGTGTTTGCCTTCTTCGGTGTGGCCTAAAAACCGTAAAATTCAATGTGTTAAAGTTAGTGGACAGTTTATTAGCTCGACACCATTGTGCTCATTTCAGAATTTAAGATTTTAAGAAGTAAATTAAAATCTTTCTGGGAAAAAAAATGTTTGTGTCAGTCAGCAAAAAGAGTAAAGTCCACGACCTTTGGCACATTGCACAGATCAATTATATAGGCAAGAAAGAGCAGGGGGGCCTAGTATGGAGTCCTGAGGCACCTGACACTTTATTTTGCAAAACTCTGAACTGATACCATTAAATTCCACATTTTAATGTTGCTGTTTAGGTGGATGATTTGGAGCTGAACCCCATAACAGACTATTCAGAGGCACCTGTAGTTGTGCACGGCACTTATCACGAGTGTTGGCCTTACATAAAAGCCCAGGTAAGTGAAGTGGTAATGTAGCAAAGAGTGATTTCCAAGTTTGCCAAATTGAGGTCAACTGCAAAAACTTGCCTGTTAAATGAGTTTAATATGTGTAAGAATATAAAATCATTATTTTCATTTCTAATGTCTTCACATTGATTGCATGTCTTTTCGAATGTCTAAGACAAATTAGTTATGTCAGTCCTATTATATTATTTTTCAAGAATGAGTCCCTGGAAGATTTGCATGATAAAATAAGGGCAATTAAAAATGTATCTTTAAATAGCTGCATGGGTTTTTTAAGAGGTAATACTAACAGCATTTAAGTCTAATTTGCTCACACACCTGTCCAATTTTTGTCATTTAAAACTTGACTTAAAAGTACAGCCATTATGTAACCTAAGAGTTCTGTTGCAGTTAATTTTTTATCTCAGGTAATAAAATTATTTTTATTTTTCTTTTGTTTCAACTTCATTAGCATACATTGCCATACCCAAAAACAAAAGAAAAACATAAATCACCTGAAATAAAAAATTAACTACATAGGTTCTACCATTGCTTTTTATACTACTCTTCCTTAAGCTTGGCTCCTTTCTTTCAATTCTCCTTCTCCGTAAACGCTTCTTTCACAGCACTGAGTGATTTATAAAATAATGTTTTGGACTGATAAGAACACTTAATGTGTTTCACCTTAGCCTTTTCCTAGTTTAAGTGGCTCAATTTTTTTGACAATTTGTTTTTCTCAAAAATCTAGCTAGATCTGTTCATGATCATGTAACAATTAATTAACCTGTGTGCACTACAAGTGGTGAAGTATACGTCTGTACTAAATTGCCACAATTTCGAGCCTGATTTTATTATTTTCTTAACAAACCAAATTTCTTTGACATATCACGACCAATAACTTTTCTAGGCTTCAGTTAAATGCAAGAAAGCTTTCCAAACGTCCTTGCATAAGGTATAGGGGATGGTTTGAATTTTTACACTGACAATCTTAAAATAATTTGGTCATCTGCCAGGGCTTGTCAAGGATGAGCAGAAACCACATTCATTTTGCACCAGGGGAGCCTGGAGAAGAAGGAGTCATCAGTGGTCAGTTTCACCTTTTTAACTAGTAGTGGATACATGTAAGCACATTCGATCATGCTCCATGGAAAATTTTCCTATACAAGTTTTAACTGTAAATTGTCATTGTAACATGAAGGGAGCCTTATACGTGACTCTTGAACTACTCTGAAATTCTCCTTTAGTTTCACAAGCAAAGACAAAATGAGGAGAGTTTTTAAAGGAGTTCATCAAAAGTCACTTGAAGTTTATTCCTCTAAACTCCGGCCCTTCTTTGATAAAAGATTGATATGGTCAGGCAGACTTTGAATCCTCTCCACTTTTCTTATATTATATTATCAATAAAGTTAATACTCCCTAACCTAACCCTTTACGTCCCAGTATCAACATGCAAATTCTCCAGACAGACCTCCATTCATTTTCTTGAGGAATTAAACTTAAGAGAATTTGATGAGAGATCAAATCTTTTTCCCTTTGGTGATCATTTTATCAAGTCTCTGAACTCTTTCTCTTGATAATATATTAAAACTGTTAGGGGAAAATTGATGTTGGTCAGTCCCCCCCCCCTACCCCCCACAGATATGATATTTCTGAGGGGGTGACATAAATGATAACTTTTCTGAAGGGGTCAATACTAAGAGTAAGAGGGAGGTTTTTCTAAAGGGGATTATGTCAATTTCTGATGGGTGGAATTACCAAGAATAAATTCCTCAAGGGATAAGGGGAATAACATGGCCACAAATTCTGAAGGGTATGCAACAAAAATAATACTTCTTTGTGGACCTCTAAGAATAGTTTTTTTTAAAGGGATTAATAGAATTTCGCCTGGAAACATTTTCTGAAGACCTCATGTTTGTTTGGTTATTGAATGAATGGCCAAAAGAGAAGCAGTCAAACCTCTGTGTACAACCTCTTGTATGCTTACAGCCTGTCACAAGCAACCACCTATCCAAAAAAGCCAAAAGACAAATTCTGTTTTCCAGGCCACATCACCGTTGTTGGGGATCACTCTCTTGTGAGTGACCACTCCCTGTGGGCAACTGCTGAATTTTGGCATAGGGTGGTTATAAAATGAAATTGCAGGAAATACTCATAAACAAAGCTCATTTTGATTTTCTTAGGGATGCGGAAAAGCTGTGAAATAATAATCTTCATAAATCTTCAAAAGGCTCTTAGTGGTAAGAAAACTAAGGCATAAGCCAAATGTGGAACTTTTCATGAGAAAAACCAAACTTAGTGAGTTAAGTTCATGAAAAGTTCAACATCTGGCTCAGTTAAGTTTGTCTGAATGAGTTTGGATCGTCCAACACGTTCTATCCATCTCCTTCAGACACACAGATGTCTGAAAATAATCTTTGGGACAAATGTTAATCCTCTCATTCGGCGAACTAAACTAATAAATTAAAAATTTGTAAGATAATGTCTATTTTGCCTTGTGCAGGAGAACGTTTATTACTGGCTGGCTAAAATTGCTTTTCGGCCTTATATTCAGTTGATTGGTTCGACCCGTCCTAAGTTTGACGTCTGACCCATGCCAGCCTAGACCTAAAATGCACTTTGCAACAAACATACATAAATTGTTAAGCTGGGAGTTTTTAATCTTGTGTAGTCACAGGTGGCCCAAGCTCAAAATGACCATTGGCACTGTTGCATAATGTTTGAAATATCTAACAATTATTCCACAAGCCCCAATGGACTATTGACTCATAGGCCATGAGGGAGAGAGGAATAATTTTTTTTATAGTAAAATGCAACTAGTTGGTCAAAAATATTGAGAAAAAACAACTTAAGCTAGCAAAACACGATTCAGCCGCCATATTGTTTTTATTTTCAAAGCCGGCGCTTTACACTACTAGTGGGCTATAACATATAGCCTAGTAGTAGCTCAACCAATCAGAAAGCACCATTGATAATACACCACTAGTTGGATTTTACTAAAAGGATTTGCATGGTGAAAAAAAATAATCGATTTTTCTGTAACATACGATTGTGAAAGGATTTTTAAAGTTGTGTGCTTCCTCTTTCCTGTGTGGTTCCTGAGCCAGTTTATGGCTATGGTACATTGTATGTGTTTTAAATGAGCTGGTTTTTTCTCTCTTTTATTTAGCAAACATTATGAAACAGTGCCAGTGGTCATATTTCAAGATTGGGCCATCTGTACATGTTGTTGTTTTTTTTACCGACACTTACATATGTAGATCTCTTCCGACCTTATATACTACAAAAATGGCAAATTAAATATGACACTGATTATTTTCAACTCATATGTACTTGCACATACTGTATAAAAAATAATGATATTATACATCATGCATGCACAATCTGACAATAGATTAATTTTTTCCTCAGAGAGGAGATGGCAGTTTCCTGGCTTTGTGAAAAGAGCAATCAATAAGAGCAATCTAACTTTACGTACATCACAATACCAAGAAATATTCTATCCCATGACAGACTACATCGTATTTGTAGATAGGAAGAGTATTGTTTCTTACAATTTTTTCCTCCCATTTCAAAGTGTCATTAATACTTCATACCAACAGCACAGTTTGTAAATAAATTATCTTACTTTTCAGATGGCTTCAAATTCTACAGATCAGCTAACAATGTGATACTTTGTCCTGGAAATGAAGATGGCTTCCTTCCTCCTTGCTATTTTCAGCGAGTTATGCAGACTCGGCCAAGTAAGCATTTCCAGAATTTTTTTGTTTGCTGAATTTAGCTCAGTGTGAGCTTATGTTCATTGTGTATCTTCCTATCCCATGCAGCAACTCCCTCTCTATTGCTTCATGGAGGGATGGCCAGGATGAAGGAAGACCCTTGTGATGAGGTTGTACGGCTCTTTCATCTCTTGAATATCAAGAATACGAAAAAGTAGTGGCATTATTTTGACTTTGAACTAATTGTTCCAATCGTCTCTAACAGTTTACAGTCAAACCAGGTCAAGCGTTCCCTTTGCTAACAAACTAATGAATTCATTAATGGAAAAATGATTTCGTTTGTTGATTCAATAATCCATTCATAAAATGAATAATCCAACAGTCAAATTGGACCTCGATTCAATAATCAAATGTTGATTTGGTTTATGAACAAAATCTACCTGTTCTTTATTCTTGTCTGTTGTGTTCAATCGTATTTGCTTCCTTTTTCCTGCCGTTTACGATTGCGTTTTTCATTGCCTTTTAATAATCAAAATAACAGCTAGAATAGACAGACCGCAAACGCAAAGAAACTATGAGAAACTGACAAAGGCCGAGGATCGAAATCCACCAATCACCGCATATACACTGACCTTAGTTTGACCGTTGTGTTTTCTAAGAGGTCAGGCCTAGGTCTGTTTCACTGATTACTGGCAGCAAACTGGCGTACATGTAACAGTTTGTTTGGGTTTGAACTTCAGAACTCGCCAGCACTCGACTCTCAGAAAAAAAAGAGGAAAAAACAAAATTCTGAGGTCAACTTGTGGAAAGTGTAGTTTTTCAAAAAACATTAATCGAATCAACATTCGATTATGGAATCGAGGCTAAATATGAATATTGGATTGTTCATTTTATGAATGGATTATTGAATCAACAAACGAAATCATTTTTCCGTGAATGAATTCATTAGTTCGTTAGCGACGGGAACGCTTGACCTGGTCTGACTGTAAATCTAATTCTTTTCTTACCATAATCTTTCAACAATAATAATTTTGACAACCGTTTGACTTTCTCTGGGTCCTATTTTCTTACCAAAGAAATTAAAATCTAAAAATCTGTTTTTTACCCTACTCCTCAACCTGTTTGGTTGGTGCTGAATGGTAACTCCAGAAATCCTGTTTCTCTCTCTTTTAGGAAAGGAACTGCTTTTCTCCACAGAATGACCAGGCTAAAAAACTTCAGGATAATGTCACTTCTAATTTACTGAGATAAACATTCTGTGCCCTTCTGTGATAAATATAATGTCCTAACTTGTTCCGATGTGCATCCCTATCATCCTATCATTTATTTACAAACTGTGAAATAAATAAAATTTTTATAACAGGTTTTGAATCCTTTTTAGTGACCCAGTGCAGTGGTTGGGATTCCTGTATCGGCAAAGTTTTGTTTCCACAGGAACTCTGTTACGTAAGAACTACCATCACCACAGCTCTTTGAACAAGTGTAGATTGCTAATGTTCCCCAGTCCACACTTTCTTCAAAACTGTCCACTTGCATATGGTTTAACAACTGAGGCATCACCTTAACCAAAAAATATAAAAAATTTTCACACAAATTTTGGTAATGTTCATAATTATAATGTTGCATACTGAAACTTGGCAATTAAGTTATTCGTCACAATAATGATAATGAAACTTGGAATCTTCTCTCAGTCTGGTAGGGTGGGCTTAACAACTTATGAGTCGTCAAGGAAAACCAAACCTCTTACATTTGTAATAGTTATTATTAACAATAATGAAATTGGTTGAACAAGCGTTTCCTCTTCATATGGTTTTGTTAATTAATAATACATAAAAAATAAAGCACTTAAAATAATGTCATAATAAATAATGACGTAATACTAGTACATACAGCTGTACACTTAGTGTCCCTCATCAACCAAATCCCGATCTACATGTACTTGGAAATGAAATTTTCAGTGATCGGCATGAGGGGAAGTGCAGATAGAAACCTAATGAATAATGGAGCGAGGATGTGCATTATCAACAAATTCAACCCAAATCCATCATTTCAAACACTGACAGCATGAGCTAAGTACTCTTACCACTATGCTATACTTTTGCTGCCCTTTATTGTAGCCAAAGCAAAAAAAAAACCCACACACAAACAGAGCCCTAATCCTAGCCAAAGGACATACGTGGTTCCTGAGTAATCCTTTAGTTCAGTAAGTACTGAGAAACAAGTTCAAGGCGTGAATGGGGTTATTTACTTGTAATCAACTTTTATTTATTAATCTAAATGAAAGAGTCTTAACTGCTCAATACATTAACTGAGAAACAAGGTTAGTAAAATAATAATATATGTGTGAATTGAATCTGGTTTAAAAGAACACAGAAAGGTCCACAAAGCTGAATGCAGCATCAGCCAGCTGTAATGAGTGGAATGTTTATTGCTAAATTATACAGTCGTACAATGTGAATAATGATTTTCAGTTCCCTGAGTGCATTTTAACAGTGAAAAAAACAATTCTCACTATTTTACATCATCTTGAAGCACTCCTAAGTTGTCTAGTATAAAATAATATTTAGGTGCATGTACTGTACCTGAAATTCAAACATCCTTTCAGATCCACAGGTTGCACAAGGTGGGATGTCACTTTTACCTGGTTGAGCCTCATCAGACACCCACAAGGGCTCTCCATTCTTGTGATAGCGCAAAACCTGAAATGTGACAAGTCAGGTGTTAGTGCTATCATAAGACTATATTAAAATAAGACAAGTATCAAGACACTAGGCACGATATGACCACAAGCTGTAACTGTTAAAAATGCTCATAAATATTATACAATATGTACTACTGTAAATTTAAACTTATGCAGATCCCTTTCTCATTAAAAAAGAAAAATCTTACAATAGATCACATACATACATGGCACATTAAAATAGGAGGAAGAGGTACATTTTACCCTGAAAAACAGATAGGCTTTGATCCCTAGCATCATTCGAAAAAAAAAATTGAAACCAAATAAAAGGGTCAACATTTAATGATGTAAATTACATGTAAATTAGTGGCATTGTCATGACAGCAACTTAAGGTACATGAATAAAAGAATGACTGGTTCTCATTACCTTTCTGAATATTCTTACAAAGCTTGCATGGCAATGTAGTTAGAGTCCTGGAATTGTAATCCGGAGGCCTTGAGTCCAATCCCCACCCTAACCACTAGCTGGATTTGTTCTCAGTAGTCCTGAGGTCTACTCCTTGGTTACTCTTGTAATAATTAGTCAACTGGTTTGCCTTCGGCCAATTTTGGATTCTTAACCTTGTGACTCATAATAACACAATAATGGTTTACCAGTACTGAACAGTGTATTTGTGTTACCCCTAGAGTACACTGTATGCATTTATTATTGCTCCTCAGTTGAACGGAGGGGAAAATATTTCCTGACACATACACACCTGCTTTGGTTCTCTGGAAATTCTCTTTTTGAATATTCTAAATTGTTTGTCAGCAAGCAAAGCTTCTTTCCCAAGGGTGGCCAAGGACTCCAATTCCTTGTCATCACCATTTATTTCACTTAGAAGATCATTTTCTTGTACAAACTGCTTAAATTCATCTAATCTTTCTTCCTCACTTCTCTCATTACCATCACTCTCATCATCGTCTGGTTCTGTTTCAGTGACCAGTTCATATTCAGGAAAGAGGACTTTGCTTTTTGAGTTATAAGAACTATTACCTGAAAAATAAAAGCACAAGCATATTTAGAAATTATGTACAGCTGTACATCAGTTTTCTCCACCCAACCATCTTCTCTAGCTCTAACCTTCAAATTCATGACAAGGCATTCCTTTTTGTGAATGGGGAAGTTGGAGAACTTTAGTGAGGAGTTGACTATTGAGCTTGCCAAAAAAGAAAGCGTAATTATTGCACTTTAAGAAAATGGAAATTGAAAACATGGACAGTGCATTTAACCTATACCCAGGACACTTAGAAACCCTTCGTTCTGGGGTCAGAAAAAATGTTCAGATTGTGCTCTAGCAAACCTGGTGGCCCCTGGCACCTTCCTTAAGTTTTTCTCTTGGATGGGCAACTAGGAAAACATAGTTTCGTCATGAGAATTATACAGTGGGGCCTAATATCAAATTTAAAGCACTTTAAACAAGAGAGAATGATGCACTAATAATACTGATTCATTCATATGGGAGAGAAAAAAAAAACACGTAAAAATTATTAACGTATTTTGTTTTGCATTTTTTTCTCCACTCCGATCCCCTTCCCGTGTCTCCTTCTTGCACCCTAGCGACTAATCCATGGGTTGTGTTTTGTACCTTCTCTCCAATTCATGGTCAAATTAAAACCCTCAGGCTTGCGCATGTAATTAGTGAAAACCATGAAATAATAATTATGAGACTTTATTATTATTATAAGACTAAAATTATCTTCTCCCCTTATGGGGGGTTTTTGGGATAATGAAACAAATAAAGAACACTCTAACTGCTCAGCCACCCTGCCACCATTGTGAGACTCTGGAAAAAAGACTAGTTGAGTACAGCAGTAGGGGCTAGAACGACGTTTGAAACCAGTCATGCCACTGCCATGTACGATGGCGAAGGTCGTCATACTAAACAGCAGAAGCATGTTTAATCCCTAAGAGTGATCAGCATCGAATTTCTCCTTGTAATATCAATGCTTTGTAAAACAGAGTGATCATGAGAATTACAGACATGATCAAACAAGATGAATTTGCTTGATATTTTATCAACTTCTCCCCACTACTTCTGTAGGAAATGAATAGGGTTTAAAGGGGTTAACTGTTGTGCTTACTGCTGTTAACTAAAGTAGAATTCAGCACGACTGTAGGATGCCACTTGAAACAGCTAGGCCTTAGATACAAAAACATCAACCAAAGACTTAAGTTACCTTCGAAAAGCTGTTCGGGGGTAAATTCCTCCTCCGAACAAAGAAACATCGCACAAAAGCTTTTATGCCCAGATTTCCAGTCCACTGACTGATGTTCCCGGCTGCAATATCGTGTCATGTGACATTTGGAGCATGTTTTGCTCCCGAGACAGCCACATACATCACACAAACTTGTCCACGCTTTCGGCCTAAACTCTTTCCCTACTGATTCCAATGAGAGTTCACTCATTTCATCGAGATCAGGGGGAGGATTAAAGTTGTAAAACTTATTGTCACGTTTCAGCTGATTTCTCAAAACAAGAAAACCGTCCCTGTTGTTTTTGGCATGGCAATTTCCGTCCTTGCAACAAAACAAGTAAATTGTTCGATGAAAGCCTTGATCGTTGGTCAAAGGAGCGTAGACTTGCAACAGAAAAACCATCGGTTTCCAGCAGATTTTACAGAGCATACGATCAGAATCAGGAAGATCTTGTAGATTTAACCAAGCCGGCCTTCCGCCTATTTTGCTTGGAAAGAAGGAGCTTGTCATTTGTAGTTTACGAACTGCGTCGTCTTCGTCAATTTCTTCGGCAAAACCTAACTGTACTTCGTTATCTAGCTTTCTTTGTTTTGCCTCCTTGCAAGCGGCCATGTTTCATCTTAAGTAATTACATAATCATTACGTAACACCGCTGGACTCAGAATCCGCCCGACCTGTCGCACGACTCGTCGGGGTAAAATTGGACTGGGGACTGCGGACTGCGGATTACGGACTTCGAACTGCTGGGGTGAGTATAAAACATGGAATAGGTATAAAACGCGGACTACGGAATATGTTTTAAAAGTAGCTCTAGGTAGATAAAAGTGAGATAAGGAGCGAACTAGCTAGCATATAAAGGACATCCCGTTCGTCCCGTGCTAATCCCGTGCAGGTAAAGAAATCTTACGACAACATACAAAAAAAAAAAAAAAAAAAAACATATGAAGGACATACTATTTCTGATGTACAAGGTTAAGCACCAAATGGCGCCAGGTTACTTTGAAAACATTGTCAAAAGAAATGATTTAAAGCCATACAGCCTCCGAAACTCAGACTTTATCCTTCCAAGATACAATACTGTAAAGTATGGAAGGCATTCCATCAGATACTTGGGCCCATTGTTATGGTCCAAGTTGTCCAGCTCTGAGAGAAATGCACCAACTCTGAAAGACTTCAAACGAATGATAAACTGTAGAGATATCTCCGCATTGGACAACAGTAGCTGTGCCTCTTGCTATTTATGTAATACCTAATATGATATGTAAATTTTCATGATAAATGTTTTTAAATTTAAACATGATTAATTTGATATAAATTGTACATATTTTTTTAGGAATTTTAGATTCTTAAGTCTTAATTATGATAATTTTACTTTATTTTAATTAGCTTTGTTTTAGTGTCCCCAATTAGTACTGTAATGTACTAGAATTTTATAACACTTAAATAAAGGTTTCATCATCATCATCATCATCAACATATATGTAAAACAATATAAACAGGTATTCTTAAATCCTCGATTCGGTGCATCTCACTTTTATATCTTTTATTGGTTTATCCACTGTAACATGAATTCTCTGACTCGTTTGAAAACCAAAGAAATGTGAACCTTACAAGGGCCTGTCACTCAACCAAGTACATAACTTAGCCCTGCTGCCCTACACGTAGGCTAACCGGGAGCTCGAGGCTAAACGCGAAGTTTTTTGACTGGAGGGCCAAGGAAGCTCATGCCTCTGATTTCACCAGGAGTCTTAGGACTCACGAAATACAACTTTGAAGTCTTAAAAAAACGTTAAAGGTTCGATTTACAGTTTTAACTCAATAGAAGTTATCAGTGACGCTCCGGCTCTCAAGAGAACATAGATATATTCACGTTTCGCTGTAAATACTAGTTTGAAGTCTCAGCAAGGTTGAAAATCGAGATGTCTTACCTCAATAATCATGTCATTGACCTAGACACACCAAGACACCTTTTCAAAGCATTTGGATCAATTAAGGAAACGAAGAACCACTCATGAGAATGCTACAAACATTAACCACAAAGGACTGCAAAGGACCGCAAACGAATATGCCGGAGAACGTAGGATCTATAAAGACCTGATCAGCAAAAATGAAAAGTAGACATATTAAATTCTGCAAGCAGAATACTGCAATGCTTATCGTACTACGTGAAAATTAACTCTGCAAGACATCAACACGATACCGAAAGAACTCAAAACAGAGCGGGATTGTAGCCATAGACAGCTGTTTCGCCCTCTTTGGGGCTCGCCAGTGTGGGGTAACAACCAGAGAAATCTCTGGTGAAAAATGTTCGCGCTCTCTGATTAAAGCCCTGACCTAGAACCCTCAACACCCACAGAATCACGCCATACCACGTGAGAGTGCTGTATTTAGGAACTGTGCAATAATTACCATAAGGGGAGGGGAGGGTTCTTCCGCCTTTTCGATTAGAGAACGGGGGTTGGTCATAATTTTTATGTGACCAGGATGAATTAATTTGCTCTTGATGGCAGGAGTGCAACGTAATATTACTCTATGTAAGGCTCATATTTCAGCCCCCTGCTGATAATTATTGCACTGCACAGTCAGTGAATCTTTCAATCTAGTTTTACCTTATCTAGAAAAGTAGAAATAATTAGGTCAGTTATTTTAAGCATGGTCCATAGTCCGCATTTTATGCCTTAACCTCGTGCCGACTAAACCCACGTTTTATAATTAATACCAGGTCCGTAATCCTCAGTTTGCAGTCCATGTTTTATTTTAACTGATTTCCCGTCGTGTAAAGAGGGTGTTTTCAGTAAAAATTCAGACTTAGTCGGTGTCCAGTATTATTTTAGCAAACAAAGCGAGAAATTCTTCAGAGCTGCAACTAAGTACCCTGTTACACAGGGCAAATTTTCTTGCATTGTTTCTCGCAGTTTTGTTGGGATTACCAAAGTTGGACAAATAGTTGCACACTCATGCAGTATCGCATAACACCCCCTGACTGGCCAAGAAATATACGTCTCGCAGGAAGGTAAAGTGTTGCATGCAGTAGAAGCTAATCAAGTTATACGTCTCGCGACGATTGCTACAACAACCGTCGTAGTTGTTTTTCTGCAATTTGCAAGTTAAAATCGCAAAGGGTGTTACTTCATCCGGAAACGTCTTGTCCAAGCGGTCTCGCAACAGCGCCAAATTAAAAAAGAACTTCAAAATTATGAGGCAAATTATGGGAAATATTCACCTAGCTGACCTAGCCTAACTCTAACAGTGATATACAGGGCGCTAACCTGTAGTGCCATTGTTCATATAACAATCGGGCAAGAGAACGAGTAACTGTCAACACGTGTGTAGAGGTAGCCTGAAATTCATCCGATTGCTTCGAGTCGTTTTCTCCTCTCAACTGAGGGAGTAATAACGACTCGAAGTAATCGGATGAAATTCAGGCTAGTGTAGAGGGGGTTTTCTACAGACTTTAGGATTACGTGAAGAGAGGTGACACAACCAGAGTTTGGCAGTTGAAAATGGTTTAATCTTGCTGACGCGTAGTTACAATCTCCTCTTAGCTATCTCAGATCTCAAGGTAAAGAAGCTACTCACAAGAGGTTCTAGAGCGCTTTTCAATTGAGTGTCGAAAACCAAAACCAAAGTAATCACAACGGCCAATCAGAGTAAAGGAAATTATCAGAGGGAGCCAATGGCAACTCGAAGTAAACGCGTGTAACCGGCCTGTAGCGCGGGAAAACGCGAGTGACCAAGGAGCGATTGGTTTTAGTTTACATCTGACTGGCTGAGAGGGTGGCGCGAGTTTTCTAGACCAATCAAACAGCACAGTAAAGCAAAACCAATTCAAATCCTGGATTACTTTCAACACTCAATTGAAAATTGCTCTATTTATATTGAACAATTAAGTGAATTGTTTTTTAACAGGTTGTCATGGTATTCATATGCGAGGAAAAGGTGCTAGTAAGTGTCAGAGTTTAGAAAACAAAAGGAACTGAAATTGAGTTGATTCGGCCAGCTACGCGTGGAAGAAATTTGCAAAACTAGAAATATCTCTATAACCAAATTCCTCAGTTACAGAGAACCAAAACGACAGTTTGTAAGAAACTAAATTTTCCTAAGATTGTGTAGAAAGAAATTCTATTTTAAGGTCAGAACGGTAAGTAAAATTTGGCTGAAAATGGTTCAACAGAGAACAAAGAACTCAAAAGGTGTTAGGACGCGTGGCCTTTAGGTAGATTTAATGAGGTAGGCAAGACTGATTATTGTTCAGGTTTGGAAGCAAAAGTGAGAACTGATTTCAGCTTAAAATAAACGAACTTCGGCAAAGAAATTGCTCATTCTTGCATCCACAGTTGAAAACACGTACTAAAGGAAATAATTATTTCTATCTGATGAATTTGTTTTAAGTTACTGAAATCAGAGCTCGAAGAGGTGTTTCTCAAAACTAATTGTGACTTTACTGTCAAGCTCAGCTTTAAAATTATACTTACGTTAATATTCAGAGGTAAACCGTACAACCTGCCTTTTTCGAATTATCTGAAACCCAAACACCAATATAGAATAAACTGAATAAATATAAATGGTTACGAAGAGAAGCGCATACAATAAAGCAGACTGAGCAAAAATGTACCCTAACACGTGTCAAAGCTTACACAATATTCAATTTAGGGACGCCTATTGCAGTTGTTGTCTAATGAGTACTCCTTTTATCTCTATGGTCACTCGACGACTATACTGGCACCAGTTCGTAGCCAGCATGTTGAGAAAAAGTTGGGAAGGAGAACTATCATAACTTTTCACTTTTAAGGTGGCTCGATACAGTTTTCCAGGGCCAATACCTCCCAAGTTTGAGCATAAAACTCGTCGCCATAAACAAAGTTTTGGAAAAATTGCCACCACAGTTGTATTAGATAAAGATGAAAATTTGTTATGATCAAGGTTGCAACGGCATCGGAGTTGTCATAGCAACGAAATGACGCTATTACCTATTTTACTTGCAGCAATATATCTCGGCACTGGGAACTGTTCTTCGAAAATCATTCATGAGAGCTTTTTCCTCCAATAGCAGCCTCGATGTTCGTGAAGTTTAAGCGAAATCTGTAAGAGCGTTATCGAGATATTTTGCGAAGAAGATTTTGTGGTTAGAAATACGGTAAAAAATGGACAATCTTGGTGTTCGGCTGTTATCTGTAGAAAACGAAGCGCTTTTGACATGCAATTTCACGTCATAGTAGTTTGAATCTTTTCAAAAGCGTGTGTGAAAGATCAAGGAGACAGCTCCAGCCGATTGCTAGAAAGAAGGATTTGATTAGTATGTATCGAGGCGCTCTTGTTAGCGGTTTCTTGAACATTTTGGTCTACTTTAACAAATTAGCGAATAATTTTTAAACCGCTCGATAGATTTTTTAAAAAATTTAAGATCCTTGAGATTAACCTTCCTTTTATATAACCTTTTAGTTTCAAGATTATTGATATATTGTAAAATAAGGGCTACAATTCGCTAAGTTTTGGCAGAAATTTTGTGTTTACAAGTGTGGGCCTCTAATTATTCAAGGTATTGTGTCCAAGTTTCATATTTTCGTGCACAACAATAGCTAGCATTTTTGCATATTCCAAATGCATTGTTAGTTACTGCTGTTCACGTGAAAATGAAACTTGGAGACAATGCCTTGAATAATTAGAGGCTTCTACTTGTAATGACGAAACTTTTGATAAAAAAGTAACGAATTGCAGCCCTTATTTTACTGCCTTACAATATATCAATAATCTTGAAACTAAAAGGTCATATAAAAGGAAGGTTAATCTCAAGAATCTTAAATTTTCAAAAAAAACTATCGAGCGGTTTAAAAATTATTCGCTAATTTGTCAAAGAAGACGAAAATGTTTACAAAACCGCTAACAAGAGCGCTTCCATACACACTAATTAAACCCTTCTTTCTAGCAATCGGCTGGAGCTATCTCCCATGATCTTTCACACACGCTTTTAAAAAGATTGAAACTACTATGACGTGAAATTGCATGTCAAAATCGCTTCATTTGCTACAGATAACGGCCAAACAACAATATTGTCCATTTTTTTACTTTGTTCCTAACAATAAAAACTTTATCCCAAAATATCTCGATAACGCTCTTACAGATTTCGCTTAAACTTCACGAACATCGAGGCTGTTATTGGAGAAAAACGCTCCCGTGAATGATTTTCGAAGAACAGTTCCTATTGCCTAGATATACTGCTACAAGTAAAATAGGTAATAGCGTCATTTCGTTGCTATGACAACTCTGATGCCGTTGCAACCCTGATCATAACAAATTTTCATCCTTATCTAATACAACTGTGGTGGCAATTTTTCCAAAACTTTGTTTATCGCGACGTAGTTTATGCTCAAACTTGGGAGGTATTGACCCTGAAAAACTGTATCGAGCCACCTTAAGTAACACTCGTATTTTTGTTTTTCCATTTTCACCCTTATGATATTGTCGAATATTGAATGTACGATTTTACAGTATAGTGGAAATGTGGCCAGTGGTAGTGGTGGTCAGCGGTAGAGGTAATGGTGGTGGCAGTTGTAGTGGTAGTGGTGGTGGTGGTGGATGTGATAGTTTTAATTAGTACTTTAGACTTCACTGTTTAGCGTTCTTCTTCTTCTTGTTCTTAGTCTTGCTCTTCTCCTTCTCCTTCTCCTTCTCCTTCTCCTTCCCCTTCTTCTCCTTCTCCTTCTTCTCGTTCTTCTTCTCCTTCTTCTTCCCCTTCTCCTTCTCCTTCTTCTTCTTCTCCTTCTCCTTCTCCTTCTCCTTCGTCTTCTTCTTTTTTCTCTTCCTCTTCTTCTTGTTGTTCTTGTTGTTCTTCTTCAGAGTCAGAGTTAGAGTCAGACGACCCGTCTCGGCGGTGTTTTCTTCTTGCTCTTGGCCGACGATTGGCAATGCTCCTTTGCTTTTTTGTCCTCGACCGTGCAGTTTTCTTACCTGCGGAAGTTAAAGACTCGAGATAAGCCAATCAGGCTAAATGTCAAATTCCTCGCTGCTGTCGTGAAAAGGAATTTGATTATTATAATCATGTACCTGAAGTCTTTACATTGTCTTTCTTCTTGGTAACTTGTAATTTTACAGCTTTGGAGATTTCCTACAACAGTAACAGAGTTTGATTATCCGATTCTTTTAGGGTCATTTTTGTTGGTTATACCATCGTTAAGGAGGAAAGAAACATAAAACCCAATCAACTTTAAAACTCTTCACTCAACAAGGAAATCAACTGGCATGTTGCCGATGTTGTACAGAGGAAAAACTCCATATTTTAGATGATTTTACGCAGCATAATGTGAATAATTTAGTTGCAAAAAGAATTTCACATATTAGTTTCTATCTCAGCAGTATCTTAAGTCTCTAACAGGTGGTAATCGCTATTGGCGCTATAAGGAGTTGACAATAAAGATCGTGTTAGTATGTATCTAAGTTAGTTAACCTTGTTTTAGTTTTGGTGGTCAACTGATGTAGCAACAGATGATGTTGTTTCATCCGGGACTCAGTTTTTTCCTCACGACGTCCTTAGCTCAGGATCATAATAAAACTTTTATTTCGTATCTCTGTTAATCTGATTGAAAAGTTTACTGGTACGTGAGCTGGAGAGTTCTGTTGCAGTGACTCTTTGAATTTCTTGGAATTTTAACTTATTCTGAACAACAAATGCAGGATATTTGTTCAGTTGATTTAAAGAAAATTCAGAAATTCAGTTTAATTTAGCCAAAACTTGAATTTGTTGGAGCGACCACTATAACAAGTGTAGTACATTTAATCTGATGAGAACACTGTCGCCTTTTATGATTACATGTACGTATCAAATGTTTTTGGCTGTAGAAGAACAAACAATCAGACAGAACATCAAGCATGAAGAAACAAAAATCCCAACTATCGCGAGACGAGGCCAAGCGAACCTGAACGACAATGATCTCTAGTTATTGCAGTGGCGTAGCCAGGGAAGGGTTCCAGGGGTTCCGGAACCTTCCCCCCTCCCCCTTGGGCTGCGGCACTGCCTATAATTTCAAGAGGAATCGGAGATTTTAGCTGTTAAAGAAAATGAGAAGAAAAGAAATAAAAAGCATTCCATTCTATTTCTAGGGTTACATGGGAGGGGGGGGGGGGGGGGTTGATCAGTCTTTGCGGTAGTGTTTTTGACTTTAATTCTATTGCTATGAGGAAGATCATACGTGGCCCCTGTGTATACAAGCCTGCAATGAGGGATTCAGCACCTTTGTTGGTCTCGATTGCTTTCAATTGCATGTTGTAATGGTTTGACTATGAGAGGGCTTAATAGAAACTCGGTACAGGCATAGAAGTGAGAAGGTAGAATGATTCTGCGTTGATGTTTGCAAATCAGTCTGAGGAAATTGTCTGAAACTGGGACACTAACACTAACAGCACGGCAAACTGCCTAAAACATACAGCATTCAATTATAAATTCATCATATGCCACTCAGGTTACCAAGATGCAGTGCCTTTTCCTTAAATAAAAGCTACAGCTCAGTATCAGACTCCGAAAGGGAGACATCGATGTCTATTAGGATTCCATCGGCTCTAATTTTCATGTGGTGCGGGCTTTTCCGTTGGCAGCGCAAGTGGCTCAACGCCGAAAAAGACCTTTCTAGTAGTGCAGTTGACAGCTTTGCCATGAATTCTTTCCAAACTTCAAGTTGCTGCGTATTTCAAGTACGTTATTACAAATATTACATCAGCAGAACGAGAGCGATGGCTTAGAACATGACGCAGACTAGTACTTGGCGACGACCATGACTGAAGCGAGAGTCCGCTGCACTTTCTCTGATGAACATTGCACTACGTAAATTGGCCCAAAGGCTAACAATCGACACCTTTGCACGGAAACATCCATGATGTCTCCTTCTTGCTAATACCCTAACTGAGTAAAGGGCAAATCACAGGACTACATTGCGTGTTTTAATGTATTCAACGATTATCAACATATATGTTGTAGTTAATTTTTTTGTCTCAGGTAATTTTTATTTTCCTTTTGTTTCAACTGCATCAGTATACATTTCTATACCCAAAAACAAAAGAAAAACAAAAATTACCTGGGATAAAAAAATTAACTATCTACAACCTAATTATTATAAAGTCTATCACATTATCTCCTCACTGGAAGCGAAAAAAATCTAGCTTCATGTGGCCCTGTTATTGAAAATTTGTACTCAGAATCACAAAACGGAATTTCTGACGACCTAAATATTAAAATTTTTCCGGGAAACCCTCTGAAGATCGATTGTTTTTCTAGACAAAACTGACCTCAGGAACCACTCTGATATATGCAAAAATGCTGGCTACGCCCCTGTATTGGGAAAATGCGTTGAACCGTCTAAGAGAACACGTTATGCTAATTTTTCCAAATTAATGCGGACCATACATATCTCAATGACTAGTACATTTCAGTTTGAATTTTATCGCATCTTTTGAATGTAAAACATTGACAATGTTTACACTGAAATGCACTAGTCATAGAGGTATGTATGGTCCGCATTAATTTGGGAAAATTAGCATAACGTCGAAACAGTGAATGTTAAAGCGCGGAGTTTTGGGCGGTTGGTAGGCTAGGTTTGTCTTGAAATTTCAAGGTGTTGCAATGAATCAATCTTCATGAGAGTTTCACAAATTATTATATACATCGTGAAGATTATGTGATGAGGTTTAAAAAGAATTCGGTTGAGCCGTTTTAGAGATAGACAGAAAAGCACTAAAAGTCAAAATTTAGAATAAAGTTGCACTTAGACAGGTGGTCAGAAAACAGGTTAGTTCTCAGGATAGCAAGAAACAAAATACACAAAAATTTCCAAGCAGCGAAATATGATATTACAGTGTAATCAGTTATTATATGACGATACTTAAGATTAATTTGAGTTATTTAGAACTTTTTTTATCAGTTAAATAATTTGTCACGGCTATTGAAAATGTAAGGTTTGAAATATATATACGTTTTACTTGAATTCAAACATACAGAATTTTTTATTTCTCACGGAGGTTATTTGCTAAGTACCGCACTTAGATCGGGCTAAGTACCTAGATCTAGATCGGGCAAAATTCGGCTTTTACATATTTCAATTTTTTTTTGTACATTGTTGTCGTAGTGATATCGATTTTACCGAAAACTGCCTTTTGGCAAACTTCAATTCATAGTCAATCACTGGTGAAAAATTTAGAGCGATCGAACGAGGACAAAATCATCTTTAAGGCGATTGAAAAATATCGGTATGGTCTCCCGATAACTGTATCGAAACCCCTTGAGCAAAAAGCACAGCTTCCATGAAGGCCATATACTGATTAGGCCGCTATAGAATCGGGCTCCAAGTGCTTTTCAGTGACTGCATGAACATGTACATTACTTGAAGCTGCGAACCTTTCCAAGCCGTAGTCAGAGATTCAAACGTATCCCTGCTTGTTACTAGTCCGCTGCAACAGGCATCATTGCATGTGTAAGACCGTGATATTTAAAAGTAGTTGTCTTGGCACAAAATATTGTCATTATATATCTCTCTTCACAACTGATGAAGATAAAAAATAAAGCAAACGCTATAAAGTGGAGGTCATTACAAAGCACATGCTCTTACCTTTCCGATGCGTTGGCCAGATTCAACAATCTCAGGCTCTTTTGCTGATAATTTTATCGATGATGTACAACCCCATGACGAGGCTGATTTCGATGGTACACAGCCCATATCAGGACCGTCAGGTTTGGTTTAATTAATCAAAAAGAAACAGCTCGGTCGTCTTGATGCAGAAAATACAGTAAGCGTAGCCAGGGTGCAACGCGTCAGTAAATTAATGAGCGTTTTTTTAAGTAAGCACCATGGCGACTCTTTTAATGTTATGCATACGACATTTGGAACCACGTTTTGACATCCTTTTATCGTTTCATACTGCTGGGCCTGTCACGGCGATTTCTCACTCCATTTCTCTCCTCTAAGCCCATCAAAACGACCCTCCTTGCGGCACACGTTGTTAATTCTGTGCAACAGTAATTATTACAAAGATCCTTAAAATTAATTTCATATCTTCTGCACTAATGCATACTAATTCAATCAAATCACCACAGCGTGACATTCTCGGAAACAGGGCTTGTTTACCATTTACCACAAATTCCCGGAAATTCCTCTAGGGATGTAAATACATGGTAAACGTTTTTTTGGTTCGTCCCACTGGAAAATTCCCGGGGCAAACGGAAATTCCAAAAAGCTAGTCCAGTTTTCCCGGTTCGGACGTATCGAATGGAAGTTCGTTTACCATTTATGCATCAGTCAATTCCAGCTGCGTCCAGCCCCCGCCCGGCTGACCCCCGGGCATTAGCATTTTTTTTGCCTTCGACAGCAAATTCCCCGGGGTGGGGACGAAAAAGGAGGGCAAATGCCCCGTCCTCCGTCAACACTGCAACATTTTTCGTTGATCGCACAGTCGAATGGTGCCGTTTTATGCATTTTAATGTTCGATTCTTTGTTTCAATTAATGTCTTCCTTTGTAATAACGCTATGATTCTATTCAAGACTTCACGTCGCAACGACATGCACCGGTTTATAATTTTAGTATTGATATACAATTATTGACATTATAGTTATGAATAGTTTTATAAATATGAAAGGATGTTTTTCAAATAATATCAACAGAAATTTGATTCAACAACTAAAAAAACGTTGATTCACGCATCGATAGCTCCCGATTATTTCGCTCTGTAATTCTGGCTTGATAAGCAATGAAGAAATGCATGCATAAAATCAAGAACATGCCTTTACAACCCTCTTCAATTTTTTCCTGTCCTTGACAGAGGAGCCAATCTGCTCGGCTTTCTTTCCCAGTAAAATCCTCTGTGTAGTTATATTCTGATAGGAAACCGCGTGCGTGTCAAAAGCTCGGGAATGGCCCCAGGGTTGGCAAATGCCCGGCCCCCGGGCAACACAAAATTTGCAAATGCCCCACCCCCGGGACTGACAAGGCGGGCAAATGGTCCGCAGTAGGCGGGGGGGAGGGGGGGGGGGGGCTGGGCGCAGCCGCAATTGACTGATGCATCAAGTTTCTTGAGTTTCGTACCCGTTTCATCTTGTAACTAGAATCCAGTCTACTAGCGCGGCGCGACAATTCCGAAATTTTAGGCAAATGGTGAACGACACGAACCGTTTTTACCGAACCAAAATTCCCTACCAAAATTTCCGGAATTTTTTTATAAATGGTAAACAACCAGGAAGTGTATGGCACTTTCCCGAGAAAATGAGTCAGAAGATTGTCATGAGACAGACGCATGATTTTTTTTAACAGTAAGGGACCTTTCCTGAGAATATGACGACTATACTGGCACCAGTTCGTAGCCAGCAAGGTAAGAAAAAGTTGGCAAGGAGAACTATCATAACTTTTTACTTTTAAGAACAACTCGAGTTTTTATTTTTCCATTTTCACCCTTATGATAGTGAATATACGCCTTTCCATTATAGTGGAAGTGTAGTCAGTGGTGGTGGTAGTGGTGGTCAGGGGTAGAAGTAATGAAGGTGGCAGTTGTAGTGTTAGTGGGAGTGAAGACAGTAGTCAGTGCAAGTGGTGATGGGCAGTGGTAGTGGTACAGTGAACCCCGTTGAAACGATCACCGGCAAATGGGTCAAAAAGAAAATTGGCCGTATTAACGGGGTGGCCTTATTATCAAGGCAGGTTCAAATTTCATGACTTGAGGGCCGTAATGACAACTGAATACACCGTACATCGCATTCGCATTTCTTGAACAACTGTTCTCATTAATAAACAACCGGAATGAAGATATCGCGTACAGTAATTGAAAAAATACTACTTAAAACTTTCCTTCAGTAAACAAAACTCTTTTTAAACTCGGCTATAAAATCGCCACAAAAGCACTTCATATGTACTGAAGTCTAAAAACAGTACAAGAACAGGCTCAGAGTACTAGGGTAATAAAACTGATGTGTCACAGACATTTAAATTTCAAACAAGTGACCGTATTAACTGGTGAAATTATAAGAGATTCTACTGCTTGGGATTTTAAAATGTGGCCATTGGCCGTATTAATGGTGACCACATTAACGGGTTTTTTTCTAGGGAAATGTATGGCCGTTTTGCCGGGCCGCAAAAAAGAGGCCGTAAGGCGGGGTTCCATGGTGGTCAGGGGTAGTGGTAGTGGGATTGGTAGTCATTGGTCGGGTGCTCAGTGGTAGTGGTAGTGGTAGTGGTAGTGGTAGTATTAGTGCTGGCATCTCTCTTGGTGCTGGTCATTGGTAGTGGCAGTGGTGGTCCGGGGTAGTGGTAGTGGTATTCAGGTAGTGGTAATGGTGGTGGTAGTGGTAATGATAGTCGTAGTGAAGATAGTAGTCAGTGGTAGTGGCTGTGGTAGTGGTGGTGATAGTGATATTTGGCGCAGCATAGTATCATCGCCTACCATGTAGGTCTAAGTTTTAATTAGTACTTTAGACTTCGCCGTTTAGCGTTCTTCTTCTTCTTGTTCTTGTTCTTGTTCTTGGTCTTGGTCCTCTCCTTCTCCTTCTTCTTCTTCTTCTTCTTCTTCTTCTTCTTCTTCTTCTTCTTCTTCTTCTTCTTCTTCTTCTTCTTTTTCTTCTTCTTCTTGTTCTTCTTCTTGTTCTTCTTTGTCTTCTTCTCCTTCTCCTTCTTCTTCTTCTTCTTCTTCTTCTTCTTCTTCTTCTTCCTTTTCCTCTTCTTCTTCTTGTTCTTCGTCTTCGTCTTCTTCTCCTTCTTCTTCTGGGTCAGAGTCAGAGTCAGAGTCAGAGTCGGAGTCCTTGCCTTTACCTTCACGTGAAATGGTTATTTTCGGCATTCTATCATCACTATTACCAGAAGGACCAGACGACCCCTCTCGGCGGTGTTTTCTTCTTGGTCTATGCCGACGCTTGGCAATGCTCCTTTGTTTTTTTATCCTCGACCGTGTAGTTTTCTTACCTGCGGAAGTTAAAGACTCGAGATAAGCCAATCAGGCTAAATGTCAAATTCTTCGTTGCTGCCGTGTAAATGAAATTGATTTATTATAATCATACCTGAAGTCTTTACATTGTCTTTCTTCTTGGTAACTTGTAATTTTACAGCTTTGGAGATTTCCTACAACGGTAACAGAGTTAGATTATCCGATTCTTTTAGGGTCATTTTTATTGGTTATATCAACAATGAAATCGTTAAGGAGGAAAGAAACATGAAACTCGATCAACTTTAAAACTCTTCGCTCAATATGGAACTCAACGGGCATGTTGCAGATTTTGCAGAGAAAAGACTTCAAAGTTTAGATAATTTTACGCAGCATAATGTAAATAATTTAGTTGTAAAAAATTTCACATATTAGTTCAGTTTTATCTCAGCAGTAACTTAAGTCCCCAATGGGCAATAATCGCTATTGGCGCTATAGAGAGTTGACAATAAAGATCGTATTAGTATGTCTCTAAGTTAGTTAATCTTGGTTCAGTTTCGGAAGTCAACTGATGTAGCAACAGATGATGTTGTTTTATCCGGGACTCAGTTTTTTTCTCACTGCGTCCTTAGTTCAGGATCATAATAAAACTTTTATTTCGTATCTCTGTTAATCTTATTGGAAAGTTTACTGGTACGTGAGTTGGAGAGTTCTATTGCGGTGACTCTTTGAATTTCTTGGAATTTTAACTTATACTGAACAACAAATGCAGGATATTTCTTAAGTTGATCAGAAAAAACATGTCAGAAATCTAGTTTAATTTCAACCAAAACTTGAATTTGGTGGAGCCACCACTATAACTAATGTAGTACATTTAATCTGCTGAGAATATTGTCGCCTTTTATGATTACATATATGAAGTGTTTTTAGCAAATACAGGTGTAGAAGAACAAACAATCAGAAAGAACATTAAGAAACAAAAATTCCAGATATCGCGAGACGAGGCCAAGCGAACGTGAACGAGAATGATCTCTACTGAGTTATTGGCAAAATGCGCTGGACCGTCTAAGAATTGACAAACTACGGTAAGCTACCAGTGGTTTCTTCTTTTTCTAAGAATGTAGAGCAAGTATGCGCAATACATGGTTGTCATGGAAAATCCCCGCCCGCGTCCCGCTCTTCACGTATGAAGTGACAGGAAATTTTTCGCCCACTCGTGAGTTTTGTCAGAATCTCTAAAAAAAATAAATATAATTTGAAACGTGTTAAAATTTTTGTATTTATAAGGACCATTCAGTTATTAAGCAGAAAGCGCAGCTTCCATGAAGGCCATAAACTGATCAGGATGCTATAGAGTCGGGCTTCAAGTGCTTTTCAGTGACTGAACATGTACATTACTTGAAGCTGCGAACCTTTCCAAGCCATAGTCAGATTCAAACGTATCCCTGCTTGTTACTAGTCAGCTGCAGGGGGCATTATTGTGTAAGACTGTGTTATTTAAAAGTAGTTGTCTGGGCACAAAATGTTGTCATTGTCTTTCTTCACAACTGATGAAGATAAACAATAAAGCAAACGCTATAAAGTGGAGGTCATTACAAAGCACTTGCGCTTACCTTCCCGTTGCGTTGGCCTGATTCAACAATCTCAGGCTCTTTTGCTGATAATGTTATCGATGATGCGCAACCCCATGACGAGGCTGATGATACACAGCCCATATGGGACTCTCAGGTTTGGTTTAATTAATTAAAAAGGAACAGCTCGATCGTTTTGATGCAGAAAATACAGTAAACGTAGTCAGGGTGCAACGCGTCAGTAAATTAATAAGGCGTTTTTTTGTAATTAAATAGGTAAGTAAACACCATGACGACTCTTTTAATGTTATGCATACGACATTTGGAATCACGTTTAATATTCCAGTTTCGAATTAAAAATTACCGCTGAATATTAACGGCACATTTATACAGGGTTAGCCTCGACATAAAGTAAAATATTCAGAAATTCCGGCAAGTAAGTGTTTGAAAGTTGAATATAGACAATAGACAGAGTAATAAACAGGTCTTTTTCTCGGTGGTCTTTGTGAATATACAGGTTGTCCCAAAAGTTCGTTCCTCTGATTTGATGCACTATCATGACTTTTGATCAAAACTATATTTTTACATGAAATTGCTAGAAGATGTTTATTTTTCTACCAAGTACATTTATTTAGAATTTCAGTAACTGACATACCCTTTTTGTTTTTGTTTTTTTTTTAATCACATTTTGTAGCCGTTGCGGCATGAATTGGGATGCAGCGTGTAGACCCACAAATGATCCATTTTGAGCTTTTTTATCACCTGGTGCGCAGGATCCAGTCCAACCCCCAAACAAAATTTGTTTAGTTTAGGCAGCTGAAAAAAAAAATTGGGGCATTCATCCAAAAAAGATAATCATCTCGGCCCCCTTCCACAGCAAGGCTTTTGTAATTCTTTACAAATTTGAAACGAGCTGGACGTTAATTGGCAGACTAAGCAGAGGTTTTTTTGCCATCTCAGGGCCTCTAATTTTAAACATTTTAAACAGCTTTTCACGACCCTTTTATTTGGCTTTCTAACTATGTGAGACCCTGAGCCTCCTTGTCTAGTCTCCTATTTTGTATCTAGCCTTCTTTAAAACTATTTTAGCTACTTATTCAGGGCTTTTGGTCTTCCCCTTAGTTTCTTGCCTTCA
>OZ037782.1:20199051-20283593 GCA_964035525.1 Porites cylindrica | reverse complement strand
ATCGACTAGTAATTGACACTACAATTGTCGCCGCTCTGTTTTATTGTCGGTCAGGAGTGTTCTTGAACGTTGTCAGTGCTGCCTCGTACCCAGACGTCTCTCTCGATATGCGCGCAAAGGAAGGCGGGAAGGAGACAACGGTCGCCTGCCGTCTGTACCCTTCCCATGGTCCCCTTGCGGTGTATCACCAGTCACTCGTTTCGCGCTCGCCTCTGCCATGCGAAAAACGAAGCGCCTGAGGAGGAGGCTGTTGTCAGTGTATACCGATTCATAATGAAGATTTTCACACATATTCCATACAATAGGTGAGATAAATGCAGGAAACGCAAGGTTCCATGCACAGTTTCAGTTCGATTGACACAGCTATGATCAAAGCATTCTCAGTTTCAAGAATAGTTTATTCTAAACCATAATAAAAGACTTATTAAAAAGGATGGTTTTCAAGTCTCTTGAACCTTTCTTGGATCGTTTCAACTTTCCGACTTAAATGAGATGCAAAGTAAAGTTGCTTGAGATTTTGCTTAGGCCTTCACACACGAATTTTTGGTAAAGTAAAACTTAGCAGCTCCTAAGTCTTACTTATTATAACAGCCTAGTGTAAAGACAACCAATCAGTGATTGTTATAGATTAACGGAAGTCCGCGGTGCACTATTGTTGTTTTTTGGCAGGAGTAAGAAAACAACCGAGAAAACACATCCACTGATCAGCAGACATTCTTCGTTTTCACTGTCACGCAATAAACACGGCACAAAAAAATACATTTGAAACCGTCCAGTGGAAGAAGCCAAGAAATGAAATGTTATAAAAGACTAGTATATAAACAATTTGTCCAAATCTCAGGTCTTTGTGGCCCACAGTTTCTGAGTTAGTTGCCGAAACATTTCACGCACCTTTGTAGAGCTTTGTATGGAGACGCCATATTGGTGGACAGAAACTGTCCACCAATATGGCCGCCGGAAATCAACAAAAACATCTGGAGTTCACTTTTTCTATAAAAGCTCCTCCTTTTCACTCGAGAACTAGCATACGTGCGCATAAACATATCTTCTAATACTTGAAATGGTTAAACAGCTGAAAATCAAGCGGAGAGACTTTTTTCAAGGAGACAGCATTTCTATTTTGGTGTCACGCACTGTGAAAACTCGGAAGTTCAAATTGCTGTATTTTCGAAATGAAACATGCGTCGGGGCTGGAAACTTGCACAAAGATTTATTTCCCATTAATCTTCAACCTAGTGTAAATAAGGCCCGGTTCAAACGTCGAATTTCACATGTGCAGAACTTAACGCGAGAGTTAAATGCATGTGAAGTGCGACGTTTGGATCAATTAAATTCGACTGTTTAAATTAAATGCAACGTTTGCCGTATCTGCGACTGAAACAGTCGAAGATTCGACTTAGGTTCGACTTTTGATTCAAACGTCGCATTTCACATGTGCCGAACTTAATGAATTAATTTTAGTAAATTATTATTATATTACTGGGAATATTGACAGCGAAGAGAGTTAAATTCGACGTTTGAATCAAATGCCGTATTTAACTATTTTAGTCGACTAAAATAGCAATTAAATTCGGCACATGTGAAATTCGACGTTTGAACTGGACCTAAGAATTCGTAAAACCTCGCTTTTTTGACTTTGCAATCTGATGACGTCACTGTGAAAACCATCAATTGAGAAATGTGGAAACTATTTAATACACGCACAAGCTTTCTCTGTAAAACCCTTTATTTTGTACACAATAACCTAAACGGATTCAGTTCTCGCAGGCAAGTATCACGAGAAATACTTCCCTTATTCCTTAGATAAAGATTTCCTAGCCTGAATTCTAGACAGTCCTTCGAGTCGGGATTCGCACGAAAAGATTTTCCTCGATAGATTTTCACTGTTTTCCGATATCAATAGATACAAATCACCTGATTGCTAACGTTCTCGATTTCGATTTTTATCTATTGACTAGTCCGGGTCCTCCGGGATGTAACTGCACCCGGAACTACACCGAAGTTATTTTTGAAAGGGTGCTAGATCTATTTCAAATCCTGAAAAACTGGGCGACTACAGACTTGGCCAATATCTCGTCAGCCATCAGAAGAAGATTTAAAACCTCATGGTTTTAAAGAAAAGATAAGATTTCTTCACACTGTTTCTTCATGAGCGATAGTGTTTGATAAACAATATAGTGATAAATGTTTGATCCTTTGACTCTCGATTGCCACTCAATTGACAATAAATTTACTGTTTGCGTGAATCCAGTTTTAATTTTTTGATGAAAAGATCAACAGATGTTGGCTTCCGATATGAATCGGTAAGCGATTTTGAAGGAGTTTGAATTCGCCGTTGACTGTTCATCAACGGCAAAATCCAACTTCTTCAAAATCGCTCAAAAAACCGCTTTTGAGGTAAAACGACGACTATACCCGACAGGTAAGGTAATTCAACGTTTATTTATCATTGATTTATATACAAAGTTAGCGACATATCGCTATAGGTGAGGCAAACGGGAAATCCAGAACATTTACTATAAAATAACAGTCGGCTACACAACCAGATTCTGTGGGCTCCATGTGGTTGTGCCACAAAGTAAATCTAGTGAGATGTAAAGCTCGGCGGCGCCATTTCATCATGACCTTGTGACATTTTCGGTACCGGACGAACGAATATTTTAGGTCTATGTTATTTATTGGGAAAAACTTATAAATAGCCCACAGTAGCTTCACTCAAGGCCCTGAAATCAGTGAAATCAACACATTCGACCAAATAGACCTTTTCACGGTTTATGACGCCATCTTGGCTGGGGGGCAAAGTCACGACTAAAATTAGGTTCATCTCCGGTCTAATATAATTTATTACTCACAGCTGACATGGGATTTTGTCCAACTTGGAACCCCTATGACGCCGCTACAAAGAGGCGGAATTCCATTTGCCACTACTTTAAATATTTTTCATTGATATCTTTCACTCAACAGAAAATAAGGCTATTAAAGAAGGTACGACGTCCATAAATTCGAATGATAAATCTTCTCATGTGGCTTCTATTTCATGGTAATTTGAATAAAAATTCGTTTACGGTCGTTATAACGTGAATCTCTTCTTTATACTTCATGAAAATAATCTCAGTACAAATTTCTTTTATAATTATATAGCTGTTAGTTAATCCGATATTGTCAGCAAAGCTATTATCCTTTAATTTTTGTCATGGGTGGAGTCTTTCCTTCAAAAGAACCTTTTTCAAATGAAGAATATCTGATTTTGGGCGCAAACTTGAGTCGATGTAGATTTTCTTGCCGTCGGCAAACTAGCCAACTGAAACAACTTTTCCGATGGCTTATGAAGCCAAAAAAGGACGTCTTACCATCTCCGTTTATTTGATAAAAAGGTTAACGCAAATACTTGTAAAAGTTTATCAAAAAAGGGAAAATGAAAGGAAGTTGGAATCTGAAAGTTGAAATTTTTTTTACCTCCAGTTATCATCTTCGGCCGGTTTTACTCTTCTCCGAAGCCACCCCGGCTTCTTGTATGAAGGGTGTTTTCAATTTTATTATCACCGATGCAATCGATAGTCAGTTCAGTTAAAACCTTTTAGAAAGCTAAACTCCGCCGGGTGAACAGGTTTCCAAAACGTTAGTTTTTTTAATCATTGACTCAACCATACTCCATATCATGTCAAAAAGAGATTTCCTTTCAACACCGTAATTTTTAGGAAGTTATTATGACTCCAAAAATGGAGTAAAAATTTTAGGTAGAGGATAACCCCTTTTTTGGGGTTATTTTAACTCCTAATTTAACTCCGAATTTGGGGTCAGTTTTACTCCTGAAAAAGAGTTCTTTTTACTCGCAGTCTGGAGTTAAAATAACTCCGAAATGGGGTTACTTTTACTCCTTACATGGGTTGTTTTTACTCTTTTTGGAGTTAATTTAACTCTGAAAGTGGAGTAAAAATTTTAGGTACAGGATAACTCCTTTTTTTAGGGGGGGGGGGGTATTTTAACTCCTCAATATCTGGGGTCACTTTTACTCCTGAAAAAGAGTTCTTTAAAATCCTTTTTGGAGTTAAAATAACTCCCCAAAAAAAACCTCCACCGTAAGGAGTTACATTAGCCCCACGAGAGGAGTTATTATAACTCCTTGAAAATTACTGTGAAGACATAGATAGTAGCAAAATGAGACATGTTATAATTCTTCGAAAAGATTGGTCCTCCTTAAGTCGAATCGGCGTACAAAATTGCTTGAAATTAATCTAATCAAAAACACTTTAATTTCCTTTTAGTGATGTTAATTTTTTACGGCACGATTTTGAGTGGGTACCAAGGTCACACATGGACAAGAACGTCCAACAATGTTGGGAGTTGTTGGGCAACAATGTTACGTCTGTTTGCCCGCAGCCTAAGACGTGCTAATCTACAGTGATATCATTGGCCCTGTATTCCCATGATTCCCATGGTAAAGTACCCTGTTTTTGACCGCTTTCTTAAGTGCCTTGTTACACCAACATGTACAAGAGGCGATGGTGGGGTATCTCGTTCAAATTCTTCTACAGTTCTTACAAAGTCCCTTCTTAGCTCGTTTACAATAGAATGAAGTTCATTTAAGCCCCGTGCAAAAGGACGCAACATTGTTGGCCAAGAACTCCCAAATTAACATTGTTGGATGTCACATGGTGCGTCCGTTTGCACACCCTGTTGCATGTTGTTGGATGTTGTTGCTTGTTGTTTTGCAAAGTTTGAAACCGGTCAAACTTTTCAGCCAACAACTCTCAACATTTCTTTTGTTCCGTGATCGCCGAAGCGTAGCGCAACAATGTTGGATCCGTTTGCAAAGCTCTTCCAACATTGTTGGGGCCACGCACGCTCATTACGCATCGATTACAAAGACTTATGGGTTGTATTCTTCCCACGATGCACTGCAGGTCCCAACATTGTTTGGAGTTGTTGCATCCATTTGCACATCACTACCAACACGCACACAACAACTTCCAACATTGTTGGCGCAACAATGTTGGGAGTTGTTGCGCCCGTTTGCCCGCAGCCATAGGTCATCGATCAATCCAACTTCATTAGGGAAGGATTCCTCTATTATGAGAGTTAAAATAGCCAGGATTCTTTAGTTTTCTTGAAGGAGGCGAACAAAAAACTCCGCAGAATAATACGACGCGGTTTGCCTTTGTCTTTGTGCACTTGTGATTAAGTTATCGAGAAAAACAAAAAATTCCTCGCTATTAGGAAACCAAAACCGTGCACCTTGCATGTTTTTCTTCTCGTCGCTAGAAATCCGCTATATTGTCAATAATCATTTAGTCCGCAGGCTTTCTCTCCAGAGCCATTTGATCTCTCATTTCCGCTTCCTCCTCTTTTAGTTGTAATCATTTCCGCTTCCTCATCTCGGTTGGTTTGCGCTTTTAACCCTTTAAGCCCTAAGAGTGATCAGCATCAAATTTCTCCTAGTAATATGAATGCTTTGTAAAACAGATTGGTCATGAGAATTACGGAGGTGATCACACAAGATGAATTTGCTTGATATTTTATCAACTTCTCCCCACTACTTCTGTAGGAAATGAATAAGGGCAACAAATGAGAATTCAAATTTTGTTCTTAGGGACTTACGGGTTAAGTTTTAACGAAGATCTTTTGTGTTATCGAACATCTTTTTATACTTGTATCACGTTGACTTCCTCGTCTTTTAGTTTTAACGAATATCCAGTTTTGTGTTATGATAATCGAACATCTTTTTATACTTGTACCACGTTGGCTTCCTCGTCTTTTAGTTTTAACGAATATCTTTTTGTGTTATCGAACATCTTTTTATACTTGTATCACGTTGGCTTCCTCGTCTTTTAATTTTATTGCACTTCTTTTAGTTTTATCGAACATCTTTTCCTTGTACAACGTTGCATCGAACATCTTTTATTGCACATAACATGGATGTATTTAGTATAACAGGGATGTATGTACACGACATTGATGTAATGGTATTTCGATATTTTGTCCGTAAAAACGCGCCATACTCTTACGTGTTTTTCGTGCTCTCCAAACTTCCCGCTTGCATCCATAACTCGATATACGCACTCTAAGGGTGAACAAATTCTTAATTACTGCACAGGCTGATTACTGCACGTGTTGAGACGAACCATACGATATCATGATCACTAGCCTTCAAGACTTTTTCATAATGATACACAGTTTAAATAGAGGTTTCGCTGTAAGCAATCCTTACGTTTAAAATATGCCATGATCAAATTAATCTATCGCAATAACCATCCACCCTTCCATCTCAACTGTTACGTAACCTGTACGCCTAACAAACATATCGAACGCACCGCTCCTAAGCTCCGATTACTCCTAGTATTCAAAAGTAGTTGTCTGGGCCTAAAATGTTGTCATAATCTCTCTTCACAACTGATGATGATAAACTACAAAGCTGAGGTTATTACAATGAACTTGCGCTTACCTTTCCGTTACGTTTGACAGATTCTACATTCTCAGCCTCTTCTGTTAATGATGTTACCATCGATGATGCACAAGCCCATGATGGGGTTGATGATGCACAGCCCATATGGGATCTTCAGCTTTGGTTTAGTTAAATAAAGAGAAACAGCTCGATCGTTTTGATGCAGAAAATACGATAAGCGTAGTCAGAGTGCAACGCGTCATTAAATAGCGTAGCGCGCTGATGACGTCAGAGTGACTAATTTGCAATGTCCGTTTTTTCCGTTACCTTCCTGTTACGTTTGGTAGATTCCACCCTCTCAGCCTCTTTTGCTAATAATGTTATCGATGATGCACAACCCCATGATGAGGCTGATGATACACAGCCCATATGGGATCTTCAGCTTCGGTTTAATTAATTAAAAAGAAACAGCTCCATCGTTTTGATGCAGAAAATATGGTAGGCGTAGTCAGGGTGCAACGCGGAATTAAATAACGTAGCGTGCGAATGACGTCAGAGTGACTAACGGGAGGTTTTTCCACTTTCGAACGATTTGAACACTCAATGGGAACTCGGTGCTTGACTCACGATAAAACTGGGGAAACTAGACTCAATTGGCAACTCGCTTGCTGGAAAGAGCCGTCACTTCTCTTGAGGTCCGGGATCAAACCACTAACTGGTACAGCAAAGTCAAACTGAACTTTGGTTCCAACAGCGTTTATTCTTGTGTACGTAGCATAACTTAGCTTACAAATATAATTGGCAGTGTATAAATCGATGTAATCGAAAAGTCTGTTCAAAGCAACTTACCTATGTATGATTTGAACAACCATTGAAAACAAAAGAGTACAATAGATATCTACACAGAAATCATTTAGAAGTAAACGGAAATCAAATAAAAGAGATAGTTATAGCTTGTTGTTGCTATTTTTAAAAAGTGAAAGTACTGGAACAAAAGGTTGCTAAGTTTGCTAGGTCAGCAAAACCGCGTTTACGTACAATATATTGCAAAATGAATGAAATTGCAAGGTCATCAAGCGTCTATAGAAACAGGAAAAAACGCGGACTAATTACTAGTTTCCGAGTTTTAAAGCAAAACAAATATATTTTGAATTTGCAAGTCAGCAAACTCAAGCATGTTAAGGCATGGCTCAATTTTTGGTCTCGAACCCCCGCGAAGATAAAGCCGTTTTTCTTCTACCGCCATGCCTTTTTGTTCTAAAAGCTACAAAAAACTTTGCAGGGACTTTCTTTCGAGGCGATGAATTAATTAGGGTTGAAGTGCTGTAGTCACGTGAAACGTGCGTCGTAATGAGATTCAAAAAGAAATTCAAAATGGGGTAGGAATGGTTGATTACAACTAAGTTTGAACCATGTGTTTGTTTTACCGTTCAAATTTTGTCCGTGGCTGGAACGGAGAGAATTTTTAATAGGACAATTGCACGATGACGACATTTGACTACAACTACCAGAATTCAATTCGGTTTTGCTTTGTTATTTAAATTTGTCAATCCCGCTGAGGATTAAGGAACAATAGCCTTAATTTGCACAAGAAAACAACAAACTCAAGGATTCTGGTAGTTGTAGTAAAATGACGTCATCGTGCAATTGTCCTATTCCTTAAGGGGCCGACCATTTAACTCTTGAGGGAGGGGGGGGGGGGGGGTGGTTGGGTGATTTTCTGGTCATCAAGAATTTCTATATTTCTAGCAATCTGGTGGGCAGGATATTTTTTCCCTTTTTTCCCCATACGTTTTCTATAACATTTGTGCTACATGCAATTTTTTTCTTCCGACAAACGCTTGCAGGAAATTTTTTTTCAAAATCACCCACCCGCCCCCCCCCCCTCCCACTCAAAAGTTAAATGGTCGGCCCCTAAACAGATATTAACAGGTGAAAAGTGTTACGTGACCTATTTTGCTTAATTATTAATTAGATAAAAACGTGAGTCAACCATTCCGGCCAGATTCAAGCGAAAAATAATGATAAAATAACAAAATATATACTGTATTTAATATACTGTGTGGCATCTCGCCACCCCATTAGTAGTTTTCTTTTCTTTCCTGGACTCGACCATAAGTGGTCACGTGATACGTTGCAGGAAAATTAAGGTTACCAATTTTTCCGAAGTTGCCAAATTTTGGAAGGTTCCGATAAATTTTCACAAAGTTATGATCATTATAAGATTTTATGCAAATTAGCCTCAGGCCATACCTTAACTTGCTTAAGAAAACCTTTCATATTCCAAACTCAACTGTTGCCACTATTTAACCAACAGACTAATGAACGTTATATTCGCAAATACATATTGGTAAAATACAATTAAAACGAAGGAGCTAATTTGAACGGATTTAAACACTGTTGGCTTTTTCTAGAATTTGGGACCTTAAGCAACGACAACGACAACAGCAGTGAAAACGTCGCTAAAAAAAAAATTTGCGTTCTTTCGAACTTAATCGCGTCTATTTGGACCCGCACAATATGTCGAATGTAGGCGACTTTTCCTGGAGTTGAATTCTTAAGGATTTTATTCAAGTTCAAAAAGAGGAAGGAAAATTCGTCATCCTATGTCCACGTCCTCCATAATACGTCAAATTAGGAGGTTTCACTTTGTAGTCATGCAGTGGACGTCAAAGAAATGTACTAAAAAGCGTGATGCACGTGTAGAACAGTTGTTTTGATCATTGAACCTATTGTTTTTGGAAGTTGACGTCGAACGTCGTCGTCGTGGTTGCTTAACCTCCCTATTATTGCTTTAACGAACACTAAGTAATCAAACAAGAACAATAAAATGGCACGAGCCTTTTTGCGGAGCTAAAACCTCTTTATAACACGTTCTAAAGTGAAGTGCGATTTTCTAAAGTGAAAAAATCAGCTGAAAATGGCCATTTTTGTTAATTTTTATCCGAAATTATCATAAAGTCCGGCTGATTTATTGCTTTTAATCAATATTTTTTTCCGAGCGGGCCCCTGGCGGGTCGTTTAATTTCGTGCAAAGTAGCCTTTTTTACATTAGTACAAAAATTACCCTCTTTTATTATTTTCAGAAGGGTCGGCAAGAAGTAGAACATATAGCACCTTTTTCGTACTTTTCAGCTGAATTACTTCGGCAGAAATAATAACTTGAAGCACGTTTTTGAGCAGAAGACTACTTTTTGCGTCTGAAAACCCACTTTGGTGATTCAAATACGACAGGAAAGGCTAAAGAACTGTTAATCACAGAAAATCAATTGAAAATACTGGTGGTTATAAAGATGCTTGGGAAATTTCTGAAACAGTTTTAATGTATGGCTAAAATATGCTTCAGAAATTTCTGAAACAGTTTAAATGTATGGCTAAAAAATGCTTCAGAAATTTCTGAAACAGTTTAAATGTATGGCTTAACAAATGCTTCAGAAATTTCTGAAACAGTTTGAATGTATGGTTAAACAAATTCTTCAGAAATTTCTGAAACAGTTTAAATGTATGGCTTAACAAATGCTTCAGAAATTTCTGAAACAGTTTAAATGTATGGCTAAACAAATGCTTCAGAAATTTCTGAAACAGTTTAAATGTATGGTTAAACAAATTCTTCAGAAATTTCTGAAACAGTTTAAATGTATGGCTAAACAAATTCTTCAGAAATTTCTGAAACAGTTTAAATGTATGGCTTAACAAATGCTTCAGAAATTTCTGAAACAGTTTAAATGTATGGTTAAACAAATTCTTCAGAAATTTCTGAAACAGTTTAAATGTATGGCTAAAAAATGCTTCAGAAATTTCTGAAACAATTTAAATGTATGGCTAAACAAATGCTTTAGAAATTTCTGAAACAGTTTAAATGTATGGCTAAACAAATGCTTTAGAAATTTCTGAAACCATTTAAATGTATGGCTAAACATATGCTTCAGAAATTTCTGAAACAGTTTTAATGTATGGCTAAAATAAGCTTCGGAAATTTCTGAAACAGTTTTAAAAATGTATGGCTAAACACTTTCTAAAGCTACCTTTGATGTTCTAAAGTGAAATTTGGCAAAAAATAGCCTTCTTTGTCAATTATTTGAAAGAATGAAACATCTTTCGTCGTACTTTTGCTTTGATTGCCTAAATACTGAATGAAGTTATGTTCGATAGCGGGCAAGAAATGAAAAGCGAAAACAGGTCTTTATCCAGATGTTTCTTCAAGAGATTAGAAGCTGCAAGTAAATGAAATGGATGAACCTTTTATTTAATAACCGCCCTGAGAAATGAAGTTGAAATGTACTAGTTGGGTAGAGTCAGTGACACCGCAATGGGTACAAAAGCGGACTTACTGTCGATCACAGTTAGCAACAGGTTGGTGAATCGTACAAAATGAAGTATCAATCAGATCAATTGAACAATGAAATAACAATAGATTCTCTTGTTATTTAATAATGTGGCTATAATAGTAAGTGGCCCGCTGTATTCTGTAATTTAGCTGATATTTGTTACTTACCATATTTCACCTGAGAGCTGGGATTCTCGCTTGGAATGTAATTACATACAGGTCACTTGAATTTTGACTCCTGCGACGTGAAGAACATGATGGATGATGTGGATGTACTTTTCGGTTTCAAAATCTTTCTTTTGAAGTCAAGGCTTTGCATCTTTATGCCCTTGACTTTATTGAATATTCCTTCATCGACGAGTGACTCGCTCAGAGGTCACTCCGTTCATTTTTCACGTGTTGAGCGATCGCTTTGAAGGATGTCTCAATGTCGACCCAATCCAGACCAATCCAAGTTTCCTCTCCGTTTTTAGGATCATCTTGACGCGTGCTTGCCTCGAACAAAATGATCCATATTCAAGGCATGATTGCCCGCGTTTTCTATCTTTCTAACGAACTCTAAATAACTCTAAATACCCGATATATCACTCAGGAAGTCGTTGATACCTGAAGTTTTTCTAGCCTCCCCCGCAGGCGTTTTTAGGGGAGAAAAACGAGCTCCCCTAAAAACGCCTGCGTGGGAGGCTAAAGTATTTCTGGATTGTTATTGTGTTGCAAGGAAAAGACCCATTAGAAGTGAGAAAACAATGTGGCAAACAAATATCTGTCAACTCACACAGAAATACATTTTATACAGCGGAGGGCAAGAGAGAGTTGTCTTTTTTTTTTTTTAAGAATAGAGGCCGACCAGCCTGACTCGTACAACATTAGTAGAGTCTTAATTAGGGAAAAGTGGTGAAGCGAAATGGCTTTGGTCAAGATTTTGCAAAGAGATATTTTCTCAAGGCAATTTACGAGAGCCTGAGTGAGGTCATCAACCCTTCATTTCCACATGATTCCAGCCTTCAATACAGACGAAAAAAGATGAAAGGTAACAAAGTACTGAATACTACATAGAAACAATACACTATGAGGAAATTGAGGGAAGCAAAAACGAGACGAAACGAAACAGGTCCGTGCACAATTCGGCCAATCTAATTTTTCATTTTTCCAACAAAAACGGAAAAAGGAAATATTACTTATCCTTACCATGTTTGCATATTTCAAAGTACAGAGAAAAAGAGAAAAAAGGAAAAAGGTCAGGAAAATCGATCATTTTTTTCATTTTTTCTAATTTTGAAGTTAAATTCAAAAATACAAAAAATACTGTTAACAGCTAAAAGCGGTATTTTTCTATTTTTATTTTCTTGATATTGTTAGAAAAGTGGGGAAAATAAAATAATCTCCGAGTCCTAGATCATTTTTCTATTTTTCCGTTTTTCCCAAAAAATAGAAAAACAGAAAAATGAAAAAATCATATTTATTCGCACTATTTTTTCATTTTTTCCATTTTGTTCAAAAAATGAAAAAATAGAAAAATGGCATACCTATCGCCTAATTTTCCATAATTCCATTTTAACAAGAAAAATGAAAAAAATGACAAGTGTTGCGAACAATTTTTCCATTTTTTCAATAAATAGAAACAAACAAACCAAACAAAAAAATTTTTCATCTTTTGTTTTAATGAAAAATAGCAAATAAAAATGACAAATCAAGAGCATTTACCAATAAAGAAAAGAAAAACCTAATCCACTTTAGACTCACTAGTTTTAGTGTTAGACGATTTACACAGGGTCGGCGGAGCCGTGGGATGGGGAGCCTGGGTTTGGGCCCTTTAGTTCTCGGAATGCGAACGTAGTTTCATTCACTTTTGGATTTGATTAGCTGATTCCTTTACCTCATTACTTAGGACTCACTCTGTGACCTGTTCTAACACCTCGTCACCATAAAGTGTTCCTGTTGCATTTAAACTGTGGAACGTTTCCCCATACTTGCTCTTTGCTCTCGTCTTTTCGAGTCTTTCCAGGGCTGAGTTGCTTAAAAGGTGGATAAGGCTATCCGCTGGATAAATAACTATCCAGTGATTAACGCAATTGGTTTCCCTAAAATACATAAAAAATTATCAGGCCGCTGGATAGTGATTTATCCGGTGGATCGTCGCTATCCAACGTTTAAACACATGTATGAGCAAATGTATGGGCCAGGGCATTAAGATGTTCTTTCCAGCGAGTGTATACTAGGCGCCTCGTTATTTTTCTCCTCCATAAAAATAATTCAATATACTTTACTCTTGCAATCCTAAAACACCCGTTCTGCGGCAAGATCCGTTATTTCGGCAGGCTAAGCAGTCTACTCTTGAGCAACTATTTAATTTAAAAACGTCTGACCTCTTCACTGGCGCGCTCTTTATTTATTTTCTGCATGTGACTGTCCAACGACCTTCTTGTTTTCCCCTTAATCCTTAATCTCTCTCACGAACCGCTTTTTTTGTGCTGGGACCATGGTGTTGCTGGCATGAAAACCGTTGAGTTACCGCCCCCCCCCCCTTTTCCCGTACCAATTATCACACCTTCTCCTCCTCCCTCATACCCTTTCTCATATCATTTCCACGACCGGTACGGTACGGTTTTCCCACCGCTTTCATCCACAGTCGACTCCCGACAACTCAAACCTTCAGGGGAAATCGAGATCAAAAGAGAATGGAACTACGTCCGCATCTCGAAAACTAAGCCCCCCCCCCCCCCCCCAAATTCCCCCACATCTCCGCCGACCCAGTGTAAATCTTCTAACCAAATTAGTGAGTCGATAGTGGATACGAATTAGGTTTTTCCTTTCTTCACCGTTAAAATATTCATAACTTCTCACTTTTCTGCGCCATTTTTCAGTAAAATAAAAAATGAAAAACTGTCTGAAAGGGTGTATCGTTAAAGTTTTTCTATTTATCCAAAAAAAAAAAAGGAAAAATGAAAAATTGCTCGCAACGCTTATCATATTTTCATTTTTCTTGTTAAAATGAAATTATGGAAAATTAGGCGATAGGTATGCTATTTGTCTATTTTTTTCATTTTTTGAGCAAAATGGAAGAAATGAAAAAATGGTGGGAATAAATATGATTTTTTCATTTTTCCGTTTTTCTATTTTTTGCGAAAAACGGAAAAATAGAAAAATGAGTTAAGAATCGGAGATTATTTCATTTTTCTCATGTTCTAACAATAGCAAGAAAATAAAAAATAGCAAAATATCGCTTTTAACCTTTTACAGTATTTTTTGTATTTTTGAAGCGGACTTCAAAATTAGAAAAATGAAAAAATGATCAATTTCTCTGACCATTTTCTTTTTTTCTATTTTTTTCTGTACTTTAAAATATGTAAATATGATAAGGATAAGTAATATTTCCTTTTTCCGTTTTTGTTGGAAAAATAGAAAATTAGATTGGCCGAACTGTGCACGGACCGAAACAGACTGACAAAAGAAAAATGTGAGCCTTAAATTAATCACACGTAATTGTAAAATCATGTAAAATCCAGTACGTATCCAGTGGAGTATTTAATATTTCGAAGATCTTTAAAGGTAAAAGTGCTCATGGCCGCGGTCTTTTGTCTGTATCGTAATGACTTGTTTGCGCGCTCGCGATTAAAAACCCAACGGACAAACTAGTATTACGCATTGTTTTCTTTGACCCTTTGTTCTGTCACCGCAGATTTGGCAATTTGGTAACAGCACAAATCAAAGGCAATTAGCAATTGCGCTGTTCAGTAAAATTAAATTCCTTGGTATCTTAAAACGAAACTTCAACTTAAGCCGACGTTGAGTAGGCCGACTGCAACGCAAGCTAGAAAATTTCATAAATAATCAGAATAATTCCGAGCAAAGGCACCGGAAATGGGTTTCAGTGTCTTAAATTAAGCGAAGTGGCCACATGGCCGGTAACCGGCTTTCAAACCACAAAGTGACCGGCAGTCCTATATTCTCAGTGAATCTCACAAAATCGAAAAATTCCAGCTTATCTAAATTATCATATGTCGATTAAGACAAGTCAAGCGTCTTGGCGTTTGGTTTACGCTGGGCTCAGAAGACGAAACCATGTTTTGTGACACTGAGAATTTTTTTCAGCTCAACTGTCGATCAAGGTTTTCAAAACACTAAGTCACCGGCAGTCCCATATGTAAATTTCACAAAATCGAAAAATTCCAGATTATCATATGTCGATTGAGAAAAGTCAAGCGATCCTGAAATGCTTTATAGATCTCAAGTCTATGGTTTACGCTGGGCTCAGAAGACGAAACCATGTTTTGTGACACTGGAAACTTTTTTCAGCTCGACTGCCGGTCAAGGTTTTCAAAACACTATAAATAACCGGTAGTCCTGTATTCTCCGTAAATTTCACTCGGAAAATCGAAAACATCCGGCTAAACCAAACTATCATATGTCGATTAAGAAAAGTCAAGCGAAATTTACTGAGAATATAGGACTGCCGGTCATTTAGTGTTTTGAAATTACCTTGACCGGCAGTTGAGCTGAAAAACGTTTTAAGTGTCACAAAACATGGTTTCGTCTTCTTAACCCAGCGTGAACCAAACGCTATTCTTGAGATCTATAACGTATTTCTGAATCGCTTGACTTTTCTTAATCGACATATGATAGTTTGGTTTAGCCGGATTTTTTCGATTTGTGAAATTTACTGAGAAGAAAGAACTGCCGGTCATTTAGTCAATTTTGAAACCTTGACCGGTTACCGGCCATATAGCCACTTTTTAAAAATAACTCTTAATCTATATGTTGGTTAATTCTACTTGAAAACAAGGGTGGTCACAGATTATTTCGACTTGATTCATGCCTCATTTCAGGTCATACAACATTTTCTACCAAGGCAATGTTTTTTCCGTCTTCCTTTAATCACATGTTAATCAGCTGATCATAAAAATATGAAAATTTCTGTAATTTTCCTTATGTTAATAGGATCTACATTGTTCTGTGCCTTGTGCTGAAATTCGTCAGTGTAATAGTGCATCGTTGCAGAGGAAGAGAGCAAGAAGTCTCCAAACTATTCGCCGGGTAAAAAAGAAATAGGAAAACCCAGAAGGAAACGGAGATCTTGATGTGACCTTTGTAATAATAATACTGATTGATGCTACAGTTGACTGACATGTAATCCTACCCCCTGGAATGTGCTATATATATCAACCACATTCCGTACCAAGCAGAGAGATCAATAAACCTTCGAGCCAGTCAACCCTTGTTATGTTTCTTAGTTAAAACCCTGAACCCGTTCATCTAAGCAAAGCTTATTACATGGTGTCAGAAGTGGCCACTCATGGAACACATGAAGCCCATCGGACCTCTACGAATGGACGGCAACGTCGCAGAAAACTGGCGAAAATGGAAACAGAGGTGGGTCCTCTATGCGAAAGCGAGTGGAGTAGACTCAAAAGACGAAGAAACACAGTGTGCAGTCTTACTACACACCATAGGAGAAGAGGCACTCGAAGTATACGACACTTTTACATTTACAGAAGCCGAGGAGAATAAGATAGACCCTCTCGTGGCAAAGCTAGAGGCGTACTGTGCCCCAAAGAAGAACGTCACGTACGAACGCCATCTTTTCTTCTCGTGCACGCAAAACGGACGGCCTATCGACGCCTTCGTTACCGATCTCCGCACAAAAGCCAAAACCTGCGAGTTTGGAACACTCAACGATAGTCTAATAAAGGACAGAATCGTGTGTGGAATCGATAGCCAGAGTGTAAGGGAGCGACTCTTACGCAACAACGAGCTCACTCTAGAAGTAGCCATAAATACCGTACGAGCCGCAGAGACGAGTAAAACTCAAATGGAGTCCCTTAACAGCTTGGAAGCAGCAGCCGTAAACTTCGTCACAAAGAACCAAAAACAGCCACCAAGATATCAGCCTATGAAGAAAAGGCAGCAGAAACAACAGCACCAGCAAATAAAACCGTGTGGTCGTTGTGGTTACATCCACAAGCCAAAACAATGCAGGGCGTTTGGACAAACATGTCACAAATGTCAAGGGAGAGATCACTTCGCCCATATGTGCCGCACAAAAGGCGCAAATACTGGCCACAAAACACTCAATGAAGTCGAACAGCAGTCAGACACTGACTCAGATGAGGATCTATTCCTTGGAGAATTAGATTCGTCACAAAATGACAAAAACGAACTGTTCACGAAATTAACCGTGAATGAGGAAGAGATCAGCTTCAAAATTGATACAGGCGCACAGTGCAATGTCATTCCCGAACACGCCTATGAAAAACTGAGCAAGAAGCCAAGCCTACAGCCTACTAACGTTAAGATAACTGCATATGGTGGGGTACGTGTGCCGATCAAAGGAACATGCACAATGACAATCAAGAAAAACAGCAAAAACCTTGATGCCAAATTCTTTATTGTCGCCGTTGAAAAGGCTCAACCCTTAATTGGCCTTCAAACTTGCCGAGATCTGGAACTGATAAACATTAACAACGATGTTAATGAAGTCAAAACAAGTGGAACAGAAATTCTCGACGAATTTAAAGATGTCTTCACCGGACTTGGTTTAGTCAACGGAGAATTTCACATCGAGCTTCGAGAAGACGCAAGGCCTACAATCCAACCGTCACGGAAAATTCCTCTGAGCCTGATGCCGAAACTACAGAAAACACTAGAGAAGCTGACAGAAATGGAAGTAATCAGCAAAGTTGAAAAAGCAACTGACTGGGTCAACAGCCTAGTCATCGTGGAAAAAAAAGACGGCTCATTGAGACTTTGTTTAGATCCGAAAGATTTGAACAGAGCAATCAAGCGTGAACATTATAAGCCGCCGACAGCCGAAACCATTTCTAGTAAGCTCAATGGGAAGCGTGTTTTTACGGTAATTGACATGAGTAACTGCTACTGGCACAAAAAGTTGGATGAAGAATCATCCTATTTGTGCACATTCAACACGCCTTTCGGCAGATACAAGTTTAACAGAATGCCGTTTGGTATCTGTGTAGCGAGTGACGTCGGTCAGAGAATGGTGGATGAAAACTTCAGCGACATTCCAGGAGTTCTCGCAGTGCACGATGACATTATCATCGCCGGAAAGGACACTGCGGAACACGACCTAGCTCTCAAACAAGCGCTGGAACGCGCAAGATCACGCAACATAAAGTTTAACCGCAGCAAAGTACAGCTACGCGTCAACCAAGTGAAGTATCTTGGTGATATCGTGACCGCCGATGGATTCAAGCCAGATCCCGAGAAGATAAAAGCAATTGTGGAAATGCCAGAACCACAATGTAAGCAAGATTTGCAACGCCTACTTGGCATGGTCAACTATCTGTCGCAGTACATACCAAACATGTCAGAAATCACAGCCCCCCTACGCAACTTGTTGAAAAAGAACATGCAATGGGTGTGGTATGACGAACATCGATCCGCGATAGATAAACTGAAACATGCACTCACGAACACTCCCGTTCTGCAGTATTTCAACCAAGACAAGCCAACTACAATCCAAACCGACGCTTCGCAAAGTGGAATCGGAAGTTGCCTCCTGCAAGAAGGACACCCCGTGATTTACGCGTCAAGATCGCTGACGAATGCCGAACAGAACTATGCTCAAATCGAGAAAGAACTATTGGCTATTGTATTTGCGTGCGAGCGATTTCACCAATTTGTCTACGGCAATGACATAATTGTGCAAAGTGACCACAAACCACTTGAGGCGATAATGAGAAAGCCATTATCTCAGACACCCCCGAGAATTCAACGATTGCTAATCAGGCTTCAAAAGTACAATTTGACAGTTCATTTTGTACCCGGAAAACTGATGTTCATTGCAGACACTCTATCAAGAGCGTACCTAAATGAGACTGTTGAGGGTCCCCAAGACCTCAATGATGACATCGAAGTGATGATCCACAGTTTCATCACCGAAATCCCAGCGAGTCCAGAAAAGTTGACACAGCTGAAAAATGAAACCGCCAAAGATGCAACACTTCAGGCGCTGAAAGCTCAAATACAAAAAGGTTTCCCACCCCATAGAAAAGCCTTGAGACCAATCCTCTCGCCATACTGGATTGTCAGAGATGAGCTAAGTGAAGCCGACGGTCTTCTATTCAAAGGAAGACAGCTTCTCATTCCAAAAGCCATGCAGCACAGCGTCCTGGAAATGATACATGAAAGCGATCTTGGAATTGAAAAGTGTAAAGCACGAGCAAGAGCCATTGTTTATTGGCCTGGAATGTCACGCGACATCCATGATACTGTTGTCAAGTGCCCGACATGCTTGACACACAGACACAAGAACCAGAAGGAACCAATGATTCCCCATGCCATACCAGATCGTCCATGGCAAAAGCTCGGATCCGATGTGTTTGAACACAAAGGAAAACCGTACCTAGTAGTGGTGGACTACTACTCCAAGTACATCGAAACTAGCCTAATGCGTGACAAAACCGCGGGAACCATTGTCACGCACATGAAGTCAATCTTCGCTAGACACGGCATCCCTGAAGAGCTCGTATCAGACAACATGCCTTACAACAGTAAAGAGTTCAAACGATTCGCAGACGACTGGGGATTTGAACTGATCACCTCAAGCCCCACATATCCGCAGTCTAATGGCCTCAGTGAGAAAGCAGTACAAACCGTTAAGCGAATACTAAAGAAAGCAAGCGACCCATACATCGGCCTGATGGAGTACAGAAATACTCCAGTGACAGGAATGACATATTCGCCATCCCAGCTTCTCATGAGTCGCACCACCAGAACCAAGATCCCTGTAACACAAGAACTCCTGAAACCAAAGATTGCTACTGAGGTCAAACAACAACTGTTAGCCTGTCAACATCAGCAAGTGCACTATTACAATCAAGGAGCAAAGCCCTTGACAGATCTCAAACCACAGGAAGCTGTCCATCTACGCCAAGGAAAGACCTGGGTACCTGCCGTAGTAAACGAGAAAGCAGAAACCCCGAGATCCTATTTAGTCACAACTACGACCGGACAACAATATCGCCGGAATCGCAAGGATCTGCTACAAACTGGAGAAAACCCTCCTGTAATATCAGTCCCGCAAGACAACGACTTTAATTACACTACAGAAACTCAGAAAACCTCAGCAACCCCCAACAAAGAACAACACCCTGTACAACCTCCTGAACAACAGCAACCCAACAACCCAGAATCGACGACACCACCTAGACGCTCCTCGCGAATCACTACTCTTCCCTTTAAATTCAAGGACTATGTCATGAATTTCTAAGAACTGAACACTGAAAATTAGAACATTGAACTTTTGTCATACCGGAAGTGTCATTGCTATTATTCGATTATTTTTTTTAATGATAGTGTTTGATTTCATTCTCAAAAAGGGAGATGTAATAATAATACTGATTGATGCTACAGTTGACTGACATGTAATCCTACCCCCTGGAATGTGCTATATATATCAACCACATTCCGTACCAAGCAGAGAGATCAATAAACCTTCGAGCCAGTCAACCCTTGTTATGTTTCTTAGTTAAAACCCTGAACCCGTTCATCTAAGCAAAGCTTATTACAACCTTGATGTCAACTGCGTATCTCTAATACCTACAAATATCACCTACATTCATGATTTGTTAGCAGATGTACTACATGCTACATTGTAATAACTGACTAAATCAGCTAGGAGTTCCTCTCATCGAAGAATACGGTCGATGTTCGTTCTGTTCATTATTTAGGGGCACCCAACGTCAATTTTCGGAAAATATCTGTTCGGAAGACGATTTGAGGTCTAGAATTTTCGGAACATTTGTTGTAAAATTTCTTGCTTGCCTGCCTCTCCTTAGCCCGCGTGGCAGGCGCAAAAAGGGAAGGGGGGAGGGGGGAGGGAGAAACCCCCTCTCCCCAATCCCCTCCCCTTTTTCCCTTCCTCCCTATCCCCTACCCCCTACCCCTTTCGACGCCTGCTACGCAGGCTAGCCTCTCCTAGGATTTTCGAACGTCTTAAAAAATGGTATAATTGCCCATTTTTTAACGGATTTTTAACGTAAAAAGGTCACCTAGAATTTTCGGGAGCCTTTTTTCTGGCTGAAATTTTCGAAAAGGTAAGTTTTGATCCCTATAATTTTCGGATCACTGGACTTTCAGCTAGGAATTCCGAACAGATGAAAAATTTTTAGGGGATAAAAATATGCCTATATCTACCGTTTAAATACTAAGGTACGTTTAACAATGCTATTATTAAGTGGTTTTGAACTATATTCTAGTTGGGTGCCCCTGATTATTCATAACGCTGGCACTTAGACAATCGGTGTATTAACTGCTTCGGAAATTTCTGAAGCAACACTTTGTGACCGTCTTTAGGAGAAATCCGGAACAACCTTTATTTACAAAAGTTGTTTCGGAAATTTCCGAAGCAGTATTTTTTGACCGTCTTTGAGAGAAATCTGGAAAAACCTTTAAAAAAAGTGTTTCAGAAATTTGTGAAGCACATTTTGTGACTGTCTTTAGAAGAAATCTGGGACAAAGTAGAAACTGTTTCGGAAATTTCTGAAGCAACATTTTGTGACCCTCTATAAATAAGTTCTGCATGAAACCATGAATAAAAAGTGTTTTGGTAGTTTCCGAAACACATTTGGTGACCCTATCTCTTCAGTTTTTTGAGACTTATAGTGTTTCGGAAATTTCCGAAACAACATATCTGGGCTACCGGCGTCTATACAACGAAATTTAGAGACACTGCTCTAATAAAATTTCCTTCGGAAATTTCTAAAACATCATTTGTAAAGGAATCGATTTCTAAAGACATAAGGGTCTTGAGAATTCTTTATTTCAGCATTTTTTTTAAACTACTAAGGAATTTCCAGGGTTAAGTTAAAAAAAGTGTCCTCGAAGGTTATTTCAGCCGAAGGTAGAGTTTACCCGTCAGAAATGACACTTAAGTGATTAAATTTCAGACGAGATTTTCATTTTCGGCACAAATTTAAAAGGAGACTTAATTTTCAGCTGAATTCTTTTCGTTTTAGAATATCTTAGTTCACTTTAGAACGTGTTTTTATGCAAATTCAGTATAGATAGATGGATAGATAGATAGCCTTTGGTTTGAAACGATAAGTATTAAAGCTATTAAAAAATGAGATTGTGAGTAGTATGCTATGTTGTTTTTAAGCCTCGTTGGTGGACTCCCTTTGGATTCCCTTGCAAAAAGTGGATTCTCTTCATTACATATGCAGGATTCCCTCGCAAAAAAGGGGTTTCCTTCATTACATATGCAGGATTCCCTCGCAAAAAGTGGATTCCTCCATACATAATAAGTGTCTTTCTCCATATCTAAACAAGTGGATAGTCGTTTCCTTTGATATGGAAGAACACAATGGGAACAATAGGCTTGCCTCGACTTGCCCGGTAAGTAACTTGAGCCGTTTAAACGTCTATTAAAAGATAAATAGGAGCAAATACCTAGCAACGCGAGAAACGGCTTCCTATATCTTATTTAGCGCTAAATATCGGTTGTATATAAACAAAACACACACACACATATACACAAAGTGGAGCTGAAAACTCTCTGTTTCAAGTTTGTCTGACTATTACAAAACCGTTTTCTCCTATCTATCTCGAGGAAATGAAAAACGATTAAAGTCTCTGCGTTCCACGCACCATTAGTCAGTTAATTATCCGAGTTCGCAAGCCCAAAGTTGAATACAAATTAGTTCTACAGGAAAAACCCCAAGGGAGCACCTTGACGTACTAGTATATAAACAATTTTAAATAACTTAACGAGGATCAATTGAAAAACGCGACTTATAATTGCTAGCAATAGAACCAGACAAGAGACCCCGTTTTAAAAACTTTACTAAAAAACAAATGTATTTTCCGCTGTTACTTTCCAAGTAATTAGTCGCAGTTGTTTTCGTTTCACACCTGCCGCACCCACTATTGTTCATTCTGATGTCCTGATCGGCCAGTTATTAGTTTATACTCTCCGCTGTCTCTTGAGTACCATTCACGCTCGCGGTTCCATACAGTTTATTCATCTTTCTGGTTTGTGTTTTCCTATTCGTGTGATGCCCAACGACCAAAAAACAGAGCGAAGGTCCGTCCGTTCAGGCTGAAGTAGGCCAAACGTCTTCAGGTGATAGAGGAGGCAACTCAGCAGCCGTTGATCAAGTCTTTTCCATGTTTAAGGACTTTCTTGAGAAAAAATTAGAAGATAAAGGAAAGCAAATCGAACAAAGGAGTAAGCTAGATAAAGAAGTTGTACAGCTAAAGTTTGAAAGGTAACCAGAAACAATTTGAGCTTAATGCCAAATTAGACGCCATTTTTGAAAGCATTGAAATTGAAAGTGAAAGGAACGAGCCCACTTTGTCGAAAATCAAGAAATTTTCCCAAGAAGGCAGGCAACGTATTCGAAAGCGACAGAAGCTGATAAAAATCGCTGATAAAAATAGGGACGGCTGGCAGGTTGTAGCCGAGTACGAGTCGGACGAGCTTGCATCCGGCTCCGAAGATGAAAAGCGTCTTAAGAAGGTAAGAGAAGCGGCGAGCCGCAAGAGACGTGAACAACTCTCCAGTGATCGTGGAAAGAAACCAAGAATTGCTTTGGGCGCTGATGATCAGCTTTTTCGTGGTAAGAAAAAGAGCCTCCTCTTTACTTTGTATATTCATATGTGTTTTGGATCCGCTTGCGCATCCTACCATATTTCTCGTGTGATTTGTTTGTATTACGGGAATTTAAGGGTAAAATGATTTACGTTCGTTTGAGTGAAGAGAATTAGAACGTAATGACAAAAAGAGTCAAATACACAGCGATTTTTAAGGGATGGAAATTAATTAATCTTCATCTTCGTTCTCCTCTTTAGAAGGGGAATAGAAATTGGTTTCCAACGTCTTCGCGTTTTTGTGTGCAACTGCTCCACAATCGTGACACCAACGAAAGCCCTCTTTCATGTAATTTCTCCCCTCGGGAATCTGGTGATCGCATAAAGGACAAATTTTGTAGTAATCGTGCCAAAAGCATTAGGACATTTCATGATCAATGTCCAGTACACATTAAAGTTCTCGCAATGTTCACAGGCACTTTGAGAGTGAAAGGCGGTGGACGTTTCAGAGCTACTACTTTCTGTTTCCTGACTGTGGTTTTCAGTGTCGTTGTCGCTCTCTTGGGTGCCTTCAGCTTCAACGCCATTCTCAGAAGCCACTTCCTTCTCCTCCTCCTCCTCCTCCTGATTTTCAATATCCGATGAACTCTCCTCATTATTACTCTCGTTATCGGAAGTATTTTCTACATTTCGGTAGCCTCTTTCCTTTTCTATTAAATCACTTAACAACTTTTTGTTCTTGATTAACGTTTATCGATTCCAAACTCTGCAAGTCCTTTTAGAAACGTATTCAGCGCACAAGGCTTGGTAACGTCATTGTTATGAGGAAGTAACACATACTCAACTAGCTAGCACTGGACGAAAAAACGGATTTGCCTAAGTTTGCTAGTTGAGCAAATCTATTGTAAATTTAGGGTACTAATGTTGCTACTTATTTGTTCTTGGTGCAAATTTTGTTCGAAAGTGAAAGTTTACTTTTCTGCAAGGGTGGCGTAAATGTGGAGTAAATATCAAGTTTACAGATATTTTGTTTCACTTTTGCTCCCCATAGTAAATTTGGTGTTTAGATTCAAATTTGCCGACATTTTGTTCTCTGTGTAAAAATCGAACGTCAAAAATGAATGTTTGCTTGATATTTTCTGGCATAGCAAAGTTAATGTGTAAATTTATGGTTACTAGAGGCGTAAATTTAAGCAAAATATGATCAAAGACTATCTTTACGACCACTTTAACCAACGTTTGCACATTTACCAAACTTCACAGTGTTATTTCACGCAAGTTTTGATTTTCCATTGCCCGTTTCAATCACCATCACATTCTTCTCAGAGTTTATCATATTACTTGCTGCAGCTGGTTATTTCGGGTCAGGCCATTCCCCCTTTTTTTTCGTTTAGCGTCGAATGCGTTTCCTCATATTGGGTCGGTGGCTCGGAAAAAAAAAAATATCACAAGAAGTCTCGGAATAGGAGGCCCTGACGTAAAACGTTACCATTTACAATTTGGGTGAACAAAATGCACAATATGTGAAAGGTTTGAACCCAGGAGTCATTTCAATAGTAGATTGCAGAGTTTCATCGTCCGGGTGAATGTAGTCCTGAGTGCACTCTATCGCAACATCAGCCGCCATGTTTGTTGTTTCCCAGGCTTCCACTTGACTTTGGCACATGCGCGATTTGATTTACATTGTCACGTGCGGCTTTTGAACCAATAGAATAGGCGATGTTTGTGACGGGAATAGTGCGTTTATTTCGAAGTAATTGTCCGCTGGGGGTCCAGAAAAGAAAATCTATGGACGCGGCTATACTATGCAGGAAATCAGAAGCACGCTTTTCCGGCACTGCTCGGGAAAGATGACTCAAAACATCTTTTATTCTTGGTTCTTCATCCTCGCTTTCATCACCAGAACTTTCGCTTTCTTCATGTTCACTCTCTTGTTCTTCTTCAACCAAATCTTTCTTTCTCTTCATTTTTCACTTAGTGATGAGTCACCTCTTTTATAGCATTAGAAAACCTAAGCTTAAAACAAAAGGGCCTAATACATCTTCAATAAAACCACTACCCTCTTGTACGAGGAGTCGCTTCTTTGTTTTGTAAGGGACATTTGGACTGGCCAGGTCAAGTAAAACATCCTTATATGGCAGGAATATCCGCTTATTTTCTTCGGGAATGGGAATGTGTCCTATGAGTATACTGTGTAAGACTTGGACTACGTGCATGTAGTTGTTGTGGAGTAGCTGTCGTTAAAAGAAACTGGCGATAATAAGCAAGGCGATCAGTTAACAGCTGAAGAAAACCACGATCGTTGTTCACTACACGAGACATTGCTACAAAATGAGCTAAACATGGCAGTTGGCAGTCTTTTATAGAATCTCGTGGAGAAAAAAAAAATGAAACGAATGGGCGAAGAATAGGAAACAAGAGAAATGTGGTGGTGGTGGTGGAGGGAAAACGATAGAAATGTGGTGGTGGTGGTGGTGGAGGAAAACAATTGAAATGTGGTGGTGTTGGTGGTGGTGGAGGGAAAACAAGAGAAATGTGGTGGTGGTGGTGGTGGAGGAAAACAATTGAAATGTGGTGGTGTTGGTGGTGGTGGAGGGAAAACAAGAGAAATGTGGTGGTGGTGGTGGTGGTGGTGGAGGAGGAAAACAATAGAATTTTATGTCCTGAAAACCTATATAAATGCGCAACATTCTACCTCTTTCTCAGTCTACATTCTGCTCTTGAGGAGTTGACATGAGTTGGTTCTATTCTGCCTGCGAAAAATCCTTTAGTAGAAAAGATAGTATGCAGAGACACGTGATGTCTAAACACCGCAATGTTGTTCTCACCATTATTTTAAACAGTTCCAGTGTTTTCACAGAAATGTCAGCGGTTTCGCTTCGAGCATCCTTTCACCTCCATGATTGCCGGAATGACTGGGTCCGGAAAAACGGCATGGGTTCGATCTCTATTGCAACAAGCTTCAGAGACAATTTACCCTTCCCCGGAGAGGATCGTTTGGTGTTATTCACAATGGAAGCCCGCGTATACACAAATGCTAGTCGCCATGTCACACATTGAATTGGTCAAGGGAATTCCTACGGCTTTAGAGCAGGATTCCTATTTTTATGAGAACAAACGGAATTTGATCGCGTTTGATGATCAGATGATTGACGCCAGTAAAGACAAGCGAATCGTGAACCTCTTTACTCGTGGTTCTCATCATTGCTATCTGAGCGTGATTTATATCGTGCAGAATCTATTCCATCAGGGTAAAGGTAGCGGTAGTATAAGCCTAAACAGTCATTATCTAGTATTATTCAAGAATCCACGAGACAAATTGCAAATCTTGACTCTGGCGAAGCAAATGTACCCCAGGCAAACGGATTTCTTTTTAAATCAGTACGAAAAGGCTGTAAAAAGACCTTTTGGTTATCTGTTGATTGATCTGAAAACGATTACCCAAGATAATTGTCGACTACGAACAAACGTCCTACCCAGTGAAGAAGGCTTTTACTAAGCAGGGTTTCAAGAAAATATATTCCACAAGAGCTTCTAAAATATCTGAAGCAGCAAACTCTTTCGTCTGTTCCGCTTCGTCCAGCTATGCAAGAAATACAGGGCAACATGGATGGCATGCTTTCTCGAAACGATGTCCGGGACGATGAAAAGCTAAGCGATACTTTCAGTTGCAAAACAGATACCTAGCTTTTAAAGAACAATTAAATACAAGAACACGACAGCAAGAAATAATCAGCGCTGTTCCAGACTTCAAGGATACTAGATTCTTCGACAGCAACGGCAGCATTCCCCACTCCCCTCAACCCCTTTAATGTAACATCTGAATTAACACAAGCGGCTATCTCTCAAAAACCTGACAAAGAAAGCCTCACTCCTCCACCACCCTTAAATCCTGCCGTTCCTGACCCCTCCTCCGCAGTAGAGATCCCATCACAACAAGGCCCGAAGAGCAAAAGGCGTCGGATTCAATTTGTAAATTATTTGGATGATCATAAAGCTCATGGCAAACAGCTGGGGAAACGAAATCGGTATAAGAAATTCAAACCTTACAAGTACTCCATGCGCGAAGAAGATGAAGACTAATTAATTTCCATCCCTGAAAAATCGCTTTGTCTTTACTTTTTTTGTCACCGTTTTTAAATAAAGTTTTTAAAACGGTATCTCATGTCTGATTTTATCGCGAGCAATTAATAGTCGGGTGTTTAAATTGATCCTTGTTAAGTTATTAATTGTGTTTACACTAATACGTCAAGATGCTACCTTGGGGTTTTTCCTGTAGAACTAATTTGTAGTCAACTTTGGGCTTGCGAACTCGCATAATTACTGACTAACGGTGTGTGAAACGCAGAGACTTTAATCGTTTTTCATGTCCTCGAGATGGATGGGAGAAAACAGTTTTGCAATAATCCGACAAACTTGAAATAGATAGTATTCAGCTCTACTTTGTGTATATATGTGTGTGTGTTTTGTTTATATATCACCGATATTTAGCGCTAAATAAGATATAGGAAGCCGTTTCTCGCGTTGCTAGATGATTGCTCCTATTTATCTTTTAATAGACGTTTAAACCGGGCTCAAGTTCCTTACCGGGCAAGTGAGGCAAGCCTATTGTTCCTATAGGTGGTTTTCATGCAGGCTCGGAAGACACAAATAACAATGGTGAAATGAACAAATGCTGGTGGACAAACAAAAGGAGCTAATGAGCGATTTTTTGTTTACCGTCCACCAGCATGGCGGCGATGACGTAACGTGAAAACCACCTATTATATGAAAAGAAACGACTACTTAATTAGATATGGAGGAAGACACTTATTACGTATGGAGGAATCCACATTTTGCGAGGGAATCCTGCATATGTAATGAAGGGAATCCACTTTTTGCGAGGGAATCCACCAACGAGGCTTAAAAACAATATAGTATACTACTCTTTTGGGGTCGTTTACAATTAACTGATCACTAAACAAACTAATAACAAAACATTATCTAATCATATTTACAAATGTAAAGTTGTGGACATAAATTTACGTACATAGAAACTCATTTTTTCTAAAATTATAAGTTGATGCAGACGTTATCTTGAAGCTGAATTCATTAAAATTAACTAGAGATCTAATCTTTAGCCTGAGGTCACGATTTGGGATGTTCTTTATCAGGGCACTAATAATATGAGTGACCAATAATTGTTATTGGTCACTGCGTTCCAAAGGACTGAACCTCTAAACGCAACAGAGTCTTCCATGTAACGCGTGTTGAAGCGTGGAACTATTAAAGAAGCGCATTTCCGGGTTGAATAATTTGTGGCCCGCTTCTTTGAAATCAAATCGATTAACGTGACAGGTAACCTGTCGTGGAAAGCTTTATGAAAACAGATAAAAATAGCAGATTTATAATGAATAGAGAGGGTCGGCCACTGGGTCCGTTGTAGGACATCAGCAGATGCCATGTCTTTGGGCAGATTAAAAATAAGTCTCGCAGCCCTACAATGAAGCCTTTCCAGGGACTGAAATAAGTCGCAGTTGCAGCAAAAACTCCATAGTATAAGACCACAGGTCACTGAAGGCAAAATGACCCTAAAACAGAGATCCTGACGAACGCCCCTAGGTAGAAATCTCGACTTCTTAAGTAATCTTACTTTTTTAGCAAATGATTTTTTGAGTTCCAGCATATGCGGAATCCAGGTAAGTTTCTCATCAACAGTCATTCCCAGTAATCGTGATTTAGATACCCATTTAATTGTAGAGTTTCCAATGAAGATAAGGGGAACATTAACCGGGAGATTTCTTCTACAGATTAGCACGGCCTCACTTTTACTTGGGTGGGGTGTTAGCCTGTTAATGAGGCACTACCCATTTAATTCACGAAGTGCAGTATTTAACTGGGCATTTTTCTGCCGTGTCACTAATACAGTAAACCGTTGTGTCGTCGGCAAACATATAGACGGATCCGGAAGAGACAGAGGAAGGACGATCGTTTGTGAAAAGAGTGAAGAGTGTAGGCCCCAAAACGGACTCTTGTGGAATTCCGAAAGAGACCGGTAACATCTCTGAAATTGATCCATTAACAACTGTAAATTGCTGTCTTTCTTTTAAGTAACTTTTAAGCCAGTCCATGAGGGGTCCTGCTATTCCAAGGTCCCTTTCCAACTTCGTTTCGAGAATGGAGTGAGACAAACCATCGAATGCCTTTTTGAAATCTGTGAAGGCAACTGCTACCACTAACCCTGCGTCTACAGCTTCTCCCCATGTCTCGGTAAGTCGTGTTATGCCCATTGTTTGTCCGTGACCAGATTATTAGCTTTATATACATGACGAACAATTGTGTCGTTAACTACCTGATTCAAGGATCTTGCTTGGGACGTTCAGCAATGATATCGGTCTATAATTGCAGCAATCGGTTTCTTCGTCCTTTTTATATACGGTAGTGAGCCTCGCAGTTTTCCAGCTAGTGAACACACTCCTGGTGTTAATGTAGAGTCGGAATAGGCTGAAGAGTGACGTGACAATCGCATCGCCCGCTAGCTTTAAAAGCTTTGGAAGTATGTTATTAGGACCTGTAAATTTCCTTCTTTTGAGCGCCTTTATTTTGTCCGTCTAAAGAAAACGTCAAAGCGAATATTTGAAAGCTATATATGAAATTCGAGGCAAATAAAGAATTCATGGAAAATCTCTCCTTACATATGTTATTGGATGGGCAGGGTAACGTGAAAAACAAGAATAAATTAGTTTATTTTTTCGATAAACATTTTATTAATGTTCTGGCCCACTTCTGGCCAGCAAAATTGAGAACGGCAACTAAAACTCTACGCAGTCATTCGTATCCTAACATCTTTAACCAAAAGTTTTGTTACGTCCTCTGTCACTGAAGCTCAGGTTTTGCCTTGTTTAAAACCCTAGATGCAAACAAATCATCAATTGATATACCTAACAAACGAATAAAACTAGCTGCTGACCCACCATCAGCACCTTTTACTCAAATCTACAATCAATCAATTGAAACAGGCATAGTACCTAATGTACTGAAAGTTTCACAAGTCACTCCAGTTTACAAAAATGGTGATATCACTGACCCAGGTTACTACAGGCCTATTTCAACTTGATCAAAATTCAGTAAAGTGTTTGGAAGATTAATTTAAAATTAACTATACAAAATCTTAGAAAAACATAACATTTTGTGTCAAGTATCAGTTCGGGTTTAGGAAAGGGTACTAAACTCAACAAGCCGTTTTAGAATTCACTGATACACTTAGAAAGGCTTTGGATGAAAAATTGGTTACCCGTGGTCCCTTTCTAGACTTTTCAAAGACATTCGATACTGTGAACCATGACATTCTGTAAACTTTACCACCATGAAGTACGTGGAACTCCTCTTAACTAGTTTAACAATTACCTGGTAATACATAATCGCATCCAGTCAGTGTTAAGATTGGCGATACTAAATCCAGCTACGAAACGATTGTTTGTGGTATACCGCAAGGGTCAACGCTGGGTCCACTCATATTTTTAGCTTATATTAATGACTTGCCAAACTGCTCTAAGAAACTATCATTTCGAATTTTTGGTGTTGACACAAACATGTTTTACACAAGTGATAAGTTGCAACATCTTGAAACAGTCATGAATGAGAAGTTGAAATTAGTTTTCAAGGTGGCCCGAACCTGTTTATATGCGCGTTGGTTATGTTTTTGAATCGTGTTTTTCGGCAGGAATGATTTAACCGATTTCTACGATTTTCGCCATCCTTAATAAAGAATGGTGTAACTTTAAGAAAATGTTAAGTTTGTTAGGGTTGGTTTCAAAAAGAGATAGACAAACAGAAAGTAAGTTTGATGAATGGAAGTTATTTAACCTTACCCCGCATTCAGCATAAAGTTGTTGTTCTTCTTGCATTGGGAACTTCGTTCGCGGTAGGTTTCTGATTACTTAGTTTCTTGCAATAAACTTTTGGGCAAGAATACCCTTGCATATAGGAGATAGTCCGTCGGCACTCTTTCCCTATTTGTACGTCAGTTTTCACAAATGTGTTAACGTTGTATTTTAAGGTTAAATTTGACCAGCATTTTGTGCAGCGAGTTCTACGGTAACTACTGCCTTCAAACTTGCAGATATAAAACTAGAGAACTCTGAGGCTTATTTCCTGCAGTGAGAAAAACGTCTGTCGTATGGTTTCGAAGTTATTGACATTCTTTGTGAAAATGAAATATGCTGATATCTCGAGCGCTTTTATACCTACAAGAAATAAAATAACATTTTCTTAGTTGCACCATTCTCTACAAAGGATGCCAAAAATCATAGAAATCGGTTATAATAAATCATTCCTGCCGAAAAACGCGATTCACGTCCCCCATGCAGAAAACTTGAAATTAGGCAGCTTCACATCGTGATCGAGCAAGGAGGGCAAAGAAATGTACAAAAAAGAGTTTAAGATTGTTGTTTTGCTTATCTTGCTTTTTTGCCGTTCTTGTTGACGTTGACGATGTCGTGGTCGTTGCTTGAGCTTCCTACACAACCCTTGTCGCCACCTTCTTTACACCGGCACATAGTCCGCAGTGAGCCTCCCAAGTCATAAAGTTTTGTCAAACACTTCGCCTAAGTATTTGAAATTAGTTTCGCGAATATGGCCTGTCCGAGAAAATTCAGAGTTAAATTACTCATATACATCACAAACGGTTTTGAGATTTTGAGATCGAGGAAAAAGAAGAAAATTTTAATTTGTAGGCGTCACTCGGCCATGATCAATTTGGTTTATTGTGTTTTGAACTGACAATTTTAGCAAAGTTCTCAGTAACTAGCTATAGAAGCTAGGTAAACTTCCTTTATGAAGCAAAACTAGAGCAAGCATTTACTTTTTTCTAATAATGCGGAGACTAATTATCCTTCAAGTTTGACTCTCGTGCATTTACCTATGTACTTTCATATACAGTTAAACCTAGACTCCACAATGGCCACATTGGGACAAAAGAAAGTGGCCGTTGTAGAGAGGTTTAATCAAGAGTGAATGTATTTACTACTGTCCACCAAAAAAGTGGCCGTTGTAGAGAGGTGGCCGTCATTTGATATTGAAAAAGCTTTTTTCTTTCATGCTCTCTGACTTTCAATCTTCAAGTTTCAACCTTACTGAATTTCAAATAGACAAAACAAAAATGTTCTATGGAGTAGCGATCAAGATTTTTCTTTTCGTGCATCTCAGTCACTATCATATTCCGACTTTCCCTGCTAGCAGAGGTCTCTCACGACGAGGCAAAAATGAGAGACCTCTGCTAGCAGGGAAAGTCCGACTCTTTTTCGTTCTTTTTTTTCTCTGACTTTTTTTTCGTTCAAGCATTGCATATTTATAGTGAAAGGCACAATACGATTTTTAACACGCACGACGTAATTCGTAATAAAGACTTATAACTGTCGCAGACTGTCAGACGGCCGATATTCGTCACATGCACGGGTTTTAGAGGGATCAATAGTGCCAAAAGTAAGAAATATAAACTTACGACTACTCCAGGTGAGTGATCTAACTTGTTTTACCTGAAAAAGTTGAAAGAAAAAATGTAAATCACTGAAAAAGACAAGGGATAAAGACTACCCTGCGATCAGTCGGCGGACTTACAAAGGGGAAAAAAGTACCTCTTGATACACTTACTTTACATCGACTCGTCTACGTCTGTCGCCCTATCCTGCGATCAGGCGTTTTCTTTTCTTCTTTTTAGCGTTATGCATATGGCGTCATGTTAGAAATGTAAGCAGACACTCATATGAGTTTCTGATGTAAGCCAATCAGATTTTACTGCGGCTTGTAGGAAGGCAGGCTAGATCGAATATTGAGCACTGCTTTTCTTGCGAATCTTGCTTTAACATGGGCGCCGTTCCTTCATTATTAAATTTCCAATTTCTAATGGGACATTTGATATCTGCTTACATAAAGTGTTCGTACGGGTACGCTCCGTCATAACCAAATTTTCTTGGATAGTTTACCAAATTTTCTTGACCATGGTGCTCCGCTAGTAATCATAATAATGATACTGATAATAATAATAACAACAACCACAACAACAACAACAACAATAATAATAATAATAATAATAATAATAATAATAATTGGAGACGAAGCAGAGCGGGAAATGGTAAATATGAAGGATCGATAAAAAACAGTAAAATTAATTGCCCACGTAGACAAAATTCTCTGTTTTTTCTGCGTTAATTAATTTTGCCACACGTGGAGAAAGGCCCGTTTACCGCCAAACCCCAAAAATCCTAAAAAACGAGGTTGATCATGAGTAGGTTGAGAAATCGCGATGTTGTGTGAGCCTGCATTGAAGATATATATTGGCTCCTGGCAGGGTTCTATCTAGGATTTATCGTTTGGGGGAGGAGTCCCGAGTGGCCAAAGGCCACGAGCTTCCTAGGGGGGGCCGGGGGCATACCCAACCGGAACGTTTTTGAAATGAATATGCCCTGAGATGCAATCTGGTGCATTTTGAGACACAACTTTGAGAAATGTTGCAATGTGTGCACTGACCTCGTCGCGTCTGATGATTTTTCCGGTATAGTTACTTATATACTGTAATGATAATAATATTTTTTTGGGGCGGAAGCTGAGCATTTTGGGGGGGAAGCTTCCACACCTCAAATACCCTAGTATATAATAATAACATATGGGAGGGTCCTGAAGAGCGTCTTGTAAGTTGAACGTAACGAAAAATTCACATGAAACGCTATTCATGATTGAATTACAAACTCCGGCGATTCGGCAATACTGTCTTTGTGGAAAAATTTGCCAATCTCGTTCTTACCGATCGTGCGTACCGCGCGCCTTTTTTTTTGAGGAAGTCATTTAATATATGTGCCACTAGACTTCACAACAGTCCGTCGTTTTGCGTAGTCAATTAAAAAAAAAAAGAACGCTCGTACAGTCAAACACGGGACGAAACTGGGGCTCGTGCGCTTTGCGCGTGGGAGACTAAAACCGCCGGCGCTTGGCTCGATGAAAACCATTGAGAAATTACAAAAAAAAACCGAACCCTAGCAGTCAACCGAACCCTAGCAGTCAAACGAAAGGTCTGGGGCTCGCGCGCATTTGCGCGTGGGGAATAAAGCCGCCTGCAACAACAAAAGAGAAAAAAGAAGACTCCCCCCCCCTACCCCCCCGCTGAGCACGAGGCATTTCCTTCCCTCCATCCTTTGCGCCACCTAGGCGGGAAATTTCTTCACATTTGCGCATTTCTTGGAGCAGTTTACAAATGTGGTCACGTTTATGGTTTCAAGCTGGGTTGGAAGTTTAAAAATACCTTTTCGGTCTCATCGGTAAACAGAAAAAACAGTTTGCTCTGAAGTCTATCTGATTCTCCGTGGAAAAGATAAAACATTGTGCGACCATTGTGCATTTAAAGCGGATATGTCCCACCACAGTCTTCATCGGTGTACGGTGAGTTCTCGTTCTATTTTGATATCCTTTTAATAGCTAGTTGTGCGTTTAATTTATTATTTTTACCATTTGTAACTTATATTTATTATCAGGTTACTAAGTTTAAATTTAAAACATTTCCTTAAAATCTTGTACACCTAAAATCACTTCCATCGGCAATCGAAAATGAATGTTCGTGAACCCCGTTGTCAAATTTACCGGTATTTAATTAAGCTTATACTTTCAAGTTTGCTGCTTAATACCTGTATTACTTCGGTCATATTAAGCTTAGAGTGTATAAAATTCAGATGACAAAGGAGTAAGATATCAAAAAGTATTGAACCTTGTGTCCTTATATTGCCTTGATAGCTAATGCATGCTTATGAGCGAGGCCCTTCCAATCCAGGGAGGAAGGGGGCGGTAGTTATGTCCATGTGTGACATGACCCTTCTTTTCATTTACTGAGTGCCTGTTGATCATGATTTAATATTATTGTATTTGCCCTTTTCCTTGGTGCTGTTGTAGTTACACTCCATCTTTGTGTCAGTTGTCACCGTCTGCCAGTCTTGTGGTAGCCGTTATCAGCTTTAGTTTCACTGTTTTTGCTTACTAATAGATATAGTGTCAGTTACTGTGCTCATATTGTGGATGGCTCCTCCTAAGATGTTCTTACAGTTGGTATAGGATTTAATGAAGCTGAAACCAATTGTGGAATTGCACACATTTTAGGCATCCTACTGATGAACAGTCACTGCTTTAGGTAATTTTACACGCAACAACAATTTTATTATTTGTGGTCTGTTCCCTTAGAATTGTCCAATCTTAACAAGGCCTCATATATTTATGTACAAAACTCATTATGTGTTGACCTGAAATCATCACATAACATATCACCGGTTAAGTCTGAAGATTATTGTAACGTGCTACTGCCAATATTGTCATTTGAACCAACACTCTAAATGGTGTTTGAAACCTTTTTGGGCATGAATTTTTATAGCTCTTTGAACTGTAAAGATGACTGGAAGCTCTTTTTTCAAGGTGATGAATTATGCAATTTATCGCAGTGAAGGTGTATTTTACATGTGAGCGACATGTAACCGTTGTTGGTCAACAAATTAATGTTACTGCCCTTGGACAACAAAATTAATGTCGAACAGTGTATTATACCATGTTTAATGCTGAAAATAAGAAAAATGTAAGCAATTCATTGTGTTGAATGATGTTGAATGTGAAAAGAGATGGGCTCTATTCGATTCAGCTTAACCCATTCGCTCCTGCAGATTTTGCCGAAAAACAAGTTTTGAAGCTAGTCGAGTGGTTTTCTGGTCACTGTCATGCTATAAAGAGCTAAGACTTACCACAAACCGGTTTACAGGTCGTACACTTCATGGTCTTCTGATCCAGATGCAAAATATCAGCTTGCGAAGTTCAGGCATGTGCAGAAAGCAGTTTTTGGGTTTAAAAGTGACACAGCAGTCTCGGCTTTTACTTTTCGCTTTCTCTCCTCCCCTCTTTTTTCGCTTTTCTTGCCTCCTTTTTTTTTTTTCTTGCTGGGCATTTAGTAGGCTTCATTTTGATGGGAATAGTTTTTAGGAAAGCTTTTAGGATCTGAGAGATTAGGTGAAAGGAAAGGTAGGTGGGCAATGGAACAAGATTTTCATGGAGATTTTCAGGTCAATGTTACATGGTTTTTTGCCTCTTTCTCCGGTGTCCTTGACTGAATTGTGCTCATTCTGGTATGGTTTGAAAGATCTCTTCACTCTGCACAAGTTAGCGGACAAAGTTGTCCTTGACCGTTCAAACTGATGATGTCGCAAAGGGTAGAAAGGACGTGGATCCGCACGGGCGGTTACGGGCGGTTCAGGGGCGGTGTTGAATGGTGTTGAACGTGAAAGAGATGGGCTCTATTCGATTCAGCTTAAGATTATAAATTTACAAGTTCTTGATCAGTGTCAGTTAATCTTTTAAAAAGGCTGAATTTGTCCTAGCTCTACTCATTCAACTTGAGCAAAAAAAAATAAATGATGTTGAACCATAGTTTTATTATGTACAATCTTAAAGTAAAATAAAATTATTATTGTGATAATAAATTAAGGTTATAACGAAATTACACCTACCGAAATATAAACAAAGTAATCTTTGGGATACCTGTACCTGCGGGGTGTCTTGTGTCCAAGCTGTCTAATAAATTATATACATTTACATTACTGTAGACACCCAAAACCCATATCAAATAGCTACATAATGTTACAGGTCAAATTTGATTTTACAATGTAGGTTAATTTTGATTTAACCAGCTAGGTTGATTCTCAATTTGCAATGTCTCCTGGTCCTATTACTAGAAGACAAAGGAAATCCAGAATCAATCTAGGTTAAAACTTTTTTAGCCTGAAATTAAATTTGATCTGTAACATGTATAACAAGACTTTTTGATAACATTTAATGTGAGTGCAGATTGAATTAGCTTTAGTTTGACTGAATTAATCTTAGTTTGAAAACCATGATGTAAAGCTCAAAGCTAAGTGATTTTTATATAAAGGGGGTGATCACAAAGAAATTCCTCTCAACAAAAAACGTTTTGAGGGATGAAAAATTCCTCAAGATAGTCATGTTTTGAAACGCAAACTATCAAGAATTCATCTTTAATCCAAACCGAAAGAAGGTTACAACTAGAACGAAATAACATAAGCTACAAGGCAAGAGAAAATAAATCATGAGATTATGCGATCAAAGTGCACAGTCATGTAATACCCTAGAGAGTGTCATATGATCTTAATCAACGAATCACATTACATATTATTATTTCTCCAACACAAACAACATAACTATAGACTCTAATGTCTGGTCAAAATGCTATTTCTCCTTCATTATTCAGTTGGGATCATATTCAGATCTTTTCTTTGACACAAACATCAAAATTTTGAACAAGATTTAAATTATGTTGATGTATGAAATGTAAATGTATGAATGTATGAAACCCTCCTATTTTTAGGAGCAAGGATTAGCACAATATGTCAGTCTATGACAGTTACTGAGATTGAAAAAAGTAACCTTTTTACCTTATGATACAAATTATTTATTTACATATTTCTATTATTGTTCCTACTTATGATTACCTACTTGTATCATAACTGAGTCATTGAATTTTTCTATTTTACATTTGTTTAACTGTACAAAATGTCATTCAACTCTTGCTGAAGGTTGACCCTCCAACCTCTTCTTTTAAGAGGATACAATGGTTCATATTCGCACTTATTCTAATCAAACCCACCACCGTCATCGCAACCTCCACCACCATCAAACCCACCACCACCATCAAAACCTCCACCACCATCAAACCCACCACCTCCATCAAACCCTCCACCATCTCCACCATAATGTTCATGATACTCCGGCCCTCCATAATGATGGTGCTCGTGAAAGTGATCTCCACCATCATGGAAATGATCATGGTCGTGCACATGGATGTGAGTTCCGTAGCCATAGTGGTGATTTCCATGCAAAGCATTTGCCATAACAGCACCAGCTGCCATTCCAACCAGAAGATCACTTCCATTGTCTCTATTCTGAACAACTACTGTTTGGGGCTGCTGGACCATCCCTGGGGGCCCATATCCTGGAGGTCCTGCATAAGCACGTTGATTATAGTACCCCGGTGGTGGCCCACGCTGTTGGGGGTACCCTTGGTTTACTATCATTCGTTGTTGTGGATATGCTGTAGGATATTGCACTGAAAATATAACAGAAAAATTAATCCAGTATGAAACAACTAAGTTTTTATACTCTCTCTACATTCAACCAACTCATTATAATTACAAAATGGAGGGCCTGTGAACTTTACATCTGGCAGTGAGGGTTCAAAACTTGCTACTGCATTGTTTCCTGAGACAGGAAGCTTTTCTTCACAATGTCCCTCTTGACCGTGGTTTATAAATAGGCACCAGTGACATACAGCTTTGGTGTGGCCCTTTAATAGCCTAGTAGGGTCACTTATGCCACAGATGGAACTAAACTTCTGGTAATCGTGAAGAACTACCCCCCCCCAAACCGACTGTCAGTCAACAGTTGGTCAACTGTTGGCGGACAGTTACGTGACACATTACTGACATATTATGGACACCTCACTGACAGTAACATCTGCACGAATGAAACACCTAAGACATAATTCAGCGGCAAGTCTCTCACTAAAAACTGTTAAAAATGAAACACCTACAGACACAATTGACTAGCATGACCGACAGTTGGCCGACTGTCGGTGGACTGTTGGTTGTCTGTCAGTTTAGGGGAGTTGTTCTTCACAATAATTACCAAACTTGTGGTTTAGTCTGTTAGTGAAACAGCACCGATATCCTTGTTCTGGGCCCCCACCTGTGTACCAGGATTTGATAATGCACCATGATTGGCCTGTTAAAAAAGCCATTATTGATTTGCCAGTTACATGTACCTTAGGTTGAAAGGGAAACTCAAAATGCATTTCTGGTTATTGATTGAATCCCTATTGTAACCCAGGTTAGATAACTTCTGTGAAGAAGAGTTATCCAGAGGAAAGTCACATTTATCCTGGGTGCCTCATCAGGGTGCAAAGAAAGTCATTTTTACAGCTTGCCATTCCGGCTAGCTGTAGCTAGAATTTACTAGCCCAAGAGTCACTTTATATAGCCCCCCCCCCCCACCCCAATTCCAATTTTTTTTGATGAGCAGGATTGATTACAGTGAATTCCCCCAAAAAAGTTTACCTGCCTGTCTGCAAGTTGAGAACAGAATTCAATAGCCCAGTAACAAAATCCACTAGCCCCAGGCTCGGACACCACTTTCTTTGCACGCTAGACTCATACTGCTGAAACCAGATTAAGCTCCAGTCATGTGAGCCTGTCTGGTTTGTGTCCTCCCTTTATCTTTTTCTACCTCATTATTACAACCACAGTCATGATCTTATTTGTTTAACTCAAATGATGCAAAACTGTTCACTGATTTCCATTTTATTACTTATTTTAAGACCAATACATGTTGTCTTACCAACAGCTTGACCAGGTGCTGCTACTACAGTTGCTGGCTGTTGAGTTGTCACCTATCAATTGAAACAAAAGCCAAATTTATAAATTAGCATTAATGCGTTCATATTTAAGACATGGCCAACATGGTTGAGGAGGCATATGTCTAAGTGGTCAGCATCTTTGTCAACCTTGCAATCTGGTGTTCCAGGTTTAAATTCTCTTCTGACCAGCTGCTGGCTTTGTTTCTCGGTTGTCCCAGGTTCAACTCCCTTGACATACTTGTAAGGACTAGTAGCCAAATGGGTTGCCTTTCCCCCCCTTTTTTTTCATTTTTTTGTTGTTGCTGGTGTGTCTAGGAAGGGGGGTGTAACCATGTTCAATGTTTAATTTAGGGTTGAGGAATGTGAAAGAGGAGATATTATGAAGGAGTTGCTAAATAATTCAAAACATAAAGTCAAATAGTTCAAAAATATGAGTAGCTGGACATCTGAAACTCCCAAAAACGAGATTTCCAGGTTCATCACAAACGGTTTTGAGATTTTGAGATCAAGTGAAAAGAACAAAATTGTGTATCCGTCAGGTATTAACTAGCTATAGAAGCTAAGTAGACTCTCTCTTTGAGACAAAGCAACTAACATGGGCACCCAAGGACTTTTTTCTTTAAAATAACTGTTCAAAGGAGCAAAATATTGCCTAGAAATTTCGAATTTTCGAGAAACGCTTAAAATGTCTGGATAACCGTTGAAGGTATTCGGTATATAGCTTGTGCCTACGATTTTCGGAGGTTGTGCTTTTTTTTATTACAAAGATGAAATTATTGATAAAAAAGTTCTCCCAAGAATCTTCTAATGCAAGTATGGCCACTGTACGTCCTCGAACTTTCAACCGGACGGTCGGCCCATCAGGGTAGCCAACAGTTTCGGATGAGACGAAAAAGCCACTTAAAAACTCACGAGACGACCAAATCCGAATAGATAAATAGCTTTTAGGGCAGCTCTAAGTTAACCAAACTGTTTTCGAATACATAGAGGAAACAATGTGAGACACTTATGACATATATATATATATGGAAACATTCGTTTGGTGCCTTTTAACTACGCGTTTATTTTTCTCGATAATACAGAGACTGATTAACCTCTTATTTTTGCTCCTGTGCATTCACCTGTGTACTCTCAAGATAATATGCAAATTTTATATTCTTTACAGCAAGAAATTCGATACTGAACCCTGTTGGCACCCGAAGCCTCCGTCAAACAGTCTTTCTTTTTTCATTTTTATTTATAAACTTTTACATGATATTAGAAAAGCCTTTTCCCTTCATGCTCTCTGGCTTTTAAATCTTCAAATGTCATCCTTGATTTCATCGACGAAGCAAAAGTGTTTTACAGAGTAGCGATTAAATTTGTTTGAAGGAGATTTTTCTTTTCTTCCATCTATCACGATCTCCGATTTTGTTTCGTTTAAGCACTACGTGTAGTGAAGGGTACAATATGATTTTTCACACACACAGCGTATTATAGAAGACTGTATATTTGTCCAATACTGTCAGACGGCCAATATTCGTCTTGCCACGCACGATTTCACATTATGGAATAGAGACATCGATAGTGGGAAAAACAGCTACTTTTATAAACTTACGACTGCTCCAGGCGTGGACGAACCGCAGCCCATGAAGATTCCTACCGACGGTCCACTGCTAAAAGATTCGCATTTAGTTGTGGAGTGATCTTGTGCAAGAAAAAAAATGTAAATCGTTGAAGAGACGAGGGTGATTTGTTGACCCGCGCCTGCGTAAAACATTGGTTGCCATGGTAACTGTATACAAATTGGGCAAAATTGACGCAGTGAATTATAAAAGAACACAAAATCTGTGAAACCGTGTCAGAAGTTACCTTCTAGGATAATAATTGCGATAGCCTGTAAACAGACGTTGTTTTATATTTCTTTTCGTTCTTTTCAAAAACATCGGCGAGCTCGCGAGCGAAGCGAGCGCCCGAGAACGAACGCGGAGCGTGAGAAAGAAAAATAAAGAACTATTTTCTTCTTCCCCCACCCCTACCCCTTGCGCTGGCGGCCAATAAATCTCCCGTGGTTTATATTTTATCACGCGCGTTGGACGGACTTTAAAGAGAAAATAGAGGGTCTGTGAACAGGCTATAATTACGGTGTGGCATGAACGTTTCATGGATAAGCAGTTATCTTCGTATGTAGGAAAAATTGATCACGTAACACTACTATAGAAGGATCTTCATTGGCTCCCCATTGCTGAACGCATTAAATTAAATTTTTTTTAACCTTCAAAGGCCTCCACGACCTATCACCGTCCTACATTAAAGAGCTCCTTACTCCTTATTGTCTTGTACGCATGGTTCGATCATCTTCTACCTTGCATTTAGCCTGGGCTGATTATAACACGTAGACCTATGGTGCTAGGGTTTTCGCCATATCTGCCCCTGATCTTTGGAATCAGTTACCTGATGACATTAGATTTAGTGACAATCTGACAATGTTTAGGTCAAAGCTTAAAAACATATATATTTTTTTAATATCACTTTCAAGAATTAGTTTTTATTTAATTTTTATTTTTCATTTTTGTTTTTGTTTTTTATAATCCTATGAATATTGTGTATAGTGCATAGAGTTGATATATTATTATGCGCTATACAAATGTTTCGTTATTATTATTATTATTATTATTATTATTATTATTAAAAATGTTTGCGAATAAATTGGCTACAGGCCGACTGCCTAGCAGGCGTTTGTAGGGTATATGATAGAAGGATTCGCGCGAACACCTTCCTCGCGCGCACATCCCGCTCTCTCACGCGCTTATTCCCCTTTTCCCTTCAATCAGGTACTATGAACTTTGTTACTGCTTGTTACACGTGAATACGTCCTGTCCAATATTGCGGTAGTGGAGTTAATCTTCTTTTTGATTTGTGGGGCGGTCAGGCAAAATAACGTTAATTGGCCATTTGTTGTGGTTTTAGTCTGATTTTGTTGTCTTCGCAGCCGACTTCGGCCCGCGCAGCTCCCAAGGAGACTTATTTTTATCGTTCCTTTTCGCTCTATGACGCCGAGAGTCGCTGGTACACAAGGTATACAAGGCTTGCAAAGTGATTGTAAATTCCTGTCAAATTTACTATTGGGACTCTTACTTATTACCGAAGAACTTGTGAGCTTGTACACGTGAAAACTTATCAATTCTGTTTGGGGAAAGAAACTGAACAATTGAGCTCGGTCATAATTAGATAATAAATTAATAAATAAGCAAAAGCTAGTTGAGTCCCATATTGCAAGAGTTTTATTCACAGCTTTAATTTTTAAACTTCAATCAGAATATTTTTAAGACAGTACTTTTTTACTAAGAGGATTGCAAAAGATATAGAACACAAGCTGTGTGTAACAAAGAACAAATCATAACGTAGTAACTAATGAATAAAACATCATACAAATGAAAAAAGCAAACTACAGAAAAATCATAATTCGTTAAGAGAATAAATGGACGCTAATGCTGCATTCCTAAAATGTTCAATCGAGATTGGAAGCTTTTGAAGATGTATTCCAAGAAACTATGGTTTTAACATAAAACGAGTATTCATATGATGTAATCGCCTAAAGGGGAATCGTTTGAAAGCGCTGAGGTCTCGTTTAAATTCACAAACAACCGGGAAAAACTGGATAGCAACATGTCCCTGATATATATTTTGCACTTGTCAGACTGGCTTGCGATCCTATGACTGTAATGAGAATAAATTAAAGTCTGTCACTACAGACAAATGTTGCACCACGATTTGTGCAATTACAATTTTGTTTATGTTTTGCTTGGCATCTAGGGCTCCATACGCATTTTGCGTGCTCAAGTTTAGGACGAACTCAGAGTCAGGTGAGGTTGAGATAAATAAACTTAGCAGATCAGTCCCCCAAAATACGCTTGAGGACTGAGCCCAAAGGTACTATCGGCCTTTTGTAGATTTTATCGCAATGTTCAATCCAAGAACTTGGATCCTTTGTAATAGATATCCCCAAATAGGAAGTAGAATCAACACGTGGAATATTTTGAGAGAGTAAGGTGTAACTAGAGAGAGAAGGTAATAATACCGTTGTCTTTTTAGGGTAATGCCAAGATGATAACAATAAATTTTAAATTGGTTTGACTAGCCTGTATGGTTCTTCGGTTCCCTTCTAGTCCTTTCCCGCTGCTAAATTGTGTCGGTGTATTAAATTGAATTAAATTAATTGAGATATATTAGAGGATAATTGCCATCGGGAAGACCAAGTAGCAAGAAGAAACAAAACTTGTTCAAGAGTCTCTGGCGCAGCCTGCGTAGCAGTTGTTTTCATTTCCTTTTTCGCTAAAGGGAAAAATCAACACAGTCGAAAAGAAGTAGATTCGCTTGGGAATCAATAGACATGGCATTGTTGAATAGCACAAATAAAACGGGGCCTAAAGTGGATCCTTGGGATACTCCAAAAAGAACGTCTTTGGGAGACGACTGGTATCAGTTCCCGTTAACTGATACCACTTGGGATCTATGTGAAAGAACGGCTTTGATCCGCTTTGATGTGTTACTTACCGTTGAATCTATGCAATATCTAACTCCGTGAGCGAACCTCTGTGGGGTTCGAAGTTGAATGCTTTGGCTCATGCCAAGAACTGCTTCAATCAACTGAGTATCACGGGAGAATTTTTTCCAAAACCATACTGCTTGGTCATAAGTGATGATGATATCATGGGCTGCCAAGCGCTTTGAAATATGACTGTGAGAACAATGTGCTCCTTTAGTGTGCAGCAAATGCAGGTTAAAAAGGTCGCACGGTAAAAAACTTTAACAAGAGCTTCAGACCAGACGGAGGCTTAAAGCGTAACACTGTTTTTGAGATTTTATAGACAGCGTCACAGCTTTTTCACAGACTAACTTACAATTCAGAAAAACAGCATACGAGTAAGAGGGCTAGCACGAAAACGGCTAGAGCCCGCCGTCATTGGAGCATTCACATGTGTTAAATGTTCATGCTGGTAGCTTATAAAAGCCCTTATCAACAGTGTTTTTGGCCGAACGATCATTTCCGTTTGTAAATAAAACGATTTCTTCCCCAGTCCTTGAAGTGGCGACCACTTCAAACGTCTTAAGTGATTTGTGCCAAGATATTACTCTCTGGGCGTCAGATTGAAGGCAAAAAACTCTGTTCGTGACTTTCGTAAATAGTTTATCCAAGATGGAGTTTCCTTTAGGAGCAAAAACAGCTGCTAGTCCCAGCACCGTGCGGGGATATGATCAGCACCTACTGCGATAGTAAGTGTTCAACTTCGCAGTCACCTTTGGCTTGCTTGAGAAAACCAAGCTGTGTTAAGTGGGGGTCTCCTCTTTTGTGGCCCTTCAGTCTTCTTTATTTTGACTTTCTTACCATTAAATATAGATCCTTTTGATTTCTTAACTGTAGGCTTGTTGTTTTGACAACACGAGAGAATGTTTAAGGTCTAACGTCCGAACTAAATAACAGCTAAAGGCGTTGGCCTGGTGGGCGAAGAATTGTCTTGCAGCTGATCGATGCAATGAAATAGTTGTTGAACTTTTAATGACACATACCTTTCCAACAATTTTAGCTAAGTCTCAAAATTTTTATTTAACCTAGTATTGCAGCCTTACACGTTTATCATTTCATTTAAACTTTTGATCAGAAGTATTAATTAAAGTACTACATTATTTCTTTTTTCTAGCAATAACATAATTATGCACTAAAGCGCAAATTTACCTATAAATATAATGTTTACTGTTTTTTGTTTACATATCCTATTTTAATACGAGTTAAAATATGCTAGGAGAATTTTAGGTCATGAGTGTGGCCTATTGGTCATGAAATTCCATAACAAACTATTCAAACGAATTTCTGTTAGCAGTCAATCAATAATTAGATGAGAATTTCATAATAATTTACAATGACGAAAGGGTTTGTTTTCTATCGCTTTATTTTAATTTTGTGATTCTGACTAAACTGAAACTTGTATCTGCGTTTGTTCTTTCTGTCGTTAACCACCAGCTAATTTGCCACTGCACGATGATACCCGCAATAATTATTTACAAGTTTATTGGAATAAACCGGCTACTTTGAATGGAAAGAGTGGATAAAATAGGTTTCTACCTGTAAATCTGAAATTCGATTACATACTTGATGTATTTCAACATTGTGAACGAAATGAAAAGATGTAGCATTTAACGATTTTCAACTTATTTGTTGTTAATTTGATTTTGCGTTCTTCGAATGTTTCAGGCTGGCAGCGATAAAGTATCAGTTCTGCACCTTTTGTGGTTTCGTTTTTTCATCTTTTTTATTTGACTTAAGATTAAAACCACTGACTTAAAATATAAAAACTGTATCATGGCTTTCCACTTCCGGATTCATTCTTTAATTTAATTTTAGACAGCTTCAATATCTCTTAATATATCTGTTTCGACCCTAAAGATCGAAACTTCACCCATTTTTTGAAACTATTTCCTAGTACTTATTAGCTGTGTTTTTATTTTGTTTGCCCAGAGTTTTGCACTTGAAAGCGCGCAGTTAGAGGCACAATCTTTATGCGGCTTCGTTGGCAATACTAAAGCGAGCAGGGTTTCAGTTCCCACGGTCTTTTTCTCGACCAGTTCTTGGGTCATAACTAAACAGTTAAGATCGGAGTTGGCTGGGGCGCAGTTGGAATTCTTTACAACTCAAAACAAGTGGTCAACTTGCGTAACACATGGAGTCCGTTTATTTACTAGAACAATAAGCGAGAAAACAAAGCGAGCACACCAATGTATCACGCCATTCGTAGCATGTATCCTCACTTTGTCAATGAAAAGCTACCTGGACTGCGAGTAACCCAGTAAAATAATTTGTTCTTTGATGTTAATCAGCCTTGGCAGTAGCCACTTTGCGCGCCGGCTGTTAACAATCTTGTTAACGAAGCAATTGTGTTAACCGAATCAATTTAACAGTTTAGTTACATCTGTTCTGTTTGTTAGTTTAAATCATAATGACTCCGATCACAAATAGCTAAGTGGATCCCCTTATTTTCTTTATTTTAACCTCAGAAGACGTTTTTCCATTCGTATTTGACCGTCATTCAAAAATGCCTGGCTGTGTTCCAGAGATTCGCCTGAAAAAAGGCTATTTTGAGCTGCTGCTATTTCAGCTGTACGTGAAAACCACGTCGTGTTCAATTTGGTGTTTGTTTGTTTGCAATCACCATTATCTATCCATTATCTGTCGCACAAATGCATCGTATATTGACGTTAATGCACCCGATTTCTGTGACATAACGACCGCCACGAATTTAGTTCACGTGCGGGAAACATTAATTCATATTTTCCTTGGTTAAACAGAAGGGTCAACGTGGTAGAAGTTTTTTTTTCTGTTTTCGCCACCGACAGAGAAACAGGAAATACAGAACTGAAGAGAACGTTTGCGTAAGGTATTCAAAAGTGGAGAAAAAAAAAAGAACAAAAAGCTTACTCCTCGCTAATCATGAATTATTAGTTCTTTTGATGGCAGTATGGGTTTCTAATGCATTGAGTACATTGTTCAATTGTGTCTCCCGCGTGTAGTTTTGTTAAAAGGCGGAGCCAAACGGACTTTTGGCCCAAGTCATTGGTTGCGAATTTAGCACCTCTTTTAAGTCAACAATGCAACATTGATTATTAACACAAACAGGGAAGACAATAGAGGATCGCGTAGGGGACTCTGAGGTCTCTTTCATTTCTCAGCACTTTGTTTGTGGTCAAAGGCTTTGATTGGCTGGCGATAAAAAAGGTACAGCGGCGTATCAATTACTATGCTTGGTTAACAGTGGATTGTGGACACTGACAACATATTAAAGAACACTGCTAGTATAGCAGTCAATCAGTACCAGTGTATAGTCGGTCAGGAACGCTTGTTTAATTAACCATTGACTGGAAGTTTCTCAAGTGCACGAGTGGTACGTTAAAGTGTTATCAGTTTAATTAAGATGAAAGAGAGCAGTGACCACGAAATGAGCTTAAAACAATTACAGGCTGCCTCAGAAGAAAAGGCATTTATCCAGGATCAGGAAGGAAGAACAAATCCTTCAGATAACGAAGAGCCAAAAAATGAGGATAAAGTTTCGAAGGAGGAACAGAAACCTGGAAAAATTGAGGGCAAAGATGGAGAGGAGAAAAAGTATGAGAAGCCGCCATTTTCTTATAATGCCCTTATAATGATGGCAATTCGTGGTTCTCCCGAGAAGCGACTGACTCTAAGTGGCATTTATGACTTCATCATGAAGGTTGGTACAGTAAACGATGTGGTTCCAACTTACGGTTTGCGTGTCGTTTCATACGAAATAACATTATATTTCAACAACAATTTTCTGTCATTGATTGACCTAATTAGTCAAGGGTGTATGTCGTTTTATAGCTACCTGCTTGCGTCACCGGGAAAAAAATTATGCGTTGGTGTAAACTTAAATTTTGTTACACTGGAGCTTACAATCGTTTTAACTTCAACTTCTTATTGCACAAATGCTAGTCATTTTTCAAAGTACAACTGAACCTTTTGTTCAAGTTAACTGAACAAGTTACTCTACTCATGCTAACACTGCTCTACTGATTTTTCTTGCAGAATTTTCCATATTATCGCAACAACAAGCAAGGGTGGCAGAACTCCATCAGACACAACCTGTCCCTGAACAAGTGCTTTGTCAAGATTCCTCGACATTATGACGATCCTGGAAAAGGGAACTACTGGATGTTGGATCCAAGCGCTGATGATGTTGTCATTGGTGGGACCACTGGCAAACTAAAAAGACGGAACCCTCCTTCTTCTAGAAACCGGGTAGCGCTCAAACGTCATCAAAGAATCTCCCCAATTCCAAGCTATGCACTTGATCCTTCTCAGCTTGGCTTCTGCCCAAGTTTGTGGCCGCACCATCCATCGATTTTCTCATCTCCCTTATCACCTCAGCTGCGAAGACACAACTTAATGGCAGGAATGTCCTGCAATATGAACTGCTCGGGGTCATCCCTTCCTCATCCCACCCCCGTTCTTCCTCACCCAACAACAAGCGCAAGATGCATCGTCCCATCTTCGCCGGAAAGGACACTCCCAAATCACTGTCATGGATTCGGATTTCTACAGTCCTCCTACCCACAAAGTACCATTCTCTCTGGTCTGAGCAATCCACGTTCTCCGTTGGAATCTCAGTGGTCGGCGACAATTCCCACTCCTCCATTTTTTTCAGATCGACACCTCGTTAATAATGACTCTATTTTTCAGTCCGCTTTTTCAGCGGTGCCAAGACTACCGCTTAGCTCTTCAACGATGTCGAACTTTCCTTTCTTTAAAGAGAACGCTTCTCCAATAACTTCACGCAATCCTTTCTTATCTGACTGTAAATGATTATTTCAATTACGCTAAAATTTAAATGTTTATTAGCCCATAGTAAAACTATGGACTTGAGTAAGGGCAGAATCTTTGTAAAGGTATATTTTAAGTTAGATGCATGTATGTAATTGCCAAGGCAGATTACTGATTCCAGCAAAACTTAGTCATCCCCATTGTTTGTCAACTTTGAGTACTTTGTTCATTACGTTTTTGCTATTTTTTTTTTCACTGCGTGACAATGATTAACTTTTCGTCATGTCGATTTCAAAGAACACAAGTAATTTACCAGTTTATAGTAAATTATTTTTCAGGTTAGGGTGTAAAGTAGGGCTCAAACATCGAACCGTGAAAAGCTTCGCCAGTTTTTTTTCTTAATGTTGACACCTTTGTCGGTGGATGTAAGCAAATAACAAATAAATATTTATGGCAAAATTGTGAGTCCTCAATTCAATTAGGGTATTAATATTTAGTGTTGCAGGTTTTTGTGTGAACATGTGAGTAGAACTGTTTGCCAAGCGGTTGTATTTATTAACATTACTGTCGTCTAGCATCCAAAAATGTTCAATGCCGTCGACTATGATTAAGCAAATCTGGGAACAAACGGAGAAAAGAGATCAATTCTTTTATTGACCATTTACACATACTTAACCCTTTAGGCCAAGAATCAATGCATTTTATAGTTACAGTACTTTTCTTGATGTTCATTATACCGTTTTCCTTCCCTTGTCATTACGATTATTTCTTCCCAGTTGACTATTATGTAAAATAGTGTGTCTCACGGAGTTGCCGCTGAAGACGTTTTATCGTTTTGTGTTCAATGTTCGATTTATTTACTCAGTCAGCCTGCCTCTATCTAGCAAAGCTCCGTTAATTGCTTTAACCAATTAGCAGAATACTCAATCTCTAAAGCTTTTCCAGGCGTAATTAGCACCTTCACTTTTAGCCAAAAAGCTTTTTATTTTAATCATTTGGTAAAGTCTGTGATGCGTTTACACATCGAACCCATAACTTTAGTTTTTTTCAGTCTCCTTGACCAGCTCCAACTCATGCTATCTTGTCGTGAACCAATCTCGTTATAAACATTTACAAAGTCAAGTGCAAAGGCGAGTTCACTTTTCTCTAAACCTGTGGAGTTATTTGTTTGGGAATATCACAATAGCGCAGCGTGGAAAACATATGAGCAGAGACTTAGGAGTATTCATATGTTAATTTCTCGTAAGAGCGGTTTTACACACAGATCAATGACTAAAACAAGTCAAATAATGGCTGGAATCCTGTAGTGTTCTCTTAGCTCGTAGGGTCCATTATTTAGTTAGTCTGTCTTTGTTTGTGCACTGTAGGCTAGTCTTTGTTTATCTATCCTTTCATCGTCTGTTGTGTAACATTGGGGAGGCCTATTTACCACAAAGTCGAGCACAACTACAGTGTAATTTTCTTAATTAACCAGCTCTTAAAGACGTCCCCCTCCATAAAGCTTGTCGTATATTTTGTACCCTCGCTTTTGTATAAACTGCAAGCTTTCAACGAAGTAAACAATTCATAAAACTCTGTCAGCCAGTTTATTTTGAAGACTGTTTTACAACTCTTCTAAACAGTGGTCTTACAAGATTTAAGTTAAGTGTAAAGTAACTTTTGACCACGTTTAAGCATTATTGGTTTAAAGTTATTTTCTGGTCAACAGTTCAAATCAATCAAGCATATGGCAGCAATTATCAGTGGCTAATCCAAGTCTAAACAAAAGCGCCAATTGGGCTAAACTTTAATAATGTTAAGTGACGGGTGTTTCCAATCACTAAAATTTTCAACAATACAAACTGTTTTCAAACTACAACTCCAAAAAGTACAACTTGTGTTTCTTATCGTACAAGACTACTTTTTTTTCAAAGACAAAAGAGCTGAATTAGAATTCTAACGGCTAACAATATCGGTGTATTCGCGTATTTCTACAGTACATTTGCTGTTTACAAAAACAGTCAATTTAATTTATTGTGCTTGGCATACTTGTTTCTACTATCAGCTTTCCCTCAGGCTAACGCCATCACTATAGCACTAAGGGCGTCATATACTTAATTGGTCGTTTTCGTACCTAGCTTAAAAGATTGATATTTACTCTCTCAGCTAATTAAACAATACCAGTCCATGGTTAACGATGTTCCCACCCATTCCATTCGTAAGCAAACGAATTGTTATAACACAGAGTAATTTATTGTTTAGTTTTATTCCTTAAAATATGTGCCAGAGATACAAAGGAGCGGATTCCCGCTGAAAGCCTCAGATCACGGAACTAGATTTTGTGAGACAATCATCCACTTCACCTATTCTTTAGACTTTATGGCAACTTATCCACCTGCTCGGAAAGCTTTTCAATATTTTCGTTGCTGTTTCCTTCAAACATTTGGATTTTAACAATGTTCGTGTTTTCACTGTTAGGAAGTTAGCACGGCGGGGAAGGCACTATATATACAGCAAGCTTGCTCTTCGTGTGTCAGAAGCAAGACACAAAAGTTCACAGCACGACCCAGCGAGATTCTCTCTGCGTGTGGCGAACTTCCACGTTGTTCGGTGGAAATTATTCCTAATTTCCGGCGTCTAGAAAATTAAATTTGATTTTCTAGATTTTTGCTTGCGAAATGCAATTTTACTCGTGGGCTTGTAGACTTAAAATAACACCATATTGATAGTAACAAAAATTTTTTACTATTATTGTTATATTCTTCTTGGTCATTTTGAGTGTCAATCTTTGTGTCTTAAAACTCTTCTATTACTGAAAAAATACTGAAATTGCAAGAAATAAAAGAACTTTGATTTAGTGGAACCATTCGTCAATAAAGGCAAGAACGTCCAAATACAAAAAGAATTTAAAGTATGAGAAAATTGTTCTTTTTCATAAGTATTTTCTCCGGCACAGTCGCCGAAGCTAGGGTCCGGTTGCATGACTGGTCGTTTGATTCTGGGAGGTAGAGTTTGGTGAACACCACAAGATCTCAACTTGTTTTTTTGGGACATCAGCAGGGGAATCCCTTTATGTGGTCGTACTAACATTGTACATGACGTTACTAGAGAAATATTTTGTTTGCGTTTCGTGGAAAACGCCACCGTTGATATTTATGGACGCACAATTGTGTAGTGGGAGCCATTCCCAAACCGGTTCTGTGCTTGAGTACTTTTGCAATTTCGTTTTGATCAACCATTGTGAAGGGAAGGATCTTAAACTTAAAAAAGGGTAAGGTTCAGGGAAAGTTCAGCGATAGATTATTTACTGCCGTTCGACCTTCACTACGACTTCTATGATGGGCAATAACTTTATTTCAGTCTCTTATCTACTAGCCGCACACCATTTCGCTCAGCAAAACTACCCAAGAAATCTAAAAACATTGATATAAATTGCTAAAAAACTACTGTTTTTGAAAGACACGTCTTGTAGCTGTTTTATCTCTGTACATGACAACTATTAAACTTCTTATAAAACTTTATATTTTAAGTTTTTGAATGTTGCTAAAACCTTTGTTTGTTATGTATCAAAGTCACATTTAGATATTCCTAACAATGAACGGTGTAATAAAGGTTCAAAGCAGTACTTTCCTTTACCTTTGTGGGAACTTCTTTAATTTTATACAAGGTGATTTTCACTTTTTGTGCCAGGTTGTCGTATACATTTTTACAAAAAAATTGATTTCGCCCTCTGTTGACGACTAGGATGAATATTTTGAACGACTATCTACTGGAAACAGCTTATTTCAGAACACACGGCTCGCAGCAACTGCCTGTTCAATGGTCTGGAAGTGCAGGAAAAGCATAAATCGCGGTGGTCTAAACATTCTTTCTGTAAAGTCGAAAATTCAACAAGGCGGAAGATAACAAAAGCCTACGGTTATGTGCCACCACCAGACATGACCAGACCGTTGCGAAGAAATTTCAAGTTACTGTTCCTTGTTTGTCGCAAATATGTTTATCTCAAACACAAAATGTTTGTTCATAACCTCAGTGTAATTTTGACATGTATGTCAGATTTTGCTTACACAGCCAAGGGGTGTTTTTAAATGTATTCCAAACAGCTGCCGACGTTGCTTTTTTAGTTAGTTGTCAATTTGTCTTTTTTTCTTTTAAATTAAATGCGTTAATCCATCCATTACGAAAAAGCTAAGAGACGAATAACATTACTTTAGCCAGTGATGCATTCTTTTATTGACCTTAGTTATTTTTATTTTCTTCTTTTATTCTTCTGGCACAGTCAAAATAAAAATGATACCTGCTCTTCTCAAGACAATAAAAAGAAAATAGATTGTCGTACAGTATATTTAAGATGTAGAACATCATTTTCCATTCGTTTAAGAAACCCTGCGCACTGTTTGTGGGTTAATCTTGTCTATGACTATGGACAATATAGGACGTTTTTGACTTAACAAAACTGTTTACGAGTGCCACACCCTTCCATTCACCAGTTATGAAATAATGGACGGCCGTTCTCTCGGAATATTCTCACGGGTTCAAAAATTGTTCTTCTGAAGCTGAATTGTAAATACAGTTACTGTTTCTTCCTGGAAAGATTTTACCATTAAAATATTAATGTTCTACATAATATTGTCCGTGGAATAGCTGGCGGGTCGTTAACAATATGTTTTTAAATTATTTATAAACAATTTACTATTTTTTTTTTCATGCCTGGTTATGATTTTCTGTAATATTTCCCAGCATGTGCCTCGAGATTTGCAAATTATCTCAGTTAATTTCTAGCCCATCCCTGAAGAAATTCTAACGCTACTTTGTCAACTCAGTGGACGAAACCAGATTTTTGGATTTGTTGCTTTATCATGATGTCTTGTTGCAATAATTGAAATGAGAAAATTCTTCCTCTTAGCCCAACATGATTTAAAGTTTTCTGTAAACACGGTCCCCTAAAATCCTTTGTTATTTATCTGGTTTTCCATTTCTTTATAAAACTTCTCTTTACTTTCAAAACCACTGCTTTCTTGTACACAAAACCTGGCTAGATGGCTGGTATTTTTGTTCGATTTGCTTCGGGTTTGAACCCCTGTGGCCTAGGTTTATAAAAATGGAGAATCCTGTCTCTTGTTTTTGTCAAACCTCTAACGAGAAGATACTGGACAGGTGTAGGTCTTCGAGAGACTAGCATTCCTTCCATAAGGGAGTATTGCTGACCCAAATTTCTAATTATCTTTTTCTTCTTGAAATGTGTGAAGGAAGGATTGTAATGTTTTCCGCCACTCGTTTTTGTGCCGTTTTACTCTTAATATCTTATCGCGTTTATACTGGCAAATACCATCCGTTTCCCTTTAATTTGATTATCAGTTGCCTGAAACAAAGACAAAAGCAAGCGTTGTAGGCTTCGTAAGAATTTTAATCAAATCAGTTTTCGAAACATTTAATCTGACTTGACTGGAACGTAAATTTAGGTTAAGAAAATACAACGGAGGCTGGTTTCATGTTTTCTTTAGAACAAGAACAAAAAAGAAACTAAGAATGATAAAAGCGTAGAAATATAAACTTTTATAAGCAATTCAAGCTAATGAAAACCCCATAGTAGAAATTTTGGGTGTAGGGTGGTGCATGGATCATTCAAAGAAAGTACTTTAAAATGTGTTGACTTGATGGCAGCCGTTTGAGGATTTTTTTTTATATTTCCTCCCTGAGCGACGCGAACGAGCTTCGGTTTCATCATTTCTGGTAGTAAAGGGCAAAAGTGAAAAGAGTAATCTTGTCTGAAATAGATCCTTGTGATTTCAGTCACAGAAAGACGAATGGAATCCAGTGAGAGGAATCAGCTAGAGTCAGTTATACACGCTGTTTCCTACGCATCTGGGTCTGTTTAGTCTCGCGTTTCATGGTTATTATCAACCGCCATTAATTTTTTTGTATGGAGGTGAAGAGGACAATCAGGAGCCTTGTTTCCAAACTCAAACCCTGGGTATGCACTCAACCTTCTTAGTTGGACGAAACGGTATTTTTGCTAGTTTTTTTTTTACTTTAGAAAGAGGCACACAAAGCGCTAAGCTCTAAGGAACCATTCTTCGCATAGAATCTAAGTGCTTGGTTCCCTAATGAAGAGCGTTATTGTTCTTCATATCCACAGCTGTTGAAAGTAGTTTTTCTGCAGGTGTTTTGACGCTTGGGTTTTCAGCTTTTCTATTCAAACTTGGTTTAATGAATCGCTTTTATGGGACCACGTGATCTTGGCATTGAAGTGGTTGAATAACGGCCTTACAAGACTTAATGAACCTATAGCAAAAACCTTTATAACAGATGATTTTCCGTAACTTGTTTTAATCCACTCAAGGTCAATTCATGTTTTATTTTATCTTATGGCCTTATCCCTAATTTCGCTTGAGTGACAAAAACTCTGAATCTAAGAGAAAAATCGCAAATTTTGTCTTTTTTTTATAACCAAAGCGATGATAAAAAAAACTTGAATTATAGTACCAGGAGAAAGTACAGCAGAAGACGTTTCTTTTGAATGGTAACACCGTGCAATTACTTTCACAGGTTCAAACGTTAAATCAAGAATATTACGTGTCTCTAACTGATAACAGGTAAAGGTTTGAAGAGTTTTAATTTCATCTCATGGACAACTGGTACCAATTACAGTCTTGGAAGTGTTCGTAAAAGCGACGATAAAAGTGAATATCCATATTACTTACTTATATTTCAGTTGACTTTGCTCTGGCGGCATGGCTGTGCCAAGTTCTCCGTTACCGCCACAGTACTTACAAATCGTTCCTCGTTCTAAACGTTGGTCATGTGAACTTACGTTGGAAGGCGTTCAGCCCTGTTTGACTTTAGATCAATTAAGACAACTTTTGATTCAATGAACTTTGGGCCTAAATTTAACTAATCGACAGTTTGCGATCCCTAGTAGTTTACTAGAATTTGTCCAGGAAAGAAAAAAATGGCGTTCGCGTACATGCAAATTACGACGTCGTAGAACTACCAGAATGAAACATCACAGGTGTTCCAAACATTGGGCCCCCTCGTTTGTGGCATGCAGGTTTAAAGTAAATATGATTGTTATCAAGAATTAAAGTAGTTTCTTCACTTACGACTCTTACTGCGTTGTTGAAGTAGTTTTGTTTATTTGACATTAATATCTGTGTGTACGTATACCAAAAACTTTGTTATGAAGGACAGACTATCATACTATGTTTTAATTTGTGAATCGTCAAATGAAGATGAACGAGAATCACTCGCTAACTTGGAGACTGATATAGCTGTGTTAAACAGAGTGAAAGAACTCAAACCAGTACCAAGCCAGTATTACCTGCCCCTGTAAGAGGGTCGATGCGCCTAAGTGCTTTTGATGTGACCGGAAAAAAAACAGGTAGACAACATAGGCCTAGAAATAGATGAACGAGGCACGTGGAATTAAAAATTAATGAAACCACTTAGCTATCGAAAAGGAGTAAAACGAAGCAAAATTTTAAGTGCTTAACACCTGTATTGTATATTGCATGATTCCACTTTGTTCTTGAAAAATGCTACAAATGTCGCAAGACATTTTGTTTTCGTTAACTTCCGCCAAGCGTTGAATTTTCACTGAATCCTTCACTATCAGAATCTTCCAATTGTGCAACGTGGTTTCAGCTTCTGAAGGCGTGAGTGTATTTTCACCCACGCACAGTGTAAAAATAGAAAAGAAGAAAAGAAAATCCTTTTCAGTAATAAAAAATCTTGCCTCTCACTTCTAATTCCTTGACCACATTTCCTGAAAGTGTCCTTGGACCAGGTAATTATCCATGGTATTTAAGTTCGTGGGTCTGGATTGCCTCGGCTGAGCAGGTACAAAAGATTCTTGGGTACGTTGTCTATAGCTTCCGTATCAATATTGCAACAAAGTTATGATAAGAGTCTGGAAGCTGCCTTTTCGTTTGAAAATCCAGCCCTTATCTAAAGTTCTTAATTATGCCCCACTTTTACGTATCGGAGAATAAAAGACCTGGAATAATGGTATTATCGAAATAGCAAAATGGTAAACAATTAAAGGCGATGCGGCGGCATAAACAAGAAAATGAATGTAAAAATCATCAAAGGAGAAGATATAAACAGGTTGCGAACGTATTAAGGTCTAATGGAATATAATGTTTGAAGTAATTCTTCATAAGTTTGACTGAGCCGTTTTGACGAAAGTAATCGCGACAATAGAGGAAAATGAGGCCACACTAAGCCTTAAAATGCACTTATTTCATCAAACGCTGACAACTGGTAAAAATATTTAAAAGGCACAAATGTTGCGAGAAGTATAGGGGAAATGTAAAAGGACAAAAGCGTAGATCGTACAATCAAAACTTGACTAGACTTCTTCAGGGTTCGTCCAGAGTCTTGAATTCTTGAAAAAGTTTTGAAATTTGCCCAGCAGTTTTCCAGACCTGCAAAAAGTCTAGATAATAGAGATAAAGTCTGAAAAAATGGTAAAATGTCGAGTTTTTTTTTTCAAGTTACATCAAGTGCTTTGTAAGTGAAAATTTCAAGTTTTTCGTTTTGGACAAATCCGTCGTATTCAATCTCGCCCGCATGTTTGCAGCTCATGATCATCGTGAAAAAACTTTGTTCCTACATTTTTAAGGTCTGTGTTTATCCCGTATTCGATAACCGCGAGTCTGGAAAAATAAATTTTTGTTTTGGAAATAAAGTCTGGAAAAATTCTTGAATTTTGGATCCAAAAATCTGTACGAACTTTGCTTCTTCGATTTTACAGTTTGAAAAAGGTATTATCGGCCATGATGTGAAGTGTCGTAAACCTATTTTACAGCACAATGAACTGGTATGGTAATTACTCCCAGTGTAGAGATGATTTTTGTAAATAGCTGGTTATAAACCGTGTAACCAGCAGATGACTAAAGGATTTTCGTAATGTTTTGTCTGTTTTTTAGTTTGTTTGGCGGAATCAAAAGAAAAGAATTCGTGTGGCTTTTTCGGTAGTTTACCATAAAATGCTGAAATAGTTTACATTTCTGAACTGCGATCATTTTTCTTCTGAGGGCTGTTGTTCGCATAATTTTTTAGCTCAGATGTTAAAGTGCGGGTGTTCAAAAATATTGTTTTACCCTTAGTCTGCCGGTGCATTTGGTACTCATGGTACTCGTGCACTTGTTTTCTTCTATTCCACCTGCATTTTTATGATATCCGCAGAATTGACCAGAAATTTCTTCATTTCCTCGAGAAGGCGGATGTTATTCGGGCTTAAAGAGAACTATAAAAGTACGTGGTGGCAATTGACCCTTGCAATTTCATCGCAGAAATAGTTGATAAACAATTAGTTTTGTCGCCTTCAGGGTTCGAGGCGGTTGTTAGATCAATTTAATTGCTAGTTTCATCACAACACGTAGAAATGTTGTAATTTTGTTGCCAGCAGGTAGATGGAGGGAACGAATAGCTCCTGATCATCAGATCTTTCGATATCCAGTTATTGACTCCGAAATAACTACATGTCTAGTTAAATATGCGTTTAACAAAATAAAAATAAACGACAGCTAAGCTTTTCGTCAATAGCTACTCTTACGAATAAGTTCATCTCGTTCATTATTATTTAATAAGTCCATTAAGTAACCCACTTTCCCGTTATTCGCATTTTGCACGCTTTTATTAAGTTTCAATTCCGGTCTTTACTTTGATTAGTTTTCTTTCGTGTTCATTTTGCTTTGTTTCGTCGTCAGTTTTGTTTGCCCTCGCCGTTCGTAGTAGTGAGTTTCCTTTTTCTTTTCCCTGTCCATTCCGTGAATGTTAATTTTTACCCTCACTTATCCTTCTATTTGGGTATTTACTTCTTAGTTGCGGCGACTGGACAAAATACTGTGGCTTTGACTGTGAATAAAACAAGTTTATAAAGTCAAGTAACGTCTTCCTAACGGATTGTAAATTGCAGTCTGTAGAATATCTTAGTAGCTTAAGGATGAAGCACGTGGAATTAAATATTAAATATTTACCAGAGTATTTTTTAATGACATGACCTAATAGCGTTTTATGTGAAATGTTACAAAAAGATTTCACAGTACAGCTTAGTAACAGCGCAATAATAGTTTCTTTCTTTCTTTTTTTTTTTCTATTTGAACCGAAGGAGAACCATTTGCTGAGTCTTAAACGTTGTATCACAAGATGTATTTCAAAAATAATTTATCGTAATAATTGAAAGAAAAGTGAAAACGTGAATAATATATACCTGAATAATCCATTCCCGTGTAAAGAAAGAAATCAAAATTACCGATGCGAGACATTCATGCGATCGCCCCATCATTTATTATTATAGGAATCCAGGACAGTCTTGCCTTCTGGATTCCACACAGTGGATTCCGGATTCTAGGCAATGGATTCCAGATCTTTGTCAATGCAACTTGGATTCCGGATTCCAATCGTTGGCGGAATTCTGGATTCCTAGAGCTGTATTAAGGATTCAAGGGAAGCCAAGGATTCCGGATTCCACAAGCAAAAATGTCCCGGATTCTGGAATCCGGATTCCCTTATATGGGGCGATAGGAACGAACAATGATGGCTAACTTTAAATCAAAAGCTAAAGACGAACCGAAGAGTTTTTTTTCTCTCTCTCTCTCATTCTCCCCTTATTGCCTTTTATTTTCCAAAACTCGAGGAAATGATACGCAACGATATATAGTTCATTCCCATAAAAGGGCTTCTTAAAGAGGGAAGGCTTTAAGTTGTGCTTGTTCTCGTATCATATACAAAACAATGCAGTGCTAGTTACAGCCGTTTATTCCCCGAAGATTGATCCTGCAGTGAGGACGAAACGATTTATTTTTATCAGCTATAAGGTCAGAGTTGGTTTAAAAGCCTGTTCGATTTGCTTAAAACGGGTCTTCCAACCTAGCACGCGGACTCATTTCCTTTGACTCTGATGGTGTCAGGTCTCGGAACAGTTTCGCGAAATGCCTGTCACTGTTTGCCAACACAACAGTGTTATTTTATGACCTACTTATGCAATGACTCCTAGATTCTACCCAGAACAGTGATTCCTCTCATTCCTGTAAGACAACACCAAGTTAGTTTATAAAATTTCGCCTTCAGGAGAGGACATTAAAGGGTTACCGCCCAAGATGTCCTATTTTGGTCGAACAGTTGTCCTGTCCGCCAATTTTCTGAGGACTTTTACCATGGCATTAAACTTACTAGTGTAAATGTGCTTACCTTTCAGTTGACTGTGTTTGCTTCTTTGGAATTAAATTCTGTTTTACTTGCAAGAAAATTGTATTAGTCCTGTGTCGCAAAACGCTAAAGAAAGCCGGGAGAGATTAATACCAGCAAGTACCATTATTCAACTGCCATCTTGTCTTTGCTAACAAAAAAGCCGCTATGTTTTTCCAAAAGTTAATATAAAACTGTGAAAAAGTCTCTCTCCTTATGGCATGACCTTGGAGGCACGTTCGATAAAGTATTTTAGTAGCTGCGTGAACCCAGAGACCATGCAATTCCCTTTTTTATTGAATCAAACTTCCTTCCTTCATAGTCTTTGTTCTTTCAACAATTAAGCTCTTTAATGTATGACGTCCATGCTAAGACAGCTCCAAAAAGTCTTCCCAATACGTTTGCGAAAATCAGTACAAAACATCATTATAATACGCGATTACCTGCAAAAGAATGTTTCTCGGTCAAATTCTCTAGAACTAAGAAAATAAAAAAATCTTTTACTAGAATTGGTGTGTCTATCTTGAATTCTAGTCCACATTCTGTTAAAACTCTGAACTTATCTAATTTTCGTAAAAAAATTAAATCACTACTCCTTAACGTCCTAGATAATGAAGATATTATTTGAATGTTACATATTTAAAAGAATATTTTAAGAACTTAACCTGATACGTTGTATATACCTTCAGTTGTAATTTTAGTCTTTTTTTTCTAACAACAAACCCCCTGTGCTCGAGTTTGTGTGTGGGGTTTTTCTTCCTGTGTGTTGTTGTATTTGTTTTCTTTTCCTTCTTTCTTATGTAATGTAATAACGCCTTTATTTGTACTTCTTTGTCCTGCCTAGATTAGCGTTATAGCTATTTGCAGAACATAAAGTATTGTAAACTTTATGGTTCTTTAAATGAAATACATTGTTGTTGTTGTTGTTCATCTACCTCAATTTCGCTAAATTGTAATAGTGCAGGGCTTTGTCGGCATTCATATTTAACGGTGGTTAGATAGCCGCATAACACAAAGCATCAGAACAGAGGAGAAACTTTTAAAAGTATACGATTAAAGCTCATAGAATAACGTTCAATTCCGTTCGTAATTATCTTTTCATGTTAGTCCCACAGAGTGTTGCCTCCAAAAACGCGTACGTTCGATGAGCAGAGCTGTATCGGAAGGTGTCGTAGGGCTAGCAGAGAAACTGAGATGAAGTGGACGTAGAGACTTCTCTGTTTCATAGGAGGAGACCGTACTTTCAGGTAAGTTCTATTTCTTAAGCTAATTGTCAATAATGAGCAATAAATGCACACGACAAGTCTGCTTCATATTATTATAGGATAAGCCGTTTTCTTTTTACTTAACCGAAATTATAAACTTGATAACAAGGGTTTTCAACCTGAACCAATTCTAAAGAAGGCTTTGGGATAATTGGTTTCTCAGGCGTCAAATTTAATTAAACTGAAACTGAGTTAAACTAATTACTTATTGTTCATCAGATCGTTGCCATTCGATCGAACAAGGAAACTAATCAAAGTTACGCCGACTGTTTGTAGTTTCATTATGCCTTTTCTTCAGCGTAAACAACAAACACTTGTTAAAGAAAAATGTTTGGAATCAGTCACAGCAACAGCTTGTGTTGTCAGTTTAGGGCTTCTTTTTATCAAATCGTCAAACCTGATACACAACTTAAATTGATACCTTTTCAGTTAAATAAACCACTGAAATTACGATTACGAAACTTCAGTGTCGTAAATTTTCCTCTGAAACTCCTGCACCTACCCCCGTCACTTCATACTTGAAATTACAGCGTTTATACGTGCCGTTTGAGATAAATTTATCGTGTTACCGTAATTACAATACAAGATACCTTAATCTTGAATGACAGTTTAAGTTGAACAAGAAAAGTTACATAAAATGCGTAATATAAAAGGATCAAAATAGTGAAGTGGTCATCAGAAACCCTCAGCAAGCTAAGGGTTGTAAAATGAGGTCCCTCTTGATTTGATCAGTGGTTGGAATAATTTAGGACAAGCGGGCGCAGAAGGATCAGTACAATAGATTTAAAGGAGCTTTGTCATGTCTTTCGAGTTCATTTTGTTGACAATACCACAGTCGAACCTCCCCACAACGGCCACCTTGGGGACAGAATAAAGTGGCCGTTGTAGAGAGGTTTAAACAAGCGTCAATGCATGGACTGTCCGCCTAAATAAAGTAACCGTTGTAGAGAGGTGCATGGCCGTTAGTGGAGGTTCGACTGTAATTACGGGTCCTTGCTCGCTATGGAACTTCAGTGAGAAGTTACTTGTGAATGACCAATTTAGATTTCTGGGAAACTGCCCACCTACCCCTCCCCTAAGCCAACATTTTGCCCTAAGTGAGAAGTAAGTGTTAATGTTAGCTTTGGGAAGGGATAGGTGAGTAGCTTCCCAGAAACCTAAATTGATCGGACAAAACCACAACTTCGTGTTTAACTAGCAATGTCTCCTAAGCATTATATCCGGCCGGCAAACGTTACAATTGCCAAAAAACAAAAACAAGTTTTCTAAAACCACAATTCTAAGGCCCAGTTCAGACGTCGTGCTTCTGCCGTGCCTAACTAAATTCGGGAATAAGTTCGACAAAAGCACGGCAGAAGCACGGCGTCTGAATCAAACTTTTGAATTAAGTTCGGCAAGCAATTAAGTTCGACAAGCGCTGCCGTGCTACACGGCTCTGGCACGGCAGCGATTCAAACGTCGTGCTTCTGCCGCGCGAAACAAAATTAATGAATTATATTAATGTATTTTGGCGAGATTGCGTTCCCACGGGGAGTTGAGAGAAGAATTGTTACGAGGCATCAGTAAATCCTGAATTTGGTTCGACTCTGGCACGACGTCTGAATCAAAGTTGTTTTCCTGCCGCGCTACAGTCGAACCAAATTACAATTAAGTTCGGCACGGCAGAAGCACGACGTCTGAACTGGGCCTAATCCGTTTCAATCTTCTTCAATTTTGTCCATTCCTGCCTCCTTTATGTGTGTTGTGTTACTTATGCCTCCTTTTAATGTTTTGACCGGTTATTTTTTTGTTTCCCTCAATTTGGTGGCAGATCCCACTGTTTTGAATTTTGATACACTTCGTGACACAGTAGTCTGCTACACAGTCGTTTTTAGTGTCGTCACGCAACGCTCCTCCCCACTAAGTTATTGGGGAGAAGCGTTGCGTGACGACACTAAAAACGGCTGTGTAGCAGACTAGTGACACAGTTCCTTTAAGTCAGTTTCAACGGATCACTGGGTTATTTCCTTTCACCTGATAGGCTCCTTAAGCCTTTTCGACTTTTTTTACCGCTAAAGACATTCTTGTATTAACTGACTATAACGTCTCCGTTTGATTACTATGGATGCCACATGTCTAAGCTTCTTTATAACATAGCTAGAAAATTCGCCTAATCAAATTCAATAGCGCGAGCGTGCTTCATATTCCTATTGAGCACGCTGATGACGTCAATAAACTATTCGTAATTCCTCGAGTTGTTGTGAGCTTAGCAATCCTGAGTCTCTTGAGTGCATCCATAACTCAGCAATAGACAATGAAGCGTTTACCATGTGTTTTGTAAAGAAATTTAAGAGGAAACGTTTGAATTTGTTAACCGATAGTAAGGAAAAGAGGTGAGTGTTGTTGTTGTTGTTGTTGTCATCTCCGCGAGCTGTGCGGGCTATGGCGTGAGCTCATTCTTTGCAAAGTTGTTTTCTCTCAATAACAATTTTTCGGTAAATTAATAGTTTTCCGGCACCTAAATATGGATTTTACAATCATTTTAGAGTACACTTTCTCTCAGTTTCAGGATAAAAACATAAGATTAACTGTGAGGAAAAAAGATATATTCACGTAAACATTGACGCGTACTGCTTTGAGCGCGCCCTTCAATAATAAAATTTTCAGTTAACTGCTGCATTGATCGCTTTGATAATGTTATAAAACAATTAGTTCATGCTGCAGCTGTGCGTATGTCGAGATATTGAGCACTTGGGAAGTTTGGAGAGCACTCAAGAGGCTAGAGTTGCACTCGGCTGCGCCTCGTGCAACTCTTACGCCTCTTTCGTGCTCTCCAAACTTCCCGCGTGCTCAATATCTCGACATACGCACGCTGACGCATGAACTAATTGTTAAATATAAGCTGTTATAAAGGAAGTAACGTCGGAAAATGTCTGGGAAATGAAAATGTTACTAAAAGTATCTGTATTGTTGCTGGTGTCTGGAACTTTTGGATTGTAATCAAGGATACCACGTCTAAGCTGTTGAACTCAACAAAACTGATACCATGTCTCGTGTCTTTTAAAGCCATTCTCAGCTTAAGAAAAAGGAAACTCAGAACTATTGTTTAGTAAAAGCAGGCGATCCGCTAACCTTTATGGCATTAATGAGGGATAACTCATTAAGCAGCATACGAAGGACTGGGTGCTAAATTTGCCCTCACATTCCAAGTCCACAATTCATTGCCTAGGTTAGAATTAGGTAACATCGGCTGAAGCCAAATTGTTTCTGTTAGTGAAATTACATGAAGAACACCTCAAGTCCAACTTTACTGTGTAATATAAAGCAAACTAGTAAAAACCACATGTCACGAAAGATAAAACGCTTTTGCTCCAACGCTGTGCTTTGCGTAAGTTTCTCGTGACAGATGGTCGAAACACGCGGATCAGATTACGAGTGATAGAAGGTCCAAACGGGCGTGATCAAACTGCGTTATGTGCATTCCATTCATTCTTAGTGGAAGTCCAAACGAATGCTGGCTACACAGACATATGCGACGCATTCGTAATAACAACTTGGAGATTAAAATTGCAGGCTCCTCTTGTCAGCCGCGAATAGATAAACTGAACTGGAAAATTGCTTTGAACCCGAGTCATTTGCCTCATAAGCTACATCGATATCCACTACACCATCGAGTACTAGCTGCCAAATCCAGTAATTTTTAAAATATACGTGTACACCTATGTCGTATCCCATTACAATTATATTCAGTTTAGTGCTTAACCCTAATCATTGCAGATCAGTGATTTACTCTCTAGTGTGTTCTCTCCGTCTGACTAGCGCCATGCAGTCTTGATTTTTCAGCAGTTCTGCAAGGTTAGTGGAGTCCTGTTCCAGTATCGTTACGTTAAGACAATAATGCGTTGTGTAAACCTAATAAGGTGTCCTAGCCTGCAAGCGAGCTCGCCAGAGCGCAGAGCTTGTTCGCAGGCTAAAGGTGTCCAATCTGCCTTCACCCGATGGTCTCTAATGCTAACTAATTGCCTAGGCCCCCCTTTCCCCAAAAGTTCCCGTTTAACTATTCGGGCTATACGCCCTTTTAAGTGAAAATCTAAGGAAGATAGTATGGATTGTAGCGCACAAAACCAACCATGAGTAGGTTTATTGCATTGACTTTTAAAACTCTTAAAACTTGGGCCTCAAATGCAAATATTACAAACATGAAAAGCTTTCCTGCAGACCCGATTTTGCGTTTGAAATACTGGTGCCAGGTAACTGGATAAGCTGATCATGGATTGAACCTTTGAGACTGGATCCGCTTCCGAAAGCGGTAAAGATATTAAAAAACAGAAATAAATGGATAAACTGGAAGAATACAATACGTTACTTTATTCGTGGATTTTTGTTGCTAACACGGGTTGGTTAATTATTCCAAACAGTAAGACTATCAATATAAATGTAAGCTAGAAATTATAAAGATTATAGAAATGGAGTCTCAAAGATCTTTTGGACCCACTCACTAAACGCTGGGTGAAAAAATCGCCTGTAGAGTAGGTCGTGATCGTGGTAAAAGTATCGATGTTATCGAGTATTTGTTATCAGTATCGACCCCTGCTACTTTTCTATCTAGTTATATTTGTCATGAAATATGTTTCCGTTTAAAGCATCATTTGTAAATTACAACAGCTGCCATTTCAGGTCCTTTGATGAGTTTATTTCCATTTTTATCCACAACTATAAACTCTCCGAAAAAATCCAAAACGTCACGCATCAATTCCTGATCGGCGGTAGACCGGAAGTCCTTCTGATGCGTCAGGAAATCGAACAATCGGTCGCCTTGTTCCGAAGGCTCACCGAAGCACAAGCTCACATCCACGGAGAACTCCTGCCTGATGACCTCATACTTCCAGCCGTTCTCTTCAGCTATTTTCGAGAGATCCTTATCGGTGTAGACAACCATATCTGAGCCAAACGTTAATCTTCCTCTAAATCTCCTCTGTATCTTCGCAAAGAATGATCTTTCGGTTTGCACAAGACATAAGATGGCTCCCTCCGTTCCCAGTTGTTGTTCAAAGCACGTGCGTAGGGTATCAGCCGCGTCCATGTAATAAATACTATGGATAAAATGGATTAAATCAAAGCTGGGTGGTTTTTTGTCTTGAACAGCGCACTTTTGCTTGTACTCTTGAAAGGTGAGTTGTTGCCATTCAAACGATACATGAGCTAAATCTGTGAGCGTGTCTGGTAGGGATGCAGCGGATGTTTTGAATTTCTCCAGCAGAAAGGAGCTTGGCTCAACCACCAAGCTGTGAATAGCAGGCTTTGTACCACAGCCACTTGCCTTTAACTGACTGGCGATGAACTGGATAATGAATAGGTCCATTTCACCTTTTCCGCTTCCAACCCCCAGAATGTTGAAAGGTTCGTTTTTATCCAGAGGACTGATTTTCTCCAGTGCCAGCTTTATCCCGCCTTGCACGCACTTCACTATTGCTTGCCTGGCTGTAGAGTGATCTAGAAAGGTCTTGAAAGACTTTTCATAAGCTTCGTATAACTGAGAAAGAGATATCTTTCGCACAGACATCTTGAAAAATTGCAAGGACAAACACTAAGAGTGCACAGGTCACTGGCCGCGCACAAAAACTTTTAATGTCATACTGATGAAAGGCTATAAATGGCATTCGTGTAATGCGCGCACGCTCTTGTGAAATGTATCGCTCATTGTTCTGAGAGCCCCTTCACTTCTTCATCTAGTCGGGACTAGACTAAGTAATCCAATTATTCTGTAGTCTCTGTTGTAGTATTTTAAATACGTTTTAGCCTGGTTTAATTGGTTTATAGTGTTTACACGGCTTAAACTTACCGAGAGCATAGCATGAAAGAGTGCTTTTTTATGCAAGGCGACTGCGAGGAATGTTGCCAAGTCACGATGTCAAGCGTTTAGTTGACAAGTTTAAATGAATTTGCAAATTCCGATGGCTTGTGTGGTAGGCCTTTGTATATTATGCTTTTGTTTCCCCACGAAAATGCTCCATCTTAATGCTCCATTTTTCCCACTAAAATGTTCGGTAGTCCCGAAAAAAATCAATAAAATGCTCAATAACGCTCACCACAGAGAGGCATTTATTAATTCTGAACATTTTAAGGGGGTTTAAGGCTAACAAAAATGTTTAAGGGGTATGACAACAATGTAGACAAATAAATAGTTTCAATACAGCTAGAAAGATCATCAACATGGCTGCATTAAGGTGAAATTGAATATAGTTTTTTGAATTATTTTTAAAGTCGTCAATCTCTTCAAAAATGTTTCAATTTTTATTTTCTGTAAGAAAAGAACCTAATTTTCCTGAAAAATGCCACTAAAATGCTCGAATAATGCTTAGTGCCTTTGCCTCACTAAAATGCTCAAAAAGCATAATACACAAAGGCCAGTTGTGTGGCTTAACACTGATGACGTTGAGAGATTGATTGAAATAAAAGACTCCCGGTGATGACATGAAAAAAGATCACCGGAAGTCTTTTCGCTTCTCACATGCATGACACGCTCATCGCCTCAGAAATCGCTTCAATTAGATCATCTAATAAAAATTTAATTTTCAAGCTTGAAATTTTTCAAGTTCAGGGCATTCTTGTCGCATACTTTGTCCTTCTATGTCCCATTTTTTTGCTGTACATCCTTCTTTAATAGAAAATAAATATTGATTAAAGCAAATTTCATTTTTCCCCAAGAAATATTAGTATTTTGAGGGGAGGGGAAAACCGTAGACGAGGACAGAAAAGCCTCTCGCAGCAAGGAAGAGAACAACAACCTCAACAAACTCAACTCCCCCTGCTAAATTCACATTTGCATGGTTTCCTCTTTGGGATTGAAACCCGGGCCACATTAGTGGGAGGCGAGTCCGGGGGGGGGGGGGGACTCTCCTATATGGGCTAGGCTGGGCAAGGGTATGGATTTTGAGGCGTTTTGGTAGTTAAAAAGGATATAGATTTTGCCCATTATTTATGGTCTGACATCGTGTATGTTTTCTAAGGGTATAACCTTTATTTGAAGAGGGTGACACTTATTACTATGAAAGCCGGTATTCTCCCTAGTGGCCCTCTAAAAACAAGAATGTTGATAAAAAGTCGATGTACAAACAGTGATTACAATAAAAGATCTTAAAAATTCTTAAAAATTTTACAATTGAAAAGTTGAGAAATGTTTCAAACAAATGTGACTAAATTAGTAAAAAAGAGAATCTATTTACAATGATATTAAAAAACTAAAATTCAAGCTCGTCCCCAGGGCTTTTCCCAGTGAGGGAAAAGCCCTGGGGACGATCGAGGTTGACTAAAATTTACCGTAACCGACTGGGGAGGAACTGACATCCACAGCATCGTCCCTAACAGAGAAGTGAAAAGAAGTTCAAGTACCTTCTTTCAGGGTCTATGGATGAAATCCTGTAGTACTTCTGAGTAGTACTCTCCTGTGGTACTGTTATGGTTTGTAAGGTGGTGCTTGTAAGGTGTTGCTTACTGTTGAGTCTTGGGTTCAGTTAAATATGCTTCTAAAATGTGAAGACCATTCAAATGAACCTTTCATGTGCTGTTTATTTTGCTGTACAAGGTGGTTCCAACTTTTGAGTCTGGATGAAACAAAACAAAAACAAAATCAACGACATTCCCTATGATAGTAAAATGATGCCCAAGTGTTCATGGCCATCAAAGTATTAAAGTGCAAAGTGTTGTGTGAATTACAATCTTCCTTACCTTCCCCAAGCGGGTAGCCACAGTCTCTTTTTGCTTATGTATAGCCACCCCTCACATATTGCTTTGTTAGCCTGAGGACACACATCCCCTCCCCAGACTACCGCTCAGCTACCGTCGCACGCCGATTTTTTTTCGCCTTTTTCATCGCTGCGGTGCCTAGTTCCAGGCTTCTGTGCTGTACACGTTATGTTGTGTTCAGAATAACGATATATTTGTATTTCTGGTCGCTTCGAAAATAAAAACTACATTCACCTATATACATGTATTGGTCAAGAACTCTGCAAATAACTTGCTTTTGTTGGCGTTAATAAATAAATTATGCTTGACTGTCTGATTGCAGCTGTGTTTACATTTCCAAGCTGCCCGCACGAATGCTTTTTCCATCTCAATCGCTCCGAGATCATTCTAGAGCCCTGCGAGATCTTTTGAAGGACAGGGTAGAACAAAGCTGATGAAAAGAATACCCAAATGTCATTGCCATTAAATAGAAATCTGCATAACCTTGATGATGTTTGAATAAAAATCCTTCTTAGCGGCCCCTGTAGGTAGCCATCAGTTCTTCTTGCTTGTGTACGGCCACCACTCCCCTCATTATTTTGCTATGCATGGTGGTTGCTGAATACTTAATGGTATGCTTAACTTGCAAAAAGGTTTTATGTTAGTTTTCGAGTCGTTTCGAAAATGGAAACTACAACCGCCTACATTTGGCATTAAATAGGACTGTAAATAACTTGTTCGTTTTTCTGAGGGGAGGAGGCGGCTGTACACAGGCTAATAGCCTAAAAGCTTAAAAATTATGCGTGACTATCTGATTGCAGCTGTGTTTACTTCTCCAAACTGATCGCACGACTGCGTTTTAGATCTCGTGCAGTCCGCCATATGAAACTCTAGACTTCCTACTATGTTCGAGGGGTGGGGGGGGGGGGGGGGGGGTGGGGTGGGCTTGTGGGATTTGAGGGGGGCCATGAACAAAAATATGGCTTAAACGTAAAGACTTTTGTTCTTGGACCACCGTTGTTTGATAAGAAACAGACCACAAGCAGCTGTGATAAACATATTCAACTTACTCTTTTTTATAAACTTGACGTTTCGTATATACTCAACATACGTTTTCAAAAGTACCGTTACAATTTTGAAAATTGTACTTATATACTTATAGACTTACATGGTTTTAAAGGGGTTGGGAGAAAAATATTGAGTGTAAAGGGGAGGTAACCAAAACATTTTGTTAAGTTTTGCAGTGACAGCATCTGTAATAGCGCAAACGTAACAGCCGTACCAGAATGCCAAAAACCAGTGTTTCTGACGTTCAGAAAATGGTAAAAAAGTGTTGAGACTGAATTACACACTTTGCATCGGCACAGATTTCACCTGTTAGATTTTTGACCAATCTGCAATGCTTCCTGGCTACTTCAGATCAGGAGTTATTTGGAGATTATGTATTCAGTTATATATTTATAGGAGATTAAGTTATAACGAAACTGAAGCAGTTATTTAACGGAAAGTAATCAATTGCCGCTGTGTTTTTATTCATAGTCGGTACCTGCACACTTTTTTCGTGTAAACGGAAGCAAAAAAAACTTTTGACCGTATGCAGCAACACCGCGATGAGAAAAAGAAGATGAAATCGGAAGTAACTTCTGCGCATGCCCGTCCAAACTACAGTGGAACCTCTCTTTTGGAACACCTCTATTCAAGGGACACCTCCGTTCAGGGGACACAAAATTTGGCCCGGGAAAAATGTTCACCAACAACAGTTTATTCAATTTTCAAGTAATTTAAGACTATGTTACCCTCAATTAGCGGAGCTATTCTACGTGGGCAACAATACAGTAATTTCTCCTATACTAAAGCTAGCGGAGGTTAAAAGACACGTCCACGTTGGTCAACTCACCGCTGTTCACATAATCTTTGTATTTTTACCCCATTGAAAGGACGCCTCTATTCAGGGGAAAGGGACGCTTTTTCTGGGTCCTGAAACTCAGGTTTAAGCTCCATTCAGGGGACACCTTAGCACTCAAAAAGTGACTGACCACAAAAAGCGTTGATAGGGTTGAGTGTTCGGCGGTCACAATGGCCACAGCTTTCAAAATATAAACTATCTCACTTAAATCGATGTACTGCACTCTTGTGGAAATTCAACACACAACATCGCAGAGAGAAGTTAATTATGACTTCCTAGCCCAATAATGGAGGACAAAAGAACTTGGGACTGTGTGAAAAAGCCCTTCCAAGTAATTGTTATGTAGGACCCTACTCCTAACGACAATTTTTTGTTCGTCTTTGGGTTCATCCCGTCGTCTCCCCACTCCCCCCAGCAATGTTGTAACCAAAAATAGCACTCATTTCCACCCATTTTGTGCAAAATTCAACTTTGTCTGGGGTGGGAGGGGAGGGGTCGCTAGTTTTAGTAATATCACTGGAAAGGTCCCAACTATTTTGACCTCCATTGAACCTCCATTCAGGGGACACCTCTATTCAGCGGACACTTGCCTTAGTCCCGAGGGTGTCCCCCGAAGAGAGGTTCCACTGTACCTCAAAGACCTACGAGAAGCAGAACTATATTATCAAAGACCAAAAACTACCATTGTCACCCAAAGATCTGCAAATTTTCAAAATATTTATTCATCATTCAGGCGGCCTTAGCCGAGTTAGTCGCCTGACCGCCCAGTCCACCCTGTTCTCCATGCAGGCGGAGAGTTCACTGGTGGATGCTGGCCCAGCATCCCTCTCTGATTGTAGACAGTTTTGAAATTATTCAAAGATTAAGTTATCTTTGAAGGAAAATTTTGTTGGGAGTAAAAGTCCACTTTTAAAGCAAAAGTATTGAGTAACCAGACCCTCTCTCAATAGAACTGCTGCGAAAGAATCCGTAATTTTTTGATTTCCTGGATTTTCTTCAACGCGTTTTGAACGGGATTGTGTTGTGTAACCCTTTGTTTTTGCCTCTTGGGTGGTCTGTGTAACAAAACGCATCACTGGCTCGTTGGCAAATTAAACCTTTTTTCACCCCTTACATGCGTGCATTACAGTGAGATGGGACATGACACTAATAGTTTCTGAAATATCTTTGAAGCAAATCCACCACTGGCTGAAACACATGAGCCTTGAAATGCACTGCGTCGTACGGCTTTTTAGGAAGCCCAGTCCCTCCCGGATATGCGTCGCTGATGGGAAATACGTCTAGCACGTCGATCCTTGCTTTGCACATGGCGTGCGTGGCATAGGCGTTAAACAAGAGCACACGCTGCAAGGGAAGGTGAAAAACAGCATCAGTTGATTATTATCAACATTTCCCTTCCCCTAGGTCTTGTGTAAGCTATAGTAGCAAACTATATTCAATGGTTTTTGAATAAGTAAGTAAGTAATAAGTAAGTAAACAAGTAATTATTAAGTAAGTAAGTAAGTAAGTCAGTCAGTCAGTCAGTCAGTAAGTAAGTAAGTACGTAAGTAAGTAAGCAAGTGAGCAAGTAAGTAAGTAAGTAAAGGCTTTATTTATGGAGAGTGACACTTGAGAGTAGTTAATAAAACACTGATAAATTCTTGGCCCTCATTACACTATAAAAAGGATCTAAAAAGTAAGACAGTATTGTAAGAATTCTAGCACTGATTATATCAAACACTTAAAACATCGACAGTTAAAAATACAAAAAGCTTAAAATATAACATTTAAAATGGCAAAAACTGCTTGAAATAAAATCTTAATACATGTATAAAGAAGCCTCATATCTTAAGGAGCGGAGAAGCTTTCTGATCAGTTAAACATTTATTGTACAAAGCGCGCTTAAACTGGCAATTGATAGTTTCTTTCTGATGCTTCATGGATCAAAAGTGTTCCACTCTGCAATTGTCCTAACCGTGAAGATTCGCCCCCCCCCCCTCGGTTTTCCTTGTGTACTTAGCACAAAGCAAGTTTAAATCGGAATAACGAGTCTCTCTTTGATGGGAGACCGAATTCTTAATTAATAAATTATCTATGTAAATCAGGATATAAAAATTATCATATCTAAGCGATTATAAACTAAAGTGAGTGTTTTCATTAACGACTGCTTAGTAAAAGGCAGGCAATTAAGGTTATTGAAAAGAGTGATCGATGGTGTTTTTCTGTCTGCGTCTAAAATAATTCTTCGTCCGCCCTCTTCTGAAGCTTGAGAACCCTTTGCAGATTTTCCGCACAACAGCTGTCTCAATCCGTGCTCCCGTACATGAGGGTCGGTTTGTTAACTCCGTTATAATAAGTTTCTCTTCGTTTTCTTCGTAGATAGGGACTTACATGCTTAAAGAGGCGTTTTGATAATTTTTTACATAGGTCGTCAACGTGCGAATCATAAGCCATGTTGCTATGAAGAGTTACACCTACAAGTTTTTGTGTAGGGACCTAGGAGATTTCAACTTTATCGAGCATTATCTTCAGGCTTTGGGCTAGTGTCTTGACCTAGGTTAATTCCTAGCAATACGCTTCCCTCTAACAAGCAGAGATTTGGTCTTGTTCTTGTTTATGAACGTCATATTATTAGTCGCCCATTTACTTAGCAGCATCAACATCACTATTTAAATGATGGGTCAGTTATTAAATACTGAAAAGTGCGCACTAGCTGTTATTGTTGTATCGTCAGCAAAAATATCAAGTTTCTGGCAAACTTCCCACCTACCCCTCCCCTAAGCTAACTTTAACACTCACTTCTCACTTAGGGCAAAATGATGGCTTAGGAGAGGGGTAGGTGGGAAGTTTCCCAGAAACGTAAATTGATCCAAAATATCAACCGAAGATCTCTGTAGCGGAATATCAGTGACAAAATTAATAAAAGGAACAAAATATGTAATTTGCAAATGGATAATTTGAGTGATTTTCCTATAAACCTTATAAAACGTATTTTTTTATCCACCTCTTTTCTTCCCCCCCCCCCCCACCCCTCTTAGGAAAAGTCGCATGAATATCTCCTAGGGGTAGGTAGATAGGTAGGGTATGGTTTTTGAGGATCTCGATCCTTCAACGGGGTATCATTTTTGTCCCTTTGGGCATTGTGTTCCCAGTTTGATCCTTGGATGGGGTACTCAAATTGTATCAGCTAAAATTCAAATGCGTAAATACCCAGTTACCCGAGAAGCAAATCATCAGTTAGTATTGTGAAAGCGAGTATTATGAAAGTTTGTGTGTTTCCATGAAGACCCTGGCGGCACACACCTAGCCGAAATTTATGGAATTACCCCCCCCCCCCCCCCCGCTTGCTTCTGATCCTTTATTGCCTTTACGGGGGAGGCTTGATTATATTTATAGTTTACAACAACTCAATATTTGTTAATCACGTTGTCGCAGCCTCACCTGATAGGTTAAAAATCTAATGCTGGTAGAATGCCTTGCGTTGGTGCGAGGATCTCCATATTTTTCTTTATTTATAGCAGTCGTTGTTTTCCAAATAAGCTTGCCTCTAAACCGCCAGGCTATCTTATCCGTATTAAACTTTTCCGTTAACAATCGGATTGTGTTGTCAATAAGCCTCACGTATGTGGTGAAGTTTATGGTGTGCACGTAGTGCAGACCCATATTTAATATGAGAGCACTGTTTTTGTCCTTCATGGACGGTTGGGAAATTGCGTGAAATATTTCGGTGATGACTCTTCTGATGCTAAATTCTTTATCATCGTTTTCCAGCCTCGCTCTGGTTAAGTTTCTCTCCTTTATTGTGTAAACCCAGTTATAGGTGTTGTTACATGTTTGAAATATTTGTTTACACAGAGGTTGCTTGGTAATGGACTTATAGAAGAAATCTCCGACAGAGTCTCCGTAAATCCAAAGTGTGTTTAACTTTCCTGCTGTGGCTATTTGATTGGATTTTGACTCATCTGAAGGTAGAAGATGTTTATAATAATTCGTGAGATATCAAATACGTATAATCGTTATTTTAGGTATAGACGTGTCACTCAAGTATAAGCCCAAACATACGCAGACAGAGTAACTTGTTGAAACTTCTTCCAAACAGAAATGCTAATGATCAGGAGTGTATTGCGTCTGAGCATTCTACTCGCGCCATGTAAACCAGGCTTTAATAATAGTAATGATGATGACGATGATGATGATGATGATGATAATGATGATAATAATAATAATAATAATAATAATAATAAATCACCATCATTATCGTCATCATCGTTATCATATATCCTCGTATTTTGTTGCATCTAGAGGGAGTTTCTTTGACTATTGCATGCAGTCTAATGCTAAATAGGCAATTGAGAAACTCTCTCTCCTTTCCTTCTTCTTACTAACAGTGTAACATTATGCTGTTTTCCCTAAACTGGTCGCCTGTAAAACCAACGATATTGATGGGAAGAGTGTACCATGAGATTGGGGGAGTATTTCGGGATCGTCATTTACGATGTCGCTTGAGATCATGTTTCTACTCCGCAGATTGTGTGCGAACTTTACCGAGACAAGGCAGATGATTGGTTTTATTTTTGAAAAAAGAAAAACTTCAGTTTCTCTACTGGTCCTGTGAATGCATATCCGGCCTGGCCATGTCCTTTTGGCTTTTAGCTGGACGTCTTTGTCTGGTTTTAATATTCATGACATGATGATCAATTAACATCAGTTTGCGCCTTAAAGGGCTTCTAATTCTCTCCCCGTTAACAAGCAACCTTAATTGAACTTTCAATCCGGTTAGGAGCTGATTACCCTGATACGGCGCAGAAAATACCTGACTTATTACGGTTGTGATTTCTACTCTTTCTCTTTATCAGTGATTGTAATTCATATCGTTAATTAACTCTTTAAATGTTAGCCACTGACCCGTGAGGAAAGGTATCCATGATTCATTTACCCATCGTCCGTTGCCATCCCACAGATACGGACATTTGATTCCGCAAGGCACGTCTAAATTACCATACTTCTTTAACACTTCTAGTGAGGGAGATTAAAAACGAACAGTTCTTAGGTTAAACCTTTCACAAATTATTCATACACATGCATGAGGATGCATGTGTACAGGACAACATTTGAAACAAACAATTATCTGGGGTACCATCACGAATGAGCAATTGGTATTTGTTATACAGCTGCTTCATTTGTCGTTAAAATTTCGTGCTCAGAAACTGTTGCGAAATGTGCGATGCCATATGCACTCCCGTGCCAAAACAACGAATGGCCATGAAATAATACGTTGGGTTACAAGTGCCAATCAAATCCCGTGAATATCGCTACCAACGTATTTGGTAAATACTAGAACGATTTAGTGTTAGCTTCTTCCACCATTCCAAGTCCCTAGTCGAATTGGAATTTGGAAATTTAGGTTTTGGGGAGGAGAAAACTCAGAGAAAAAAAATTACCGGTGTTTGCTTAAATAACTTAACTTAGAGCGCCAGATACCGCGGTACATTTCAGTTCTTTTGCACTTAACGCCAGCTAATCAATGCACTTACTGTAGAACACTAGCTCGGCTGATTGTGGGATGACGACCGTAAAAAGTGCTCCATTCCAGAGAGGGCTCAAAAGGAAAGGTCTTTCCTGATGGGGGAGAGCGTTTGGAGGCTGATATCTACCATGTGCATTCCCTGTTGAAATCAACAACAACCTTTTCACTGAACACCTGACATTCACATGAGCATGCTGTAAATGAAACCTACTATTAATTTTCTTTAATTCTCGACACTATGAACTAAAAACCCATGAAAATCCTGTGAATTAATTCATGTTAAATTCACGGGATTTTCAAAGGATTTTAATGGTATTTTCATGGAAAATCTTATAGTGCCAGATATTTCATGGCAATTTCATGAGCCATGAAACCCATTATCAACTTTTCATAGAAAATTCATGACCTGAAAAATAGGCCATGAAAATCAAATATCTGTATTCAGGGTCTGAAAAATGCTTTCCTGAGTTTTTAATGACATTTTCATGGGATTTTCATAACATTGCAGTTCATAGTGCGACAACAAAGGATACCTTGCAAAAAGTGCTGTCGAACTTCACCGAGTAGGCACTGCGTCGTTTGTCTGGTTCCAAACTTTATACGTTACGTTTGTGTTTTGGTAGTAAACATTGAGAGGTGATCAAAGGAAAATCGTTTCTAATGTAAACAGACCTATCTAGAAAGCAGACCCTCAGTCAATGGAATTGTCTTATTTAAGCGGTACCCATTCCTTTCATTTTGTAGCTTCCCTTGATCTACTGGCAGTTGTTTTAAGCTGACAGTTATCTTAAAAACCACACCTATAGTAGAGCGCTAGTGTGGCCAGCCTCGGAAAACAACTTAACCTTTTTTAACATTTTGGTCAAATAGTCCTGTTCAAGTGTAACTACTTCATTGCTTAATGTCCTTTCCAGGGCGTTTCCCTTGTAAATTGGGAAGGCATTTCCTAATATTCATAACCTATTCACAATCACTGACCTTCTATAAACCAGTCCTTAGGTGGGTCTTTGTAACCATCACATAGCGAGTACTCTAACACGACTTCAACGTCGTATTTTCCTGGTTCCAACATAAGAAAACTGACCTCGTATTTCCCATTATTATGATCAATTACTGTCGGAGACATGGAGGATGGACCTCGTATATGGACTCGCCACGAGTCTCCTCCAATCTTTTTGTCTATGTTGTCTCGCGTGACAGACTGGATATCGAACCGACTAAACTGCCCGGCCGGTCTAATATCCCACAGTGTCAAGTAGCTTTTCGCTGCGTCTGTCTTGTTTTGTTGTCCCCAGTTCCCTTCTCCCCACGCCATGTGGTCTGCGCATGGCCGTAACACTTGTTTCCAGTCCATTCGCATTCGTTTTACTCGGCACCAGGTTTCCATAAAGTCCGCGAAAAGGGCGTTTTCACGCGCGTAGGCGTTACTTTTGTCAATGTCATTTCCATTTGATGCGATATATTCTTTGTGATGGCCGTGTAGCCAGTACAGATACGCCAAAATCCCTAGAGTTATGATAGTTATAGTTTTGCGAGACAATATCATGCTGACCCATGATGTTATTGCGCGAAGAATCATTCAGAACTTTCGAAGATGATGATTATGTCTGATTATGGCTCATTTTACCAAATCTGCAAAGAAACTGCGAAAACCAATCAACCAAAATAAAAAAATCGTAACAGTGCTCACCATGGACAAACTTATGAACATAATTACAATTATGACGCCGCACTTGGTTTTGAAGGAAAGTAAGTCAGAAATATTACAGTCCTGCGTATTGCAAAAATTGTTTTAACTACCGTATTATTGACAGAATGAAGATTCGGCTGGTTTTTATTGCAAAGAAATATTCTTCAACACCAACAAATTCTTGAAAGTTACGTAGAGCTATCGGAACCCATCGGGATCCGTCATCAGCGACGTTTGTATTATTATTTTCCGTGTTAAACGAACAGAATTAACCTATCAGGGCCGGTAAGCTACCTTCTTCACAGTAATTGCTTTCTAATAGATCGTAGGAAAGTAACTTTTTCAAAGTTTTTGATCGCTGATTTACCCGCTAGTTAAATCTAACTTTTACTACAAGCAGACGAAAACCGTCATTCCTGCCTCAACCCTTAACTGAGTCGACAAATTTCTCGTCCCCAGCGCCACAATCCTATTGGCCAGTGCCTCTCTTGATTCTAAGAGAACAAGCTAGGGCAAAGTTGCCATGTTTATAATTATTGGTGATTGTTATTGTTTCAATTTTCTGAGGTTACGAAAAAAGTCGGAAGTAGTTCGTGATTCGCGGAGTTCCTTTTTCGGAACTAGCCATAGCTTTTGATATCGGTCTGTAAATATCCCACCAACACAGGTCTATCTTTTTTGGAACATACTTCCGTTAAAAGGGCAACTGCAATCGACGCCCAGGTGATCCATATTTGCAACCAATACAACCAAATTGAAAAAGGGCGTTGAGTGGAATATTGAAGCGTTTCTGATAATGTATTTCGCTTAGTGTTTGATGTAGTTTATCGTTGACTGTACACGATCAAGCTGTTACTTCTCCTTACCAATTTACCAGACGTTATCTTAACATTGCTGATCAATCATTTAAATACTTGGGCATCTTGAGAGCAGCTTTTAAATTTTTTCGCTTGATGTTCAGGATATTATCGACATCACTTCATTAGTACACAGATAACAACGCATGTGGTGGCCAACATTAGCGCTCTCCTTTGTCTTAGTAACTAGTATACTTGACAATTTCGTTACGTCCCTACCGTGAGGTGTCACTTCATTTCAATTTCATTTGTATTTATGCTTCTAAAGTCTTACCTTAAATGGATCAGTTTCCCGGCAATTCTTTTAAGGCCTTATCCAACGACAAATTTGGAGGAAGACATTATTACTTGTGGTTGTTAAGTCGTGACCTGGTACCAGTTCAAGAGGCGACACCCTGCTGGTGTTGCTGGTAGATTTCGCGCCTACAGGCGTTACCAAGGAAGCAGCTCATGCTTCGGATAATAAGGAGTTTAAGTAGTGAAGTTTTTTTTGAGGGACGCACGTCAACCGGAAGTGAGCCTTTTTTCTCTTTTAATATGTCTTGACGCCACCAAATTTGTATTGCTAGCTGTCTTTACTCTTATAGAGACAATTTGCCCAAACATTTGTTCAAAATCACGGCTCAAGATCGCAAAAAGTCAACTTCCGGTTTATGTGCGTCGCTCAAAAACGTCGCTTTTTAAACCCCCTAATAGTTTCTCAATTTACTCTGAAACACTTACTATGTACCAGACTCTGCCCTTTTACGAAACCTGTTCTAGGCTAGACACCAAAAAAATCCGTCTAAAAGAGATCGGAACGTTGTCTGCGTTACGCAATGCGCTGCAACACACTCTTTTCCCTTTCCTCAATGCGCCACCGCTACGCTTCGAAGGTGGAGAAACCACTGCGAGCACCCGTTTGCTTTTTCATCGAGCATGTGCGTTCACATGACGCGTACGTCAAAACGTACAATGACATCACTTCCTCTTGTTTCGCAAGAAACATCAAGGACTCTAAGATCCAACGATGCGACGACAATGAAAACGCGCATGCACTCCCCTCACTACATCTGAAGAAAAAGAGAGACTGCTCGCAGTCTACATTCCACTGTTGTTTCAGTGCTTTTGCCGGTTTTGGGAACGAAACGCTTGCTGCTCGAACGTGCCATGATGTTTTGATAATAATTAAGCTACTGAAAACCAAGGAGAGAAAGCGTGTGTAAAATTAACATTTAAAAACTGGTCTTGATGCAAAAACGGTTTCCAGTACAATGGTTATTTGGGCTTTAAATTATTGACATTAACTTTGACGTAGCGCGCAATTAAACCACCATTGAGTTAAATTTATGTTTACTTTTTATGCCATGCATGATTTTATTGGTTTCGTATTGAAAGTCATAAGATATGAAGGCCTTTCGATTAAAAGAGATGAATAACATTCGCGACTTGCTTCACCATATGGACGCCGTTGGCTGTATGTAAACACAGGTTGTAGTTAGTAACGTTAGACGGTTTATAGCACGCTGTGTTCGAATGCACACAAATGTCTTCTTTTTTCTGATTCAAAAAGGAGAATTAAAGACCGTTTTCCTCGTCCTTTTTTAATTTTCACTGAACAAATCTCACCACGTTTGATAACTCGGAACCTGTTTGATGTCTGGAAGACCGCTCACGGCGCGTGAATCCAGCTGATGTGAGGAGAGTTAGTGATTGTTCCCTGCCGTTCTCTAAAGTTCGCACGGATGAAAATTTTATCACAAGTAATGATCCTGGCGTTTGACCTCCTTGTAAATTGATGGTGATAAGGAATGACGCCCATTCGCGGTTTCAAAAGGAATCCTGAGGGCGGCTGGAGGAATGACCCGTTGCACGGAGTTGACAGGCGTCTGAACGTGACATGGAGCGACGATCCGTATCAGCGTCATTCTCATTTCTGAACTGCGAAAGGTGTACACTACTGGATTCATGGCACTGTTTCCGTAGTGAAGAATCTTTGCGAAGTCCACAAGATACAAAAGGCTCATTCCTCTAGGAACGCATTTCAGAGCGGAGCAGAAGATGAATAGCACCGAAAGCGTGAAAAATGGCAGCCAAGACAGCAGAAATAAACTGGTGACAATCAGAACAGTGTTCGCTGTTGCTCGTTCATTTTGAACTTTTCTCTGGATGGAGCTGACAGAATACGATCGTCGACGAATGTTGAACAGTTTCACGTTTTTGTAAATGTTGGCGTACATGGAAATTATGATTACTAGTGGAACAATGAAGCCAACTGTTGTGGTTAGCAGCCCTCGGTATCTCGACCATGAATCTGATTTGAAATCTGTAATAAAGATGCCCGCTACGATCATCCCGTATATCCAAGCTGCAACAAGAACACACTGGTAATAACATTTTGGAATGACACGGTGTCGCAAAGGTTTTGAAATAGCAATGTTTCGCTCCACGCTTATGACTGTAAGGTGGGCAATCGATGTAAGTGCGCTGAACACATCGAAGAACGTGTAGACTTGACGAAACTCCAAGTTTGCTGTACTTGGAAAAGAATTGTTCAGGTCGTAGATCAGGAAATACATCCAGGATGGTATAGAGATAGCGCCAACTAGAAAATCTGAGATTGCCAGGCTCGCGAAAAACATGTTGGTTGTAGTGCGGAGCTTATTGTTGCGTTTAAACGCTATAACGATCAGTGAGTTGCTCAGTATCACCAGCAACGCGAGAAGAGTGTAGATAAACACAAAAATAAGCGTTTCCTCTGCTGTATGGCGGTACTTGTTGGCCACTGATGGTGGACTTGGTTTCAGCGATGAAGCATTGGTTGGCGAGAGTGACGTTTCAAAAGAAGAATTACCTGTACTTGAGACCAAGTTTTCCATGTTCAAAATAGTCTGTGATATTCTCTTTACGTCCTCCTCTTTACAATGCGCTGCGACATCTGAAGAAAGAATTAAATAAGGTCATTCGAATCATAATTATGGAAATTGTTTGAAGAATATTTAGTACTTCACTCAAAGTTAAAGTATTCGGCAACATTTATGACACGTTTGGAAAGCGGAAGACAAACTTTCAGTCATTAATACAAATTGCATTTCACACCTGCTTGCCCAGCGGGCAAATATACTCTTCCTGTTACATTTACATTTTCTTCGCGATTTTTCCCTTTTAATTACTACTTTTCTTGCTGGTCGAGTTTCGAATTTACAAGAAAAGTTTATTTGAACGTTCACACTCCTTAGTATTTCACTGACCCGCCTGCTGGAATCCGCACCCCTAAAACTGAGGAGAACCAACTATACGAACTGAAAACTGGCTTTTATTGTGCCTAGCAAGTGACATTCTAGACGGCTCTCTAACCGGCAAATTTGCGGCAAATTGCCAACCCCCACTTATCAAAGGTAACAAACAGTACCGCAAGAGGTTACTTCTCAGCGCTTCAATATTTCGAGAATAGTTATACTTTGCGGTTTAATTCAGAGTCGCATTAAGTTGGAATCACGTTAATAGTTTTACAGTATAGTAAACAGCATCACAGCCACAGTCTCCTCAGTAGCGTTCATTTGAATGGTCGCATTTAGGATTTTACCCACAGACTTCAAAGTGATAAACTTAAAGGGACAGGTTCACTGTTAAGCGCATGCTCATTAATTAAATTACTTTTTTCCATTTATTATTAATTCTATCGGTTAATAATTCCACTAACACGTATCTCAGCGATCTCAGAGTGTATTTCAAAGTAGAAGTGCATTTCAGCGAAACCTGAAGTAGGATGGAGGAGTACTAAAATCGCAGAAAAAATTAGTGGATTATGCCAACACTACCAACGTTGAATTTATTGATTGTTGACCCGAAGGCCGTTTATTCCATGGTTGATTAATTTACAGTTATTTGCACATAAGTTGATTAAGTGACTGCCAGGAGAGTGTACGTGCAGATTGGTTCTTTGACATCATTTTGACATGATCATATTGTTTGCAGAGGCGATACAGCATGTCGCCGCAGAAAAAAAGCATTTTCATAAACGAGCATGCTCTGAACCGTGAACCTGTCCCTTTAAATCTTGTTCGGCATAATAAACAGTACCACAGGAAAGTACACCCTAGTATCTTTCTTTTGAATGACCACAGACTCAAAGCTAGAACCACCTTGTAAAACATGAAAAGTACTGCTCAGTAGCTTTCGTTTGAATGTTTAAACTTTAGGATTTCACCCACAGATTCAAAAGTTAGAAACACTTTGTACAGCATGCATGATAAACGGTACAACAGTAAAGCAATGCTCATGCGCAATATAACGTTTTTGTATGAATGGTCACTTGCTAGGATTCCATCCTTAGACCCGAAAGTTAGAACCACGTTGTATTATATTACAGAATAATTAAAGTGAGATATTTTCGAGAGAAAAATCTCGGAAGGGTGCGCACAAGTTCTGTTATCCCCCGCTTTAAAAGTCAGAGTTGTTTACCACGGTATAAGTTATTTTGTAATAAATTGAACTTATATCATGCATTATACTTTTTTTTCTCATTTTCATTGTTAAATTTTGAATGTGGGTTGAAACACTTTGCAGTGTACCACTTGTTTTTAATCGGGAAGGAAACACGTTGGAGGTAATTAATAGAATAAAATGAACATAGACCCATTACACCCACAATACTATTAGTAAGACTGGATACAGCGCCCACAACCAATAATATTAGGAAACTTAAACAAATACGTTTTTGAGCGACATACGTCAACCGGAAGTGAACCCTTCTCACATTTAAAATGCCTAAACGCTACCAAAATTGTACTGCTAAGTGTCCTTTCTCTTATAAAGAAGATTTGCCGAAAATTTAGCTAAAACCACTGCCCAAGGATGCAAGAAGCCCGCGTTCAGTTGACGGGCGTCGTTCAAAAACGTCTTTTCTTACGTTCCCTTCTCGTGATGACCTTAAATAAATTGCTGTTCCAATACTTCGGGTCAGTAGGGGATCAATCAACTATTTTCACTCCCAAACTTCTCCCTCATTAATTTGATGGATAGATAAAACTTAGTGAATTCATTATACATGATGGGCTATTTTAGTGTTAAGTCCAAAGGCAATTTAAATTTCTTCCTTTTATTTTTCCCCACCTACATAACATGCGTCATTCCTGTGAAATTTGAAATTTATTTTCTCGGGCTCCCATAAGAAATTGTGCTTGGTGTTAATAAAGATAACTCATTATATCTACAACCCTTGAAAAGTGTAAAACAGAATGCAATATGGTTTAAATTATTCTGTTACAAGTTTTTTGTCCACTGAAAATTTAAATTACTCAATTTTCTGGTGGAGTCCGTCTTAAATTCTTCGTTTTATTTTCACCGCCTACATGACATGCATAATTGTCAGAGAAATGTATAAGGGAGTAGTTAGTACGTAGTAACTTTTTCAACTAACTTTCATGAATTTTTCTCTTAATTTTTATTTTTATCTTTAATCAG
>OZ037782.1:19856551-20194051 GCA_964035525.1 Porites cylindrica | reverse complement strand
GTACTTAACAACACACAACTCATTTTTGGGCATGGAAAAATAAGTCTTTACGCAAAACAAAAAACAGAACTGGACGGTCTCCTGATTCGGCGTATTTTGTATCAACAGTTAGTTTCGTTAGTTTCGTTTCCCACATTTTTCCTTACATAAGGAAGTTGAAGAGCAGGAATACGACCGTTACGTGATTAGGGTTCTTGAGGTGGCCACAGTTTTTATTTAAGCTAGAGAGGATAGAACTGTAAACTTAGAAAGTTCCACTCCCCCATTTATGGACGAGTGCATGCTGTCTGAAAAGTAGCACCTCTTAAAAATAGTGTTAACGGGCATGTAAATAGTTCTCTTTCACATAACAGATTAGTTTTTGCATCCTGTCCTGCATCTGCCAAATTCTGACATTCTTCCGGCACTTCTAAAACTACGTACGTCGACAAAATTCCTCAGTCAGGGTCGAATCAGTCAGCACCTTACGATGACTGTTAGACCGACAAAAAAAGAGAGACCCTCGTTTGATAAGTGCCATATTTGCATATTACATTGAGTTCAAGAGTGCTGGGGGTAAATGAAGGTTTACCCACTTCAAAAATTTCTTTGGGCGAACTCAGTTACTACACTTTCACTTTAAAACGTGGTTCCAGCCGATAAATTGTGCTCTATTGGTAATATAAACATGGCGGATTACTATTATTTTGTCAGGACTTTTTGAGAAAAATTATGATTACGGGCTGTAGGTTTAATCGGTAAATATACCAAACAAGATTTTCAAAATATCAGAAAATGGCCAAAATGCTAGTGTATGTAAGTTTACAATACGGAGAGCTTGCTAAAAACTGCACAGGTGTAATCTACTCTCATTGCTCTAGCTATCTCTGTTAAACACACTTCATTTTTTTTTCCTCTTTAAAATCACTGTTAATTTATTTTTACATGATTTGAAGCTATATCGCGTTCATGTTGAGGAAGCCATATATATGATTTTTTATCGGTAAGACACTTCCCCTTTGAGAGAATATGCTAAAAATTGATGATTTCATTTTTTGGTGGGATCGTGCAGTTTTAAGTGTTTTTCGTAGCGACCATTCTTCGCGATGAACGAGGCCAAGGTAAATAGTACACACTTAATAACTTACCTCCTTGAAAAGCTTCTTTGGCCTTGTTAAGAAACCAACTTGTAATTCTGATTTCTTATTCCAATACCCCGGTGGCAAATCAGGAAAATTCTCTGAGAAAGGGTTTGGCTTACCACACAACACCTGGCTCAGTTCACATCAGTCTTAATTCAAGAGCAACAAGAAATTAAGGGTATACCTTTCACTTAACTTCGTCTCTATTGTGCCTTATGTAGATGTCTTGTCACAAGAAATTTCCTTGGATGAGCTTCAACCTCTGACGTGTGGAGCAATATTTTCACTTACTAGGATGGACAGGCCACTAGATGAGTTTTATGGCGAATGCTTCTAAGGTAAACCTGATAAGCAGAAAAACTTTGGCATCTAATTTCGTTTACCCAAGGCGATATTTTTTCTCGAGGTAATTACGAAATGACAGTGATTGGTTCTCTCTATCTCCACTTATGTGAGTTTTGACGTATGTTTAAAACATGTTTAAACTATCAAAGCGCTCTTCCCCTTCTAAAACCTATAAGCACGTCGGAAATGATACAGACTACAGGACATGGCTAAGTGGATGTCATTTTATTGCATTGACTTTCCGCGTAGGCTTGGAATTCTTGGTCGGCGAAGTTTCTAAATATTTTCAGGCTGCAAATTCTTATCCAGTGGTTTTCAAACTAAAGCAAGCTGATTTGTGTAAATTAGAATGAGGCAAAATACACCGCAGGTGAAATGTTTGTATTGCTATTTCAACATTGGCGAACACCCCTGAAGAAAAACTGACGCTGCCTGCTTAAAAATCTGTCAATAAGATTTAATGAAATGAAAACTTAAAGCGCTAAGTGGAATAAATTAGCTAGGACATGAAGTGGATATAATATTGATTGAAAATCTCAAAGTTTTACAGAGTTTTTATACTTTTACTATAGAAGGCTCTCATTTTATTAAAGGACGGTCTCGAAACTTGCATTTAGTGCGATTGGGGCCATACTCTATGGCGGTTTTTCCTGCATCGCCTTCAGATGCCTGCTATTTCAAACCGTGCATTTGCAGGCAAACCTCTTATATGTCCCGGCGGGCAGTTACTCTTGTTTAACCTATCTTCATTGTCGACGTCTTTTCTACGACCGCTTACCTCTTAACCGAACTGTTGTCAAGAGGCTAGACCGTTGTATGATTCCTTTTAACATTGCTATGGGGTGATCGTATAATTTTTAAGGCTCATTGGTACTGTTCATGCATTACCCAAATAACCATTTGCTTAACCCTTTAATCCCTAACATCAAAATTCAAATTCTCATTTGTTATCTCTACACGTTTTCAATAGAAGTAGTGGGGAGAATTTCTTGAAGGATCAATAAGAATTGTCTTGTGTGTCGATCATGTCCTCAATTCTCATGTCCATTCTGCTTTACAAAGCAGTGATATTACTAGGAGAAATTCGATGCTGATCACTCTTAGGGCTTAAAGGGTTAAACATCCACGTAGTACCAGGGGTTGACCTAGAAGGGGTGGGGAGATTCTTGGATGTTCTTGAACCCCTTTCCTTACCCCAGATCCTCCTTCTTCATCTATTGTAAGAAATGTTTTAAGCTAACCCTAGTAGTCTTAAATCTCTCTGTGCTGCTGTCTCGCGTTTTTGTTTATGCACACAATAGTTTTTAACAACTGCGAAGATTTTCTAATTAAAATTTCTAAATATATAACTGATAGCTTTCTCGCATCATGAATACAACAGGAGAAATTTTCGACCTCTCTAATGTTTAAGATACTTAATGGTTTTTTTCTCGAAAAAATGGTGACTTGTGTGATATGTGTGAAGTGAATTTATTCGAAACAAGTTTGAGGAAAATGCTAATTAAGTGACCTCATGGTCTGAGTAAACAATTGTCATTTTCTTTGTAAATATTTGAGGAAAAAAATCAAACTCGCACGTCATATCAATATGTTGCTTTTCATTGTTGACAATTTTTTTTTTTCACGAGTTGTTCTGAGAAGTTTTTTCTGACAATTCTTAGCTGAGGCCTTCTCTGAACCTTCCCTCAGCTGTATTCAATATAATGAAGGTAAAATTTTAGCCCATCATGAGAAATATTTCGGACAGCCATTTAATTCGGCTGGAAAACAAAATTCTGTCCTTAGATTTCAAACAGATGGGTAGATCTTACACGATCTCGTCATATTTATGACCATTTATTATAGTTTTTTCTGGGTGAATAAACGAGGCACAGTCGAGGTTTTTTTCAACTTGCTTCGAGGTATCTAGAAACAATCGTGGACGTTCATAATAAATGAATAAATTTGCCAGTTAATAAGTTCAGAGAGAAGTCCGATCTGTAATTTTGTCTTCTTAAATTTGTATTTTCCTCAAATTAGTCATGAAAATAAAAATCCTTAAAAACATATTGGTTTTATAAACTGAATAAACTATTGATAAAGAAAGTATGAGGTAAAAATTCAACCTTAAAATCTGGAAATAAAACGTATTAGAGTGAAAATTGAAAATTTTGTGAAATACAGCTGCTGGAAATCCGTTGCCATGGAAGCATTAAATGTTGATCTACACGTCACGGTAACTTTACAATTTTTCCAGGTAAATTTAGGTAAAGTTGCGAAATCTGGCTGTCATAGCCTGAACCTTGATTATTTCAAAAGATTCCCCCGCTTTGAATAGGGTTTACTTAATCTTTTGAATCTTTCATTAGGAGAAAAGAAGAGGAAATAATCAAAGAAGACTGAGTTCGATAAGTTTTGTGATTAATTACGCAGTTATATCACAATCACAAACGGTGTAGCTATGACCTAACATTGTTTGGCTGCTGTCGCGAGCTACCGCGTGGCTTTATCAAACTCGTCAAGGCAAGACGCCAGCTTCTTCCTCTAGTTTTGACATCTTACCGAACTTAAATGAATTTTAACTTTGTTCCTCCCTAGCTTTGGTGGATTAAAGTTCATTTTAATTTGAAGTCACCCTACTCTGCTCTTTTCACTTGTAACATTACCGAGACGTTGTTTTCTCGCATGATAAATGCGGTTTCTTCTACTCGTTGTGCATTCAACCATGCTATATTAAATGGTTCTTCGTCTACCACATTCCGATTATATTAATATTTGGTTTTCGAGGAGACTCGAAGAAACCGAGGTTACCGTTGGAAAACCTCTCGTGCAAGGGCGAACTAACAGAGCAAAAACAAGCAAACAAACAAAAACAAAGGAACTACCCATTAGGAATGGGTTGAAGTTGTTTGAAGATGAATTTCGATACAGATTTCATGAGTTGTAAAGCTAGTTCAAGTTAACTGGCTAGCTACCGGATGTTAAAACAGTACTTAAATTCAATATTCATCGTGTTCGTCAGAACGTATCCTAATCTGGTGTTCTTGAGGCAGAAAGGCGGAAATTTTCTAGCTATCACGGGCGAATTCAAATTAGTCGCTCGGGCATCTCGACCGCAGGAAACTGGACTCCTTTGGACTCGTTTTCGTTTCCTTTAGTCTCGTTTTCGTGCAGATGTCACGCTCGCAGAAAAAAACGAACGCGGATCCATAATCAATGATTTTTACCAGTTTGCAATTAACAGCCAATAGGATTCGTGACTTTTTCTAACTTTTTCCTTTAATGAAGCTGTATTGACACAAGGTTTTTTATAATTGGTTTCTGAGTACGATATTTTTATGTTCGATAAATGTTTTTCAAATTTAGCTGTGCTGCTGCTTTAAGCCATGAGTTATTCTATAACGTTAAGAAGTGAGGAAGTGATGTCAGAAATTTTTTTTTGAAAAAAGAAGGGTAAGCGAGATGAATTTCACGAGGTGAAGACCTTGCGAGATTTGCTTTGTTGTTCATAACAAAATTTAAGAACGTTTGCATGCACTGTTGTTTACGAATCATTCTGTGGGACTAACGCTTCATAAACATTCAGTTTTAACCCTGAAATTCAGAATACCAATTCTTTTTTGTGTATGTGTTCCATACATTTCAGTGACAGCTGATAGTAGGAAAAAGCTGTTACAAAGAAAAGAGATCATTTTGAGTAATTAAGTCTGTAGTTCTCATCAAGTTTCAGTTTTTTGTCGTTTAAACACCTTTCTTCAAAGAGTCAGGACAAAGCCAAAATTCAGAAAAATTAATTTGAAAGGGCACATCACAGGATATTGGTCACAAACTCAAAATGTTAAAACAATATCCTTTCAAGTCATGACTGACTCTTAGAGTGGATCATTACATTCTAAGGATGGTAGTCTTTTGATGCCAGACAAAGCAGCGAAATAAACTGTGATGTTCCTAGACAGCGATCTTAGTGGACTCAGTTCTAAATTTCCGTGTTGGTATAGTCACAGGCAGGCCAGGGACTTCGTCACTCAAAAGAGGCTGTCGACTTGTGGGCAACTTTACAACCTTGGAATAATAGTACACAGATTGTTGTTCTGTTTTTTTGTTTTCAGTTAGCTGTCAGTAAAACGAAAAACAGCGTGTTAATACTACCAATTCTTTCAGGATTGTCTGATGTTTGAACAAATTTTGAACAAACGCCATTAGTAAGTTAACAAACTTTCTGGAGCTCAACAACCTTTCTCGACAGAGGCGACCATTTGCATTGTTGAACGATGGAAGAAAATACGGGCTATCGTTTTGTTCCTGAGTGCAATCATGACAAGAGAGTCGTACCTCAGTGTCAATTATTTCGTTTTTTTTTTCTGGCGTATTTTCAGGACCACGGTTCGTTGATATCCAGAAATTTTGCTACCATGCCACGTAACGTAACGACTTTGCCTCTCTTTTGTGATTATTCAAACCCAGTCTCGTACTATCTAGGTAAGTCTATTTCCTGGTCGAGCTATTCCAGGTACCTCTTCCCTCTTCCTACCCGTTGCTCTTGCTACCAGCACAACCAGTCTCCGCCTTATTTCTTCGCTGCGGTAAGCATACACGACCGGGTTGACAGCACTGTTACTGTAATGCATCCACTTGATAAAGTCCATGAGGTGAACAAAGTCGCCTCCAGTGGGAAGGCTCGGACGGTGGAACGGCCATAACAGGGATACGACAAAAAATGGCAGCCAAGCGACCACAAAAAGCACTGTTACAATACCAACGGTCATGGCTGTCCGCCTTTCACGCTGCATACTCTTCTGTAGTGGTCCAGGTCCTTTGGCGTTTGTTCTCTGCCAGTGCGCGTTCATGCTCTTGACGCTTCGGTAAACAGTGCTATACATTGCGATTATGATGATGAGGGGCGCCACAAAGCCAGCTGCAAACACCAGAGAACTTCGATAGTTCTTCCACGTACGACTGAGATCCGCTGAGAACAAGAAGGTGATGATCAGCGAATAACCCCATGTTGCTAATATCATGACATAATAGCGAGTAAATGAGCTTACGCGGTGCTGAACAGGCCAACATATCGCAAGGTGACGTTCCACGCTGATGGCTACCAGATTGGAAATTGAAGCCAGCGCACTAAAAATATCAAATCCTTTATAAAAGTCCATGACGAACGTGTTGTAGCCTTTGCAAGACGCTAACTGAGGGCAAGAGAGGCTGTACATCCATAGAGGTATTGAAACCACACCCACAAGCAGATCAGAAATTGCTAGGCTTACAAAGAACATGTTAATGGTCGCTCGGGAGCGAATTTTCTTGAAGGCAGCAATAACTAAAGTGTTCCCAGCAATTATCACTAATGCAAGAAAGACGTAGAGTACCAGAAAAGCAATGACTAGATTCCTTGACCGATTAAACTGGGCGCTAGAAGTATCCGAAGTGTTTCGGTCATTTTTAGGTAGAAACGTTCCGTTGCTCATTTTATGATCTGTTGAGAATCTTTTGAAACTGGCACGGTTTTGCTGTAACCCGAACTAATATATAACCAGCGTTAATTTGCGCGGAATCCTTATTGGGATAATTGATGTTATCTTTTGTTTGCGTTGACAAAAACCCTGTATTTTATGTACTTGTTTTTGTTTCCTTCTGTCAGAAAGATGGAAATACATGAAGATACCCGACAGATGGTCACCTTGACTTTCTCAGCCAATGAAATTACTGTTAGTTTTTTTCGTCATCAAATAAGCTTATACTTCTGAAACTAGCATGTCAGTTTATCTAAGATTAAATCAGGCCAGTTTCATTTTAAATATCTTTACCAGCTCTTTAAAGTAATAGGGGAGGCATCATTACTGAAATTTTATCTGTAAAACAAGAACATCAAACGTTCCCCGACTAAGGTTATTTTAATTTGTTCTTTCAAATGAATTCTTTTGAGTTTAAATTCCATATACATGACGTCTTGTATACTTTGGTTTCAAACTCCAATATATATTTTTTTGAACTTGAAGATCTGACATCATTTTTTATCTTTTTCTATGTCATCTTTTTTTTTTTCTTTAATTGTCAAATATGTCATGAGATAAGAAAGCGGGGGAATATTTCATCTAAATGTTCTCAACTCTGGCGCCAACTTGCATGAAAGGTATTCATAAACCTCTCAGTTCACTAGGCCGTGGGACTTGAACATCTGTTAGTTTTGTGTAGATGAAGATTAAGATTTAAGAAATTCGACTGTGCGTTGGTGTTTCTCAACAAAAGTGTGGTTTACGCATTATAAAAGCGAAGGCCACAAAAAATCTATTACTTTGATGCCAGAGATTTGAGATCAGTCTCTCAGTCATGAACCCCTCAATACCAAAGTGGAATCGTACAAATTAATAGTCCGTTCTTGTTGTTATCATGCTTTTTTTTTTTTCATAAAAAAACTTTTTAATGTCTTTCTCCCTGTTGCACTTATCATCCCTGCCAGTTTATTTGTTAAGAAACAGCCAACTGTCGTTCAAGACGTGCCCGGCAGGATGAAGTATAACATCCCACCTGTATTATTCGTTGCATTCGTAAGCACTTATGTCAAGCAAGATTGTCCTCAATTAGCAGACTTGTTTGTAAAGATCGCGTTTGACGCGCATTTAATTTGCTTGGTTTTCCCCTGGCTGCTTGATTAAGCCGTAGGGTTCACTCTACCCTGTAGCTTTAAAGCCCCTCGGGCCCCTTACGAATTTTTTTTTTTATCGTTTTTCAGTATTATCTGATGGCCTAGTATGCCTCCAAAGAAGGTCACCAAGGTGGACCCGTCAGCCTAGCAGGTTTGATATTCGCTTTGTCGCTCCTTTTTTGTGAGCATTTAATAAAAGAGATCTCCAATTACCGGAGAAAGGGGTGTTGTGAATGCTTCTCAAAGGACATCACTTAAAACAGCGCAAAAATTGGAATTGGTATAACACAACATATTACTTCTTCTGAGTGGAAAAATGACACACTTAATATTCGAATATTTGACGGCACTCTTCATTTAACTCAATAAAATATTGCATGATATTCTCTTATGGAGCTTTCCACTTTTACGTCCAAGTTATCCTGTATTATGAAGTGGTCCTAACCTTTAAATCCTTTGCCAATGAAATGGTGTGGCCATTCAAATGAAAGCTACATATCTGTACGTGCTTTTCCTTTGGTATCGGTGGTTAGAGTCTGTGGACAGTGAGATCCTAAAATGTGACCATTCAAAAATGAAATATACTGAACAGATCCTTCCTGTACTCTGTCTGTTTATTATGCTCTAAAAGGTGCGTCGTACGCTTTGGAGTTCGGCATGAAATCCTTTGGTTTATCAATCCAAATAAACCTAACTGACAGCATGCACTTTTACATGGTACTATTTTTTTTTTTAGGAGATGCCTAGAGAAGCATCCCTCTTTATTTCCAGGGGGCGAGTGTATTTCCCTTGGGACCGAATAAATTGGATTAAAGAAGTGCTGTCCAATGATTGTAAAGCTTTTTTAATCCCTTGGGTTTTGCTGAAACCAGTTTACAAAAAAGTAAAGGAAAGATATGGGAAACCATAAAAACAGGTTTACGTGACTAAACCAGCGAGACGGGTTTTTCCAGTTAAGATTGTTCACCGTGTTTGTCATGACGCATCTGAAAATCTTCCCGTACGCGACCTATATGTCTGAAGGCCAGCCTCCTCCTCAGGCGCTTCGCTTTTCGCAAGGTAGAGGTGAGCGACTGGTGATGAACCGCAAGGGACCACTCAGGCTCATGCATATGCATGGTCAGGTGAGTAAAGATTTGGCGACTTTTTTCCGCTCCTGTCGTTGTTGTCTTTGTGCTGTTCGATAAGACAGATGACTAAAATTTGTTTTTCGTTTTTTGGGGGGATAACAATCATACGCGTAATTTTCTCCTGTTCATACTGTTAAACGATTGAAATTTGACTGATGATGTTCCTGGCTACTGCCAGGTCAGGTGAATTATTTCGAGGTACGTTATTCTTCAAAGCGAAAAGTTTATATTCAGCTACTGTTGTTTGTTTTTTATCGGTTCGATTAGTGAGTGTAACAAACATTTTTTTCTCTCCTTATTGTAGGTTGACCACTGGCATTCACCATTATTTCAATTCATGCTATCAATCGCTGTTAACAGTGCTTCTTCGATTATTTGGAATGTGAATTTCTTTGCCAGCACGATGACAAACAAGGCCGAATTCAGTATTGGACGGCCAACGGCGCTGAGATGTTTCATATTAGTGCTTAAAATGACAGAGCTCAAAGTAGATAACAGTCTTTTTCAAAAAGTCTCCTTTAAGGGCCTTTAACAGAGGAAAATCCAAGAGCTAGTTTCGGACGGTTGGATAACAAGAAGGCAATTTTAATTTCGTTTCTTGTCTAAAATTGTAACGTTACGCTATTGAGGAGAGACAAGACACAACTCAAGATTCAAGATTATTATCTGTTTTCTCGCAAGATATCAAGTTATTAAGAAAAATTAGAATTAGTATTTCAATCCTACATGTAAGTCCAATGCATGTTGCACTTTTTCATTACTGGTATTAAATGATAGCGATATTATAAATTTGTCCCGGGAGGGCAAGCTTATTTTCAACACAATACTCTTCATGATAATTAAAAAAAAACTGTTGCAGCTGACTGCTGTTTTAGTTTCTAACTGAGGCATCTTGGAAGAATTCAATTCCTGGTTGTACTGCCAGACAAGAAATACGTAGTTTTTAAGTCTGATATTTTTTTACTTGACGTAATTCTTCAAAAAGCAGCAAGAGATATTTTAAACAGTGAAAAAAGAAAATTAAAACATTAAAGTTTAGATTCTCCACAAGTCAAACTCGCTGAGTTGTTCAGTTTGAAAGTGTTCAATTTATACATTTCATTGTCAGTAACTCTATTTGTTCCGACGCGTTATGTTCGGCCTAATCTCACTCTCTTCTGTAAGTCTCCCTCTTTTCCTATCAACTGAAAAACATAAGGTCGAGTTTACACCTGCGCGCAAACCGACTCGATTTAATACGACTCCATCAAGGGCACCCAACGAGAATACAGTTCAAAACCACTTAAACATAGCATTGTTAAACGTATTTTAGTATTTAAACGGTAGATATAGGCATATTTTTATCCCCCTAAAAATTTTTCATCTGTTCGGATTTCCTAGCTGAAAGTCTAGACATCCGAAAATTATAGGGATCAACACTTACCTTTTCGAAAATTGCAGCCAGACAAAAGGCTCCCGAAAATTCTAGGTGACCTTTTTTTAGGGTAAAAATCCGTTTAAAATGGGCAATTATACCAATTTATAGATGTTCGAAAATCCTACGAGAGGTAGGCAAGCAAGAAATTTTACAAAAAATGTTCCGAAAATTCTGGATCTCAAATCGTCTTCCGAACAGATATTTTCCGAAAATTGACGTTGGGTGCCCCTGACTCCATGCGGCCCAGACTGTTGAGGAGGTTTTTAGAGTTCACCCGCTAGACTTCAGTTAACAGAAAACAATAACGTTTGAGTTCCTAGAAAAAAAAATCGCTGGGAGCAAACCGTTGAAGCATTTGGCTGGGACCGAATGCTTAAACTGCCAGTCCTTGACACCTCCGGCATCCCCATTTGTAGCTTCTTCTCTAGCAACAAATCTACTTGTTTATTATGATTTCATCATTTGCAATTTTTTCATTTTTATTTTGGACCCTCTATGACTACGACTTATATAAAGGAGGTATTTTCATGATATGTTTCATGGTGACATTCACGTTTTTTAGTCAAAGCTCAGCTAAAATTTTAACAAAGTGTTCTCTCAACTTTTGTCATACTTGGAACTCTAACAAAATGGTATCAAATGATTCTTTAAAAGGGAATAAAGCATGATCGCCCTTTGTCCGTTTTTCGACAACCACAGGGTTTTCTGGTCGTCGAAAACGAAGACATTTCTTATACAATGTGGTTGTGGTGCAGTAGTAGCATAATTTCTCAAGCATTATCTCAGGGTTTTTTCCGATTCCAATGTATTTTTACCGAAAACCAAAAAAACGTGTCATTGCTACTTTAAGTTAACAACCTTAGTAATTCAACTTATACCACGGTTTTCTTGCCTCCTTGATGAGAGAAAACATCTGGTGCTATACTATATTTACAGGATCACTCTATTCATTCAAGCTGTGTCAGTACTGTAAACTCAAACTTGGCAATAGCATCTGTTCTTCACAGATCTTGCCCATATAAAGTTTTCCACCGGAAACAGAAGGTGACGAAAGTTTTTCCCATAGTTTTCTTCCTTTCACTCTCTGTCTAACTTTCGTGTTCTTCTTAAACAAGCGAAGTACCCTTTTTCTACAGCCACTCAGTTTACATAATTTTTGTCATCCAAAGAGGAAGTAGACGGATTTAGTTCCTCAATGGGGCTGGTGCCGTTACAGAGTATGTAGCTAGCCAGATGCGAAATGTTGCCAAGATAATCAGAAGCGTTACAAATATGACGAGAAATGGTTTCCTTGGTGAGCAAACCCTTGATTTTGTCTCCTTCTTCTCTTCATCGTTCAAATTAATTACATAAGCTGTCATTGCTGTGATTAACAATGTTTAGATGTTCGGGAACTCCAACAAAACCTCTCTTGGTTGGATTTTCCAATGTTCAATAAGTCCGGTGACGTTATCCAGGAAGATTTAGTCTCCCTGTCTTAGTTGTAGTAATACGATATCGCTTCGATTTAAGCGTGATTTTCCAAATCAAGTAGAAACTCGACAAACTGAATTCACTTCATTTGGCTCAAAATCCCTTTCATCTTCTGTAAAAACCACTAAATGCATGAAACATCATGCTTGTCTCTGGTGAATCCCCTTCAAACTTTTCAAACAAGGAATTGAACCACTAAGAATCTCGCCTTTTGCCACGCGTTATGTGTCGCAGGTTTTACGGGTGCTTTTGTTGATAATTGTCATGCCTATGAGCTTTAATTTACCGCTCTAACACTAAAGCCAGGGGCTTTCATTACTAATGTTTTTATGAAACTGATGATTATGTACACAGTTACGGGCCACTGAAAAAACACCACGAGAGAATCGTCTTCAGTTGCTCTTTAGAACCGAAGCTTAAGGTTATGTTTTCGAAGTTTATACAAATTGTACGAATGAAGATCAATGAGCGCCTTTAATGAGTGCGTTTGCTTGCAATTAAGGTTTAAAACGGCTGGCAGAAAAAAAAATAGCATGACTTTTGATGGAAAGGAAAATTTTTGCTTGTGGAACCCAAAATCCTGGGCTTTGGAATCCGTTATTCAACTTAAGAAATCCGGAATCCCGCCAACTATTACAATCCGGGATCCAAGTTCCACTAACAAGGAATCCGAAATCCACAGCGTGTAATCCAGAATCCAAGATTTCTTGGATTACCTATCATGGGACGATATTTCCGTAAAGTGTATTTCGGGAGGTGATAGTGATCCTGGCAACAAGGGAAGATTTAACTTCCGCTTTTTAAACAAAGCACAAAAAGGCAAAGAGCATGGGCCTGCAGGTTGCATATCACCTTCTTAAGATAAGAGGGCTCTTAACTTTGAGTAATACGTGTACAGTAGCTCTTCCAGACCTCTATTTTCATTGGCCTAGATAAGCAGTAGCTTCTTTTGTTTTTAGGGCTAGGGGTATTGTCTGCGTTGAATCATCTATTGTTTCGTTCTCCAATCACAGACCATGTCTGGAAAGCTACTGACCTTCTTCTTAACTTTTGTTCTGGAACAATAACCTGTTGTTTTGAAATAATAGTTACGAGTTCCCTTAACTAAGAAGTTTTTGGCAACCCGACCCTGGGCAAAAGTAAGATTTTTTTCAAAAGAAAAAGCATTTTGTATTTTGAATGTCTATCTTTTGAGTAGCAATTTATTTTGTACCGCAACCTGGTGTTATCAGTTAGTTCAACAATAAGGTCTTATTACCGGAACAATCCTTTCCGCTGCTATTGCCCGGTACCTGCTAGCTTCGGTCACAAACAAAATATTTCTACCAACAGAGCGGAAACTCAGATTGTGTTTTAGCCAATTTATGTACAACAACTTTTTGGATCATTTTGTATTTCTCAAATGAGCCAAAAAGTTGTTAACGTTGATATTGAAAATTCGGTTTCTGGAAAGTAACGCGAAATCGTACCAAATACAACTGGGTACGGCTGGATATTGACGAAGCGGATTTCGAGGTATTTTAAAATTTTGTTTTACTGCCTATGTTCGTTTTACTTGACATTACGATTTTGAAACTTGTCACAGCGGTGGAAAGTACTAGATCGTTTATTATAGTGGTGTTTCTTTCACGAGAGAAATGAAGTTTCAAAATTGGAATCAGAAAAAAATAAGGTCGTTTTCTATGGCCTCAGTGAAGAATTCTTCATTTGCTTACCACGGTCGTATGAACACAGCTTGAAATAATGCAATCAGGTGGAAAATGTAGTAGCTTGCCACCAGTGTTGGCTTACCACTTTTAAAAAGGCGTGTCTTCAGCCAAAACGAAGTTAGCCTTCTTTACATTTTGAGTGGTTTTCAGCGTACATTGGTAGGGTGCTGAACGTCCAAGCAGAAATCCCCGGGGCAAGCATGTTCTGCTCTCACCACCTAACCAGATGTACACCCTGGACATGTGGTTTATCATTTCGACCACAACAGCTTTTGTCCAACGACAGTCAAACTTACTCAATCTCGATTTCGCTGAGACCAAGAAAAACTCTTTGTCAATTTACCATGCATCCTTGTCCTTATTCTTCTCTTTTCTTTCTTTACTGTCCTTTATTTTCCTTTCATCCAAGCAACGATTAATGTCTGACCAGATTTTTGCCCTTTGCTTTAATCGCTAATTTAATTTTATCTTTTTAGGAACAAATGGGACTGGAATGGAGATGGAAAGGTCTCTCGTTAATTTCTGTATTGGCCTTCCAATGACAGCTCATGACTCTATTTCATTATTACAATGCGACAGCGACACCATAAGTTTATAGGACCCATAAAAGACCATATCATCCACCTAACTAGGAAGATTTAAACGACATACATGCGGATTCAGCTTCTTGCGCGCTCCTCAGCATCTAACAAAGACTTCTACAAGATTTTTGCCATTTTGTTTATCATAATCTACTTTTTCTTGTGGCTTTCCAAGCCTAATTGTGACGAAGAGTTGAGCTGGACTGCCTGTGACAAAAATGTTATCAAACTAAAAAGCGAAGTTACAAGAAATGATTCAGCTAAGCGGATGGGGAGATATATTCTGCCTGAGTTGATACGGAAGGTTTACGTGGACAGAACTCGCGCTGAGTTTTTGAAGCACTGGTGTCGTGAAAGACATGCCAGGTTAGACTGGGAGGCCATGTTGTCTCCCTGTGCAGACCAGATCGCCTGGAACTCTCCAAGGAGCAAAGAAGATGCTACAGATCCCAACACAAGCATTATCTCACTCTGGGATATTAGACCTGTAGGTGAATACAGTCGTTTTAGCATTCGGTCACAGACTGTAGAAGGACATCCAAAGAGACGGGGTGGAGACACATGGAGAGTGGTTTTAAGAGGCCCGTCGTCTATATCCCCAACTGTAATTGATCATAAAAATGGAACATACGAGGCGTTGTTTCTAGTAATGGAAGCAGGTGTCTACATAATGAACATAACTTTGGATTTTACTTTGTGTAAAGGTTTTCTCGATCCTCCAGTTGACTGGTTTATAGTTGGTAAGTCCCTTTTATCGTTTTCAGCGCAAACCTACCTACATGTCTATAAGGCAGACACCTCACTAAGACGGACACTAGAGTTGATCCCTGCTGTTCGGACACCTCTCTAAAACAGACACCTAGAGCTGCCCACTGACTTTCTTCAGTCCTTTTCTTTGACTATGCATAAGGCGGACACGCACTGGTCCCAACGGTGTTCGTTTTAGAGAACTGCAGAACCGTCCGCACTCGAGAGAGTGTATTAAAAAAACGAGGAACGAGGAACAGGTTCTGGGGACGAGAAAATGGAAAATGGAAACAAAGAATTATAGGAATTAAGTTACTGATAGGGCTGGGGTTTAAGATTGGTTTTGTTCCCACTTTTGATAACCCTTCCTCTGCGCTCATTCTCCATTTCCCGTTGCCTGAACATTCCCCGTTTTAGTAACATCTCTTGAGAGGTGCTAGCTGGCGTTAACAGAAGGAGGATCGACTGTATGCTTCGACTCAGTTGGCCTACGAGCGTGTTTGAACTTACTTGTTAAGATATTACCACAACTGGTCGTAACACTGATTATTGCTTTTTTTAAAAAAAAAAAATTCTCAAGGAAACGCGCAGGGTAAAAACCAGCGGCACTTAGGAGTTGAAGGAAACAAAGACTTTCTCCAAGCACCACTCTGGAGTGGAAATCCTTTGCAAATAACAGTCCCACCAGCCGAGGGCGGTAAGATACATTTGAGCTTGTCTGCTTGTTGTAGTTGATGGACCAGTGAAAGTACTGCATTTATAGAAACGTCTAAATGGCCGACTTATAGGAATATTGCAGTTCTGTTGCTTTTTGTAATGCAGCACTCAGTTTTCGTGGTGTTTAGGTAACTTTTGCCGTGTATTTTTATCGTTATTTAAGGACGCCAATCGCTGTCCAGCATTTCAGAGGCATATTTAAGCGGAATTAGTGGTGTACATTGTGGTGTCACGTGTAATTTTATGTGGGACGGTTATGGACGTTGGGTGCAAGACACCTGGAAATCATATGTTAAAGGTATGTGTCGAAGGGGAAAAGGTTTTTCAATATTTAAAGAAACTTAGTCGTTTAAGGAGAAAGACGAAGAGAAGAGGTGGCCGTGAGGTAAGGCTTGAAGAAACGATAACAGGAGAGAGGTGGAGGATGGAGTGGGGCGGAGTGGAGGGACAGAAAAAGACTTGGAGATGAAAGGAGAACACTCTCAGTTCAGGAGATGAAACTCGTTGGGAGATGAATAACATGAGATAAGTAAGTAAAAATAGGGAGGAGAAAGCAGAAGAGGGGTGGGATTGAGGGGAAAAACCAACCAGGCAAGAGTGGAGGAGAGGAAAGAGTATTGATACAGGTCCAGGGAAAGAAAGGAGAGGATAAGGGGAAAGAAGAAATGAGATGGGGTGAATGGGAGAGAATTGTTAGAAGTGGCCATGGAGAAGATCGAAGGGCTGAGGAGACTAGAAACAGAAAAGAAGTCGGAAGGACAAAGCATAAAAAGGGAGGATGGAGGGGTGATGGGATAAAGGAGCTGTTGGAGGAGGGCGACGGAAGGGATAGAGGGAGGGAGAGGATAAGAAATGTACAAAGTGGAAATCATGATGTCCAGGCCCCGATTGTTCAAAAGATGGATATCACTATCCAGTGGATAAGTATTGGGAAAACCAATTGCGCTTTCCAGTGGATAGAGTTTTATCCGGTGGATAGCGTTATCCACCTTTTAAACAACTGGGGCCAAGAGAGTTAATCAAGAAGGACCTTGTAGAAGGCGATAAAAGTTCGCTTTCAGTTTTCCATGCAATTGTCTTTTCAGAGTCACATCGTTATCAGCAACTCCACAGCAGGAAATTAAGTACCTTGTGGGTTTATGGCGATTCCGTTAACGTCTTCTTTGCACACTCGCTTAAAACGCGAAAAATTTGTCGGGAAATTTTTAAGGAGTGTAATTACAGCTACAACTGGATTTATCCAGTTCACAACATTACAGCTGCCAGGAGGGAAAATGATAACTTAGATTACGACAACGAAAAAGTTTTGCAAACGTTTCGTCAAGTTTTTGAGCGTCCTGAGATGGATGAAAGAAGTGCAATTATACTGAACTTTGGTCTTCATTTCGTTGAAAGCGTAAACTTTTCAAATTACAGGCAACTTATCGATGGTTTGGTGAACGTGCTGCAAGGTAAACATAAAGCCATGAGATCAAATGTAACCCAAAGAAAGTATCGGGGAACAGTGATCTGGAAAACTACGACAGCGATTAATAAGGAAAAAGCCAGTAATATTCATCTTGGACATAAGAGATTTATAACACAACAGGTAGGCGCTTATTGCGACATTAGAGGCTATTCACATGATATCGGAATGACTTTCATTCTGGAACGAGTTCATGCCATCTCCATTTTATATTTCTCTGCATTTGTTTGCATGATACCGAAACGACAGTTTTTTTCCCGTACAAGTCATTCCAGAATGAGTTCATTCCGGTTTTCATTCCTAATAGAATTCTCGTTCTACTACGAAATTTTCATCCTGGTATCATGTAAACTGAAAAGGAATTTTGTTCCCAACACACCCAACACACGCAACGGTTGAGTGTCACCCGAACATTTTGAAGTCGGATTCTCTGAAGGTGCCAAAGTTGCCTTTCCGATTGTCACTAAGAGCTACAAACTCATTGGCAATACAAGTACAAGACAAAGTTTGTCTGTTCTCTGTTTGTGGGTGTTCAGTATCGTCAGATAACTAAACCTTGTTTGTGTGGTAAGTGACAGATCTGGGTCACCAAAGTAAAACAAAAATTATTTTACCATCCGAAAAAGTGGATGGGCTAAAGCCCGCCCAGCATTGGCAACAGCTACAAGACAAAGTTTGTCTGTTCTCTGTTTGTGGGTGTTCAGTATTGTCAGATTACTAAACCTTGTTTGTGTGGTAAGTGACAGATCTAGGTGACCAAAGTAAAAAAAAAAATTTTACCATCCGAGAAAGTGGATGGGCTAAAGCCTCCTCAACCCCCACCCCCTGCGCGGTCCCTGTGTGGATAATTCTTCAATCTGATTTACTCTCTCCCTACAGCGCATCTTGCTTTTCAACGCTTTTGCGACCTCACGCATGTGCAAAGCAGGATTCAAGGTTCTTGATGTCTTCCCCATAAGCAATTCTTACCCTCAAGGGACTGGAACTCACGGTGCCAAGGGACCAGTTAAAAACGATATCGTACACTATAGTAACTTGGCCTTCAGTCCAGTTGAGGAATTGTTGGAGCAGTATTTTGGCGGAGATTAATTCTGGTGAACAAGAATGTTCAAGTGTTGATTAAAACGGAGAATTTTTTGTGTGTTTTATTTCGATTTTCCGAGGCCTGCGCGCGTAGCTTACGGTTTCGCTGGTGTCAGCGCGCACGCGAACAAGTGCGGTGAAGCCGCAAGAAAATTAATTGCTTTATTATTCATTCAAAATAATTCCTAGTTTAAAATAAAAGCTAAAACATGCTTACCTGCATCGATGTTAAGTTCATCTTCGATAGTGTACGTTTTGGTTTGTCCAGCTCCGCAACTATTCTCCAAATAGCAGATGTCGCCCTCCGAGTTGTCTTCTTGCTGTTTTTTTGCCATGTTTTTAGCTATTATTTCGCCTAGTTCCAGCTAGAATGGAATGTCCGCCATCTTTTTTTTTTTTCACAACCAAAACAACTCAACCTCGTCCCCAGGAACGATGCCTTAACCTGCAGCCTGCACCTTCCAAATTTGGTTATCAGTAACTGGTTATGGTGAATTATGCGTGTGCTTTTAGCCAATCAGAATTGGGGAGCCGGCTCTTCCCCATTTCTCCCAATGCCTCGTTGCTGGTTTGCGCACACGCTCGCCAACAAAACCGCCACCTACACAGGACAACTTCTTGGCATTTTTTCTGATTGAAACTGGATTATTTTTGTATTTGCTAAAGCAGTATTAGTGAATTGATGAAGGCTGCGTTCCCTTTGTTGCGTTTCTGTCAAGAAGGTAACCGTAAGTTTGTTCCTGCCCGTTGATGGAATTGGAGTAAAGCTCTCATTAGAGTAATCTAGGCATCCAATCCGATCACTGAAGTCGTCAAATTTTACATTTTGATCTTTTCTTGACTCAGCTTCGAATTCAACTTCAACAACTTCTTCAACTAACGCTCACAAACTACAGTCAAACTACTATTTGCGCCCACTACCCGTAAGTCACCACCTCTCATATGCGACCATCTGCTCCTATCCAAAACACCAAAATATTCCCCGTCATAACTATATAATTAGAACCTCTCGTAAACATCTACTCCGCATGAGCGACCGACCTTTATGTCCAGTTGGTTTTATGCATTGTTTTTAACCAACAACAACAGCACACTTTATAAAGAAAACAGATAGTTACAATTTGAATAGTACCCACCCACAAATAGTTACAGAACTAGTCAAAGCGGATAAGTTGGAATTATTACAACTAAGGTTTTTGGCGCTATACATTTTTGTACTTACAAGGATTTCAAATTAGCAGCGGTTAAAGATTACAATAAATAATGAATTAAAATAATGCTAGCAGTAATGAAAAATTGCAAATAAACATACCAAAACAAAATGATTACACAGAGAAAGAGAGAAAGAATGAAAGAGATTTCCCTATACTGGTCGTAGTTACAGGATTGCTAGCAACTACTTGGCGAATGGTGTGGTTTCTTTGTTCACTGCCGTATGTACTGCGCCACTCAGAACACACCAAGAACTTGCGGTGACAACATGGAACTAGACGTATACTTAACTCACAAAAAAGAAATTGTATGCAATAAATTCTCTGCCCAAACGAAGACGTCGGAACATTTTCTCGGAAGACACCCCTTGTGGTTCGATTCTCGTAAGAGACCACCTTCCGTAAGCGACCACTAAATCTGCGCACCTTGGGTGGTCGCTTGCAGGAGGTTCGACTGCACTGTGCACTATCTAGCTATTGACGACCAAAATAGCTTATAACTGCAGACACCTTTGGGCTTGCTGTCCGTGGGTGTAGCTAAATGACGTGGGTCGTGGGTAGAGGTCGTGGGTGCGGGTAAATGTCAAGGTTTAAAAAAGTCTTCCAAAAAAAATAAAAATTAAATAGCAAACAGTTGTAAAATTCATGAAACGAAAATCTTCGCGTACATACCAGTCCTATTCCCCTTCCCCTCGGTCAGCAAAGCAAATTAACGAATCCTCTAGCACAAAGGTACTCTTAAAAGACATTTAGGTGAAAAATAAAAGAAACTCTGTGCACTGTGTAAACCTGAAACAGGCTATAGAAAAACTGGAGACAGTGAACTGCTTTTTCTCAAAGATGTCTACATTCGTGAATGAAACTTCCTTTCAGTTTAAAGAATGATATTTCGAATCGTTACTGCAAAGATTTTGTACACAAAACAAAACAAAAAAGAATCGAGGAAAATGTATTTCCCTACGGCAATAAAATTTACATACAGTCTCGCCTTAACTCGAAAGGTTGGGAATGAAGGTGGTTACTTCGTAAGGTAAGACTGACCTAAAACTTCTATCCAAAAATATGAAATACCTAAAAATTGTCCTTTTTCCCTCCCCTTTCTCACGGTGATCGCATTCCATCGGGTCAAAAAATCTCCACTGATGATTTAATTGGAATTATAAATCGAAAAAAGATAACTAGTGAGCAGCTATTTCCATTCAGCGAGTCAGAGCTGTCCCACACTTTCTGCAAATTCCAGGTATAATTTACGTCTGTTTCGATTATTTCCCGGCGATAGTTCGGGTATGGATAAATCTTCATCGGCAAAATGTCTTTTATACAGTGATGTTGTAAAAGGTGAGCCAAGTCCCACATAGCAAAGAAAATATCAGGAAGAGGTCGAAGAACAAGCCGTGGCGAAAAGGCAGTCAAGGAGTTGGAGATTTTCGTTTCACAAATATTTTACAACTTTTTTCCATTTATTTATTTATTTTTTTCAATCACTTTACTTCATCATTTTTTTTTTTTCTATACACTTTTTAGCCACGAAATTTACCCACACCCACGACCCACGACATTTAGCTACACTCGCCGTCCGTGGGAGTTACTTATGGTTTTAATGCACATCCCCAAAGTGGCTGAAAAAATAAAACACTCACATGGTTGAAATTAGTGCAATGTAATCAATGTAATTTAGACAATTGAACTTAAGAGTTGTGCTATAAATCAAACCGAAACAGAAACTTTGGTATGGGTAGCTTCAATCCCAAACAGGCTTGCAAACTGAAATGACGACTACTAATGGCTACCACTTCTCAAGGTAAGGTGAATTGAAAATCGCTCTACATATCGATACATACCCAAATGCAGCGTTTAGTCAAACGTGCTGTACGTCTATTGTAAAGGTTACTTTTTCTTTGCGATTTCTTCATATAATTATTGTCCATTGGTTGATGTTCCAGCTTGCTGAGGCCGTCGATTATTTGTTTTTTTAATTGTAGACTCATATTTCAGCATTATCGTTTTTGGAAAGTTACGATAATACTGGTATCAGGTTCTCTTTCAAAGCGAATTCAAAGCTTGAAACTGTTGAAAGTCTAAGGGGAACATATTTATAGTTGGTAAAGGGTATTTCTATTTTGGTTCTAAGGTTTCGTTCACAAGGCACTGGACGAATTTTCGACCGGTTGAAAACTTTGTACTTTTAGTTGTTCCGTTTACAGGGGCCCTCAACGATGGTTTCCTCCTACATACATTAAAAACACTTTTTAGGCTATCCAGAGTACTTTTAGATCTCTAGAAAAGCATTCTTAGCGGCGCTGTAACATTTGTATCTGTTCGGTCATCCTAGGGGAACTTGAGTCTTCGAAATTACTTATCCGCGCCATGGTTACCGCCTTTGCGGATTAATAAAGTAAAAGTAAAAGTAAAAAGCTTGAGTATTAATTTCCCGAAAATTTTATATTAAATTTGACGTATTACGGAAGTGAGACATTTTCTAATTCCTCTCTCCATCACATTTTTGAATCCGAAAATTTTAGGTTTCCTTTTTTCTATGAAAAATAGCCAAACTTGGGAAGTAAAATTCGAAAATTAAACGTAAGAAAATCGTAACGAATTTATTCGAAAATTCGAAAATTGTACATGAATGGAATGGTCATATAGAATTTTTAGCCGTTAGTCAAGTAATAGACAATTCTGGGCAATACTTGCTTCTCCAACAGATAATTTACAGAAAACACTCAGCGTTGGGTGCTCCTGCGTTCACACGGAACCAACTTAAGCGTACGAATATTTGGACGCTTAGCTTTTCAAAGGTCCGCGAAAATAGAGCGAAAATATTCAAACGGTCCCCTGTGAACTTGGGATGTTGTGACAACACTCAAAAAGCTTTGTAAATCACTGGCCTTCGGCTCGTGATTTACAAGCTTTTGGAGTGTTCTCCCAACATTCCGCGTGGGTTATCACGCCGGTAAACCCATATAATGTGTGGTCTATAGCTTAAATAAACTTCTTAAATGGCTTTAACATGCTTGAATTAAAGGGATTTTTATAACATACAATGCATGCAATACCAAAAATAGGCCACACCTACCAATGACAAACACCTTATTTATTTTTTAAAATAAGAACCTGTTATAAAGAACCCGGAGTAGCCTAATTTTCTAGTTAGCGCCATTTTTATATGAACCTTCTTAGCCTAGCTTGGAAAAACTTAGGTTCGTTTACGCAGATTTTACCGTATACATAAATTCAAGGTCTTTACGCCAAGTATACTATTAAGTGTTAACTCAGACGCCTTGTCACCATGTCTATTAAAGCTTTGGGATTTAATGGATCTTTATGCTATCTCAGATACCTAATAGCTTCATTGTGTTTGACAAGCTACCTGTTTAATGGGTACCCCAGGCCTTACTTTCAAAGGCCGCAGTGTGGGCGCTGTCCATGTCTATAAAAAATGTATATCTGTTCAATACACCAACAGATGGCCATTTTTAATCAAACTCTACTTTCATTTCCAATTTGTAATTTCATTTGCAATTCCTTCAAGCATTCAGAAAATTTACTTTTTCACTGTTGATCCCTCTTTAGGAAAATATTATTATTTTTAAAATAATGAAACACTTTAACTAGAATATATGCTGGGAAGTAAATTCTTTCAAATACGAACGGCAGAGCCCGCGCCTTATAAATAAAATCAGACATCAATTGTCGCTTTATATTGCATTTAGAGATGCAGTAAAAAAGTAAGTCGTTAAACATCTCCGAGACAGATATAATGAGCTTTTGTTTTGAGAGTACAATAAAAAGTTGATAATCCCGAGCTGAGGGCAAGCTTTGTTAACCGCATTTTTATTCATTTTTATTCAAAAATTAAAAAAGACTCTACCCATTGCAGTGCCAACAATATACCTCTTTTGTATGTATGTATGCAGCATTTGAAATACACCTGCAAACGTTGTACCCTGTTGGCCTAGCGTACAGTACCGTGAAAAAGCACTCATCATTGAAGAATTAAGCGTACATTTTTATCGCTTGCAATAACAAAACTTTCAAAGTCCATCTGTTGGAAATTCAATTCGGTGTTTTAATTGAAAACCCTGAGGCGCTTTCTTGGTAATCGAACGTGAAGTTTATCAAATTGTCGCCGAAAACATTATCTGGAGGATATTAACAACAATTTTTATTTAACTTATTCATACTCGATGTCGCCTTACACTTGCCCAAAAAACGAGCATTTTTCTTAGCAAATAAAATAAAAATTCGTTCTGATCCTTTAAATTGAAGACTCGAAAGTGGGGCAAAGCATAAAACCAGATACACAACGACAGACTTTAATTTTTCTCTTTCCAATAAAATAATTAACTTGGTATCATTAATTTACGTATCGAAATCAATTTCGGCTTGTATTTAAAACAAATTTATTCTCTCGGAAGCCATGAGCATGTTTTCATTATCAAACAACATCGCAAAAAAAGATTTTGACAACTGTTTTTCTATTTTCATTTCCTCTGCAGAAATTTTCGACCTGCAAACACTCGCGATTTATTAACTAGGGAATTGTCTAGTGACCATTCATTCGCGTCAGAAAATTTCGCAATTTGCCAATTTTATCATACAATCTTGTCAGACTAATACATTTCTTTAATAACTTGCCTTTATAAAAATCCGTTTGCTGTCCGCGAAAAAAGGAAGCTTTTGAGCTGGACGCAGGTGACATTACTGATTGATCGACAGGTTCTGGTGTTTAATACAGTATAGTTTTATGTTATTTAATTTGACAAACCACCGGTATCGGTATCCTTAATTTTGCTTAATATTTTTTATTCACTACAGTCTTGTCCGTCGGATCTACATGCATTCAAAGAGGGAAGCATGAGGACTCAAGTTATCGCTCTCTTCTCGTGGTTATGATATCGAACCAGTTGCCAGCAACGAGTTAAAAAGAAAAGCTGATCCAACAAGAAGTGACACAGATCAATCATAGATTGGAGTTTTAACATATATCCACAATTGACTTTTGACTTCTTGCAAACGATTTTCGTTTGGCCGAATCGCCAAACACGTTAACTTTAAAGTGTTGCCGGTGTTCCTTATGAATAACACAGACTCATCTCTTGAGGATCATGACAATGGCACGCACTCTTCAGCTAAGCGTGCTTTTGTTCAAAACGACATCACAACAGGAATTGTAGTAAACGCCTTTTTGATGTTCCTCATCGTGGGTGGAAATTTTCTCGTGATCGCAGCTTACGCAAGCAACCGTCGACTTCGCATCGGAACGTATTCACTTTTGGTGAGCTTAGCGTTTTCAGATTTGCTAGTGGGTGGTGTTTCAGTTCCCATAAGGATATACGGTACCGCCAAAGGCTGGGACGTTCCGGCGCATATATCAATTATCTACACCGCTATCGACATCTTTAGTGCTATAGCCTCAAATCTTCACCTTATGGCTATATCATTTGAGCGTTTCATCGCGGTGTCAAGACCGTTTTATTATCAGACGCTTTCCGTCCGACCGTACGCCTTTGGCTCCGCCGTGTCATGGGGCTTGGCAGTGTTAGTAGCCGCTCTCCATCCAGGAAATTATCTCCAAGATGGACCGCTGAAACTTAAATTCTTCAATGCTTACTCTGTTACGCTATTTGCCGTGTGCTTTTTAGCGCCTCTAGTGGTCATCAGTATTGTAAATATTGGGATATTTCGCGTAGCGAAGATTTTAATCCAGCGCGTCCCGGAACACGGAAGCGGCAATCGGCTGAAGAGAGAACGTAAAACGGCATTCACCCTTCTGCTAATGACAAGTCTTTTCTTTATCGCTTGGTTTCCTTTTTTCGTCGTGAATATGTTGTACCTGTACTGTCTTCCATGCCTTCCTTCTACACTGGAGTCCCAGTTTTTCATGGTTGATATCCTGAAGTGGTTGCAATATTCAAACAGCGCAGTCAATCCGATAATTTATGCCTTTCGGGACACCGAAATGCGGAGATCATTTGCCCGCCTTCTTGGTCCTTTTGGAAGACTTTGTAGAATTAATCAAGTAGTACCAGAACTTCACTCTCAATTTTCCTTGGAAACGCTGACACGGAAGTAAATTTTACGTAACATTATGGATAAAAGTTGTATGAAAAACATGACTTTCTTAAAAGGATTTGAGCGGTTCACAAATTGAACTTTCCTTGGTGAACAAAGCGCGCAGAACCTGTCCCTGCTACAAAATGGTGCAAAGAAAGAATGTGTTCAATATACTAAATTCTAAAGCGAACTTTGAAAAATTAAGAAAATTCCCAAATTAGGTTTTGTGAAAAAAAATTTTAACGCTAAGCAAATTGCTTATCTCTAACGAATAAATTGAGGGTGTAGGATATGTACATTATGACAAAAAACATATATCAACATGTATCTTATTCTTACCTTAACGAAATTAACACAAATTCCCATCCCTAGATAACTTGAATTTTTTTTTTTCAATTACCTGATGATGCATGTGAAAAATAACTAGAAAGCGAGGAACATTATATAATTGAACTGCGTGAAAAACAATTTTAAAATTTGTTTAGCTGACCTACAACTAAAACAACAACAACGATCACAATCGTACAATCCGTACAGATCATGATCAGTTGATGAAAATAGCTCTAGATATAGACCTCAACGTTTCGGGTCTTGGTATTTTCTACCCCTATTCACCTCCTTTTCGGAGGATAGTTGTATACTATTCGGAAAGAGATGTGAGGTCAAAACACCCACCTAACTGTTATTTAAAGGCTGATCTCTAATTGATGACCGTGATCTCGAGAAATCACCCATGAAATTACTGACTAGTTTAATTCTTTTTTTTCCTCCTTTTTTATCTACCTTATTTATCAGTAATGAATTTTATAGTTTGTAAAAAATGTTATCGCCATGTAAGTATTAAAGTTATAGTAGTAATTAGAGCAACTAAAGGTCATCACTTAGCAAAGAAAGACAAGTAATTACTACCTGTCACTTTGATAGAAATGTCACAATGTCAGTTGGCCAATACGAGGAGGATCCTCCCAAAAGAGGCAGCTTTTTCAGGGCGCCTTCCAAAAGTCAGAGCTGGCCGGCCGGACAGGTCATTTTGAAAATTAAATATTAGTTTTTTTTTTCCTCAAAATTTTCCCGTAAACCCACCATTGTCGACCATACCTAATATATATTAGGCTTTGATGGACTGTGCTAGCATAATTTTTGGCATAATTCGTCATCACAAGCATAATTTTCACCTATTTTCCAAATAAAAGCACTGCTAGCATAATTTGCTCTTTTGGCTTGTTTACAAAATTGTCGTTTATTGATCGTTCAACCAATGTTTTTGGCCGGACATCTGTGTTACAGGCTAATTTAAGTAACAAAATCAATTTTTTCTCCGCACATTCATGGGACCTTGGCCCTACAGGGAAGTGACAAAGGACTTTTTCCACAGGAGTCAACGCATGCGAATAACTATCTTGGTTACCCAAGATGGCGTCCAATTGCTGGTTGTTAATTGTTTGAGTTGTCAGACCATAAATAATAAATAAAATGAAATAAATAATAATAATGTAAGTAGAGTGAATGTGTTTGCCAATTGCTTGTTTGTTGCATAGTTACTGACAGAGGCCAAATTTAAAGTAAAACGTAGGAAGCGTAATCGCTGCATTTGTTGCTAAAATGAGCATAATTTATAACAACTAGCATAACTATTGGCATAATTTTAGAAATATACAAGAACCGCTGGTTGCATTTAATGCCACTTTTGCAAGCACATTCTATCAAAGCCTACATACCAGGAATAAATAGACTAATCTTGTTGGATAGTCATGATTAATAGCAAATGGAAAGCGCCCGCCTCGGACGTCAGGTATATAAAAGAGTAGGGATTTCACCAGCTGAAGTATATAACTGAAAGGATAGAGAAATTATGTCATCTCGGTCTATAAAAGGCCCTTGAAGGGCTAACTGAAGGGGTTTAGTGATTTATTCATCTTCAAAAGACAGCGCACTGTTTATAGTCCCATTATGGCTCTTGACAACAGTTAAAAGGGGTGCAACGTTGCAAACTAGGTATGTGACAGGGGTACCATTCGTCAATAGAAGGTATACGATAGGTGCACCTTTTCTGTCGAAAATGGTACATGTATATGAAAGGGGTAAGGGGTTGGACCTCGGGGCGAAGTCTCCCCACATAGAACATTTTTGAGTAGCCCTTCTAAGCGGGTTGGGGGCTTATATTTTTTTAAGGTATCGTTTTGAAAATAGAGAATTTACGAGTTGTTAGAGATAACTCTAAACATGCTAGAACATACCGAGGTGAAAATAGTTTTAACTTTCTTTTAGCCAGGGGAACAACCTGTGTCTATGCACCCCCTGTCATAAAGCCGCAAAACAAGCTGGAGACATCTGCATGAGGGCGCTTAATACAGCGTTAAATGTATGTATTTTTTTGGTCTCAGTCGAGAATTCTCTATGCAAAACAACCGTGAATAGTTCTTTATTAACTGTATCTGTGACCTGTTTCCCATTGTATGGCATAAAAAAGGAGTGAATCCTAACTTTATCGCCATATCGCAGAGACCTCTGCGCCAGAAGAGCCTGGGAAAGCCGGGCAGCTAGAAAGCGCGCATGGAAAGGGAAAGGTGAAAAGTGGAAGAAGCCGAGGCGAGGCCTTTTTTTTTATTGCCGTCAACCAAGAGAAATCGCAAAAGCTTAGAAAGATATTTCAAAGCTAAAGTTATTATTTTCACTGCTCAAAAATATAAGGCCGGGCTAGTCATTTAAACGGAGTTTAGCTAGTGCCAGGAGCCCATGAAATTCGATGGGCTCCAGCTAGTGCTAAACAGAAACGTGGTCTAAGGCCTCATTTTCAGTTTGCCAAACGCAAACGCGGTTTCAGTCTAAGAAGTGCAACGCAAGTCAGATAACAGACTGAGTTTTAAACAAAGGTTTCTAGTAATAATATCCAGTAACAAAGCATTTCGTGCGAGAACGCGCAAGCAAGCTGCAAAAATGCGAGGCGCGGAGGAAATCCGGATGGCTTGTGACCCTCGGGATGGGTGCATCGTCATAATTCACGGGGTTTTCACCTGCGATATATACAAGGCTCCTAAAAAGCGGAACACAAGGTTGGTTTCTACTGAGACTAAACAACACTGTACATTTGAGTAAGTCATCTGGCCACAAGTCTCGTCTAGAAGAGTTTGGTTAGATACACCTAATTGCAACAATCTAGCTTGCCATAGAGAAAAGCAAAAACAAAAAAGGCTAATAAAGAGTAATTAGCTATGCAAATAACAGAATGATATTTTGATAATCCTGAAAGCCCTTTTTAGTTCGGTATATTATTTCAATTTGACATCAGTTGGTCCAGGAGCGTAGAGTCCACATACACAAATACGCCCGTGCGTTCAAATGAAATCTGAAAACTTTTATTACTATTTTCTAAAAGCATTTTTACCATGATTGATAAATCTCTCGCATTATATTGGTGTATTCCACCCCTCTGAGAGGTAGACCTTTCGTCCTTTGCTTGTAACTTCCTTGATGGCATCACTGTTTTACCCTTTATTTCGTAAACACTGTAGATTATCGACATTACTAGAGATGTAAAATACCCTGAATAGACAAATGATTGTTACATTTTTCTTCGATTATTTGATGAAAATTTCCTATACAAAAACGCAAGGAATGATATTTCAGAACCCCTAAATTTGGAAACATTTTGGTGGTGCATGCACCCACATCCCCCTAATTTAGAGTGCCCTCGTCAGTCTAACTCTCCTTTTCGTGCGTACACCTTCAAAGTCTCATGATTGTCGAGTTAAGAGAAGGTAAATTGGCTACCATAAAAGAGTTTTTAGTTTCATCCTTAATAAATTATTAGACCAGATTCCTGAATGTAACGAGCGTGTCTGTTCCTATTGTTGTGAAGTATTTTGAAAGTTATTTTTAAGACGGATCCATCTTATCTTTTAAGTTTAGTTTTTGTTTCATTAAGTTTTGTTTTTGTCCACGCACTGTTTTCCTGTTTTGATCTTTTGTTTTTGTTGTACTTGAATTTATGCTTAGCTCGCGAATTTGCTTATTGCCATATTAGGAATGTTATTCGCTTGGCATTCTCAGATGTTAGTTTTTTACAGGTGGTCGTGTTTGTGGTGTTAGAGCTGGCCTTGGTTCTTTGGTACTTGTCAGTTGCGACTCTGCGTAGGCTAATTACTGCGGAGCGACCGTAGGGAGCGAGCAGCAACATAATCAGGATTTAAGGGAAATATGTAAGGGGCGACGAATTCTCGAATTCATCACTTTTTGCCACAATGCATTGCATTTAACCACTTTTTACCACAATACATTGCATTTAACCAGAGTGCATTGCGCCACGAACAAGTCAAATAAAAACACGGGGAAGTTCGCATCGTTCGCTGCCCAAACTCAGAGTTTTCTTTGTAGCAAATTTTCTACAGCACGGTTAGAGGTCTTACCAAATTTAAGACACGCAGGAGTCTTTCAGATGAGTACGATGGTTAACTTGGGGATTGGATTTCAATTCAAGACCCTTTGACTCGTCCAGGTGTTAAACCTGACGAGAAGATGAGTATTTGCTCTTCGACTCCGCAACACGGGGGATATACAAATTCCAGCTTGCTAGAAGGTGAAGTGAAAGTGAGAAAATGTCATGCCATGCTATTCTTAAGAACCTGTATGAGCCGAAAATGGATGTGATTTTGACCATTCGCTTCAAAATAACAGCAGAAATCGAGATAACAAAACATATGTTTTGTGTCCTACGTTGCAGACGAGGACGTGTATCGGCGTTTTGAAAAGCATAATTATGTTCTTTCATTCATTCATTGCCATGGAATATACGTTTACATTGTTTTTTTGCTGTTAATAGCTCGATTAATGCGGCTGGCGATCATCTTGCCGGCGGAAGTTTCACGGAAAAGGAATTAAATTAAAGACTTTTCCCATAACTACGTAATCAGTCTCTGTGGTGTTGTGGTGAGGTGTAGTTGCGTCGAGCCGATGGTCCTGGGTTCGAGTCCTACCGAACTCTTTTTTTCCTTCTTTCTTTTTTTTCTGTTTTTTGTGTTGTTGTTTCCTATAAATATATAGCTAAATAACTGTTACTTAATAAAGTGCAATAAACAGCGAGAAAAGTATCATGTTTCCAGAGAAAAGATAGAACACCCTATATTAAATAAAAAATCTGAATTTCTATCATTTCCTACAATTTACTGTGGCAAAACCAGAGTTGATAACCACTTGATCATCTTTTAAACAACGTTCCCACGAGTTCTTTATATAGACTGATAGTTATTATTCTAGTACTTTCCAACATGTAAATAGGACATTAAATGTCATTTTCGATTCTTTTAAGTCCCACTGTCTAACTAATGCCAGTATCAACAGAATGTGCCGTAGCATTACTATCTTTTAGATACCCTAGTCTATTCCCTAACAATAGCAAACCTGTTGCAATGTTAGCGATAAGATGTTCAATACTGAAGGTCTCCCGGTCAGCTAGCCCAAACATTTCCAGCCTTGGCTATAAAAACCGCTACTATACTTGAACTAGTAAGTGGAGAAGAGTAGTGGAAGTTAGTAGAAGAAAGTTAGTGTGAAAGTGGAAGAGTTACTAAAAAGAGTAAGAAGATTACGAAGAATAAAGGAAAGCTGTAAATCAGATTCCTGGTACCTGAGCGTGTAGCGAGCGCGTTGCGCATTTTTTAATTCCCTTTTTTCATTGGTCGATGGCAACGTTATCGCAATTTGGTGTACATCAGTCTTGCATGCTCCAGTGTTATTTTCATGCGGTTTGAATATTATTGGACGACCGATTAGATCTAGACGATCGAGAACTCGACTGGCTAAACCTGGCTGACAGCCGTCTGATTTGAATCAACCTTATAAACTCTTTCTTTACTTCCGGGTCCCTGAGTACATAGACAAATGGATTCACAGCGCTGTTGGAGTAATGCATCCATTTGACAAAATCAACCAGTCGTTGTAAACCAGGATATCCCGGCAAGCAGTGTGGGCAGTACACCGCGGTCATTAACAGCACGTAGAATGGAAGCCAGGCCAGGAAGAAAAACCCCGAGACAACGGTCAAAGTCATCGCTAGTTTGATCTCTTTTCTTAACTGGCTTCTCTCACTACAGGTTGTTTCGCACGCATGCTCAGTGATACCAGGTGTGTGGCGACTTAGCGATAGAGCGATGCGAAATATCCCAGCATACATTGCGCTGATGATCAATAGCGGAGCTAGGAAACCTACAGAGAAGAAGGTGGGAGCAAAAAAGCGTTGAAGTTTGAATAAATTTTGCAGTGGACTTAGTGACGCGACCAATGCAGCTGAGATCCAAGCCACCACGATTGTTCCAGTGTAGAAATATAATGGTAGTCGTTGGTAAAGGAACGGTCTCGACACAGACATGTAGCGCTCCACGCTGATGGCAGTTAGGTGAAAAACCGTGGTTAATGCGCTGAAAATGTCGAAGCTGATAAAGAATAAGTAAAGAGCTTCACCTTTGCTGATTCCGAGACCGGAGATGAGAATCCAGAGAGGCAAGGACACGATGCCCACGAGGCAATCTGAGCATGCTAGACTGATTAAAAACATGTTGCTCCGTCGGCGGAGTTTTCGGCAATGCTTGAAAGCGACCATAACCATCGTGTTTCCGGATAAAATGGCAAACGCAAGCAAAACCGAGAATATTAAAAACATGAGGGTATCAGCCTCAGATCTCACATACTTTACAGGTGCTCTTGAGCTGTTCAAATAACTTTGTGTGGGTCCGACAGAGGATAAGTTGTATTTTTCGGCCATTTTTCAACCCTGTGATATATTCCGTGATAGTCAGAGTACGATTAGTGAAACAAACTAACAAACAACGCCTTAAAACCCACGTATAAGTTCTTCTTGACTTCAAAGAAGCTGCTTACATAATCAATCACGGTTTTGTTTGATGCTTTAGAATTTACTTTCCGGCCTTTGATAACAACACCTGCTGTTGGCTCACAGCTATAAATGCTCTTATTTACTTCCATTGACTTTCTTGATAACATTTAGAGAATTTAGCATTTCATGAATAGTGCCTCTCATAAGATGATCTTTAGACACTGTTAATTATCAGCTGTATCAAGCTTTGTGTCATTAATGTAGAGAGAAATTGGTTGTCGATCATTATTGTCACTATATTAAAGTTAGAAATAATGAGTCGCTATACAGCTGTCGAAGAAAATATCATTTTTATCAAAAATGAAACGGTAAGAAATGATTTATTACGCAATTCAATATTTCTTTCGGCTCATTTATCGAGTAGATTGAATATTTAATTGCTCTTAGCAAAAATAACCTGAAGGGATCGTCCAGGTATCAAATTACTACAAGCAGCATTATTGTCTGAAGCCTCTTATGAGGGTATATTTTCCCTTTTTCGCTTATTTCAAGTACCCTTATCGACCGCGGATTTGATCAAACACAAATAAGAATTTCAAGCAATCTGATGTTTTCGTTTTCACGTTCAATATATTTTGATTGCCTCAAGTAACGAATGAAAGAAGATCGATGTTTTGTTGCGTTTAATTATCTTGCAATTTAAGAACTATTTTCCTACAAAGCTATTCCCGCTGTCAAAAAACTTTGCTTTTTCACCGTCTTTCCGGGCATTTTGTTGAAATAAGACTTCGGGAACAATGGAAACAGATAAGAGCAGAAAGCAAATAACTACAACTGATGTGGAAAAAAAAACATACACTGCCAAAAGAAACGGGGAATTTTTTTATCTTCAGTGATTAAAGTGCAGCTGTTTGACTTGTTACTTATTGAAAATTTTTGAAAATATAAAACATCACGAAGTAGGACTGTAAAATAGAACAGCTTTATGTTTTCACCAGACTGAACGCCTTCCACAGACTGAACACTGAGCTTTTTTAGATCTGACGAGATGCCGAAAAATCGTCAAGCGAGTCTGTCGGGAAATGATGATCTTAAGAGAAAAAAACATTGTTCCAGTAAGCAAGTCTGGCTGATATCAAAAATTCGGCGATAGATTTATCAACAATAATAAAAATCAAAATAACTCTGGAAAGCTATGGCAGTAATAGACCTTTTCAAGGTTAACACCGCCATTTTGCCGGGGGTGCAAAACTACTGGGGCGAGCGCGCGGCCGAGCATGAAATGCAAATGGCGACACGGCTGAATAATCTGTTAACATGCCAAAACACGCTCGTTGTGCGGTAGGTTTTTGCGATAATGATAAAAGATATCCTGACCTTGCTTTTGTCAGATCACATGTGGAGAATTTAGTATATCACAAGTGGCCAACCGACCCTAAACTTGCCGAAATATGGCGAAAACAAGTGGCGAAGACTCGAAGTGATTCCTTCAATCCTTCCCCTGGTGCTAGTGGGACTTTCGTGTGTTCAAATCATTTCCCATGTGGACGAAGAACTCCTGAAAACCCTAAAACGGATTTTCCGTCTATTTTTATGACTGTTTCGGATTACCTGCAGAAAAAATCACCCAAGAAAAGGAAAGCGAACAAGTTACAAGAAGCTGGTTCTGCAAGAAGCCTGTTCCCTAGCTCCAAGGAGTCAAAGCAGGATCCTGAGGAGAGTGATAGTGATGATGAAGAAATGGAAGCAGATGCAGATTACTCCGTTTCAGTTCCAATGCAATTCGAACAGTTGACAAGAGAAATGGAAGTAAAAGTCTACACAGGTCTGCCATCACCGAAAGCATTCGAGTTCTTGTTCGATTATTTGAGCCCAAAGGCTCGGTTTATGCAATATTGGAGGGGTGGAAAACAAACAAGAAAAGAATCGTGTCAACCTCCCTCTCCTTTTGAGTTAGCAACTGGCTATCTCAAAGGAAGACCTGGGCCAGAGAGGAAGCTTCGACTTGAACAGGAGTTTTTACTGACTCTTATGAAACTAAGACTAGCTCTTCTAACTTTTGATTTGGGGTTCAGGTTCCAAGTGTCAGCTTCCACTGTCAGTAGTGTTTTTATAACTTGGGTTAAGCTCATGTCCAAGGAACTCTCCGTTTTAATTGTGTGGCCTAGTCGACAACAGATCAAGAAAACCCTCCCATACTGTTTTAAAAAGCTTTATCCCAAAGTAAGATGTGTAATTGACTGTTTTGAGTGCTTCACAGAAACTCCAAGTGGACTTGACCTGGCAGCAACACTATGGAGTGAGTACAAGCACCACTACACTTTCAAAGTCCTTGTTGCCATCACCCCAAATGGAGCAATTTCATATGTTTCACCATGTTATGGAGGCAGGGCATCTGATATTTTTATTGTAAGGAATAGTGGGTTTTTAAAAATGATTGAGCCTTACGATGAAGTCATGGCAGACAGAGGTTTTAAAATCCGAGAGGACTTGATGATGCACATGGCAACATTATGCATTCCACCTAGTTGTGCATCATCTATGCAAATGCTACCACGTGATGTCAGAGAGACATCAAACATTGCGAATGTCAGAATTTACGTTGAACAAGCTATTGGACGGCTCAAAGTTTTTCTTATTCTGAAAAATGAACTGCCTATTACCCTGCTTCCCCTGGCTGATGATATTGTTCGTGTCTGCTGTGCATTGTGCAATTTGCTTCCTCCACTCTGTGTTTGATATTTTTATTTACAAATATGCCAAGGTGACCACATATTCAGTTTAGAGACTGGGGCAGGTTCATTTGAGAACTGTTAACATGTCAATGAAATGTGAAACTACTACTACACTGTACATAGATGACATCGTTGTGTATTTCAGGGCATAAGAGCAATACCTTGCATTTTCTATTTCAGATTGAACAGTCCCCACAAAAGCTATCTAATGAACTTGGCTTTCTTTGAATGGAGGTCCTTCCATGAGTGAATGAAATGTTACTTTTTGTACAAAACAATTTTGTTTAAATTATCATGAAATACCGGTATATTTCCAAATCAAGTTGTATTTACATAATGTTAAATTGATTAAGGAATTGAAATTTGCTATTAGAAATGTGCGTAATTAACCGTAGCAACAGGAATGTTCATAAAACATTTTCATAACATTTCATAAAAAATGCATCAACAAAACAATACTAAACAATAAGTGGCTATCAAAAATATATAGAAATGTGTAAATAACTCTGACTTTTCTCCATGTCTAACTTAGTAGAAATGAAAATGCATCCAACATTCTTAAATTGTTTCTACATGTAGAAAAATATTACATGATGCAATTAAAACATTTTGTAGGTTATACATGTACTTCTTGGACTGGTGTATTAAAGTTCTTAACACCTTGTGAATCTATGATTTTGTCGATTTGATGTTTGGGATTAGTTACAGCTGTATGTGACCATGTGGTGAAACTTCTCCTTGTGAACAGTAATTAAAATTCAATGTACAGTACATGTATTAATCTGAAATGCAGTAATTACAAATTAGGTCTGCAGAACTTGTTATGTCCTCATGGTTACTGCACCAAGCATGGACAGCTTTTTTACAGACTGTGCAAACATGTTCTCCATTCACAGGGATACTCTTAAGACAACAAACTGGGCAGACATGATTTACAGTGTTTGAGTTATCAGTTTGTTCTTCTTCCTCAGGTAAGTTCAAGTCAAGTTCATCATCCCCAGCATGATGTATGTTTGCTGCATCAGCCAGGCAGCTCTGGCAAATCCAAGAGTCGAGTGCATCTGCAGAATTCACACTGAGTTCAGCACATGGCAAATGCCACCAAGTGCTGCAGCGGTCACAGCATACACTGTTTTCGTTTGCAGAATCACTTATTTCATCACTCTCCAAAATAACCTTGTCACACTTGGGGCACTCAAAAATGTCCCTGTATCCTAACAGGCAAGGTAACACAAAAGATTTGTAAAAGAGGGTGATATTGTTCACAACTTTCAGACAAAATTCCAAGTCAAGTTCTACTCGTTCATACAATGGTTGGCCGCCCAGAGTCCAAACAATAAAGAAGCCATGATTGGCACCACAAACCCACATCTGAGCTTGCATTTGGGTGTAATATTTGTGCGAGCGTTTCAAGCGGGGCTTTCCATTAAAATCTTCAAGAAACTCCACACGGTCAAATGTCTTTTTTTCATGAATATTTTCATTTCTCACACTGTAGGGACATTTTGCTTCCAGTGTTGCCAGACCACAACAATGGCAAAAAAACAGGCCGTCCGGGGAACCCGCAAGGAAGGGGTAATCGGGTTTGATGAACAATCCACACTGTCTAAAGCCCTGTAGGCCACCATCATGTTGAGAGGCCACATCTGACATGAATGATTTTATGGCATCCTTTTCATGGGCATTCCCCCACTTTATCTGTGGCATATGTGAGACATCATCACTTTTATTCAACAGGCTTGACACCATTGAACTGTAAATGGGTTTTTTGTCATTGTCACTTTTTCTGTTGATGATTGTTTGAGCCTTGGTGTGAAATTTGTGAAAATTTGACGCAGTCACTCTCCCAACTCTTTGTTGATGCCAAGAGTCATTGTTACTCTGGCCACGAGTTTCAGTTTCCACCCTTTTCACTTGGTCACTCGTCATCTGACATTCTTTTAAAAAGAGTGGAGCGGTATGTTCCAATGGTTTTCCTTTCATTTCTTGGGATGACATGAAGCTAAGGGCTCTCTGAGGAAGAGGTTCGGGTAGGCCGTCATCTTTAGTGTGCTCGATAGAGTGAAGTAAACAAGCAGACGGGACATTCTCAATTACTCCATTGATAAGAGCTGACACCCTTTCATTGGTCAGCTGCCTATCCTGGGGCTTTCGTGGGTCAAAGTTGTTCTTTAAAGTTAAATTGGCTGCCTGTTCTTTGGGACTGTCCTCCCGAGTCTTTTTGTCTTTACGAAAGACAAGGTTTTTTATTTGAGTTGGAGCTACATCCTTTCTAGTTCCTTTGTTCCATCCTTGTGGAACGCTTGTACATGCAGGAGATATGTAAGCTTTCTTGTGTGCAAAATTTACTTTATATAGCAAAGCTATAACATGATTGCAAACTTCACCAGTACCTGCTGTACATGTACACCAAGAGGTTAAGATTTTGCATTCACTTTTTGTGCCCTCTAAACAAACCCAGACCTTATGCGGGTCATCACGAATTTTTTGTGACGGGGATACAGAGCCTTTCAAGAACACATGCTTGCTGTTAATTGGGCATTTAGCAAAGAACACTGTGTCTACAAAGCCACTCATCCAATAAGAATAGGCCTTCTGATCCTTGTATTTTCCAATATAGTCGACATCTACGGCTTTAGTCCTCAAAATATAACTGAACAATTTGCCATCATCGACCTCTGGCCATTCCTTTACGTCGTCAATCCAAGCGTCACTCGGTAACATGTTTGGATCACTCTTAATTTCATTTTTAGTCAGCCTCCTTGAATATTCGTCTTTTATCTGCTGATAAATTTGCTCCTGGGAAAACTTCACAGGCACATTGAGTTCGTAGGCTCCAAACGCTCTAGCGATCAGCTCAGACTTTCTGCCCGTTTGCTTGAGTCCCCGTAGCGAAAGAAAATCCTTTAACGAGGAAACAGTCCAACCGAGGAAGTCGTCGTATTCAAGAACTTCCTCTGCTTGTCGAGGCATCACAAATAATTTTGTGGCCGCTCTACCGGAGTGGTAGCGGCAGAAATAGAAAAGGATTTCAAACTAACAGTTTCAGTACACGTGTTTTGATCCTAGATTAAGATATTTCGATATTTCTTCGCAGGTAATTGCAACTCGAACTAGCAGCTAAATACAGGAATTGCACCGACCTGTGATTGGAAGATAAAAATAGTATGTTAGTGGCGATGACGTGACAATTCGTTACGTTAGCCGTTTCAAGAGTAACGGTTTTTACACGAAAAAGACAGTCCACAGGAAAATACAATATAATATTAAATATTTCTCAAAGACAAACAGTGCAGTATTCTTTTGAAGTCGGCTGACTCGCTAAGAGTCAATGTCTTATCGAAGTTGAAGTTCAACTGTCGCAAATCGGATAACTTCACTGAGTGATTCTGAGATGAAACCTTTTGTCTGCATCCACATTGATCTTAGATTTTACCACTTACATATTGAAGAAAAGCCATAAACAGAGCTTCAATGTCTACGTACACCCGACTGAACTTCGGTGCGATTCCTGCAGATACCGCTGTTCATACTAAATGCAGGAATTGCACCGGATGCGTTCTCGTCCCCAGAGTCACTCTAAGTTGTAACAAAAGAGCACGTGACCAAGAAAGACGGGCTCTGGGAACGAGAATACACCGGACGCTCATTGGTTGAATGCGCAACTTGGCATAAATGAAATAGCCGCGGGAAACTTTAACTGATTTTCTCGCGTTTTGATTTTCGCTTGATAGAACAAGACTTAGGCCACTGGAAATAACACATCACTTGTATTCGAAGTTAAATTATACTGAAGCAGGGGTTATAGGATCCTGACTAAAGGTCATCTAAACCTCGGGCTGATTGTTCTTTGCCTTTTTTTCTTTTACTGCTTGACTTTACAAGTGTAACATGCTCTCCTTGGTGAGTATATCGAATCTGAAATACCTCAACAATGTAAAAATAATGGTCACCTAAACAGCCTGGTTAAATCCCATCATGTCCTTTGAAAGAAACAAAAATCCCCTTTTCAGCAAACCGAATAATCATTGTGTTTCAGCATGTAGCTGCGAGGACCATTTGACCTGCCATAGGGGGTGGGTAGGTGGGGTTGAGTTTTCGCAGAAAAAAATCTGTGAAGAAACTAAAGACGAGTCAATGCTTGTTTTAAGCTAATAGAGTTACATGTCATGTTTACTCGCAAAATTTAGGGAAAAGGCGCTATGTAAGAGTTTGCTGAAATTAGCTCTTGTATTTACACTTTGTGTACCTATGGATAACATTTCTACATTGATTTATATTTTTTATTCATTTTTTTTTTTGGGGGGGGGTGGAGAGAGTTGAGGGCAGTCAATGACTAAACACTCATCATGAGTATCCTTGGGGTTGGTGGGTATGTTTATTTTCTGGAACCACACAATCCAAATAAATTACTCTAGCCTTTTTGAGGGAGGAACTCCTGTATAAAAGTTACAGGGATTGCTTGTCTTCTAACTTATCAAGTTGTCTCATCTCAGTAAAGGCATAGAAATACACAGAATTTGATCTCACTTAATTGGTATGTTTATATTGGGGGTGGAAAGTCAGTAAATATACAAATATCTATGTACAAAAGCCATGCACATACTTTACTGCTAACAGTGTTGAAGTGGACTCCTCGAGGGGTCAAAGAAAGTCTTTGGTACACTAAATTTTCTAATGAGCCGGCCTGTGCCTATTGTATAGGAATCCCCCCCCTTGGCACACTAGCTACAAAGTTAAATAAAAAGTTATGTCACTTACACAGTTGTTCCCTGTGATTCCCTGGTACCTCTATCTTGTGTTCCCAATAGAAACTTTAGCATGATTCATTGCATGCCCTCCAACAACAGTATTAATTTTTTTAATACAGACCTTTGTCGCAAGACTATATTGAAAACGAATCGATGTCTTGTCGCGGTTTAAAAAAAAAAAAAAAACTCTGGGGACGAGAACGCGTCCGGTGCAATTCCTGCATTTAGTATGAACAGCGGTATCTGAAGGAATCGCACCGAAGTTCAGTTGGGTGTACGTAGACATTGAAGCTCTGTTTATGGCTTTTCTTCAATATGTAAGTGGTAAAATCTAAGATCAATGTGGATGCAGACAAAAGGTTTCATCTCAGAATCACTCAGTGAAGTTATCCGATTTGCGACAGTTGAACTTCAACTTCGATAAGACATTGACTCTTAGCGAGTCAGCCGACCTCAAAAGAATACTGCACTGTTTGTCTTTGAGAAATATTTAATATTATATTGTATTTTCCTGTGGACTGTCTTTTTCGTGTAAAAACCGTTACTCTTGAAACGGCGAACGTAACGAATTGTCACGTCATCGCCACTGACATACTATTTTTATCTTCCAATCACAGGTCGGTGCAATTCCTGTATTTAGCTGCTAGTCAACTCGATGAGTCAGCCATTTGCATTATATTGTTTGGCCGCGCGCTCGCCCCAGTAGTTTTGCACCCCCTGCAAAATGGCGGTGTTAACCTTTTATCTTTGGACAAATCGACAGAAACTTGTCATGTTTTATGCGGGTCTATAATTTTAGAAAGATGAATTGCATATTTAATCAGAGTCGGCAACTTTGAAAAGAGAACAAATAAACGAAACGATATGGTTGAACTCTCCAGTTTCGCCAGGGGTTATAGATTCTTCGGATTTTTCATTCGAGAAGTGATCATGACATCGCGAGATATTTCACGTGAGTTATAAAGACAAACTCTTTTTTTAAGATGTTTGACTGGTAATTTTTGTGCTTCTTGAATAAAATATAATGTTGCATTGTGCTATGAGTGACTTGGTTTCCTACCGTATCGAGAAATTACAAGTTGAGTCGCGCGTTCAAAAGTATTTTGTCTGCCCGTAAGCAATCTCTGCATTTCGCACAGGGGGCTCTCACGTATGAAATTTATATAAAGATAACTTACTTTATTGATGCTTAAAATTTGTTTTCTTTGGCGGCCATTTAGTGTGTTGTGTTGAGGCCTGGTACTGAAAATGCATGTTGGGGGGTATAAGGGGCCGGGGCAGTCGGAAAACTCTCGGAAGATCCGATCACTTCCCGAGTACTGTGAGTAACAACTACTGCCTACAAGTTCTTCCTTCCTGCACATAAGCCCCTGGTTGTAGGCTCATCTATCTGAGCGAAGGGAAAAGCTGCGAGAGGCGATAATATCCAAAATGGAGAGCTTGCTAGGGGGCTATATACTTTACTTAATTTTCCATTTTCCTTTTCGATGATAAGACTGACAGAGTGCAAGGGTGGAGACATGGAATAAAATGACTAAAGTGCGTCTCTTTTGCTTTGAAATTTAAAGGTTTCTCTACGTTTGATGGTTTAAGAGGTTTCCTATAAAAGTAGCAAGAACGAATACCATTTGGAAAGACAAAATCCACTCCTTCCGTGTAGTTCTATGTTTATATTTCCATTAAGTTGATAAAAGAGTTTTTCTTTCGACACATGCAAGCGTTCCCCGTTTCTTTCCTGTACTTTTCCCCTTAATGCATAGTCAACGCAGTTTACTGGTTTTGTCCTCCTTTTTGCAGGTTCAAGTCTACTTTCGTCCATGAAGAAAACATTAGGAGGGTAGTAGGGGAGGGGAGGGTAATGAAGGAAAGTGACAGTCCCCCAACGCCCTAGCGTTGTCGCACCAATTTCACACTAAACTCTTAGAAGCTGTTGACTCTGAAATTTAAACGATGGGGATTGCTAAAGAAAGTTCTGTGACGAAAGAAATGTGTTCAATCACGTGTGTAGGCGTCAATTCATTTGCGACGTAGACCATCCAGATTGAATCCTAGTTAGCCTACCAGCACGATGTCGAGCCGAGAAGAGAAGGGAAAAGAGCGATGGTTCATATTCTTAAGTAGCTTTTTCTATCCATACGTGCTCTTGTGTTTGGTTAATATCTGTCATGTTTGTGCAGCAAATTCACAAATACCCTGTTATAGATCGATAATATTGACCACTCCAGAAAATACCATAACATACCATAATGCTCTTTCTTTGTCACCCCAAATTTTGCATAAGCGTTGTTTTCAGTTTCTCTTGGGGCCATTTAACTCCCAAGAGGAACTGAAGACAATGCTTATGCAAAATTTTGGAGTGACAAAAAAAGAGCCGTATGGTATGTTATGGTATTTCTGGAGTGGTCAATAGTGTTACGCTTGCTTTTTGTTGGGAAAGTTTCCATTTGAAACGGTCAAAGTAATGTTGCGCTTGCTACGGTTTTCAAAATGTGATTGGCTAAGAAACCCCTCCCTTTTTTCAACAAGTCATAACGTGGGTGTTCTCGTTTTTCGCGCGCTTGGCAGCGGATACGTGTTTTTTTGGTGCGAATTCTGATTAGTTTATTATCATTGGCTAAACTAACTGGTTTGACAACACATTTGTATCTCTACAGCATGCACTGTTGATCTCGTCTGAGGTCACACAACAGACAGCATGTATATTGGCTATATGGCGGAACAGGACAAAAACCCAAAAAAGTACGCAAAGTACTTTATTTCCATGTTGTTATAGTTGGCAAACTTGTAAAGCTAATTAAAAACAGTGTGCGTACAGAATTGAACTTGAACTGATGGAGCTTTTAGAAGTTTTAAATGGAAGTGTTGTTCCGATGAACTATTTAGGCCTGGTTCAACGTGGCGCATTTCATATGTACCGAATTTAATGCAAGTACAAAAACATTTATTGTTCTTACTTATAGATGATGACGCGTCACTAGACCTAAGTGTGGTGCGTATGATTGGTGGTGCCGCGAGGGAAATTTGTTTCAACCAATAGGTCATTTGGCTACCACGATCAGCATCCTTCAGGGTTTTGCTTTCTTGTACGATTTAGTACTTTTGTTGTTTAAGCCTCATGGGATTACCAAATGTAAATATGAAAGGAAAAACGAAAAGGATTCTGGTCGTAGTAGTAAAATGACGTCATTGTGCAAATGGCCAATTAGAAGCACTACCCAGATCTGGGTAGCCCGCGAACAGCAGACGCATTTCCGGTCGTCGCTTCTCTCCCTCCGAAAAATAACGTCTGCGAACCCGAGCAGCCAAACGATTTCCGTGACGTAAAACCTTTTGTTTTGATGCTGGCCTATCAGATCAAAGGATAGAATACAGCTCGAATGACTCCTCGCGACCTGGCGCTCTGGAGTGTCTTGGATTTCGGCGAGTTACCAAATACGCTTTGGAACGTGAATTTCACGACCATAACAAGGTTTCCTGCGACGTTGAATGCTGACATCTTTGTGAAGCAACTGCTTCTTAAGCTGTGTATGTGATGTGGGACTTTATGGTGGTACGTGACATAAAACCTGGACAAAATAATCGCTACAGCGAAAGGAAAGCAACATAGCTTAATGACATCGCCCTCAGACTTATTTATTTAAATTTAACCAGCGCTGACAAAAGGTGGTGAATCAATTATAGAGATACATCCTTGACTGATTCAGAAATCCCTGACAACCGCTCGTCAATAATATCGCCACAACACAGTGATCTGAAATATTATAAACCTGGGCCAGACCCAGCGTGAATTAATATAAATAGTTACAGCAGTAAATTGATGACATTTCAGCTACGACGCTTCGACTCATCTTATAAAAAGCTATGGAAATTAAAACCTTGAAAAGAACATGTATATAAAAAAATATGAGAACAAATATAAAATGCTTTCGGTCTGATCAATGTTCTGTCTGAACCGAGAAGCAACCACGTATGGGAAATCATTTACCACACGTACTAAAGATATCTACTAAAAAACATCTAAAACGGCACACGACGTGAACTATCGAAGAGTTCTCCAAAGCATACTTTGCTGCCAGGAACCAGAAAGGAGTAGAAGCAACAAACGGCATGATGCGTCTACTGTCATTAGGAAATTTATCGTTTCAAATATGATCAAAACAACTAGTTGTGATAAATCATTGACTCCGTAGGCAAATAGATAAAAAATGTCCTCTAATCTTTTCTTCAGTATGAATCCTCTTGATGCTTGTTTCATCAATCAGTCCCACAATCCTGGCAAATTAACTTTCGTAAACGTGTCGTTCTGAGAAAAAAGGGTGGCTATACCCAAGCTACGTCGTCCTTTCAATTTCGACTTGAAAACATATCCACCGCACACGATCTTGCGAGAAGTCTCGCGAATTAGTTCCTTGATTTTAAGAGCTAAACCTTGATTGGCTAAAAAGGTCTTACGTCACGGAAATTTTTTTGCCGCTTGCGTTTGCAGACGCTATTTTGGGAGGGAGAGAAGTGACGACCGGGAATGCGTCTGTTGTTTGCAGGCTAGCATTTGGGTTGCCATACTTGTTGATTGAGTTATTTTACATTTGTATGCCTGTGGTGCGGACGGACGATCGGTCGGTCGGTCGCTCAGTGATAACCAAATTTTCTCGAATGGGTAGATTACCACATTTCCTTAGCCATGGGGCTCCGCCCACGCGCGGTGAGAAGGGCCGCGCGTCGAGCTCCGCTAAGAGGGATTCATGGGGGTCAGGGAGAGACTAATTTTATGTCTTATAACCTGTATGAATCCACGACATTTGCATAACGGTGCGTACCCTGCGAGCAGAGGCTACATTTTCGCGTTATGAGCTGGCGTGCGAAAAGTAGCTCATACCGCGAAAATGTAGCCTCTGCTCGCAGGGTAAACGGTGCGGGGAAGTTCGGAAGACATGTAAAGGACGCTCGGTGTCCGTTACATGGAGGCATGACTTTTTATTTCAGTCCCAGGAGCCTTTGCGAGAGTGGCATGTAGCTTGCCGCCATTTTGACCCGGGTGTGCGGGAAACTGCCGAAAAACAGAAATTCAGACATACAGAGAAGGTTGGTTATGTTTTATTTATTGCTAGTAACCTGTTAAAGACCATGGTATGCCAAAAAATTCAGAAAAACGTGAAATATTACTTTTATATTCAGCAAAATTGGAGGGGAATGGTATTACGAAAAGACACACTTGCTGTGCACTGGCTTTTGGAAGACTTGCTGCATGCTTGCGACGACGCGTGAAAGGACCAGGCAATGGCCTAAGACGCGGGCAAACAACAAAGAATACAATAAGGCAATAAGGTAAGTCTATTTTGTTTAAAAACATATCATTTTTTCTCTCTTTTACGAAAAATCGTTTACATCCCATACAAGCCTTTGTAAACGGTTTGTAACACAACACTGCTCGCAAGCGAGAGTCACGTCCGCCTTGCTGTAGTGAGCTTGGGTCGCCTGTGTTAAAAATAGATAGTTATGACACCAGCTTCTTGCCTTTTTTTTCTCATTCGTCGACCTCTGATTTCCTCCGATCAAATGATGATAGGATACTTGGTAGTGTAATTAATATTTAATTTGTTTTTCCATGATAAAAATCGGCGTGATGCGTGATAGGAATTCCCCCTTTGCCACCCTGAAGAAAGTGGCGGTTGTGGATAGGGATGTTATATGACCATTTTTTTTTCAGGGAGTACAACATGTTTATTTTGCCAAGGTCATGCTTACCGTATCCCTTAATGGTAATCCAATGATAAAATTAATAATGCATAGAGATGAAATACATAAAAAAAATCGAACAATGTTTTGAATGAAAATGTTAATGTGGCAAAACATTTGCTATAAGCTTTAGTATAGTAGACAATTTTTGCTTACTGCAGTAGAAACTGCAGAAAAGAAAAGAAAAGAAAAGTAGAAAAGTAAATCGAACACAGTAAGAGTACAATAATTTTGCCCCAATTAATCATCAATGTGCCATATAAATCAGAGGGGGGCGTAAGGGGGGTACGAATACCGCAATACCGCACATGGTAGCGCAAGAATACCGCAATACCACATCAAAATTTAGCCAAATACCGAAACCGCAGTTATAAATGGGAAAAAGTTGACGTTGTCAATACTAAAAGTCCTCCTTTCAAGTAGAAATAATACTTTTATGTCAGTCTTTCCAAATTAAGGTGCGTGGATGTCAAGCGTACGATAAACATAAGATCATCCCACTCGTTTAACTTTGTTCATTACATGTATACGTTTACATAAATGATACAACAGGAGTTTTCTAGTATTACTTTATATATTACTGACCTAGATCATAAACAGACGGTAAACAGTTGACTCTTATGAGGTTGTTTCAGATTCACAATTAACTCGGTTCTTTGTTGATGATTTCAAAACGTCGACCCGGGCTGCCTTTGGGATTCGAAGGGCACACAGCACACACTAGCCTGCGTAGCATGGCGGTTTTGGTTGGGCGCGCTAAATAATAAAGGCGGGCGAGGAGATTGGGGCGGGAGCTGCTTCGCCGCTCACAGTCGTGCTGCCGACAAAACCACGTAAAACTGCCCTGCCCGGAGGAGTACTTGGGTTAATTTTTGCTTGGTATGTGCCGCTGGCCTCTCACAGCCCCTACCCCATTATAGTCTATTCACTGGCCAATTATAGACCCCATCTTAGTCACTTTTGGACAAATATTTAATTTTCGCGATCCCAACTTAGTCACTTTCTATTTGAATGAATTGATCATTTTTTAGATTGAATGAAGAACACTTTACTTTTCATCTACAATACAAACATTCTGGTACGTTTGCTAACCGTAAATATGAATAACATTATTTTTACTGTCTTACCCCAAAAGAGCAGAAAATGTGCGACCACATTCTAGTAACTCTCTGAAAATGCGACCCCATTATAGTCAATCCAGTCATGAAAATGCGACCCCATCCAGCGGCACATCCACATTAGCGGCACATTAGCCTCTTATAAGGAAGTACCCTCGTCCCCCGGGGGCCCATGCTACCTAGACTAAGCACACGCAAATACTAGTACACTCTATATTCCTGCATGCACAACGAGAAGGACGAGTAATAATTTTTAGACCACACGATCTTCATAGATTATCTTTCGACACTACGCAATTTATAACGACCTCACTGACCTCACTATTTGCTGGAATATCTGATTGATCACTTAATTGACCTTCTGGATCGAGGTTATAAATAATGTGACATTTTAACGTATTATTGGATAAAAAAAGTCAGTGTCGTTAATCATATCAAGTATTAACTGAAATTTCAAGCCAAACGATTTGTCTGGACTCAGTCTGTTTGCGCAATATACGATCCCCGACTGTGCAACTAAGGAAGACACGCGGGTCACGCAGGCTAGCTAGGAAGACCTTTTAGGATTTGTCCGATTTGTATCTTCTTGTGATGAAAAAGAAGCAGTTCACCGCGACACAACGATTTTTTCACCGCCTACCGCGACATAAATTTAAACTTACCGCACACCGCTTGGACTCTGAAAACCGCAATACCGTACTTTGAAACAAAAATTGCCGCAACACCGCACCAAAAATAACCCAATACCGCAAACCCTTACGCCCCCCTCAAATCAAATTTCATGACAATTTTTGACTTTTGCCTTCAAACGAAGAAGATAATGAACTGGAAAGAAAGATTACCTAAAACGAACAGTACCGGGAGACAATGTCTTCCCATTTATTTTCTCTTGATCACTTCCGATCCAATGTGGATGTTAATTTTTTACTGGTGTTCCCAATTATGCCACTCTGATAAGTATTAATTTTTGAATTTTTTGAATCCTGGTAAGAATTGTGCAAACATTCGCTCTAGGATCAGCTCAGATGTCAAACTCTGAGTTTGTAAGTGTAATGTAAGGTGTAGATTCCCTGGAGATTTTAGTAGCGTTAGATTTCACTTGAAGTGAAGTGATGTAGGCAAATTCTTTTTCTTTCGTTTGCTCTTAGCGAAAGCTACAACTAAGAGAAATTTCCCACAACAAGAGTCATAATAGACTGTACACAAGTGTTTTGTGAAACGCCAAACAGTCTACTTCTAAATTCTGAACTATTCGGCTCCTACAAGTATGATGTAACATGACTGTTGCATTTTCTCCAAGTGGTGCCATTCACAAACAGTGTGTTTACTTATCAGTTACATTCTTTGTGAAAAATGGATTGTACAATGGATCGAACACCATTTCGTGTTAACTGGGATTTGTGTGTTTTGTGTCAAGGGGAAAATAAAAATGACAAGCTTGTTTCATCAGTTAATTGTACTAGAAGAGATAGTTGATCAGGCTATAAAACATTATACACTTAATGTCAGATCCCGAGGGAAACAGTTAGTTTTGTTTTCCCAGTGTTTGCAAATTTTATTCATGAGTAGAGTCACTATGACTTCTGCTTCACAAATTTTGGAGTCATTTTGGAATATTTGGAGTCAAGAATCACAACGAAAAAAGCCATTTTCAGACTTTCCAGCATGTGGTCCTGGCATGTATACACTATCGCGAGGGATACTCGAAGTAGCTGTGGCGGTCTGCCGACCTGGAAAGCTCAAATCCATGATGGCGGTCTGATGGCGGTCATCAAGAAAACTTTGATCCTAATTTACCCTCTTCCTGTTTTTTAGTGCAGTATGATTCTTTAATTTTGATGATTTAATTAAGGTTTACAATGTTTACAATTAACTGTTATATTTGTTGTGAAAAAGGTAAGGACAAAACTGTGTTTTTACCGGAAATTTCTGGAGTTGAAGTGACTCGCTCCATAACCTCTGTGGAGTCATCTGAACAATTTTGGCGTAAAATATGCCCAATAATTGGCATATTTACGAACCCTGTTTTCCTGAGAGTCCTGATGTTTACGCGAGATGAAGTCGATGGAAACATCAGACTCGAGGGAAAACAAAACTAACTGGTTTCCCGACGGACCTGACATTAAGTGTTTTGTTATATTTCTGGACTTTCACTTCAACAACAAAAAAAGAATAACCAGGGTGAACCAAAATAGTCCACTTGATACTTATAACAACACAAATTTAATTCTTAAAACCACTAAATGAAGGATTTACAAAGTACTTTCCTTATATTATCTGCAGTTGACATTTTTCTCGAGTAGCTGCCGTTTTTCTTCTGGGATTGACTTTAAAAATCGTTGCTTTTTAGCTTGAGGCTTTGTGTTTGTGTTGTTGTGTTCATTCACGAAAAAGAAAACTGGCTGTGAAAGTCTAGGAATATAACAATAGCCGATAGTCTACCAAAGTTCGCCTATGTTGACCAATTGCCTATTCAAGTGCCCTTGTCCTACATGTATTTAGACGAAGGGAAGGGAATTAAGGAAACGCTCAGATCTCATAAAGCATCATGGCACAAAATTAATCATCTTTTCGTTTGGCACAAATGCAGCAATGCAAAGCTGACCAGTGCTCAAAAGAGGAGGCATACCGAGGTCAATCTGTATTCTGATGAGGATACTTCCACACAATCAAGTCCAATCAAAACTAGACGTGCCTCACTTGAAACAGCAGCCAAATTTTTGACCTGTGATGACATAAAGCGACTCTTGTTTTGCGAGCAAGAAGGTAAATGATCACAGTAAAATCTGGTCTGGGAAGTAGTGACACAACAGTACTTAGAAAGTTTCAACCTGAATATGTTGAGACTATTTTTGTTAATAACTACAAAATGTAACTATCTTTAACTTTTTTGGTTGCGAAAAAAGGTTCTCTTTTTGTCCACATAATAAATCCGATAAATCCTTTTACTGACCAAGCTTGTGCCATCTTGATCTCGCACTTAGTCAATAATGCATATTTAACATGCATTTGAACATGATTTACAATATTAGCGCTTTTCTCTTCTAAAATAATAGCGATTACTGCCAAAGGTAAGTGACTCGCTCACTTTGGTACATGTATCTGCATAACAATTCTGTGGCTCGATTTCTTCTATTATTATCTTAAAAAGGCAAGTGTATATTGTGTTCATGCACTTTCATCCTCGCTTTCGAGAAAAAAGAGGCCAAAATATGAACAGGGTGTCCAGTCCCTATTTTTCCCTATTTTTTGAGCATATTACTATTTTCTCCTATTTTTAAACAAAAACCTCCTATTTTTCCTATTTTTTAGTTGTTGAAGCCAAAATTTGCAAAAATATTGAAAATGGGATCATAGTTGTATTGTGTTTTAGAGTGAGGTTTGTCATAAAGCTAGTAGTATGTTGGTTGACTTTGCATTGGTGTTATAATATAAAATAATAGTTACATTAATTTTGTTCTTTCCATGACCTCTATTGCCCATTAGAGTTCTGGTAGCATCTTTGTTATAATTATTGTTACTTTTTGTATAATTTTCTAGTGCACCTACATGTACATGTATTGTATGAAAATGTAGTAGTTCTCATGACTATTGAATAATATTGTGAATAGCCCACTGAAACTGCATTTCAGTCTCTGTACACTTCATGATGTAATTATTTTGAAGTCTTGCTACCTTTTATGTTCATATTTGAAACTGAAAACATGGTCAAGTTACCCTTTCACATCGCAGATCAGATAAATTATCCAATCAGCTTCTTGTTTAAGGAACCAATCACTAGCTGGATTCTGTATGGTACATGAAAAGAACAGACTCAAGTTTAGTTTACGGCACTAGCTCTCTTGGTGATTGAGTTCTTGTTCTCAGCTATACCTAAGCAACTGACAAAGGATCCAATATTTTGGTTCCGAAACCATTCTTGCAGTCATAGCTAAGCAGAGTGTTACATTCCTGTTAGCACTTAATCATAACACACTTACAATCTGGTACCAAATAGATCAGTGTCATTTTGCATACACCGTGGAAAGCCTGGTTTGGTACTTAAAACTATGCGGTCTTTTGACTCAATCAGTCATATTCTCAACCAGCTACCATTATTGTAGATTAATGGAAGGAAAGCTTTCCATGAGACTTTTTAGTTCAATATCCTTTAATGAGAATGCAATTGTAAGAAATTTCTATCCTAAGAAATTTCAGTCTTTGAAGCTTTTCAAACATTTGCTGCCAACTTGAAGGGAATTGATCACCTTTGATTATAGATAGAACCGCGCTCGACCTGTTGTCAAGAATGTCATTCTGATTACAGCGTAACTGAGGCAAAAAAAATAAACATTACTGATCTTTTTCACTCCTTCTAAGCCACGAAAATTGGCCTAAATCCTGCGAACGTAAAAGCTTAAGGACTCATGGCCTTTATTATAGCCCTGATGGGGTGCAGGGAGGCTATTTATGTCAACGAAAGTACTATTGATTTTCCTATTTTTTTCCCATTTTTTAATACAAAGTTTCCTATTTTTCCTATTTTCTCAATCCCGAGTTTCCTATTTTCCTATTTTTTTGAGCGACTATGCCGCTGGACACCGTAGATGAAGCACAGGCGAGAATCCACACCAGTTTCCATAGCCTTCTCCCGTAGCACCTTCTGAGGGGAGGGGGTATCTGTACACAGGTTTCACCCTTCTTATACGGTCAGCTTTTTCGTAATAGATTTATTTTTAACATTAATAACAACTTTCCAAGTTGAAATCTGGCCAATATCCTGTCTGAATGAAAGAAAGTTCAGGAACAGAAAAAGAAAGTTGTTGTCTTGTGTTCCCATCCTTGACAAAACGTGAAATAAGGTGACCCAGTGTTATAAGGAACAGAATAGCACATAAGCAATAGCAAGTAGAAGTTTAGCCTGCGTGCAGACGATAACTAAACTCTGATTAGTACCGTCTGCGAAGCAGCGCAGAGATCCTTGTTCTGGCCCCCCAACGGACTCAACGAATTACCGGAAGTGCGTTTCGAATTCCCCTTCAACCTGATTGGCGATCACGACAAACAAAACAAAGGCCTTTTTTAACTGGCCAATCGTGGCGCGTACTCAAATCTGGGTACACAGCTGGAAGTCCAGAACAAGGATTTCGGCGCTGTTTCGCAGACGGAGTTAATCAGAGTTTAATTTCGTCTGCGCGCAGGGTAGTAGAAGTTTAGTTGGTTCGATAATGCAAAATTCGAAATGGGGGTTACATTTTTATGGTAACTTGCAATTAATTATCACAGGTCACTGGATTACCTTGCTTCTTTTAACACTCAATACTGAAAGACCTCAAACAAAATTTTGTTTCGATCTCATCCATCATCATAGTTTTCTAATCTTTAAACACGGCATTGTTTCGTTTAGCAAACCACAGTAAGCCGATTGAGCCATAAAATTACTTCCACTACTGAAAGAAATACATGTACACGAAGGTGTATCTAACTCACTGAATACTTTATTCTAAATGAATCCGCTATTCTACTACCGTTTCAGGTACAATTGTAAGGAACCACATTAGATCATTCCCATGGATGATGAGTCATTATTCTAGGAAAGGTGCTCTGCAGAAGGGGTTCCTCAGCCCCAACTTCAACATCATGCGGATGTATAACAGTTACCTTGAGGAAGAGGAGCCACAAGTCCTGGAAAGAGAGAAAGATATAATAAGAACAAGGCAGGAAAGATGTCCTGTCCCCGAAAAACTAAAGCTGGCAGGGGAGAGCACAGCTATCGTAAGGTTTTTAATTCAGAATTCAATTTAAGGTTCAGAGTTCGACGCTCGGACACCTGTACCACCTGTGACAGACTTAACCTTGCGCTTAAGTCTGATCCAGGTGACACAGTTGCCCATCAGCAGTTGACCGACCACCAAGATAAGGTGGACAAAGGGTATCAAAATATGCGGGGAGACAAAAACGTGGCCGTTGACAGCTGGAGTAGCTATACCTGTTCTTTACGCACTGCTGCCTACTGTTCCAAAGACGCCGTGGATATGGTATCTTTCGACTTGATGCAAAACCTTCCGACGCCAAATCTAACTCACAACGATGTGTTAAAATACAAACGCCAGCTCTGGATTTACGTCTTTGGAATACATGACATGGTGGTAGACCGTGGGTATATGTACATGTAGGACAAGACCCTAGCAAAGCGTGGATCATCGGAGGTGGCCTCCTGCCTTAGGCACTTCTTTGAAACCTATCGGACAGGGGCAAAATCTTTGGTGTCTTATTCAGACGGTTGTGGAGGGCAGAACAAAAATTTGACGATCCTCGGTCTTTACAGTGAGCTAGATCAACAAGGGGTTTATGATATCCTAGATCATAAATTCTTAACAAGATGGCATACCTTTCTGAGAAACGATTCAGATTTTGCCCAAATTGAGAAAAGAAAATCCAGTGCCGTGGCATATTTGCCCAGTGATTGGTGTAAGGTTGTGGAAGAGGCAAACCAGCGGGTGGTACGGATGGAACAAAGGCAGTTCTTTAATTATAAACAACACATAGAGGGTAAGTATACGAACCACCCATTGTGACCGGTTCAACTTTTAGAGACGTACATTAATGGCTAAACTTTTGTTGGGGTTTAGAATCAAATCCATCCCTGAACAGGTCAGTGTTTATTCATCACCCCAACGAAGTGTGGATGAGAGATACCTATTGTGTGCGTGGGAATCGTGGAGGAAAGTAAAAATATGGAAGGAGAGGGCTGGGTACGTTTCTCTGGAGCAGCTGTACCATGAGCTTTTCATACCATAGGCCCAAAAGGTACGTGACTTGAAAGAGATGGCTCTTACCCACGTAACTTCACCACAACGAGACGTTTTTTATCCCAGGTAATCTTTATTTGTCTTTTGTTTCAACTTCATTAGAATGTGTTACCATTCCCAACAACAAAGGAAAAACAAAAATTACCTGAATGGGAGGAGAGAAAGAGAAAAGTAAAAGTCAAGGCTGCTGTGTCACTTTTAAACCCAAAAGCTATCTTGAAATGTTGCTTTCTGCACATGTCTGAACTTCGCAAGCTTAGAATTGTTTTGCATCTGGATCAGAAGGCCGCGAACTGTATTGCCTGTAAACAGCTTTGTTGTAAGTTTTAGCTCTTTGTAGCATGACAAAGACCAGAAAACTGCTCAACTAGCTTCAAAACGTGTTTTTCAGCAAAATCTCCAGGGACATATGGGTTAACCCTTTAAACCCTAAGATCAAAATTTGATTTCTCATTTTTAGCCCCTATTCATTTCCTACAGAAATAATGGGGAGAAGCTGACAAAATCTCATGAAGCAAATTCGTCTTGTATGTCTGTAATTCTCATGACCATTCTGTTTTACAAAGCATTGGTACAATGTGTATTACAAGGAGAAAATAATTTGATACTGATCACTCTTAGGGTGTAAAGGGTTAAGCAAAGTATATAACCAAGCTTTTTAGGAAAAATCCACTTTTCAGCGTAAAACAACCAAATCTGGCTATTTACAATGTAATGTAAAATTAATTGAAAAAATCGGCAAAAGGCGACTTTTAGGTTTTTTGATTCGCCCTTTGAGCTGTCTATTACTGCCCATGTGGATCCATGTCCTTTCTACTGCTTGTGACACCATCAGTTTAAATGGTCAAGGATAACTTTGTCCGCTAACTTGTGCAGAGTGAAGAGATCTTTCAAACCATACAAGAATGAGCACAATTCAGTCAAGGACACCGGAGAAAAAGGCAAAAAAACCATGTAACATTGACCTGAAAATTTTCATGAAAATCTTGTTCCACTACCCAGCTACCTTTCCTTTCATCTAATCCTAAGATCCTAAAACTTTTCCTAAAAACTTTTCCCACCAAAATGAAGCCCACTAAATGCCTAGCAAGACAAAAAAAGTGAAAAAAAGAGGGGAGGAGAGAAAACGAAAAGTTAAAGTCAAGACTTCTGTGTCACTTTTAAATCCAAAAACTTTGCAAGCTAATATTTTGCATCTTGATCAGAAGGCTGCGAAGTGTATGACCTGTAAACAGCTTTGTTGTAAGTTTTAGCTCTTTATAGCAAACCAGTGACCAGAAAACTGCTTGACTAGCTTCAAAATGTGTTTTTCTGCAAAATCTCCAGTGGCAAATGGTTTAACTGGTCCTTTTTAGGGACCTTGTTCAAAAACTAAATGCGTATCGCATGATGTAGGTTTCTATAACAGCAAAGTTATCTCGTGGGATTCCTTTCTTGCAAATGAAAAGATTGTGTCCCCTTTGTTTTTGTGTGTTGTGTTTTTGATGACAATAATAAGGAAGTTCTCCATTAATTTTTGCTTTAGCAAGAAATTTCAAGTTTGTAAGACGTATTGTTTTGGTGATTTTTCAGATGCATCAGAAAGAACTTGGTGACAAATTCGACCTCGGAAGTTTCCTTCTAAAACCAGTACAAAGAATGAGGTGAGTATAAAGAAGGTCTTATCAAAATAAAGCGAGGAAATTTTATAGTTTCTTTCCAAGGACAATAAGGGACTGGAACTCTCTACCAAGTGGCATTCGTACTAGTACAAATTGTTCATTATTTGAAGATCACTGTTTCTCAGCTACATCTGTACAGCCTGTATTAGAAATATTATTGGTTGCTGTCATTTATCTATCTTTTTTTATTTTTATTTATCTTTTTTATTTGTACAGTATATATATTTTATTTTTATATTTTTTTTATATTTATTAAGAAATAATTTTATCATTTGAAATTGTAATTATATTACTATGTGTAATTTACAAATGTGTGTGTGCGTTTTTTTTTAAATTCTATTATTGTATTTCGGATAATTTATTGTAATTTATTTAATTTATATTGACTTGATGTGAAAGCGTTGTCAATAATATTAATAAATGTAGATGCAGATGTAAAGGTGATAACCTACTGCATATTATTAGCTTATTTGTTGGTTTGTATCAGATAAATTGTTTTAACCTAGGAATTGAGCTTTATAAGCCTAACCAGTCTTTCATATGTGGGGCAATCGCTCATACACTGCTTGTGTATACCTACATGCAGTGTTTTCAACTTCTAGGTTCCAATTTGGTAGTCTTAACCCAGAAATACTCCACATTCAGTTTTTGCGGGGATAAAGAGTGTTCATAGTAACCTGTAGGCTTGGATAATAATATACTATCTTGCTTTTCATGCCTAAGCCATTGCATTTTTGTCCATGCGATTGTTCCATTAGCAGGAACTAACAGCAGTGTGCTTTGTAATATTGTTGTGTTATTGATAGGCAGCAGAGGAAATGGTGAAATACCAGCTACATGTACAGTGTAAGACATGGCAATGATCTGTTAGCTATGGACTCACTCAGAGGATGCAATGTAAGTACACCACTTACATTGTCTACCTGCACAATTCTTGCCATGTTCCCTTGTACTTCCCTTTGAACCTTACAATGTACAGTCGACTCCCGATAACTCGAACTCATGCTAACTCAAACCAAATTCGATTTCCCCTGGATTCCCTTTATACATTTACTATAATATTTTACCTGTGGTAACTCGAACCTCCTGCTAATTCGAAGTAACTTTTGTTTCCCTTCAGATCATTTCTATATAAATTTACCCTTGATAACTCGAACCATGTTTTAAGCACCTGACAAGTTGAAAAAAGTGAACTACAGTCCGAAACATTGAAATCATTTCAACAACAATGTATTCTTTGTCTTTACTTTTTGTCAGTCCAGTTTAAAATACAGTGTCCAGCACTGTGCATTAATCAGGGTTTGAAGTGTGCGTTTCTTTCTTTCTTCTAAATCTTTTTTATCCTTATACTATACTTTGGTTTACCCATATCTTAACAACTGTAACATTGCATGGTGCTCAATGTATCCATCCAATTTGAATGGTATTCTCTACCTACAGAAACGCTTCGTCAGAATCATTTGTGAAGCTGAATATCTTGCCCATATACTGCACCTCTTTTTCGGACTCTTAAAGTCCTTGACATTTCTAACATTAATGCATTCTTTGTTGCGTGTTTTATATACTCATATCATAATAACCTCCTTCCTCATACGTCTAAAACCACCTTTGTTACTAATCGCCAAGTACATACATTAATTATAATACTCGAAATGGTAATAACTACCGATCTTATTTCTGTAGAACAAACATTAAAAAGTTTACAATCCTCCATCTAGGTCCTAAACTAGGGAACTCCCCTCCCCATAATCTAACAGAACTGACAAGTTACTCTACTTTCAAGACTTAATTTAAAAAATACCTCATCAAGAGAGTTATAAATTAAACTTGCCTGACCATGATATGGCAGCGTACATTAAATCATAATTAAGTATGAGGAGCCCAATTTTCTACAAGCTACTTAGCTTCTATTGGGCTTCCTCACCACTCTATCTATTACAAAAGTTAAGTCACTTAATATTACATTTTAATTTTGAATTTTTTTTGTAGCTTTTCCTGTCCTATAAATTGTGCGATCTTAGTAATAATATATATATTATATATTTTTCATTTCTTTCTGTAATATTTATTCTATGTGACAAATGTAAAATAAATAAATAAAATAAATAAATTTGCGGTTTTTGTACTTCTTAAACTTCAACAGGTTTCTCATAAATGCCGGGAAGAAGGCCCTCAACTCTGGGAAACCCACCAGCAGGGGCAGGACAGGAATTTTCATCCCTGCCAGGATTACAGGTTAAGCAAACTTTTTTACTTTTCATCCCTCTTGGGAAGCACCGCAGATAAAAAATTCACAAATTGCAACTTGTACAGAATTTTGTGGCTAGAATCATCTTAGGTTTTAGGAAGTATGACCACATTTCGGCAGGGTTAAGGCAACTGCTATGGCTTCCAGGAAAAGACTCTATAATGACATTTAAGTGTTTTAATGGGCTTGCATCTGATTAACCTACCTGTAATTTTCTCTATCAACACTTGAAACACCAGGTCTTGAAATGACTTAAACATCCCCAAATATAGAACAACCAGTGTCAACATTCTTTCACGTATAGAGCAGTTAAGATAATTTTATGGAATTCAATAAGACTCTTACCTTAAAGGCAAAGGCAATCTTAGTAAATTCAAGAAAGAAGTCAAACTACAATTGGCGACAAAATTGTTGAGACATTGTACTTAAATAGGGTGACTATGGAGAACAAAAGAATCCGCACCCCTCCCCTGTCCCCTCCATTCAAAGTTGGGGTGTTTGTTGTTTTCTATAGGTAGCTAGAACAAGGGCCCAACATTGTACGGAGGGGATGAGGGAGGAAAGCTATATTTCCTCCTTTTGAAGTTCATAAATCGTAAAAAAGCCTACTTTTGGGCGAAGTGTCTCAACTCATTTTGTCGCCGATTGTAGCTTGCCTAGCGACCTGAGGCATATAGCACCTGTTATGCATAATATTTTTTATCCTTTCATAGTAGTCGTTGAACAGCCGTCTTGGAAACTTCTATTAAAGATATGTGTGTACACTGTATGCATATAGGTCCAGACTGTGACTGCGGGGCGGAGTGCTTTAAAATGGTGGACAAAGAAAAGATAAAAAAAATCATAGAACACTTCAACGGACTCGCAGATTATAATCTCCGGAACATGTACATTTACCTGAAGGGACTGATCGACAGCTGGGAAATAAAGAGCGTCAGTGGGCAAGGCATGAACAGAGGGGCTGACGCGATAAATGTGTAGAAGAGAAAGTGTTCATGCGAATACTCGGTCCATAGAAAAGAAAAGAGGAGAGTCAAGGTAACTTCTAGAAATATGCTGTCAATAAGGAATAAAAGGTTAAATTTCTATATTTTTGTACAGTAGAACCCCGTTAATATGGTCACCAATAGGTAGAAAAAATGTGGCTGTATTAATTTTATTAGTGGGGTGACAAATACACTGTACTGCACATTTGCATTTCTTGAATAACTTCTCTCACTAATAAACAACCAAAATGTAGATACAGTGTACAGTAATTGAAAAAAAAAACTACTTAAAATTTCCTTTCTGTACACAAAACTCTTTTATAACATAACAAAAGTAAAGCACATGCTCTGATTGGTCAGTTACCCATCTACCATTTTGCCCGTGGGTGCATGCCAAAAAACTGAGCTAGTGCTAATTAAAGCACAGTAAAGTTGAGATAAGATTAATAGTCAGCAAATCTCCTCTCCTGTCAGTAAAGTGCACCGATGAAATCTTACAGCCTAACTCTCCACGGCACTACGAGCAAAGACCACCAGCCAACATCGTGCAACTTAATGGAACAAGTGTAGGCAATTTATTATATTGCTCAGGCCGCTTTATCTTTATATCAGCACTGCGAACTGACACTGCCAGCACTTGCTGGAATAATTCAAGAGCATCACAATAAAATTGCGTTTAAAAACAAAACTTGGGGAAGCCACTTGGAGATTTTAACCGAAAGCAAACAAAGAGTGGTGTGCCCGCGTTTATTGATAAAAACAATAAAACACCTCCAAAGGGAGGGAAGGAGAACTAAACCTTTGAACTTGGTGATATAGCTCAGAATGAGATGCAGCACTTTTACAAGACCTTTAGTTAGCTTGATGTCTGAGGGTAAGCCAATGATAAATGTTGTACCATTGAATACAGGGAGTACATGAGGTGCACCACGAGGTAAACATGTAGATAATTTTAACTAGCCATGCAGAGCAAGCGATACATATTATTTGAGATGCCTGCAGAAACAAAATCAGGTTTTGGTACTAAGTAAAATGTGGGGATGGAGCCAGGGCTGGGGTCTTAGTGTTAGGGTTGGGGTAAGTGTCAACCCTAACCCTAACCCTAACCCTAAAACAGCTTTCGTTAAAAAACAGATAGACTAACGGGGCGACAGGTACTTCTTTGTACCAATCTTTTGTAGGTAGTTTTGCTAATGGAAGAATGGTCGTATAGTAAGATTATTCATTCCTTTAAGCCAAATCGATTATTCAGTGTATTTTACACACAGTCATTTCATGGGATTTCGAGACAGCGAATTAGAACGATGCAAAACAAAGAGTATGCGAGAGACAGGAGGAGAAGGCACACAAGTAATTTGGCCAACCAAAGTTACCGAGGAGACGAAAGAAAAAGGCAAACCTTAACTTTTAGCGTCAAATATTCTCAAATCTGAACTTAATTCACTCGGTCTGTGAGGTAAGTATGGCTTCAATTTCTCTTTTTTATGTTTTTTTTTTTTCAGATTGGGGATCACGTTAACTCCTTTCAAGCTCAAGAATCACATTATTCCAGAAAGGACAACAGGGAAAAATATTTACCGGTAAATGGGGAGATGGTACAGAGAATGGTACAGAGAATGTATCTCCTGTACCGACAAGGAAATGAACCAGAAGTCTGGGAAAGACAACAAAGTATTTTAATGTAAGTCAAAAGGAAGTTACTTTCATAAAATTTTGGCGAAACTAATTTTCGTATATTTTCATCCCAACCATGCCAATGATGATGAAAAACAGTGTCATATACCATTAAAAAAATACACACTTTAACACACTCACTTTATTATTATTAGCAATCTACATTTACATAAAGTCCATTTCCGCCCGCAAATAGCAGGTGCTAGTTGAGGCGGGTGGAGATAATAGGTACAGCAGTCAGTAATAATAAATAAATAAATAAAATAATAATGGTTATCAAATTCATTATGAAGGAAAACTTTCTTTTCTTTTTTTCAACTACTGGTTAGCCAGTACTTGGCACTTCAATGACCTACAGATGTAGTAAGGACATGACATTGTTGAATGAAAAGAGCTCTACTGTAGATATAGTTGGTGTTTATCTGCAGTGTCCTGGGTTGAAAAATGCTCCGTTACAAGGAGTCGTGTTGTTTATCTACCTAAAGTTTTACAAAGCTACATCAGTCAATAAATATAGAACAATGTACATAATACCTTGTGGCTTTTTTTGGGGGGGGGAGGGGGTTAATTGTTGTAGCTTCTATCAAGATCCACATACATGTAACCCCTTAATGACCTCACATCCTTGACGCCATGGGCACCCTTTGCAAATTATGACATAGAAACTGTATTATTATAACTTAGAAAGGCAACAGTATTTTTTTTTTGTTTTCGGGCAAAATTTGTTCTTGTTTGATTCAGAATTTCCTTTGTTCTTAGCTCTAATATTATTAATAGGAGACTGTTTTGGTTTAACATGAGAACAGATTGTACCCACAACTTTTTCAAATTTGGCTTAATTTGCCTGTATTTGGACTCAGATGAAGGATGTTGAATACAATGATGCATGTGAATTACCCAAATTGATTCACAGGGAGAAAGACCCGACTGGACCATTCCAAAAATTAAACTTTCACAAAATGAATTGTTAAATTGTACTAGATAACACTGCACCAATATTTACCGTGTGCATGTACTTACTTTTTCTGTTCCTGTTGTAGTGTTCATGTCAGTGTCAAAGGATTTTTAGGATTCCTGTGGTGTCCAGGCTGATGGAGGTGAGTTGGAAAATTGATGATCTGTTAGTTGTTAATAGTGTTTGTCTAGTGAAGGTCTATTTTTCTTGATATAATCTTTAATCTCAAGTTGTAAGATTTGAGGTGTGAGACATTTTCTAAAATGTTAATGGAGGGATGGTGATCACATCAGACTCTGGATCAGGGGGGTCTGATTCGAGTCTCCACAGTTCCATCACTTGATTTTTTTTGACAAGAAACTGTTTTTTTACATCCCCCCTCCCCCCCCCCCCCCCCCCAACACACACAGGTCTTTAACTTTGCATTAAATGGCAACATTCTGGTGGGCAATTCTGTGATCATGGACTAGCTTTGCATCCAGGGAGGGGTGGTGGGTGGAGTTGTAATATTCACTCCATGGTGCTTCATGGTGCTTCCAACCAAGATAAGCTCTCACTGTGCAGGCCCTCTCACTTGTTTTAAGGACATAATTTTATACCTCTCCCATCCATGGGGGGGTGGGGTGGAGTTGTAATATTCACTCCATGGTACTTCATGGTGCTTCCAACCTAGATAAGCTCTCACTGTGCATGCCCTCTCGCTTGTTTTAAGGACATATACCTCTCCCATCCATGGGGTGGTGGGGTGGAGTTGTAATATTCACTCCATGGTGCTTCATGGTGCTTCCAGCCAAGATAAGCTCTCACTGTGCAGGCCCTCTCGCTTGTTTTAAGGACATATACCTCTCCCATCCTTGGGGTGGTGGGGTGGAGTTTTAATGTTCACTCCTTGATGCTTCATGCTTCTCCCATCAAGATACTGCAAGATCTTGCCGTGCAGGCCCTCTGGCTTGTTTTAAGTCCCTCTCTTGTCCTTTGGGGACGGGGTGAAGTTGCAATATTCACTCCATGGTGCTTCATGGTGCTTCCAACCAAGATAAGCTCTCGCTGTGTAGGCCCTCTGGCTTGTTTCAAGTCCTTCTTTTGGAATATTGAGTTAGTAAACCAGTAAGCTTACTGATCCCTCCTGTCTCAAGAAATTATACGGTCAATGATCCACCCCTGTCAGTGTAGTACTCAGTGTAAGAAGTTGTAGAAAAATTAATCTCCTATAGTCTGTACTTCCATGTATGCAATTACGATATGCATGAACTTAGTAGCGCTTCTTTTAAGGAAACCGTTTAGTGAGATTATGCTACTCTTCCTTTTAGGATTTGTCATTCTTTCCTAGCACGGCCTCTACATCACAGGAAGACCGTGAAAGCATATCAGGATCCACTTCCTCCAGTAAATTGAGAGTAACGCTGTTAAGCAGTGAATGGAGATCAACGAAAAGACGCTTGTCAACCATCAACCGAGAGCTGGCAATTCAGTTGGCTAAACACCCCAGCGTGGAGGTCAGTGTTTATCTTCCTCAGTGCAGTGAATAAGATAAACGAGTTGCTGCAAGTCACAATGTCCAGCTTATTGAAGCAGAAGAAATGGCAGGTTATGACAACCTAGTAGACTGGTTGTCCTCTCTACCAGACGGCCATGTTGTGGACTGTGTGATAGGACATGGGGCCATTCTTGGTGGGCAAGTGCAGGTTATTAAGCGTCACTGTAACTGCAAGTGGATTCAGGTCGTTCATACAGCTCCTGAACACAGATGGCATTTCAACTGAGAGGCGAGAAAAAGCACCAGGCTGAGGTAAAACTCTGTGAAAAAGCTGATCAAGTTGTAGCAGTTGGTCCCAAGCTGGCTGAAGCTTATCTCCGTGCCTGTGGAAAGGATCAAGATGTTCTTAATCTTAACCCAGGTATAATTCTCTGAGTTTTCTGATGGAAAACAAGCCACTGAAGACAGAAAAACATTCAGTGTTCTAGTGTTTGGACGTGGTGACAATGAAGACTTTCAGTTGAAAGGTTATGACATCACTGCTCATGCTATTACCGAGGTGAAAGACGAGCCACAGCCCTATAAGCTTTTTTTTTTTAGCTCCAAGTGGAGAAGAGGAGAAAGTGAAAGATTTGTTACTACAGCAAGGCATTGATCGCAGTCAACTAACTGTGCGTTGTTTTAATGAAAGCAGAGAGCAGCTAACCCGTTTGTTTTGTGAAGTAGGTCTTGTTATAATGCTATCACGAACTGGGGGCTTTGGTCTAGCTGCCCTTGAGGCGTTATCAGCTGGTCTGCCTGTGCTGGCCAGTGAAAACTCTGGTCTTGGAGAAGCTTTGAAGAAAGTTCCTTTTGCTTTAAGTTGTGTGGTACAATCAGAAGATCCTAAGATTGGGCCAATGCAATCAAAGCTGTCTGTGGGAAAGATCGAAAGTTAAGACTTAAAGAGGCGAAGGTTCTTCAAGAAGAGTATGCCGGGATATGCAGCTGGCAGGATCACTGTAATCACTGTACAGCGCAAACAGTAAGATTTATCTCAGCTCCAATGACACGCTCACTTTCAGGAAGATCTTAATTTATGCATGGATGGTATTTCCAACAATACACATGTACCTTGACTATGACCGTTACCATACATGTCTCTTGCATGAGAATCAACAACTCATTCGTTTTAACTGTGCGAATTATTGGTGTAGTTTAGAGCCAAGAGTGTTTCAAGTGGCATACAGTAGTGATATCCCTCAGTTCTGGCATCAACGTGCATGTTACAAGTATAACTTTCACTGTATTCAAGCTGGAAAAATCGCTCAAACACTGTAACGAAATCTGGCAATTCTGTTAATATTAACATTGATTGTCTTGCAAGCAATGAACAAAGATTTTAATTTATTCATCGGTAGTCTGCTTGGTGCACGACCGCGTCCAGAAAAATGACTAACCTTATTCAAACCAACTGGATTGTAAGGTCTGGTATAAATAAATTTCCCACGAAGAGACCTCAATTCAACTTCTTTTAATTCCTCCACAAAACAATATTCCTTTCTATTATCTGCTATGTGCATTGTTAGCAATGTGTGGTAAATGCTTGACAGACAATTCTCTCTCTCCAGAGTTAAAATTCATCGAGGTCTTGAAGACTCCATTAAACCCCAATCAGCGTCACCTCTACTTTATGTACGTACCCTATTTTAATAAAAAGACTACAACAACGTGTATTCAACTTCTCGTTATCGTTTCAGGGTTTCTGTCGCTGCCTTAAATTACTGTGGAAATGATATAAAAGCTGCTCCCTCTCGGCATTTCAACAGGTGAGTGCTTTGAGTTTATGGGAATCCTAGTTTCTTTGTGAACTGATTTTTTCCAAATTGGAAACTTGTGCAAACTTGTACTTAGTTTCTTCCTATCTCTACAGGTGATGATAGCAGGCTTTGGGATTGCCAAGTAAACTTTATTGATCATGATTCACATTTTTCTGCTCTCTTTTTTAAAGAGAAGGCGATCCACATTACTCCAATCTAAAATTATCAACGCGGACAATGGGAATCCTGGTTTCTTTGGGAACTGATTCTTTTTTTTGTAGAAATTCGACGGAGTGTATAGGCGTTGAAACGTATTTTGCGTAAACCGCTGACACTCAAACCGATATTACACAATACATCAGGGAACAGAGAAACGTAGGAATCATACAAATATAAGATTATTAACGTGGACAACGGGAATCCTGGTTTCTTTGGGAACTGATTTTTTGTGGAAATTCGACTGGGTGTATAGGCGTTGAGACGCATTTTGCGTAAACCACTGACACTCAAACCAATATTACACAATAAATCAGGGAACAGAGAAACGTAGGAATCATACAAATCTAAGATTATTAACGTGGACAACGAAAATCCTGGTTTCTTTGGGAACGGATTTTTTGTGGAAATTCGAAGGGGTGTATAGGCGTTGAGACGCATTTTGCGTAAACCGCTGACACTCAAACCGATATTACGCAATAAATCAGGGAACAGAGAAACGTAGGAATCATACCAATATAAGATTATTAACGTGGACAACGGGAATCCTGGTTTCTTTGGGAACTGACTTTTTGTGGAAATTCGACGGGGTGTATAGGTGTTGAAACGCATTTTGCGTAAACCACTGACACTCAAACCGATATTACACAATAAATCAGGAAACAGAGAAACGTAGGAATCATACCAATCTAAGATTATTAACGTGGACAACGGGAATCCTGGTTTCTTTGGGAACTGACTTTTTGTGGAAATTCGACGGGGTGTATAGGTGTTGAAACGCATTTTGCGTAAACCACTGACACTCAAACCGATATTACACAATAAATCAGGGAACAGAGAAACGTAGGAATCATACAAATCTAAGATTATTAACGTGCACAACGGGAATCCTGGTTTCTTTGAGAACTGATGTTTTGTGGAAATTCGACGGGTGTATAGGCGTTGAAACGTATTTTGCATAAATCGCTGATACTCAAACCGATATTACACAATAAATCAGGCAACAGAGAAACGTAGGAATCATACCAATCTAAGATTATTAACGTGGACAACGGGAATCCTGGTTTCTTTGAGAACTGATTTTTTGTGGAAATTCGACGGGTGTATAGGCGTTGAAACGTATTTTGCGTAAACCGCTGACACTGAAACCGATATAACACAATAAATTAGGGAACAGAGAAAAAAAACCACAAACCTATTTACAATAAGGAAACAATAAGCATATATACACTTCCGCCGTAAAAATCAAAAATATCGATGGGTAACAATAGCTGTTGAAATGTATTCTGCGTAAACCGGTGACACTCAAACTGATATTACACAATAAATAAGGGAACAGAGAAACGTAGGGATACCACTATGATTCATCGAGTACTTTTCAAATTGGAACTCATACTGGAGATAAAAATAAAAAAACCACAAGATACCCCTCTCAGTGAGGTTCTTTCCAAAGCAAAAACTTGTTCCAACTTTTTAGTTCTTTCATTATTTCTACAGGTAATGGTTGAGTGAATTTTCTTCCAGATTTTCTTACGTTTTTCCTTCATTGTCTCTAGCATGTCTAGTGTTGTTGTTTTAGATTGGACACAACACTGGGCTTTGTAGGCTTTGACTTTTATTCAGTCTTTCCATGTCAAAGCGCTGCCGCTCTGAGAAAGTATGTTTACACTTGTTTTCCTGGCCTTGTTTACAATGAATGTCAAGTTACTTTGCCTTTCTTACAAATTTACCTTTCTATGAGTGTACCAAATAACAGTTTCTGCAAGAGGCGACTACTCTCAAGGTGGTGAAATGTATGAAATAACATTATTAGATTTGGAACAAAAACCTGCCATGATAGAACATTTTTTCTCTTAAAGAAAACAATAATTATTATTCCCTGCTCTGTACATGTTGGAAGAATCATGCGATATCAGCCAGGACCCATAAAACTCTCATTCTTACCTTAGAATTCTCCATTTTTCAAAATAAGCTCACTATATGGTACAGATGCTTATATTGTTGACATTACAGCTAATCAAATGATTTGTGTTGGTTATAACAGCTAATTTATAATGCTTTCAGCTATCTGCCAAAGCAAAAGAACAAGAGTAAGAAAGTGGAAGAGGAAGATTAGGAAAACTGGACAAGAACATCATGGATAAAGCATCGGCAACACTGAAGCGAAGTACATTTACGAGTCTTTAGCCAAGAAAAATAACGGGAAAAGCTTACTCACTAAAATGTCCGTCAAAAGAAGACGCCTTTTTTCGTCACTGTTAAAGGACAAAGACCATGGAGAGGGAAGGTCATTGGAGGGGAGTACTTAATACATTTTGTTCTATCTAGAAAATCACCAAACACTATTTTTTGTCGTATTTTCAGCACGCAGCACAAAACAATATGAGAGAACAATATTAACATTTCACCAACGTAATATTTTTTAAGACTAGAAATAATCCTTAATGACTTTGAAGAGAGAGAAGAAACCTTTTGACCATAAAGCAGAATTTTTTTTGGTGGGGGGGGGGGGGGAGCGGGGCGGGGGGGGAGGTTAACCCAAGCATTGGCATTTTTTGACCAAAAGCATGGGGTAGCCCCTTTGGAAAAATGAGATTTTAAGGACTTTGAAACATTCAGTTTTTATAGTCAAAAAAGGTTTCATTTTTCTCTTTTAAAGCCAGTAAGTACTATTTCTAGTTTTTTCTATCTAAAACATTATTAAACCTTACTTCTAATCTTATTTTGAGCGAAAACAATTAATGAAAAAAATTGCATTTTTTAACCAAATGGAAAAATGACAAAAATGCGATTTTTGAGACGTTGAAAAATTTTTGTTTTTATAGTAAAAAAAGGTTTCTTTTATATCTAGAACATCATTAAACCTTATTTCTAGTCCTTTTTTGACCGAAAACAAATTTAAAACATTGCATTTTTTGACCAAAAGCATGGGTTAACCCCTTTGGAAAAATGCGATTTTTAAGACGTTGAAAAACTTTGTTCTTATGGACAAAAAAGTTTCTATTTCATCTAGAGCATCATTAAACTTTATTTCTAGTCCTTTTTTTGACCAAAAAAATAAATAAAGAAATTGAATTTTTTAACCAAAAGCGTGGGTTAACCCCTTTGGAAAAATGCCATTTTTGAGACTTTGAAAAACTTTGTTTCATAGTCAAAAAAAGGTTTTTTTTATATCTCAAACTTTATTTAGCATTATTTCTAGTCTTATTTTGACCGAAAACAAATCAACAAAAAAAATTGAATTTTTTTACCGAAAGCATGGAAAAAAACAATTTTTGGGAGTTTGAAAAATTTTGTCTTTATAATCCAAAAAAGTTTGTTTTCTATCTAGAACATTATTAAACCTTATTTCTAGTCATATTTTGACCGAAAACAAAAAAAGGGAAAATTGCATTTTTTGACCAAAAGCATGGGTTAACCCCTTTGGAATAATGCGATTTTTAGGACTTTGAAAACGTTTTCTTTATAGTCAAAAAAGGGTCTCTTTTTTCTCAACAAAAGTTATTGAGCAGCATTTCTAGTTTCATTTTGACCAAATCTAAATACAGAAAAATTTGGCATTTTTTGACCAAAAGCATGGGTTAACCCCTTCGGAAAAACGCGATTTTTAAGACGTTGAAAAATTTTGTTCTTATGGACAAAATTTCTTTTTCAACTAGAACATCATTAAACCTTATTTCTAGTCCTTTTTTTGAGCGAAAACAAATAAAGAAAAAAACTGCATATTTTGACCAAACGTTTAACCCCTTTGGAAAAATGAGATTTTTGGGACTCAAAAAAAATTTTTTTTTGAATAGCCAAAAAACGTTTCTTTGTCCTCTACAAAGTTATTAAGCATTATTTCTAGTCTTATTTCGACCAAGTCTAAATAAAGAGAAATTTGGCATTTTTTGACCAAAAGCATGGCTTAACCCCTTTGAAAAAATTCTACTTTTGGGATTTTGAAAAATTTTGTTTTTATAGTCAAGAAAGGCTTCGTTTTACCTCAAAAAGGCTTCTTTTTTACCTTGAGCATTATTTCTAGTCTTATTTTGACCAAAAACAAATAAAATGCCATTTTTGAAACGCTGAAAAAATTTTGCTTTTATAGTCGGAAAAAAGTTTGTGTTCTATCTACAACATCATTAAACCTTATTTCTAGTTCTTCTTTGACCGGAAACAAATAAAGAAAAAAATTCAATTTTTTGAGCAAAAGCATGGGTTAACCCCTTTGGAAAAATGCCACTTTTGAGACTTTAAAAAATTTCATTTTTATAGTCCAAAACAGTTTCTTTTCTATCTCAAACTTTATTGAGCATCATTTCTAGTTTTATTTTGACCAAATCTAAATACAGAAAAATTTGTCATTTTTTGACCGAAAGCATGGGTTAACCCCTTTGGAAAAATGCGATTTTTGAGACGTTGAAAAATTTTGTTCTTATGGTCAAAAAAAGTTTCTTTTCTATCTAGAACATTATTAAACGTTATTTCTGGTCCTTTTTTGACCGAAAACAAATAAAGGAAAAAGATTAAATTTTTTGACCAAAAGCGTGGGTTAACCCCTTTTGAAAAATACGGTTTTTGGGACATTGAAAAAATTTGTCTTTATAGTCAAAAAAAGTTTGTTTCCTATCACAAACTTTATTTAGCATTTTTTAAGTCTTATTTTGACAGAAAACAAATATAGAAAAAAATAGCATTTTTTAAGCAGAAGCATGGGTTAACCCCTTTGGAAAAACACGATTTTTGGGACTTGGAAAAATTTTGTCTTTATTACCAAAAAAAGTTTTTTTCTGTCTAGAACATTATTAAACCTTATTTCCAGTCTTATTTTGACCGAAAACAAAAATTGAAAAAAAACTGGATTTTTTGACCAAAAGCATTGGTTAACCCATTTGGAAAAATGGGATTTCTGGGACTTTGAAAAATTTTGTTTTTATAGTCAACAAAACTTCCTTTTCTGTCTAGAATATTATTAAACGCAATTTCTAGTCTTATTTTGGGGGAAAACAAATAATGAAAAAAATTGCATGTTTTGACCAGAAGCATGGTTTAACCTCTCTGGAAAAATGAGATTTTTGGGACTTTGAAAAAGTGTTTTGTTAATTGTCCTTAAAAGTTTCTTTGTTCTCTACGAAGTTATTAAGCATTATTTCTAGTCTTATTTCGACCAGATCTAAATAAAGAAAAATTTGGTATTTTTTGACCAAAAGCATGGGTTAACCCCTTTCGAAAAATACGATTTTAAAAACTTTGAAACATTAAGTTATTATAGTCAAAAAAGGGTTTTTTTTTAATCTCCAAAGACAGCAAGTACTATTTCTAGTCTTGTTTTGACCAAAAACAAATAAAGAAAAAAAGTCCATTTTTTGACCAAAAGCATGGGTTAACCTCTTTGGTTAAATGCGATTTTTGGGACTTTGAAAAATTTTGTTTTTTAGTCAATAAAGGTTTCTTTTCTATCTAGAACATTATTAAACCTTATTTCTAGTCTTATTTTGACCAAATCTAAATAAAGAAAAAATTGGCTTTTTTGTACCAAAAGCTTGGGTTAACCTATTTGGAAAAATGCGATTTTAAGGACTTTGAAACATTCAGTTTTTACAGTCAGAAATGATTTTTTTTTTCTCTACAGACTCATTAAGTATTTTTTCTAGACTTGTTTTGACCGAAAACAAATAAAATAAATTTGGTGACTGAATGACCTAATTTTATTAGTATTAATTTATAAATAGTTATAAGTAATATTATTTATTAATAGAGAACAGAAACAAGTTTACTTTATTCAATAAACTTCTCTTTTTATTTAATAAATTTCTGTTTTCTTCAGTACGTGAACCCTGTACTTCCTAAACACTTGATTTGATATAAACAGTTGTTTACCATCTAAAATAGCCGATTACCTCCTAAGCACCTGAATTGATATAAAAAGCTGCTTACCATCTAAAATAGCCGATTTAGAGGTCTTTGAACCTCCTTAATGCCTGATTTGATGTAAACAGCTGTTTACAATATAAAATAGCCCATTTTTAGGTCTCTCAACCTCCTAATTGAGCTGATACTAAAATCATGGGCTAACCCCTTTGCAAATGTTAAATATTGCGACTTTGTCAAAACGATATCTTTATAGCATGGAAAGGCTTGTTATATAACAAAATTACTACAAAACATCATTCTAGATATAAACCAAGCCTTTTCTGGCTATAAACAAGGCACCACATTGGGTTTTACAAAAGGAGTTAACCTTTGATTTTGGTCAAAAAATTGAAAATTTTGTTTTCTGTTTTGTTGGTCAAAATAGATCTATATATAATGTTTGGTAATATTTTAAGGTATTCAGAAATTCTAAGTTTACTTGGCCTAATCGAAAGAAAGCGAAAACTTCAAGGTTTTGACCAAATCCATGGGTTGTCCCTTTGAAGAAACACTTGAAGAACTAACGTGTTAACTTTGAAGTCTATTACTATAGAAATCAGAGGGACTTACATGTTCTATAAGATTATTTTAATGATCTAAATAGGATTACTGCTTGCCACTCTAGTTTACAGCAGTCTGCATAACTTTAAGTAAATGCATTAAATGAAATGAAGTTGTGGAATAAATGTAGCAGCTGGGTGAAAAACCTGCCCGTACCTCCACTTGCTCCTGGAAGAAAAAACCCCTGGCTAGTTGTACCATGTTTTTATGGTCTCCTATATAGGGAAGACCGAGTATTCTAAAACTAGTTACAGAATAGTAAGATATCTTGAGCCAAAAAACCCCATAATTTTAATGGTTATCTGTCCCTTAAGACATCATGGTTTCCAAGCATGCCAAATGAGTTGATCTATTTCTATGAATAAATGTACTTCAAACCATCATGGATCTCGAAATCTGCCAGAGTTCAATGTTCGTACTACAACTTTGTGGGAAAAAAGAGAAACCTTTTTTGACTATAAAAAAAGCCAAAAATCGCATCTTCCCAAAAGGATTAACCCATGCTTTTGGTCCAAAAAATGCCAATTTTTATTTCGTTTCGGTCAAAACAAGACTAGTAATAGTTTTACTTAATGACTTTGTGGAGAAGAAAGAAACCTTTTTGAGTATTAAAAAAAAAAAAGAATTTTCCAAATTCTAAAAAATCACATTTTTCCAAAGGGGTTAACCCCTGTCTATAAGCAAAAAATGCCAATTTCGTCTTTATTTAGATTTATCAAAATAAGACTAGAAATAATGCTTAAAGACTTTGCAGACAAAAAAGAAACCTTTTTGGACTATAAAAAGCAAAATTTTCAAAAGTCTAAAAATTCGCATTTTGCCAAAGGGGTTAACCCACGCTTTTGGTCCGAAAAATGCCAATTTTTTCTTTATTTGTTTTTGGTCAAAACAAGACTAGAAATAATACTTAACGCCTTTGTAGAGAAAAAGGAAACCTTTTTTTGACTATAATAAGCTGTCCCAAAAATTGCTTTTTCCAAAGGGGTTATCCCACACTTTGGTCACAAAATGCCAATTTTTTTTGTTTATGCTGATTATTTTAATGAAAATTAGACTTGAAATAATGCTTATTGACTTTGCAGAGAAAAAAGAAACCTGTTTTGAATATAAAAACAGAATTTTTCAAAGTCCAAAACATCCGCTTTTCCAAAGAGGTTAACCCATGCTTTTGGTCAAAATATGGCAATTATTTGGTTCATTTAAATTTTGTCAAAATAAGACTAGAAATAATGCTTGGCGACTTCGCAGAGAAAAAAGAAACCTGTTTTGACTATAAAAAATAAAGGTTTTCAAAGTCCAAAAAATCGCACTTTTTCAAAGGGGTTAATCCATGCTTTTGGCCAAAAAATGACATTTTTTTCTTTACTTAAATTTGATCAAAATAAGACAAGAAATAATGCTTTCTGATTTTACAGTGAAAAAAGAATCCTTTTTTGACCTTAAAAAAGCATTTTTCAAAGTCCAAAAAATGGCCTTTTTTTCAAAGGGATTAACCCATGCTTTTGGCCAAAAAATGCCAATATTTTCTTAATTTAAATTTGATCAAAATAAGCCTAGAAATAGTGCTTTCTGACTTTGCAGAGAAAAAAGAAACCTTTTTTGACCATAAAAATCAGCATTTTTCAAAGTCCAAAAAATCGCACTTTTTGAAAGGGATTAATCCATGCTTTAAAAAAATGCCATTTTCTTCTTTACTTAGATTTGACCAAAAAAGAGTAGAAATAATGCTTCGTACATTTGCAAAGAAAAAAGAAACATTTTTGACTATAAAAAACACAATTTTTCAAAGTCCAAAAAATCGTATTTTTCCAAAGGGTTAACTCATGTTTTTAAGCACAAAATGCCAATTATTTTCTTTATTTACCATTGATCAAAATAAGTGTGGAAAAAATGCTTAGTTTCCAAAGGGTTAACTCATGCTTTTAACCAAACATAGCTAATTTTTTCTTTATTTACAATTGATAAAAAAAAAAACAAAAGACTAGAAAAAATTCTTGGTGACTTTGCAGAGAAAAAAAAACCCTTTTTACTATAAGAAACAGAGTTTTTAAAGTTCAAAAAATCAATTTTTTTCAAAAGGGTTAACCCATGCTTTTGGTCAAAAAACGTCAATTTTTTTGTTGATGTAGATTTAGTGAAAATTAGACTTGACATAATGCTTAGTGACTTTCCACAGGAAAAAAGAAACCTTTTGGACTGCAAAAAACATAATTTTTCAAAGTAGAAAAAATCGTATTTTTTTCCAAAGGGTTTAATCCAGGCTTTTGATCAAAAAATGCCAAATTCTTCATTATTTAGATTTGGTCATAATAAGACTAGAAAAAATGCTTAGCGAGATGCAGAGAAAACAGAAACCTGTTTTGACTATAAAAAAACAGCATTTTTCAAAGTCCAAAAAGTCCCATTTTTTTTCAAAGGGGTTAAACCATGCTTTTGGCCAAAAAATGCCAATATTTTCTTAATTTAAATTTGATCAAAATAAGCCTAGAAATAGTGCTTTCTGACTTTGCAGAGAAAAAAGAAACCTTTTTTGACCTTAAAAAACAGCATTTTTTAAAGTCCAAAAAATCGCACTTTTTGAAAGGGATTAATCCATGCTTTTGGCCAAAAAATGCCATCTTCTTCTTTATTTAGATTTGATAAAAAAAAAGACTAGAAATGATGCTTAATTACTTTGAAGAGAGAAAAGAAACCTTTTTGACTATAAAAAACAAAATTTTTCAAAGTCCAAAAAATCGCATCTTTTTTCAAAGGAGTTAACCCATGTTTTTGGCCAAAACGTGCCAATTTTTTAATTTAAATTTGATCAAAATAAGCCTAGAAACAATGCTTTCCGACTTTGCAGAAAAAAAAAACCTCTTTGACCTTAAAAAACAGAATTTTTCAAACTCCAAAATATCGCACTTTTTCAAAGGGGTTAATCCATACTTTTGGCCAAAAAATGCCATTTTTTTCTTTATTTAGATTTGATCAAAATAAGACTAGAAATAATGCTTTCTGACTTTGATGAGAAAAAAGAAACCTTTTCTGGCTTTAAACAACACAATTTGTGAAAATACAAAAAATCGCTTTGTTTCAAAGGGGTTAACCCATGTTTTTGGTCAAAAAATGCCAGTTATTTGGTTTATTTAGATTTGGTCAAAATAAGACTAGAAATGATGCTTAGTAACTTTGCAGAGAAAAAGGAAACATTTTTGACTACAAAAAACAAAATTTTTCAAAGTCCAAAAAATCGTATTTTTCCAAAGGGTTAACTCATGCTTTTAAGCACAAAATGCCAATTATTTTCTTTATTTACCCTGATCAAAATAAGTCTAGGAAAAATGCTTAGTGAATTAACAGAGAAAAAAGAAACCTTTTTTCAAAGACCAAAAAATCGCATTTTTCTAAAGGGTTAACTCATGCTTTTAACCAAAAATGGCTAATTTTTTCTTTATTTACAATTGATCAAAAAAAGACTAGAAATAATTCTTAGTGACGTTGCAGAGAAAAAAGAACCTTTTTTTTACTATAAAAAACAGAGTTTTTAAAGTTCGAAAAATCAAATTTTTCAAAATTAACCCATGCTTTTGGTCAAAAAAAGTCAATTTTTTTGTTGATGTAGATTTAGTGAAAATTAGACTTGACATAATGCTTAGTGACTTTCCACAGGAAAAAAGAAACCTTTTGGACTATAACAAACATAATTTTTCAAAGTAGAAAAAATCGTATTTTTTTCCAAAGGGTTTAATCCAGGCTTTTGATCAAAAAATGCCAAATTCTTCATTATTTAGATTTGGTCATAATAAGACTAGAAAAAATGCTTAGCGACATGCAGAGAAAAAAGAAACCTGTTTTCACTATAAAAAACAGAGTTTTTCAAAGTCCAAAAAGTCCCATTTTTTTTCAAAGGGGTTAACCCATGCTTTTGACCAAAAAATGCCAATATTTTCTTAATTTAAATTTGATCAAAATAAGCCTAGAAATAATGCTTTCTGACTTTGCAGAGAAAGAAAAAACCTTTTTTGTCCTTAAAAAATAAAATTTTTGGAAGTCCAAAACATCGCACTTTTTGAAAGGGGTTAATCCATGCTTTTGGCCAAAAAATGCCACTTTTTCGTTACTTAGATTTGATCAAAATAAGACTAGAGATAATTCTTTCTGATTTTGCAATAAAAAAAGAAACCTCTTTTGACCTTCAAAAACAGCATTTTTCAAAGTCCAAAAAAATCGCATTTATTTTCAAAGGGGTTAACCCATGCTTTTGGGCAGAAAATGCCAATATTTTCTTTATTTAAATTTGATCAAAATAAGTCTTGAAATAATGCTTCCTGACTTTGCAGAGAAAAAAAAAACCTTTTTTGACCTTAAGAAACAGCATTTTTAAAAGTCCAAAAGATCGCTTTTTTTTTCAAACGGGTTAACTCATCCTTTTGGTCAAAAAAGGCCAATTATTTGGTTTATTTAGATTTGGTCAAAATAAGACTAGCAATAATGCTTTCTGACTTTGATGAGAAAAAAGAAACCTTTTTGACTAAAGGAAAAAAAAACATTTTTTTCAAAAGGGTTAAGTTATGCTTTTGGCCAAAATATGCCAAATTCTTCTTTATTTAGATTTGGTCAAAATAAGACTAGAAATAATGGTTAGCGACTTTGCAGAGAAAAAAGAAACCTGTTTTGACTTTAAAAAAAGGAAGTTTTTAACGTCCAAAAAATCCTCTTTTCCAAAGGGGTTAGCCCATGCTTTGGGTCAAAAAATGCCATTTTTTTCCTCCATTTAAATTTGGTCAAAATAAGACTAGAAATATTGCTTAATTACTTTGAAGAGAGAAAAGAAACCTTTCGGACTATATAAAAGAGAATATTTCAAGTCCAAAAAATCGCATTTTTTTCAAAGGGGTTAACCCATGCTTTTGGCCAAAATTTGATCAAAATAAGCCTAGAAATAATGCTTTCTGACTTTGCAGAGAAAAAAGAAACCTTTTTGACCTTGAAAATAGAATTTGTCAAAGTCCAAAAACTCGCACTTTTTCAAAGGGGTTAACCCATAATTTTGGCCAAAAAATGCCATTATTTTTCTTTATTTAGATTTGATCAAAATAAGACTAGAAATAACGCTTAGCGACTTTGCAGAGAAAAAAGAAACCTGTCTTGACTATAAAAAACAGAATTTTTCAAAGTCCAAAAAATCCGCTTTTCCAAAAGGGGTTAACCCATGCTTTTGGTCAAAAACTGCCAAATTTTTGTTTACGTAGATTTAGTGAAAATGAGACTTGAAATAATGCTTAGTGACTTTCCACAGGAAAAATAAACCTCTTTTACTATAAAAAACAGAATTTTTGAAAGTCCAAAAAATCGAATTTTTTTCCGAAGGGTTTAATCCATGCTTTTGGCCTAAACATGCAATTTTTTTTTATTTAGATTTCATCAAAATAAGACTAGAAGTAATGCTTTCTGACTTTCAGAGAAAAAAGAAACCTTTTTTGACCTTAAAAAAGATAATTTTTCAAAGTCCAAAAAATTGCACTTTTCCAAAGGCGTTAACCCATGCTTTTAGTCCAAAAATGCCACGTTTTCGTTTATTTAGATTTGGTCAAAATAAAAAACAGAATTTTTCAAAGTCTAAATAATCGCACTTTTCCAAAGGGGATAACCCATGCTTTTGGTCAAAAAATGCCAATTTTTTGGTCATTTAGATTTGGCCAAAATGTAGTATCAGCTTTATTCGCAATTTAAGTGCTCTTATCTGAGGACTTCAGGCTATATGACCAGGAAATATACTCTGTACACCATCGAAAACGTCCTCATAGCTACTCTACAGAAGGTAGTTTCCACAAAAAATTCTGTAAAATGAATACTTGGCTGGATTCTCTGTCTTCGACTCAATTATCAGGTAAGTCCAATTCACACTGAGGTGACAGAATAATGCCAGACACATTGTGCAGTTCATGATCTGCATTGACAAAGGCTGCCCTAAAAAGAAGAGAAAAAACAATCAGTTAAAAAACAGTGACAAAATGTATCACAAGAGTTGTGCTTCTAGTCACCCTTAGGGTGATTTGTCCTTTTTTCCATGAAAACCATGGAGTGTTTATTCATAAAGAAAGCTACAGAGATAAAGCTATACGTCTTGAGAGAATAATCAGTTCAAAAATTAAAACTTAAGTGACATGCAACTAATCCATGGTACTGGGTGGATAACATAACAATAATGGCTTCTCCATTTCAGCTCTGCTCTTTCCCTCAAACAGGGTTGTCAAAATGTTTTGAAGTAGACAGCTGAGTTGTCAAAGTAAGTGACCAGTCCAGGGATATTTTATTTAAAAAACGCCATCCGTAAAGAAATGCCAAGCCCAGTAGCCTGCTGGTACTAACCAAGAAGGCATCGATTTTCGTCGGCAGCCAGCTACTTTTGACAACCCTGCTCAAGGCAGGTCAGTTTCAAGACAAGATACAGAAGATAAAAATTCTCAAACAGTTGTGATTTGCCCTTCTCAACTAGTAAAACAAAGAAATGGATATTAAGTTACAGACACATACAGGACCTTCTCTGTTCTATGTTTGAAGAAAAGAAACATCTATTTGTCTGCTTAATATTAAGTGTCTGCTTAATATGGGGCCAAGTCACTTACCATCAATCCAAAGTGCCTTCAAAATCAGAAAAACAATGGCAATGGCTTCTCTTTGTCATCTCTGCTTTTTTCGCCACAGCAGACAAGCAGTCTTGTCCCCACAATCCTTCTAATTTGAAAATAAAATATAAAATATTAACCCTCCAAGTTGCGACCATTTTGGTCGCCATGGCGCCTAAAATTTTGGAGCTGGCAACTTCATTTGTAAAAAGTCTTCCTTAACCAAAAGAGTTGGTTTCCAAATGGCGATTGAGTAAAAACTTTGACTTAGAGGGTTGAAGATTATAACAAGTACAAAGATACAATGTTTCAATTAAAATCAATGTTTTAGTCAAACAGAAGTGTGCCTCCACCAAATTGCATTTGATAAGGAGTCTGCTATTCCTACTGATAATTCTGCTGTTTGTTCACTGCTATAATAAGTATTGTCCTCCAAAAACGTCTGCAAGAACAATAACGATAGCCATAATCAATGTAGATAGCTCAAGGGACTTGCACTGATCACAATCACAACAGGGGCAGAGGAAAAGTCTGCATAAGTACTGACTGACTTAGAAGGCATGTTGGGTATCCTGAATTTCTTGGAGTTGGGTGGCAGGTTCTTCCAATGGGCAGGTTGACACCACAGCAAAAAGGGAAGGCATTAAGGATGCTTTTGTAGTTAAGCACTACAACTAGGGAAGAACAGTTAGTATGAGTGACTGGTTTCCATACTTACTGGTTTATTGGTTGGCCGGTTCTATGATTTCTGATATCGTGTTATGTAGATTACGTGACACCGGTTTCTGCCGAAACAGTTCATCGGCCAAGCACCACTACACCTTCCACAAGTTCAGCTTTCATTGGAATCCGGCCATACTCAAGCATCCAGCCACCATAAGGAATCCAGTTTCATACAAGTAGTATCTTCCACAAGTTTCCAGTCAGTTATCTGGAATGTATAGGGATCAGAGTGGAGTTGTGGATCCATGATGACGACAAACGAAGAAGAACAGTCAGTATGAGAACTGACTGAGTGGGTGTGTTATTAAATCAGGTGTTTAGGAGGTCCATAGAGCAATCAGCATCACAATGTATCACAAAATACTTGTTTAACAGCTTTTTCCAACTTTAAAACCATGTAATGTCAATTCTCAATGAAAGGTATTAGACAGTTATTAATCCAAAAAATTGAATTAAGTCACATACCTGATCGACAAATCTAGGGTACATGGTGGAGGGAAAAAAGCAACAGTGGTTCAGCCTCCATACCCGCTCCGCTTTCTTCCACATGACAAGTGAGAAAATCCTACCACCACACTCCTTTTAATAAATGATATATGAAATTATGATAACAAGTACATTTACAAAAGTCAATATTTAAATTCAAATCAATGTGTCATGTCAAAAAGTGTGCTGAGATTGAAAAAACAACAACCGCCATAGATCAAGCGTCTCTTAATCCCACTTATAAATCTGCTGTATGTTGACGGCTGTAAACTGTGTTCCTTCAAGGATTTGAGCAAGAGTGATAATGATAGCCATAATCAAATGAAGACAGGTAAATGGTCATGCAGTGACCAAAATCACAACAGGAGTAGAGAAACAGTCAGTTTGAGTACCAACTTATTTGGGTATCCTGGGTTTACCAGGTCCACACTACAGCAATAGGGCAAGCACACGGGATGCCTTTGTAGTTGAACACTACAAATAGGGAATAACAGTTAGCATGAGTTTCTGGTTTCTATACTTACTGGTTTGTAGGTTGACCGGTTCTATGTTTGCTGATCTCTCGTGGCATGTAGATTATTAAGAGTGGGTTCTTTGAGACGATCCGAATGAGGATAAGTGATGTGAGATCACTCAGATCACGGTAGATCAATAATGAACTGATGACTCCACTCTGAACAAAAATTCATTGGTTCATTTGATCTACCATGATCCAAGTGGTCTGGGAACTCCTATCCTAGTAAATCCTTATCATCCCAAAGGTCAATGCACCCCAAGTGACACCGGTTTCTGTCGCAACAGTTCATCGGCCAAACACCACTACACCATATCCACAAGTTCAGCTTTCATTGGAATCTAGTCATACACAAGCAACCAGCAACTGTAAGGAATCCAATCTCATACTGGAATGTATGGGGCACCTGTGTAAAGAGAAGTGCAGGTGTGGTTATTTACTTGGTGGCCAGTTCAATGAGATTGGTGGAGTTTTTTTGCTGCATCTGTAGCTCATTCTTCAGAAGATCTCCAACTCGCTCATTTGTCCTTTTCCCACTGAGTGGCTTCTACTACAGCTGTAGGTGCTTTCATCATGTTTTTTCTAATGAAGTTTTAAAATGTTGTGTTTTACAAGGCAGAGTTGTTAACCCTGCACTAAACGTCCAACCTGGAGGACCAGGGTGCTGTTTAGTCTGGCCCTTCTACCTTGGAGCAATCTGGCATAATTCAACCTGCCAGGAGCATACATGTAAGCTCCCACCATCATAGCTCTAGTGGTCCCCAGGGCACGCAAGCCTCCTCGCCACGTCAAGGCACAGCACCAGGGGAGGTAAGACCTACATGTATTAATCCTTCTTAAATGCTTTACAGCACTTCCATTCTGCCTTTGGTTTGACCATTGGTGAATCTATCTGAGACTGATGTTTTAAAGCTAAATTACTTTTCAACATACTATCCCATCATCTCTGTAGTGTTCTTACCAAGATGTTCCACAATGGGGGTCCACAGAACCCATAGAGAGACGCTGAAAAGGGGTCATGAGGGAGAAGAGCACGTCACAATTTTCAGATACATGTACAGTTAACTCAATCCTTTACTCACAGGTCTGAGTAAGAGTAGATAACTCATACATTAATCCAATTTTACATACACTTAATTCAACGTTTTACAGCTGTGAGTTAGAGTAAAGACGCCATAACCAATTAAATTTTGGCTAACATTATAAGGAAATGTATGTATGTTTTTGTTTTCTTCCTTCCTTCCTTACACCCGTGGGACCCCTTGGGCTAATTATAGTATTAACGGCATTTCCAGAAAAAGTATAAACACTGGTAAGAACACTGTCTGATAAAGGGTTAGTGTCCCAAAATTTTATTGTCCCATAGGTTACTTGTAGCACAAACACTCCAGGGGTTGGGAGATTTCTTGAAATTTATACAGTCAAATGCTCTTTGTCTCCCAGCAGAGTTTCCCCCAAAAATTCAGTAATAATTTATGGAAGACTGGGAGGATTTTTCTGTCTTTGTCTCAAGAGAAAATAAAACAATTTAACAAGTAAATATCATCTGTTAAAAACTGATTACTATCAATTTGATTGGTCAGACGATTTTTCTCAAAAGTGATAATAATTATTATGTCACACCAAAGGCACAGTGTACAAGAATACTTAAGGATAGTTTACCAGCTATGTTGCATATAATCACATCCCTGATGAACAATAAATTCCTTTAAATCTAACACGTTCGCAAGTGTGTGGAAAATTGCAAAAGTGACTTGTATTTTTAAAGATGGCGATGATGGAAACCCATGTGACAATTAATCAGCCCATATCACTATTACCGGTATTATCCAAAGTAAATGAAAGGTTGGCTCACAGAATTTGTCACGTTCTTAGAAGATAACAACAAGCTAGCACAATTCCAAAGTGGCAATCATAAACACCATTCCACTGAAACGGATCTTCTGTCTGTAACTGATGGCCTACACTGTATGAAAAGCTATGGATGAAAAGAAAATCTCAATGTTGGTGTTGATGGACATGTCAAAAGCCTTTGACAGTATAAACCTCAACACGTTGTTAGAAGTATTTAAACTTCGTAGCCTTGGTGTGTCTCCATCAGCACTGGAATGGATAGTATGTTTCTATTGGGGATGTGGTTTTGCAGTCTCTCCCAGTTGATTATATATGGAGTTCAATGGGGTCCATTCTTGGCCCTGTTCTGTTTACTTTTTATATAAATGATTTATTAAACAATTCGCCCCTGAGCCGCCCGTAACCGCAAATGAATGCTGGTCCATGTGCTTCTACTGCTGGTGACATCATCAGTTTTAACGGTCATGGACAACTTGTGACTGCTAACTTGCGCAGAGTGAAGAGATCTTTCAAACCATACCAGAATGAGCACAATTCAGTCAAGGACACCGCAGAAAAAGCCAAAAAACCATGCATGTAACATCGACCTGAAAATTTCCATGAAAATCTTGTTCCACTACCAACCTACCTTTCCTTTCATCTAATTCTAGGATCCTAATTTAAGCTTTCCCAAAAAACTTTCCCACCAAAATGAAGCCTACTGAAAGCCCAGCATGAGAAAAAAAAAATAGACAAGAAAAGCGAAAAAAGAGGGGAGGAGAGAAATAGAAAAGTGAAAGTCAAGACTGCTGTGTCACTTTTAAACCCATGTGCTTCTACTGCTTGTGACATCATCAGTTTTAATGGTCCTGGACAACTTGTGGCCGCTAACTTGTGCAAAGTGAAGAGATCTTTCAAACCATACCAGAATGAGCACAATTCAGTCAAGGACACAGGAGAAAAAGGCAAAATTCCATGTAATATTGACCTGAAAATGTCCATGAAAATCTTGTTCCACTGCTACCCACCTACCCTTCCTTTCAGTTAATTCTAACATCCTAAAAGCATTTCTAAAAACCTTTCCCACGAAAATCAAGCCTACTAAATGCCCAGCAAGAGAAAAAAATGAGGCAAGAAAAGCGAAAAAAGAGGGAAGGAGAGAAAGAGAAAAGTACAGTGCAGGCCAGAACTAAGCAAAGCAAAATATACCTGTAATACAAGGTGTATGCGTCAGGAAAGACGACTCAATTGCGTCAGGCTGGATGTGTCCGTGCGTCGTCTGAGCTGATGAGCCGATGCATGTGCTCTGAAATGCATCAGTGCGCATTAAGACTAATTAGTATGTATGACCTAGCTCTTTGTGTAGAGGTGTTATGTGTCGGTGAATGATCAACAAGCTTAAAACTGGTGGATCGACCTGGTGCAAGCTGAAGAAAATTTAGATGCAAAACGCCAAGTGCAACTTTCGCTACATATATTTCGATCACATATTTCACGAATCAAGGAAACAGTCACGTTTTACACAATCAAAACCAAGCTAACGTAACAATTATGCGGAAGGAAACATCACTCACAAAATTATCTTGAGTTTGTGTTGAAGGAACTTCACAACATGACAATCAACATCAAAAATCGAACCTCCGATTGGCACATGCTCACGTCAACAAAACTTTCCTTGTGATGACCAAATTCGCATCGATAACATTGTCATAGAAAGCAAGACTTCAGGATTGAACTTGAAAAAAAATGCATAAAAGATCTTGAGGTACAATCCTTTGCGTTATCACAAATCCACAAGGCACGTGCTCGAAAATAACATTCACCGGGGCTGAATCTAAATTCCTGTCGCTTTTTAGTAACATTTTCTTTCACAACACCATTGACATCATCACTTATCAGTCTGGGTAACAAGCGCTTAATGGAAAATTCTTTTCCAGTAATAATCGCCATCAGCCGGAAAAGAGTACACATTCATTCAAGTAAGCAGGGAAACAATCAGCCAGAGATTTCTTCTGGATCTATTAATCCCCAGCCCCCGGCTCTCGATCACAGCCCTAAGGCAGTCTTATTGTTGGGAGAAATTGGATGAGGGTCACTATTGTGGAATAAAGTTAGGCTTCCAGAACAAAAAGACACCCTATTCGAGATGCTAAAATTAATAGTGAACTATTTATCTTGTTTAAGACTCAAGACCTTACAAACCATACCACGTTAGGTGGCTCATGACTGTTTTGGACAAATACTGTACAGGTCATAACTAAGCGAACAATGCAAAGAGTGCACCTGCAGGTACAGGTGTATTTATTACATTTCATCTCACCTGTGTGGCAAAAATGTCCTTGCTGTTGTTCACATAAGTGATTGAATGTCTTTGACTGACTGTGTCCTTTACCAAAATAAAAATAATATTATTCACTGATGAAAATTCAACCTGGAAAGGGAAAAAGAAAAGTAATATGTAAACCCATCACTTCTGAACCACCTGAGCAGATCCACCAGTACAGGTACTTGGGAGATGATCAGTTTCAACAGTCATAGACAACTTTAACAAAAAAAAAATTGGTGCACACAGTGTTCTCCTTATTAGAAGGTAACCCAGTACTTGACACTAACTTTTTTGGACACTAGGCAATGGGCTAGCAAGTGAAATAAATCACTAGCCCAAGAGGACAAGTCACTGATCAAAAAAAGAAGAAAGAAAGCACAGAAAAAATATACCCAGGGGGCAAGGAGCCACTCTACTCCTTCCAGTGTCCAGTCTATAAACTATACATTTTAAAACGAAATGCAAACGAATAAACACTCGCTGTGTTGTCTCTGTTTGTTTTCAGTTCTTTTCTAATACAGTCAATACATTTTATCAACATCCAACTGTAAACTGGAGAGACAATAAATGGAAATTTTCTGTTTCTGTGATAAAAACATAGTTGGAATTTGCATCTCTTAGCACTACTATTTGAGTACACACACAGCCACAAGTTCCACAAAACATTTTTTCTGCTAATGAATCCCAGCCAAAAATATGTTTCTTTCAACCTTCGCGGATCTAGAAAACGATGACCTATTGCATCTCTTTCTCTTCATGCTGTGTGTATGGTCCTCTGATAAACAAAGAAAATCTGCCTAAGAATCATCAGCCATTGAAGTAATCTCTCTTGTAGACGCGCAAAAAAATTTCAAAATCAGGCGCACCTGTGATGGATTTCACCCAGCCCAGCAGGGCTTCTGATATTTTGCAGAAAAAAAAGCAAAATTTCGCGGGATTTTCAGGGTCCAATTCACGGAAACATCGGCCAATCTCGCGGGATTTTCGCAGGAAAAAGTAAAAATTCACGGAAAAATCGGCCTACGGGACGCATACCATGAATTAGTTTGTGTCTTTAAAATTTTATGCATAAGGAATGCAGGACCTATAGGTATAGAGCCTGTAACAAAATCACTGCACTGACCACAACCCTCCAAGTTGCGACCATTTTAGTCACCATGGCGCCTAAAATTTTGAAGCTGGCGACCTGATTTGTAAAAAGGTCTCCCTAAACTAAAAGAATTGGTCGCCAAATGGCGACTAAGCAAAAACTTTAACTTGGAGGGTTGGACCATGGCAACATGGACCTAGAAATGAGTTGATTACCCACCAAGAGCTTTACTTGAAGGAAAATGCAAATCTCAGACACTTGAAGACTCCACTAAGATACATCTACCACTGTGCTTAAGCTTGTCAGAAAATTGGAGGATGACTGAATGCCTAAAGACATCCTCTATGGAGAGCCTCCAGTCAGCTGGCAATCTGTTGGCTGTTCACTGTTTCAGAGGGGTGTACCTGCAAAAACAAAGTAAGCTACAGTACAGGCCAGAACTAAGCAAAAAATGCAGACACAAAACTGACGCAACGGATGCATCAGCTCGGATGAGGGTGTCAGGAAGGAAAAAATTTTTCTTTTCTCATTCACTGCGACAGTCCTTTGAGGTGCATTGTTGAAAAAAAAAACAAACAAATTCTTGGGTTTGAAGAAGCTTAATAGTTGCTCATTCTAAGGAACTTTTCATGAGGAACTTCAGCCGTGATTAATCGAGCTACTGTAAATTTGCTCGGCATCCTACTTTTTTATGTGTTCATACACCTGTAAAATAAAAGGCATTCTTAAAAGAGCTGAAAAATTAATTAGAGCTCTTATTTTGAAAGCGGCAAAATCGGCATGAAATAAAAAATTAATTATTTAGCAATTACTGAATGAGGCTGAGTGGGATATGAAAAATTATGCAGATTGAGGTGGATGATACCATTTGAGATCTGCATAATTCTTCATATCCTACTAAAGCCTAGAAATCCTAGAATTTTATTTTCAAGCACTTGCCTTGCCGATTTGTGGTAACGCAGTGGATTGTACCTCAAGATCTGTTGGTTAAAGTTGGAACTCTCCTTTTCATTCCTTAAGTGTCGCTACCTATGACAAAGTGTCATTGATGCAAATTTGGTCATCACAAGGAAAATTTCATTTATGAAAGCAAGTGCCGTCGTATGAGGTTCGACTTTTGATGTCCAATGTCATGTTGCAAAATATGACTGTTCCTCAATTCATGATCGAAAAAGATGTGCATCGGGTATTGTATTGTAAAATTTGAGTTTCAATAATAAGTGAAAGTTGCACTTGGCATTTTGCATGTAATTTTTTTTTTTTTGATTCCCCAGTTTGAAGCTTGTTGACCATTCACTGACATATAACACCTCAAAACAAAGAGGTAGCTCACATACTAATGAGTCTTAATGTGCACTGATGCATTTCAGGGCAGTCATGTGTGCTCATCAACTTTTGTCTCATCAGCAACTGACTTGTATTTCCAAACACATATTACACATATATTTTGGTTTGCTTAAAATCCTTCTAATCTGAGCCTAAATGTAGACACCACCATCCAGCCTGTGTTAGCAAGCTGGAAAATTGAACAAGAACTGAATGTGAAAGAAGCAAAGCCACTGATCGTAGATGAAAAGTGTGTAGTTTATAACTTCCAATGTGACCTGTGTGATGCAGGCTACATGTATACATGTACATGTACGTTACACACGCGGGCATTTACCAGTCTTGTAACAGGACATAAACAACAGTCCTCCGCCATTGCCAAACATTACAAGAACGTGCACGGGACGATCCCTCAGGACCTGCTGAAACGTTTCGAAGTGCTTAAGAAATGCAGGAACAAATTTGACTGTTTAGTGTACAAAATGCTTTTGATAAGCCAAATTTCAACTTACAATCAGACTCTATTCGTCCGAAAGTATTTTCATACTCTTTGCACCCTGTTATGTTAATTTTCGTACCACATCACTTTAAATGCTGTAATTGTCTAAGATTGCTGCCAATAACAATGCTGACTAAAATCGGGTTGGAGTCATACGCTCCATGGAAATTAAGAAACAGATTGCTTTTGATAATAATAACTTAGCCTCCTTTAGGAAGAAATGGGCTACTTTCAAACAAAAATAATTTGATCTACACAGTTCATTTAAATGCAAGTGACAAACAGGCAGATGGGGGATGGAGGACAAGAAGGCAGGCAGCGTTCTCTTAATTGCTATAAATATATAAGCTATATCAGTATTTTTGTGGACTTTGTCTTTCTTTTTCTTATTTTCACTTTTTTCCCTTCTGTAAACGATAACAGTTACCTGTTTCAACATAAGGTAAAATTTAGTAACCAATAATTAGAATTTATTGTAATGAATGGTAAATGTAATGTATTGTAATTGTTTGTGTGTCCGAAACAAATAAATAAAATAATAAATAAAAAATTGGATTGGATAATATGCAGAATGTGGTTCAGTTCTTATTAGCCGTTTTTGGGGAGAGCTCATTCTTGTAAATGACCAGCTCTAGTTTACGACCACTTTTTCAAATTTTCCGAGGTGGTCTCTACGAAAGCTTTGACTGTACTAGAAAGTCCACCCTCCCCCAACTCAGGCGAGCAGGTCAATCTACATGCAAGTACAAATTAGAATAGAATAGAATAGAAAACTTGGTTATTAAGTGTCAGAGCCGTATAGGAACATTCCACCTGCAATCCTCTATGGAAGGCATGATTCCGACAGGCAATCATCTCTTAAATTACGATTCCTAAGGTTCCCAAATCCCCCACTAATTTGGGGACAAAAAAAAGCACGGCCATGTTCACCAAGGCTTAGCTTATCGATGTACAGACAAATGCAAAATAACAGAATAATTTATAAAGTCTTGAAAACAGAAAACATTTTAGGATAGGTTTTACGCAAAGTTTTGTTGATCGAAAGACAATGAGCTTACAAATCATTGAGCAAGTAACCGCAACTTTGTCAACTGTCTCTCGATCGTTCCTTGAAACGAAAAAGTCTAAACTGTACTCCCGTTTTTAAGGGGATTACAAAGAGCTATGGTACATACATTATTTTCATAGCTAAGACGTTAATATTGAGAGTGTAAATAAGAGAAATTCAGCTTACCTACTGACGATGCCCAGCTCGCTCGTTACCAAAGATGGCCCCGCTTCTTTGTTTGACGGACGCGATCGATTGCGGTTCCACATTTGGCCAATCAGAAACGAGTTACGTAGGCACGTGATCAAAGAAGCGTAACGCAACGCATGCGACCAAAACTGGCGGGAATTTTTTGGTTTTTTTTTGTTGTTGTTGTTCTTTTTTTTACATGGCTATTGACGAACCCAAACAAAAATAAAATTCTCCCCCAGGCGGTTTTTTGGTGTTTCTTTCGTTTGTGTTTCGTTAAGTAAGGGATGCAGCCGCCCAAAAGCTGAACCACAGTCAAAAGAGAAAACGATCGGGGTAGGGTAAGTTTCTTTCGCCCCCTCTCGGACTTCTTGTAAATTTTTTAGCTTAAAATTTGGAAAATATCGTAAAGAGTAAATGCGCGAGAGGCACACGAGGGGAGACGTATCACGCTCGCCCAAATGGAGGGCTTCCTCGCAGGCTGGAGGGAGTTGCGAGGAGTCACGCGAGAGCAGCACGCGAAAAGGATCGCAAGTGGGACGCCGCTCGCTAGCGCGTTCTCATGCCGGCTCGCTTCGCTCCTCTGGCTCGCCATATAAATCAGAGCTTGCTCACAGACTAGAAATATCCAAGATATCTTCACTCAATCTTAACCTGTTTTTGGTGACTTTGGAAGCAGGCGAAGCGGGGGTTCCAAAGGGAAGTGCCCATTCAAGCGCATGAAATGAGAGCGCAAGTGAGGGATCCCTCACTTGTGCGCTAAACTTACACTCCACTTTCCTGCGGGTTAAAGGTGTTATAAAAATATCAACGAAAAAACGGAGAAATCGTTTGAAATTTCTAAGCATTTATTTACATTGATTACTCCTGCATAAAGATTCTCTATGAATAGACTATTTACTGTAATAGCTTTCCTTTAAAATTACCTACTAAAGAAAAACAAACGAGAAAGACTAGCCAGGGTAAATGAAAGAGAATCACTCGTATATCTACAGCTAACAATTTATATCAAAGACAGATTAAACAACTGGTAAAGCTAGATGTAGCGTTATTACGGATTTCAACGCTTTAGATTCGGTTTGCAAATTTAACTTAGTCTACTGGTTTAGTTGATGTAAACAAACACTTCGTTAAGTTCTTAATGGGCTGATTTAGCAATACGACAGGAACGTCAGTACGGATTTCAACGCTTTAGATTCGGTTTGCAAATTTAACTTAGTCTACTGGTTTAGTTGGTGTAAACAAACACTTCGTTAAGTTCTTAATGGGCTGATTTAGCAATACGACAGGAACGTCAGTTGACGAAAGGGAATCCGAATTCCGGAATCCAGACAATTTTTGCTTGTGGAATCCAAAATCTGAGAAAATCTTAGAATCTGAAACCCTGGGATTTGAAATCCGGAATATCAATAAAGCTTAAGGAATCTGGCATCCCACAAACGACTGGAATCCAGAATCCAAGTTCCACCCAGAGAGAATGAACTAGATCATTCTCTCTTGGTTCCACTGGCAAAGACTGAATCCAGTACCTGGAATACGGAATCCCGCGTGGAGTCCAGAATCCAAGACTGTCCTAGACAGTGACGGATCCAGACCTTCATATAAGGGGCGGGGGGTGGGGGGCGTCTCCCAAAAAAGTTTTTTCGGCCCTTCGGGCCTCATTTTGGTCGAAAAATAAGGGGGCGGGCCCCCCGGGCCCCTACCCTGGATCCGCCACTGCTGGATTCCCTTACACGGGGAAAATACCGAAGGATATTACTAATGAATGCATTCATTACTTAGCACCCGATTTTCATCCAAGCCTTTCCCATCGACTTAAAGAGACACCCAAGCGTTATGTTAAGGCCTTCGAAAACAGCCGACATTACGCGACGCCACTACTGGTTTCCCAGCGAGATGACGTCTGAGAAAAAAGTGCATAAATTCCATACTGATGACGTGCCGCTACCTAGATCTGGGTTATCCCTTTTGATTGGTTCAAGAAAACTTCCCACGCGGCACGACCAATCAGGAGCTCCACTCAGATTGGGTAGAGGAAAACATTACACAAGATTAAGGTTCAAGCTTTGTGCTCTTGAGATAATAACAAAAAAATAATTCCCATATTAATATTTATCCTTTGCAGTATTTACAGCACAAAGGCTAGCTGTTGGGGCTGAGCAGATGACTTAGACAAATAAACCAAAGAAAGCACAACAAGGTTAAGATATGCATGGAGAGGATAATCTTCACAACACACCTGTAGGCAAATGAACCTACCTTCTGCCTTCTCTTCCTTTGGAGACCTCGCGTTCCACTTTGTCTCCTTCAACGATAATCTGGCACCAGAAGAGTGGACCAAATGGAATCTGATGTGAAATCCTTTGATGGCACAGCTGCCACTTGCTGCAAGAGGATATTAACAGCAACATCAAAAGTTATTGATTGGCCAAATAAGTATAAGATTCTGGAAAAAGATCCACCTACCCCTCCCCTGACACAATATGGACACCACTTTCCACTTAGGACAAAAGGTTGGTTTAGGGGAAGGGTAGGTGTAGTTACTGTTAGCCAGAATCTTTAACTGATGTGATACACGTCTCTGAATGATGGTTCAGCCTGACTATAAGCAATAGGGCACAAGGTAAAGGGTAATGAAATAAATATTGTAGCACTACCTCTTAGAACATAGCAATAAATGCCAAGGCAAATCCCAATAATGTTTTAGACCGCTAAAAAGACCGAAAAGGGAGTTTATAAAGACTTTCATTGTCGCAGTGCCATATTGGATTTTTTCAAAAGGGTTAACCCATGATTTTTAAGTCAAAATCAAAAAGTTCCTTTTTGATTCTCTTTTGTCAAAATAGAATAAGAAAACATGTTTGACGATGTTTTAGACAGATAAAAAGACCGAAAAGAGCGTTTTATACAGACTTTCATTCTGGGGGTGCCCTACTGGATTTCTTTAAAGGGGTTAACCTACGATTTTTAAGTGAAGATGAGAAAGATCCTTTTTGACTGTTTTTGTCAAAATTAAAAAGAAAATAAGAAGAGATTTTTGACGATGTTTTAGACGGCTGAAAAGACCGCGAAAAGAGCGTTTATAAAGACTTTCATTTTGGGGTGCCATATTGGATTTTTCTAAAGGGGTTAACCCATGATTTTGAGTCAAAATTGGAAAGTTTCTCTTCGATTGTTTTTTTCTCAAAATAGAAGAAGGAAAGATGGTTGACGATGTTTTAGACGGCTAAAAGGACAAAAAAAAAAGCGTTTACTACGATTTTCATTTGGGGTGCCATGTTGGATTTTTCCAAAGAGGTTAACCCAAGATTTTTAGTCAAAATTGAAAAGTTTCTTTTTGATTTTTTGTTTGTCAAAATAGAATAAGGAAAGATGTATGACTATTTTTTAGACGGCTAAAAGGACCCAAAAGAGCGTTGATAAAACGTTTTATTTTGGGGGTGCCATATTGGATTTTTCAAAAGGGGTTAACCCATGATTTTGACTCACAATTGGAAAGTTTCTTTTTGATTTTTTTTTCTCAAAATAGAATAAGAAAAGATGTTTGACGATATTATAGACGGCTAAAAAGACCGAAAAGAGCGTTTATAAAGACTTTCATTTTGGGTTGTCATATTGGATTTTTCCAAAAGGGTTAACCCATGACGTTGAGTCAAAATTGGAAAGTTTCCTTTTGACTTTTTTCGTCAAAATAGAATAAGTAAAGATGCTTGACGATGTTTTAGACGGTGAAGTTGACACCGAAAACAGCGTTTATATTGCGAGAATAATTTTGAGGGTGGTCATATTGGATTTTTCCAAAGGGGTAAGCCCATGGTTTTGAGTCAAAATTGGAAAGTTTCTCTGTGATTGTTTGTGCTCAGAATAGAATAAGAAAAGACGTTTGATGTGCTACGGGACTTACTTTTTTGAAATGTTTTCTGAAAAAGTGACTTAATCTAGATTGAAACTTCTAATATGGTTTTGAAGAGGACATAATACCTTAAACACATGTCCAGTTGCATATTCATTCGCCGCTGAGTTCAATTTCTTTTGTTCCACATTCAGGTCTGTTTTCTTATAATCTAGTTCGTTCTCATAGAATAACCATCTAGACTCCTGCTTCTTTGAATGGTGCGACACTACATTAGGTCTCTCTGTTCTATCCTCGTTTAGCTGTTTATGACAAAAAAATAAAATGTTCATTAATTTATTTGGGAATGTAAATGGTGGGTATATCAGGATCAAGTGTTAAAACTTTAGCTGTTACTAATATGTTGAAGCAAAGAAATAAAAATATAGCTGATATTTTTGTTATTTTATAAATAAGCCCAGGATTCTCATCTACTGACAATGCAGTCCAATTAACTAGGGTTAGGGTCCCTTGGGCTCACGGGATGAAATGAGTCCAGGTGTAGGCACGGAATAAGAATTCAACAGGCGTTTTTTGGCTGCAAGTGAGCTAAAATGAATTCATGAGAGGCTGAAATGGGCTTTTGCCTGTGGGACTCACTTGGCACTTTGGGCTGAAACAATCTTTTTAATTTATGCGGTGTAGCGGTATAATCTTTCGTCTTTGCCCTACCTAGCGAAGTAAATGATTTAAAGGAAATGATGCAGGCAGATTGCCGCATGAATATTGCGATAAACTCTCTAAGAACAACCCTTCCTTCTTTTGATCACGAAGAGTCAATTTATTATGCACTCCTCTCCAATGGGCCCTCTTCTCCAAGGTCCTTCAACAACGACTGGAAAAATAGGCACTCCTTTTGACAGAGATTACTCTGAGTAAGCTTTTTCAGCACGTTTACTTGGCGAAATCTCGAAAATTCTTTAAGCAGCTCAATTATAAATTTACGTCGCTTTAGTGTTGCCATTGATTTATCCCTGATGTCCACGTCCAGTTTTGCTTATTTTTCTCTTCCATTTTCTTACTCTTGTCCTTTTGCTTTTGTAGAACCTTATACAGTAAAACAAGGAAGTATCATCCATTAGCTGTTATAACTCTATAGACTGTCTCTCAGTCCCAGATCTAAGACAGCGATATTAAAACACTAAGCAGTATTAACAATTCGTTTGTTTCATGTACTTGTATTGTCCATAAGCTTCTGCACCACTGAGTTCTAATGATGGTCCTGGCTGATATTGCATAATTCGTCCACGGCAGGGGATAAATATTTTTCCTTTCACTGCTAAAATATTATTTCATGACAGGTTTTTGTTCCAATTTTCTAATGTTATTTGGCACATTTTGACCACCTAGTAGCATCTTGTACTAACTGTTATACTACACTCATAGAAGAGTACATTTGTAACATAAGCAAAACAGCATTTGTGTTATTAGGCAAAGCCAGGAAAACAAGTGTGAACATACTTTCTCAGAGCTGCAGCATTTCCTCATTTATGGTAACTGATGAGCAGTACTTCAAAATGTTCTATTGCAAGACCGATCCTTGAGGTACCTAATCGGGTCTGTGGGCCAGGAGCTCTTGACCTGTTTCCAATGTAAACATTTTTTGAAAACAAAATGACACTTAATATTTAACGATTTTCATTAATAATCTCTACTAAATCCAAAAACAGGTTAACTGAGCTTAATTTAACCCTACGCTTTGATTACTGTGTAATTAACATTAGCTGACGCTTGTTTTATGTTCGCTAAATGATCTAATAACCCCACCACCCTACGATATTAATTAAAAGTTTGTATTAGACGCCTTTCCCTGATAAACGTCCCCCAGTCTAATAGACGGCCCGTTGGAAATTAATTCAAAATACTAGGAAATGGCAAAAAATATTAAAATAATCCAAATCGTTCAGTTTCTTGTTTGGTTAACAAGGACTTGTGCATTGTATCCTGTTCAACCGTCAAGTTCAAAGTAAGGATATGATGGGCTTGAAATGACAACATATTGACGGAGGATACATGCAGACAGAGGTTACGTCTTTGGGAATTAAAAGAGCGATGTGGACCTCTAGAAGGCGTAGACGTATTAATGGATGGACTGGATATTCTGCTATATATAAACTCTTTTGATATTTCCCCCGAAAGCATATTAGTCTTTATTGAGTTTGCTACAGTTATGAAAATAAACGCCTCTCTCTTTTAAACGCCTCCCATTTATCAAACGCCCTTTCTTCGACGCCTAAAATGAAATAAACGTCGCGTTGTCTGTTAGATCCATTTACGGTATATACGTATACCATATCAGCCAGGCCGTTTAAACAAAAAAAAATATGGCTCATAATCTAGTTCACAACATTAACTCAGCGTTTATCAATGAAACTTGACCTAGTAAATTAAAGAACAAAAACTTAAAAAAAAAAATTTAAACCTGAAATTGCATGTTTCAAATAGACTTCTTTGATTTTCTTGGCAGGCAAAGCAGGTGGATGACAGCATAAACTTACCCCGGCGTTTATCCAAGCAAGCAAGGACGTCTGACTCATCATTTAAAAAATTCAAAATGGCCACAAGCACTCGTAGCTATTAGGAAACAGAGACAGTAATCACTTTTCTGGATACTTGTATAAACAAACGGGAAATATTTAAACAGAATCAATCCTAGATTTACATACTCCGATCTAAAAAAGACTAAACCAAAGGAGATTTTCCAATATACAAGATGTTTCCTCTCACGTCGGCGCCTAGGGGCAGGCTTCTTTGAGGGGTAAAGAAAGAATTTACAAGTGGTGCACTTAGATTACTCCTGACCAAAACACTTCTGAGAAAACCGATTTGAAGATGATGTCAACAGTACATTATCTTAATCGAAAACTCAGCATGAGAGAGTCTTGATAGATATTATAGAAGATCCATCTATTTAACAATTATTCCATGAGAGCCAGTTGGATATGAGATGATAGATAGCCAACGAGGCCCCTCGCTCGCGCGTTCTCGCGAGGCTTGCTTCGGTCGCCCGAATAGGAGAGCTTGCTCGCAGGCTAAAGGCTCAAAGAGGCCTAGATATTGTTATCCACCGGATAAAATCCAGTGGATGAGTGTTAACAAAACAAACCGCACTATCCACTGGAAAGCTATTTATCCAGTCGATAGCGTTATCCACCTTTCGAACAACCCGGGCCAGATCTGCAAATACAAAGCAGAGATAATGTCGTCTAATTACAGGAGATTATTTTTGCACGGACAAGGTGGAGGTGATATTAATCTTTCTATACACGCATGACGCATTATTTTGGCTGTACAACGTTCACAAAATCGGTAAGGGACCTGCGAAGGGGCTTTGGACTGTTGCTCTTACCATCTTTCTTTTCTCCTTGACGTTGTCCATTTGTTTTTTCTCAAAAGAAGTTCGCAATGTTCTCAGTATCTTCATTTAAAAAGTGCAGTGGAATTAATCCAAGGGACACTGGGAAAAACCACTTATTAACACTGCACGGCCCCTAACTACTCAGACTCGTGCATATCAGCAAAAATTGGAAACGACCCAGGAAACGAGGGTATAGGCAAAATGTGGACCCTCCCTTCTGGACCCCTTTCTGGACCTCTCTTTTTTTAAGCAGTCGTCTTCACGCATAGTTTTGCGGATACTGGCGATATATTCGTTTGTCAGCCTTTATAGTACAAGCATAGAAATTTTATTTTGTATCTTGAAAGCACTTTATCCGGTCACCTTTCGAGCTTCATGGTAAAATGTTGCTTGTGTTTTTTAATGTATTTTTTAATTTAATTTAATTTTTTTATTTAAAAAAAAGAGGGGTCCAGAAAGGGGTCCAGAAGGGAGGGTCCACGTTTTGTCTACACCCTTTGACCTGCCTGAGGGTTGAACATCGAAAACGAAACTGGGAAAAAAACCTTATTAACACTGGATGGTCCTTAAATAATCAGAAATGTGCAGACGAAAGGGCTTTAAAATCATGTAAACTTTGAACCAGTGAAGTCGCTGAGCAGCAAGTATCAGACTTGCAGGTTCCAAACAGAACTCGCGAAAGAAAAGCTCACGCGCAACCCTCAAGACGAACGATAAAGAAATCTTGTTTTAAAACTGATCGCGGTATCTCATCTCGTCTCGTACCATCTTAAGTTTTTAGTTTGGTTGGTTTTTGTGCATTACGTCGTATCGGAGGAGAATCCAACATCCTTTTTGTAATCTGCAACTGAAGAGAGGCCACCCTTTAATAAAGTGAAGACAAGAAAGACTGAAATCAAGAAAAATTTTATTATTTTTTATTTTGTTTTCTCTGTTTTTTTTTCCTAAATCGAAAAAAAAAAACTTTATTTGATATAGTCAAGAAATAGTAGAAACAAGGAAAAACACAATTTACATGTACTATTCTATGGTCTACCATTACTACTATCCATTAACAGTTAATGGCCAATTATGGCCGACCTAGATAACACGGCTGCATGTACAGTGTATGTACTTTCCCTGCCACCAAAAGAACAACACTTAACGAGAAAATAAGGAATTTCAGCGAAGCAACATTTCGATGTTGCTAGCGTAATCTTCAAGGCAAAAGTGTTAAAAGTGCCACAGAACGTCGATGATGGAAATAAGAGTTCAGTAACAATGCATTTTATACCGATTTGGTGAAACACGAAGGCGCACTATAAAATGGCTATATAAAGTAAAAGTTATAAGAAAAGGATACGTAGGATCTATACTGAGATCTAATCAGCCGAAAAATAAACCACAATTTTACAGAAGCTAGGCTGATACTACGTGAAAAAAATTGACTTTGCGAGACACCAACATGACCGAAACTCGATAAAGTAGGGTTGCAACTGTGGACTGCTGTTTCGTCCTTTTTGGGTCTCGTTAGCACGGAGTAGCAGATATAAATGACGCCATCTCAGCAGCTTCAATGCGAGCACAAATAAAAATGCACAATGATACGTTCACGGTATCAAGTTCCGTACCTCGGCCACGTTTGTAAGTAGCCAACTGGTTTGCCTCCAGCCAGCTGGGATTCTTAAAAAATGTTATGTTCAATTTGAATTTTATTTGTTTCAGTTGTTTGTAGATGGACTCTCTTGCCCTCCGACACACGCGTTGCCACACCACGTGCTCCGAAGAGCAAGGAGTCCAAAAGTGTCAAGATAGTGTCTCGCAAACAAAATGTAGATAACCAAAACCAATCTGGAAGTGAAGGTAAATATAACATGTAGAACTTAATACTTCTTCGTAAACTAAAGCTTCCGTAAACCAAAATTTTGACATTACAAAAATGAAAGCTGTAAAGTTTAGGTGGGCAATTAAAGAATTTTCTTCGCAATGAACCCGCGAAGGAGATTAGGATTATGTTGGCTCAAAAAAAAGTATTTAGGGATGAGTTTGAATTTCGCAGGTTCGCCGTTGTTGGCGAAAGCCTCTGATGTAAAATGCATCTTGTGGAAATATGTTAAAATTCCTGCTGCCTTTTAATCAAAGTTTACAAAACAGAAAAATCGTGGGAAAAAAGTTCCCTTTACTATGACAGAGTGAAAAATGTAAATTTTAACCATCGTTAATTTCAAGCTAACTTTCTTGGTTGCTGCTGATTGGCAAATAAGCCCTGGTCTTCCGTCGGAAGTACCCTTTTGAAGTGCGCTTTCGTGTTTGACTTTTAAACTGATCCAGTTCTTGCTGAACAGACACGTTTTACGGTTTGCACGAAACTATGCATTTTTTAACACTTGCTGCATGAACTCTTATCTGGGTTTGAATTTGTGCTATTTATCAGTTTAAAGTTAGCTGTTCAAATTGCTTTATTAACCGATTTCGCTGCGATTTCATGTCCAACGTACTTTCCATGTGCAATTCGGTGATATTGTGCGATATCGCCAAGCCAAACAATATCGCATCAGATCAGTGAATTACTTAAGCGCCAGTTGTTACATAATATACCCTATTACTCCGCATCCTTACTGGACGAAGCTCTCTCATTTAGTGTGGAGGAGGGAAGGAAGGGAGTGAACAACTTAAAAGGTAATCACATGGCGATCAATATGACATTATGTTTCAAACCGTTCTTTTGCGTTAAATCACAGCGATTGGTTTGTGGACATTTGGCAGTCTTTTACACTTTAAACTTCCAAACAACGCTAGTAACATCGAAACCTCGACTCGCTGAACTTTTCGTATTTCTCCATGGAACTGTGCCAAATAAATCGGCCTATTTTAATAAACCTACTCCTATTCCTAGTACTTTTATGGCCATGTCCCTGTTCTGGATCTTGCGCTCCAAGTCGGCGACTTCACTTGTAAAAAAGCCGGACTCGCTGCTAATGGTATCAATCTTGTCTGTCTTCAGACCAAGAGCCTTGAAGGCATCCTTGACACGCTGCAAGTGTTGGTTAAGTGTTCGTTTGCTCATCTCACCTTTGACTGGATGACACACTGAGTTTCTTAAAAGGCGAAGCTGGTCAATCGCTAAAGCGACGGTTTCATAATAGTCTCCGCTCGAACTCACCACAGACGCGTGGAAATCTCCACGAGCTAACCCAACGGGTTTCACGTACATATCACTGAGGGTCTGGTAACCCGTACGGCTGGTGCTGTCAGGTAAGGCGAAGGACTGCGCAAAAATTGTGGCTTGGAACAATGCTGTGCAATCCCACTCCTCGTACGACTGATGGGTAGGAATTTTGGTTTTGGGACCCTCTTCAGCCCCGAACAAATTCCTGACGGCCTCAGAGTCATCCCAGAGTTGCCAAAGTGACCCAAATTTCCTGTCCCACATGCGTCTGAAGGTCTCACGCAAGGCTTTCGGAAAGTCATCGTTGACGATGTCGGTGAGCTTGAAGACGTTCAACTGGTCATCTCGATACCGAACCCGGACCATCATCCTTTTAACACAGGGGTCTGGTCAGGCCCCCTTCCCCACTCGGGAAACGGGGCCTTAGTTGTCTGTTGGATACAGCACTATCGTCTAAAAAAGAACAAATAAACGAAACAATGAGATCGACCTTTTTCAACGATCACTTAAACTCAGACCAAAGAAAAATAGAGCGAATATGGAAATTAACAACAAATGAAATAAATACTGAAATAAATAAAGGCTAAAAAAGTTGATAAAGTTGACATAAATTAGTTTAACAACGATAAAATATTCACGACGGTTGACACAAATTAGTGTAACAAAACCGAAACACTTTCTATCAAAGCCTCGACGAAAGCGTTGAAAGAAAAACCCGTTATTTAATATTCATATTCTTCTTCTTTATCAGCATTAAATAAGCCATCACCGTTCTTAAATTCTTCACCATAACGTCAAAATCATTACTTATTTGTGACTTGCAACTGAAACGACTGTCTGGTTTCGTGATACACAGTGATGAAACAACGTATGTCAGTTTAATTACAAGGATTACAGCTAGCCAAATTTTCTAGCGTGGCTAACCGTTGTGAGCTAGATTTACTCTGACAACGAGCCTCGAACGTCTGTGAGTGTTTATCTGAGATGAGATTTAATGATTTTCAACTATAGACTGTTAAGAACCTATTTTGCCGAGTAGTTCGAACACCTCGACCGTGGTGGCGAACGCAACCTGCTAGCGCTTGCGAAACTAACGAAGGGAACCTTGTCAGATCGGTAAGCAAAGAACTCGACAACCACATGGACAAATCGAGGACTGTAAACTGTCTATCTAATTAACTGAACCAATTAAAGTGCTCAAAATATGCGTTATTAAAAAAGCTCTAACAAGTTATAAGGGGACTATACTAATCGTCTGTCCCTAACCATTCTCACGCTTGGCTATGTTAAAATCTAAATAACTAGCACCAACGTTAAGTTAATTGTGAACTACCTTCAACTAACAGCGAACAGCTTCGAGGTACGTCCGAAGTGCGGCGAGCTTTGTACGAGCTGTTTAATTAATGGCATGATTGTCGCGCAATGATTGGTTGAGGGAAGTGGGTTATGACGCAAATGGAAAAACTATGCCAAATCTGGAAGGGAAAAACCCCTAACTAATTAATGGATTAAAATTAATCTTGCTTTTGTATCACGCACTGTTTTGGCTGTAACAGTTCGAGGAAAGTCGAGTAAAGTAAAGTCTTCGACTGTTCTAAACACTTTCTTTCTTTTTGCTCCAAAATTTCAGCTTGGTTTTTCTCAAAGACGTTCGGCTTGTTTTCACTCACAAGCTAAGGCGCGGTGAAATAATTCGAAGCACAACGGGGAAAAACCCCCTAATTAGTGATTGGTTCAGAGAAGTGGTTTGTTTACCACAATGGGAAAAGTATCCCAAACCTATTAGGGAAAACCCCCCATAACTGATGTTAATCTTGCTATTGTATGCCGCACTATTTTGGCTCCAACATCCTTAATACCGGCGAGAGCTGCAAGGAGCTATTGAAGGTTGTTCCGTCTCGCTCTCTTTCTTTTCTTCCGGAAAGTTTCCTTTTGTTTTGTTTTTTTTTTTTCTCAAAAAAGTTGGCAATGTTCTCAGTCTTTTCAATCAAAAAGTGCAGTGGATTGAATCGAAGCGAAACTGGGAAAAACCCTTATTAACACTGCATGGCCCCTAACTAGTCAGACACGTGCATATCAGCAAGACTTGGAAACGAGCCCGGAAACGACTTTGACCTGCCTGAGGTCTGAACATCGAAAACGAAACTGGGAAAAAACCCGTACCAACACTGGATGGTCCCTAAATGGTCAGAAATGTGTTTATCAGCGTGCCTTAGGAATGGCCTGATTGACATTGAATAGCCCCTATTATAGTGATGCACATGTATATGTAAAGCATACCATGCGAAAGACCCCAGAACGACTTCGACCACTGAAAGTGAAACTGGGAAAATCCCAATAAACATTGGATAGTCCCTAAATAGTCAGACATTTGTATATAAGCGTATCTTACAAAAAACCTGAGACTCGACCATTGAAAACGAAACTGGGATAAAACCCTTATCAACACTACTGGATGGTCCCTAAATAGTCAGAAATGTGTTTATCAGCGTGCCTTGCAAATGACCCAAGGAACGGCCTCGACCATTGAAAGCGGAATTGGGAAAACCCCCTGATTAACATTGAATAACCCCTAAATAGTCAGACACGTGCATATCAGCAAGACGTGGAAACGACCCCGGAAACGACGCTTTGAACATAGAAAACGAAACTGGGAAAAAACCCGTATCAACACTGGATGGTCCCTAAATGGTCAGAAATGTGTTTATCAGCGTGCCTTAGGAATGGCCTCAACCATTGAAAGCGAAATTGGAAAAACCCCCTGATTAACATTGAATAGCCCCTAAATAGTCATACATATGTATATGTAAAGCATACCTTGCAAAAGACCCCAGAACGACTTCTACCACTGAAAGTGAAACTGGGAAAAACCCCTATAAACATTGGATAGTCCCTAAATAGTCAGACATTTGTATATAAGCGTATCTTACAAAAGACCTGAGACACGACCACTGACTTCGACCATTAAAAGCGAAACTGGGAAAAAACCCTTATTAACACTGCATGGCCCCTAACTAGTCAGACACATGCATATCAGCAAGACTTGGAAACGACCACGGAAACGACTTTGACCTGCCTGAGGTTTGAACATCGAAAACGAAACTGGGAAAAAAACCCTTATCAATACTGGATGGTCCTTAAATAGTCAGAAATGTGTTTATCAGCGTGCCTTGCAAACGACCCACGGAACGGCCTCGGACATTGAAAGCGAAATTGGGCAAAACCCCTGATTAACATTGAATAACCCTTAAATAGTCATACATATGTCTGTCTGATTTCGTTAAAATGTGGCCAATAGGTTTTCGCCTGGCGCCCGGCGCAGTCTGGCTTTAGGCCAGTCCGGCGTCCAAACAAGTAGGAGGCTTGGCGTCTTGGCCGGTACAGTTGGATAGCCCAGGGACTGCCCTAACAGTGGGTGGGTGGATCAGGCCTGAAGGTAAAACCTAGTGGGATAGGGAGGGGGACTGTTTTGACACAACCCCTTCAGTAAGCAGCAGTGTTCAGTACAGGCTTTGACTGGCAGCTACCTTGGTCTTAATTTGCTCTAGCTGGCTGAATCAGGCCTCTGCTGAGAATGATTATCATGATAATTGCAGAGTTCAGTGGGAGGTGCAGACAGTCACCCATTGTCCTGGGTGGGGAGGGTCAAAGTCTTGGTACCAAGGACACATTTAGCATACGACCTTTAGACACTCACTGAAGCCATGTTTTCATAAATCCAGACAGATAATTAAGGTCCTTTCTGCAGCCTGGTCCGGAGAGGACAGTGTTACCTGCCCGGGCAAGTACTAGGTGGCACCACACTAGCCAGTGTCTTACGACAGTCATTTTGTGTTCAATATCTGTCTGATTTCATTAAAACGTGGCCACTACGTTTTCGCCCGGCTCCAGGCCAGTCCGGCGTCCAAACAAGTAGGGGGCTTGGCGGCTTGGTCGGTACAGCTGAATAGCCCAGGGAACACCCCACAACTGGGTGGGTGGATCAGGCCTGGGGGTCAAAACTAGTGGGGTGGGGAGGGTGCTGTTTTGACACAACCCCTTCAGTAAGCAGCAGTGTTCAGTATAATTTGCTCTAGCCAGCTGAATCAGGCCTCTGCTGAGAATGATTATCATGATAATTGCAGAGCTCAGTGGGAGGTGCAGACAGTCACCCATTGTCCTGGGTGGGGAGGGTCAAAGTCTTGGTACCAAGGACACATTTAGCATACGACCTTTAGACACCCACTGAAGCCATGTTTTCATAAATCCAGACAGATAATTAAGGTCCTTTCTGCAGCCTGGTCCAAGGAGGACAGTGTTACCTGCCCGGGCAAGTACTTGGTGGCACCACTCTAACCAGTGTCTTGTGACAGTCATTTTGTGTTCAATATCTGTCTGCTTTCATTAAAACGTGGCCACTACGTTTTCGCCCGGCGCCGGGCACACGGCTCCAGGCCAGTCTGGCATCCAAACAAGTAGGGGGCTTGGCGGCTTGGTTGGTAGAGCTGGATGGCCCAGGGACCGCCCTACAACTGGGTGGGTGGATCAGGCCTGGGGATCAAAACTAGTTGGATGGGGAGGGGGCTGTTTTGACAAATCGCCTTTAGTAAGCAGTAATGTTCAGTACAGACTTTGACTGGTAAGTACCTTGGTCTTAATTTGCTCTAGCCAGCTGAGTCAGGCCTCTGCTGAGAATGATTATCATGATAATTGCAGAGCTCAGTGGGAGGTGCAGACAGTCACCCATTGTCCTGAGTAGGGAGGGTCTTGGTACCAAGGATCTTTAGACACTCACTGAAGCCATGTTTTCATAAATCCAGACAGATCTATATGTAAAGCATACTGCGCAAAAGACCCCAGAACGACTTTGACCACTGAAAGTGAAACTGGGAAAGGCCCCTATAAACATTGGATAGTCCCTAAATAGTGAGACATTTGTACATTGAAAGCGAAATTGGGAAAAACCCCTGACTAACATTGAATAGCCCCTACATAGTCATACATATGTATATGTAAAGCATACTTTGCAAAAGACCCCAGAACAACTTCGACCAAAAGCGAAACTGGGAAAAACCCCTAATTAAATATTTTGTCACGTGTATATGTCCTTACCTAACAAACGACTTCGACCTCAACAAGGGTTTATTGAAAGCTAAACTGGGAAAAACCCCGCATGATTTACTAGAAAGTTGCGGGCACCTTCCGTCTAATTTAATAATCATTTATATATAAACCTTTGTGTAGAGAGTACAAACCGGAACTCCGGAATGTTCAAACACTACTAGGCACCGAAATTACAGATGACAGCTAAAACCATATGGAGTTTTGATTAGGTCTAATTTGGGCCAAATAAGGCTTAATTTTAATAGTGTGGTGTTTGGTGAACGGGGTCATTCCAACGTTACGATCAAGGTACAAGCAAGGGGCTGTAACTACGGTAAATCTATCAAGGATTACAGTCCTCTTATGAATCCTCCATTGTAACCCCAGATATAAGCAAGAAGAGCAGGTTCTTGGGCGGGTGCTTTTGTGAGTGAGTGGGTGGGTGCGTATAAGCGCTGACCAGGGGAAACGAGTATCGATGGTACAAGATTATAATTATGCTGTTTACTGACATATTTATTCCGTTCAAGTTAGTGGGACCCCTTGCAAAAATGGCCACCTTAATCATAAGCTTACGTTGCTTCAGTGTTGCCATTGCTTTATCCCTGATGTCCTTGTCCAGTTTTGCTTATTTTTCTCTTCCGGGACATTTTGTCACTCTTGTCCTTTTGCTTTTGCAGAACCTTATACAGTAAAACAAGGAAGTATCATCCATTAGCTGTTACAACTCTATAGATTCTACAGTCTCTTAGTCTCGGATCTAATATAGCATTTTTAAAACACTAAGCACTATTAACAATTTCTTTGTTTAGCTGTACATGTATTGTCCACAAGCATCTGCACCATTAAGTTCTAATGATGGTCCTGGATGATATTGCAAAATTCTTCCAGGGCAGGGGATAAATATTTTTCGTTTCACTGATAAAATATTCTTCCATGGCAAGTTTTTGTTCCAAGTCTAATGTTATTTGGCACATTTTCACCACCTAGTAGCATCTTGCAGTCAACTGTTAAGGTACACTCATAGAAGAGTACAAGTACATTTGTAAGATTAGCAAAAAAACCATTTGTGCAATTAAACAAAGCCAGGAAAACAAGTGTGAACATACTTTCTCAGAGCTGCAGCATTTCCTCATTTATGGTAACTGATGAGCATGACTTCAAAATGTTCTTTACAAGACCGATCCTTGAGGTACTACTCGGGTCTGTGGGCCAGGAGCTCTTGACCTGCTTCCACTGTTAACATTTTTTTGAAAACAAAATGACAGTTAATATTTATAGATTTTCATTAACAATTTCTACTAAATCCAAAAACAGGTTAACTAAAGTAAGACGTTGATAGTAGTCGGTAGAATACGTTATACATGTCGCAGAGTCCCAGTCAATTTGGTGATTCGTCTTTAAATGGTGCTCAGCAATGTGAGCTGGTTTACTAACTTAGAACAAACGCCACTGAATCATAGCAAACAGTTACCAGCGCCGTACAAACGACTTATTGACGAGATCAAGCAAAACTAACTACGAGAGAACGACTGGAGAACTGACAATTTGACTAACAATAGACGACTGTTTAAATGTGACAATAGACAAATCGAAACGCACCAATTACTGATTACGAGTCTTCATAGCCAATAACATCACGGCTTAACTGACAGACGACCAATAACATCGCGACGTAATTGACCAATCAGATCAATAACCAGAGTATAATACCATTAACTAACATGATACAACTCACTTTGACTCTGAAGATGACTACCATACTGGTTGTCGAAACGTCACTGTCAACAATAACAGTCCTATTCACGACTACGTTCACCCGGACGATCAAACTCAACCTACTTTTGAAATGACTCCTGGGTTCAAACCTTTCACAGTAAATCTTTCTTTTAAACTGGAAGAGGAAAAAAATTAATACTGAAGAATCATGATCAATAGACTACTCAGCAGTCCCTAAACATGCAGAGTCCAGTGTTGTGGAATCAAATCAAAATCTGAATCAAAATCTGAATCAAAATCAAAGAAGACTAAAAAGATGAAAAGGGCAGAAATTTAGGAAGAGATTCGGCTCCGCAGCTATAACCTGTACATACAAAAAACACTAAATTGTTAGTATGAGTTTGCGCTTTAGAAAGTATGCTAATGAACAGTATCCTAATTACAGTTGATTGCCAGTATTAGTGTGCGATTTGAATGAGAGCTTCCCAATTAGAGTGATATCCCTTTGTTTCTCTGTTCCCTGATGTATTGTGTAATAACGGTTTGAGTGTCACCGGCTGACGCAAAATACGTTTCAACGGCCATACACTCCATCGAGTTTCCACAATCAACCAGTTCACAAGGGAAACCAGGATTCACACCGTCGGTGCGTATTTTTCGGAGGGAGAGAAGCGACGACCGGAAATGCGTCTGCGGTTCGCAGGCTAGTATGAGTGCCCAATTTGAATGAGAATTTCCCGATTAGAGTACGTGGTATCCCTATGTTTCTCTGTTCCCTGATGAATTGTGTCATAATGGTTTGAGTGTCACCGGCTGACGCAATAATGCATCTCAACAGCTATACACTCCATCGAGTTTCCAAAATAAATCAGTTCACAAGAGAAAACTATTGCCAGTATGAGTGCGCGGTTTGAATGATAGTTTCCCAGTAATCCCTACGTTTCTCTGTTCCCTGATGTATTGCGTAATAAAGGTTTGAGTGCCACCGACTGACGCAAAATACGTTTCAATGGTTATACACTCCATCAACTTTCCACAATTAATCAGTTCACAAGGGAAACCAGGATTCGCACTGTCCGCGTTGATAACTTTAGATTGGAGTAATGTGAATCTTCTCTTTAAAACTGCAGTGCAGAAATAAGAATCATGATCAATAAAGTTTACTTAGCAGTCCCAAAGCTGTGAGCAGAGTCCAATTTCATGGCTGCTTCGAGTCAACATCAAAGAAGATGTTCAACTATGAGAAAGGTTATCAAGAGCAGAAATCTAGGAAGCAATAATGCGCTCAGCCATTACCTGCAGAGATAAAAAGTCAATAAAAAGGCAATGTGAGATTGCACTTTTCAAAGTATCGGAATGATAGGGTATCTTATCATTTTTGTTTCTAGTACGAGCCTTCGATTTACTATCCAGAACTATAGTTGTATCTCAACTTTTCTATACTGCCAGTATTAATGTGCGAATTATTATAATTCTTATACATTGTACTCACTATCTGTCTTGTCATTGCCTAAGAGACTACAGCTAATTTTGGAAATCAGCCCAACCTATAGCTAGATTAGCTAGTTATCTGCTAGCAGATAACTGACTACTGGTAATCTGTAGGTTGCATATGTAATGCATGATTAATTCCAACAACAATATTACAGGTGTAAATCAGGTTCCTTGTGACAGTGTGTTTGTTATCATTTTCTACAGAACAATGTATGATAAAACAACAATTAGATGCGGTTTTTGTGATATCCTAAATAATCAAGGTCTAGGTAAGTGTTATCAGCCGAGCCTTTGGCTCGGCTGATAACACTTACCACAACCTTGATTATTCTGGATATCACAAAAACCTTCATCCAATAACTGTTTGGTATTGCTTCATGGTTGTTTATGTCGGCTGCTTAGGATGGGTAATAAAATTAATATTTCTCTTGTGTAGTGTTCAGCAGGGTTGACGATGGGAATTTAACTGCACATTCAATTAGGTTTTTGAGGTGGCTTGTTCAATATGCAGTGGTTCAGAGTGATAACCAACATGTCCAAGGCAGCTACCACTGATTTTTTTGTCAGAGGAAGACGCTGAGCAGATAATTCTTCTTAATAGAAAGGGAAGTGAAAATGTTTACCTAGTAGTTTTATAAAAGGAGACCATTATTTCCCAGCTATGATAATGGCATAACCATTCTACACAGTAGTCTACCTGTTCCCCCTAAGTAAGAGGCAATCTACCCGTATGTCGGCTACATGAGCAGCTAATTTACCCGTACCCATACATGGAAACAGTGCATCTTAAGGTCTCTAATACCTCCAAATCACTTACTTCTTCATGTCAAGAGTAAATCCTTCCTTAACTGAGAACACCCACAAACAGCCACAGCAACAGGAACCTTAAAACAATAACAAAAGAGTTGAAATACACACTACGGCAGTATTAGCTGTAACGCACAGCGCATGGGGTATATATGTCTTTTCCATCATTAGTTACACATTGCCACATGGCACAACATTCTACATTATGTACTCTTCACATTCTAACTTGCCATGATCCGCAGGGCTCACAATAGAGTCAGTAAAGCAACAGCAGATCCAACTTGGAGGTTGTTGGTTTGAATTATCATACCTAGGTCGCACATGGTGTGGTAGCACATTTCAAAAACATGTACTTAAAAACAGTTAAAAATAGGGAAGTAAAGTAGCATGTACCCAGGAGAGGTTGCTAGAAGGCTAGATGCAAGATGTGAAGGGGGTACCATTTTTTCAATAGAAGGTAAATGAAAGGGGTATGTTTAATGTCAAAAACTGTACATTAAAGGCTAAGGGGTTGGACCTAGGGGCAGAGCCTCCCATACTTTGTCGAGTACACCCCAGGTCTTTGGCACCCCTAGGGGGACCTTATTTAGATAAATATGCTCTGTACCACCGGACACATGGTAAACCAAAACCAGTGCTGTCAACTCTACTGAAATAATCAGGGAGACTCCAGATTTTGAATTGTATCTCCCGGTCTCCAGATTAGAGTCTGATATCTCCAGGATAATCGCCAAAGTTGCTATTTCTTGTAGACTCCCAGGGGTTTCAATAAAAATTGATGTAGCCAGCAGGTTTGAAAAATGTAACCGACTGTATCAAAAAAACGCTTTTACTCCCCTTCTTCTAGAGGGGACTAGGGACTAGGAACCAATGCCCTAAAATGCGATTTCCAGCTTTCTGGGCACTAAATTGAGTACAAAAGATCATGTATTTTTGAGCAATTTGGACAAGTAATGTACATTTAGGCCCAAATTTTCTTAAATATTTTAAATCTGAAGCAAAAAGTCTGTCTGGGTCCTGCAAATTGAATTTTAATATACGTTCTGACACAATATTTCTTTAATTTAACACTTTATTTCCAGCTTCCAATTTAAGGGGAAAAAGTAGCCAACTTCTGTGAGCAAAGTAGCCGATTTGTTTTGTCGGTCGTCGGTGCTTATTGAAACCCCTAGACTCCACTTTCCGATCATAAAATTTCAAATAGTATGCATTAATTAATATCGGAATCAACCAGCATTTTTGGCACAAATGGCGTTATTTGTTGTGCGATATACATGTAACATCATCTATCATTCCTTCCCTATCAATTCTCAATATTTGATTACATGGGGGCTTGACAGCCCTGCAAAACGTGGTAGACATAAAATTCAATTCCATGAATATGCTGCAAGGCTAATCAATCCAAAAAATTCCCTCCCCCCTTTCCTCACAAAATTGTAGTCTGACACAGGACCGCAAAGCTTGGAAGCGCATGGAGGTCGACTGTTGGCATCACTGGGAACCCCAGGAGCACCTCAGCCACACAGAGAGAAAGAGAGAGTCTAGAACTGATGCTGACAACGGCTAAAAACTTTTCAATGTTCAATGATTGTAACAACCATTTAATAATTATTATTATTTACTTCATTAAAGAAGATCTTGCATTCCTTTGGCCTTTGCCATTGCTGGCAATTTGTCATTTTGAAATTTTTGATGCTCTTATCTTAACCAGGAGCCATGATCAGCTCCTGTCTTAATAATTAATAACTTTCACATGGCCCAGGTAGTTACACCGAATTCATGTGAAGTACCTAAAAAATTGAAAATATGATTAGTATTGACTGACACTTCTCAGGCATTGGCACCTTCTTTTAATTTTGTGTTTCCCTTTTAATAAGTTAATTCTCGCTTGTAAAGCGAGTTGATAATCTCATTGCGCTCAAAGCGCGTGTACCGTACGTGGTCTTAGCCAGCTGCAAAATTGGATGCCTCATCTTTCTGTCTCTGAAAATACGCTTGGGGTCCGTCAGTAAAGTCATGTATTGTTACATCATGGAGCATTTTTTGTTTCAAGGCAACAAAGACTTTGCTGCTGGTGACTAGGGTGCACTTTCATGCTGTACTCATGAAGGGCTGATGTGTTTATTCTCAGTCCACAAATTCTGCCTGGATCTGATCTGGGTATCACGCAGTGTCAAAGATACCCAATATGTCGTCATAAACACGGTGTACCGAAAAAATGCATAGTAAGATAAGATGTGTCAAATATCGCAAGACTTATAAAACAGGACTTTCCTATCTAGAATTTTCAGTTAAACAGTTTGCAGGCTTAAAATAAACTCTTGGGATGGATTTGTGGACCTTTGGAGGTGTGGACAAATTCACTGCCTCCACTTGGTTCGGTTTGTGTCATGCAAGACTTAAAGTTGTAGTTCTTCAACCTACAGTGATTTCGAGTTTTGGGTGCTTCGTTTTCAAGTTTTGGGTAATTCGTTTTCGAGATCTGGGTGCTTTGTGCTTCGATCTCGAAACTATACCGCATTTACTTGTATTTTCAATGCAGCATTATCTCCTACCATTTCATCCACTCACTACTAATGACACACTTCACAAGTGATAATATTATTATACTTATTATTGAACATAGCATGGTTTAGCAAGGCGGTGGGTCTAAAATTAAATTAAAATTAAAATTAAATTACAGGTCACGATACAGATAAATGAATAGCCTTAAAAGTATCTCCTAGCCCTAGTCTCTTAACAAAATACTCCATTAGATCGAGGGGAATCTGTGTGGTTTGGTAATTTATCGATGAAGCAGTGACCTGTACTTTAACTACATCTCACCTTCCAATAGACTAGAGCCAGTGTTGAAACCCGCCCTCCCAAGCCACACAATTTACTCCAATTCTCTCCATCCTTCCATCGCTGACATTTTATGGACCTTTGCCGCCCCCGAGCTTCGACAGGTTCTGCGATACACGTATTTCTAGAATTGAATCCGGACTAAATTTCCTCCCACCAGTTGCTCCTGCCGCTGCTGCCGCCATATTGGAAAATGAGTAGACCTCAGGAATGAGTCCGTCCAAAAGTTTTCGGAGCCTGGGACGAGACGATGATCTCGTTCCCAGAGGTCGCGATCCCGATCCCAATAACACCGCGGCAAAACGTCTACGCATGCGCCAGCTTGAGCATTTCCGGTCTCTTTTTCAGTCACACTTTCCAGTCAGATCAAAGTCTCCCGCGCGCTCTTAGCTTCTTTCTGTGTGCAGCTTGTGGTTCAGTTGTTCTGACCTGTTATGCTTTATGCTGCTCGTGTTTTTGACTATTTTGTAGTTATTGAAATTGCCTTTATGGATAACCAGGCACAGATCACTGAAACAATTACTTGATTAGATTCAGAAAAGGTAAGATGATAATAACTCAGTGTGTAATTTTGGCAAGAGCGTCAGGTAAACTGATTTTCATTCACGAAAATAAAGTTTTTGACTGTTATTTTTCACTTAACCTGGCTGAAACTAAGACATAAAATTAAAACGTTATCATTGCAAGCTTGTGTATTGTAGTTCTAATTTTCAGTTCTTCACTTTCTCAGTCTACATGTGTTAAAGCCGATTCAAACTTTATTTGGAAAACGACAACACACAATCGCTTTGTAGTTTTGTTTACCAGTGGGTTTTACCATGTTTTAAAACGCAACTCTTCTGGGTTGATTGCCATGAAACATAGCTTAATTATACTGTTGAGCCGGTTGGTAGCAAGTTGACAACTCTATTTATTGATTTTTCCATTCTCAGAATCAGAGAGCGAAAGCTGGTTCAGTGGCTTTTAGAAGTCGAACTTTTCATGCCATGTATTTAGCAGCTAGAAGTTTCGTGTTTGCATGAGATGCATCCGAGCCGCACAGTCTGAAATTATTGAAGTCTTCAACAAAAGAACAACCATGTAAAAGAATTAAATAGGCATTTTCTTGAATGAAAGTCATTTATAGGCATGTTTAGTTTCCCGGTGACTGCAGTCATCAAAGTCAAAGTTGTTATTAAATCCCGCCCATCTTTTGTTTTGAGTTCTTGTTTTCTCTGATAATAAAACAAATTATTGAACGGACTAAAATTTTATTTCCTGGTTTTAGTGTTTTTTATGATAATGATGACGTCTTTATTTTGGTTTTTTTCATAAGTATTGTTATTCTTTTCTTAGTTGTCGCATTCTCCCAAATTAACTTATGCCAAACCAGTAGCATGCAAGAAAGCCAGTAAAAACAAATTCGTCTTGTCGAGCGCTCGCGACCTGCAAACTTCAAACATCATTTTCACCGTTGGTGCAAACAGATAACCATGTGGTGCAAAAGTTTGAGAATAGAAAAATATATAAGCTTTCGAATGAAGTGATTTTTTTGGCCCCCTTTTTTGTCTGTTTCGCCCTTTTTGCTTTTAAACTTGGCGCGACGGCAAAGTTATGCTTACGCTATTGGTTTATATACTAGACCGGAAATAAAAAGCTGACCGGATATTAAATTTTGTGCTCATGCGCATTGCGTTTTGCCGCGGTGTTGATCCCAATAATCCTCTTCATTGTAGCCCTTACCCCTCGGTAGTGCACACACTCCTGCGGGTATTAGCCACAAGTAGTCCTTCTTTTCTTCCTCAGAACAACGCGCGGCGAGTGAAACGGTAAAATTCTGTCTTAAACCATGAAACAAGAGAGTGCTCGTGACCTAATAACTTCCCGTATGATCTTCCCTCATTTTCCTAATAGGAGGGAGAGAAAATCGGCTAGCGCGTGTTAAAATTGCCACCTTCCCGAGAAAAGTGGCAAGCCAAAGCGCTCTCCTTCTCCCACTTCTCGCCTCTCCCAAGACTTAACTTTGAGTGTCTCGATGCGCCTGAGGTATTCCCCAGGGGTGGAGACTGAGCCTACCTCGACACCTACCTCTCTTTAGGGGTGGCAATTTTTGTGCGCGCTTGTGCATTATGCAGTTTTTTCAACTTTTGAACCTAATTTATATATAGGGTGACGTCTTCTATAGATTAACTTGTTTGCTATAGGCTTTTTCCAACAAAAAAAATTGTTGTGGTATTTAATAACGTAATACTCTTTGTTGTCCCTCCAACATGTATAAGCATTGTTATCAATTTCTCTTAGGGCGATTGTAAGTCACAAGAGAAATTGAAAACCATGCTTATGCAAAATTTTGGACGGACAACAAAGCGTATCATGGTATTTTTTGAAAAAGGCCTGTTGAATTAACAAAAATGCGAACAATGATGACAGAAAGGATTCACCTTTTGAGAACTATCCTCTAGCAAGCACTAGCCGAAATTAAGCGCGCAAAATAAGTTGGTCACACAGGCAAGCTTTCCGTTTCGGTTAACGTCACCAACAAACATACAGACCCTTTGAATACCAGTGAAAGACCTTTCAAAACGGTGTCAAGACTACGGCGCGACTTGACCTAGCCTCCTCCCACTCGTTCTCTAAAACGGGACAGTGATGCCTGCGGCGGAGGCTTGACTCGACCGTTGGAAAAATGTTTCCTGATAATTTGTATCCAAGAATTCAGGGCAGATACAGAACTTGACAAGCTGGTACTGAAGAGGAGTGAACTTAGTAGCCTGTAGTGTGTCATGACAAAAGAGGAATTCTAAAAGAGCGCCTTTTAAAACAAGATAAGACTAAAGGTATTGATTTCAGGGATGTCCCCCGGGCAGGGATGACAGATTTTGCTCATTTAAACAATTACATCCTGCTGGCAAATCCGTTTTTGTCATGACACACCAGAGGATTTGATCGATCATTTATTTATAAAACCACACAGGGCCGTTTTCTGTTCGATCAGCAATCTTGGACACAAAATCACATTTTCCCAATGTGGCAATAACGTGGCTTAAATCATTGCTGTAAAGTGCGGACTACCAAATACAAAAGACAACCTATCTAAACGTCCATCGATATCGTTCCTTAAGTTCTCCGTAACTTCTATCTAAATCGCCTCGAAAACATCCCAGATATAAGGGTTTTAAAAGATTCAGCACCAGCATTTTGCCTCATAAATTTATCACTAGAAGGTGTCCCCCGCGGCGTTACTCCTTTATATTTAAGAAAAGCCTTTTGTACAAGCGAACATTAAAGGCGGGAACAACTTTTAAGGTGTAGTCAGACTAGTTGCCAGCATACGCGTAATCAGTCTTAAAGCATGTTTTTGCAAAAAAAAGACCTCGTGGGGGTCAGTCATCACTGAAGCTTTATACGGGGAGGTCTAACCCTTTACCCTTTTATATACTATTTTGGACAGAAAAGGTACCCATTTTTTATACCTTGAATTGACTCCTACTAACAAATGGCACCTATTTCACATACCTAGTTTAGAACAATGCATCTCTTTTACTATGAATAAATCACTAAACCAGAAATTTTCTGGTCTCTTTCATACCCCTTAAAATGAGCCTGGAAGCCCATTTTGGTATCTTTTACAGACCGAAATGAAAGATCTCCCTACCCTTTCACATCTCAGCTAATGAAATCCCTGCATGGCATATACCGAAGGCCTAATAAAGGTACCCCTTTTGGGCGGAGCCTCTCTGTATAGGCCATTCTAGGGAGTACCCCCCCCCCACCCCCTGCACCAGGGTCAGATGGAAAGCCACACAGTAATTCGACCTAAACTTCCTTTTTAACCACGACAACCGCAACTGCGTACTTGAAGTTGTTTCAACTGTTTTGTTGCAAGTCTTTTTTACTGACTTTGCCCCTCTGAGCACTACATTTTACAAACTGAGTCGGTTAGAATGGAGGCGAAGAAGCGTCCGATCAGCACCACTCTAGCGTGTTCGGTAGTTGTCTTCTCTTTTGCTCTCTGTTTTGTGACATTGATCCATGTCGAGAACGAACTTCACGCTCATCGAAACATACTTCAAGTCTTGACTCAACAGAGAGAAGAAGGTATCCATTCACGACGCACTGTGAACGATAAATTGATTGCTTCTGCGCTGCGTGGTGACAATGGCAAAGGTTAGTGCTTTTTTTAATTGTTCCCAGATTTTTGGCAATATTAGAATTGTTCCTTTTGCAAGGAACCTCTATTTCGTAACAATGCCCTATTTCGTTACATTAAGAAACTAAGCCGTCATTTATTGACTCTAAAAGGAACCAAACTAAAAGGTCAGTTTCCTAATTGTATCTCATCAGAAAAAGCATTCTGTCGCATCGGTTTCAGCTGTTGTGGTATCAAAGGGTTGAGAAATAACCTGCGTAAATGTTTAAACATGAGCCGCAGGTTTAATAGCTCAGTAAAGTCAGTACTGAAAAAATAATTTAAAAAAGTAGCACAGAAGAGGTAGTTTCACGGAACAATCATGAAAATAACGTGCTGAATTCTCCCTTAGTTGCAGAAAATAACTTTCGTCAAAAACGCAATGCCAAAAATGTAAACAAGAAATCAAACGTCAGTGAAATCGTCAGTCGTGAGTATATCAAAAGAGAAGTTCGGCTAGCGATAAGTAACCTGGCCTGCGTGGTGCATTGCCCGAAGGGAGTTAGGGGAAGACGAGGCAGGCCTGGTCCCCCAGGTAAACACGGGCCAGCTGGGCCTCAGGGATCACAAGGACCAAGAGGAACTCAAGGAGATCAGAGGTCTCCTGGACCTAAAGGCGATCAGGGCCCTCAAGGGCCCAAGGGTGATCCTGGTGAATCCATCTCAGCTCCTTCGATTGTGTCACCTCCGATGTCTACGGTGGTAAACAAAACTGGTATAGCGTCACTGCAGTGTGGGGTCAAAGGAAATCCAGTACCCCAGGTCACGTGGCTGAAGGAAAATTCCAGTCTTCCCTCCGATAAACGAATCATGCAATCACGAGGTGACCTTGTGATAAGAGATGTGACGTCACAAGATGGAGGAGTGTACACATGTAGGGCAAAAAATATTCTTGGAGTCGTGACTTCATCGGCCACATTGACTGTTCAAGGTAACTACTAAATATTAATGTGCTTTGAGATAACAAAGCTTAGCGATTCATATTCAAACTACAGAAAATTCGTTATAGGCTTAAGCGCAATCGTAAGTATCAAAATGTTTCCATTTTCTTCTTACTCCCCTCGGCTATTATGACTCCGTCGAATTACGGGCTCGTGATGGACGGAGTTGCAAGCGAATTAGAGAGCTGTTTGTACTAAATCATCACACGTGAGCTTCTGCGTACAACCTAAACTTCGAATCTGTCATTAACAAAATGCAGCCCTTTCTCAGGAGCTGTGACATTACGCTGGCTGTAATAAATGGGACGGAAAAAGTCGGTCACGAACTTCAAAGGGATAGTCTAAGTGCTAGTTAGGTTACTTTTTAAGTTAATTGACGTGCAGTTTGTTGTGTCTGTTAATCAGTTGCTGCTTTGGTCACAAAAAAGCCCTCGTCTGTTATCCTTGAGGAAGGAGAAAACGTAATCCTGGTGTGCAAAGCTTCTGGTCGGCCGATACCAACGATCAAATGGCAAAAACCACTGGGTCATTTGCCAAGAGGAAGAACTGCAGTGATCGATGGGAATATGACTATACTTAGTGTAACTAAAGAGGATACTGGGACTTACGTATGTTCAGTAAAGAATCTGCTTGGAGAAGACTCCGCTTTGGCCATGATAACAGTGATTGACAGGCTGAAATTTACCCTGACACCTCCTTTGAAGGTTGCTGTATCTGAGTTCAACAATCTGATGCTAAATTGTAAAGCTCAGGGAGCCCTAGAAATAACTTGGAAGAGGACCAACAAAAATCTTCCTCAAAACCATGTTTTTGTTTCAAACGGAACTTTGTTTCTAAAACAGCTGACCGCAAATGATGAGGGATCATACACATGTGTTGCAAGAAACTATCAAAGAACAATTGAGGCATCATGTGTTGTCGAAGTGCTCAAACCCGTGTCCTGTAGCAGTATAAAACCAGGTCACAGTGGAAGCTCTTCAGGTAATTTTATTATTGACCCTGATGGCAAAGGAGGCGTGGCTCCGTTCAGTGTGTATTGTGATATGAGTGACAAGGGACGAGTTGGCGTGACAGTCATAAGTCACGACAGCGAGAGGAGAACATATGTTGCTAACATCCCTGGATGTGAGATTGATAAACCAGGATGTTACAGTGAAGATGTAACTTACAGTGGAGTCAACACCGCTCAGCTAGCAACACTCACTCGCATTTCACAGAACTGTGAACAATTCATCAAGTTTGAGTGTAATAAAGGCGTAGGCTTTGTACAAGAGTCGGTTGCCTGGTGGACGTCACGTGATGGGATGAAAATGAACTACTGGGGAGGAGCTGGCGGATCAGCTAATATGTGCGCATGCGGGGTAACAAACTCTTGCTCAAGTGGAAAAAAGTGTAATTGTTATAACGGTGGCAGCGGCTGGAGAGAGGACAGCGGTCTACTAACGGACAAGTCAGCATTACCTGTGTCACAGATCAGACTGTCAGACCTGAATGACCCAGGTGAAGAAGGATATCATACATTAGGAAAGCTCAAGTGTTATGGCCTGGCATGAGATATTTTACAAAAATATTGAGATAATACAGAAATTTTTGTGGTTAAAAGAAATAATGTCATGCACCTAAACGTCGCAAACAAAACTGTCCTTTAAGCAGACAGTTCCATATTTGCCTGCTTCTCGGCATTTAGTTACAGATCGCTGATTGCCTCAGAATGGGAAACAACCCACTCGAATGCGAGTTGTTTAAGTGGTCTCTTCACTTATCTAACCACGAATAATCTCGTTTTCATCAGCTTTTCCAGACAGCACGTTTGAAATCGCCCAGACGGCTTGGAAACTAAAATTTGATAGCATTTTATTTTGAATTAGGGCATGGGCATGATTTTCAATTGAACATGCCTAGCGAGCGTAAAACTTGCTTTCAGTCTGAGGATTAATGATAGTGGCGAAATTTTATATATTTAGGCGTGAAAAAATTAAAGGGACCATTGGTACTTAGAAATAACATCTCATAGGCATGGAAAAAATGGGTTCATGCCCTTGCAGCCCAAAATTGACGTAGGTCCCAGATCTCTCTCCGGGCTGATGTTTCATTCCCAGTTTTTGCTCGTCTGTGAGTCTTGGACTTTGAAAGGTGGACACTATTGTTAGCCCAAAAAGGCTTGTTCTTGATATACAACAACATTTTACATTATTTCTGCTTTTTTTTAAGACCAAAAATTGATGAAAAAAATTGAATTTTGTTACCAAAATTATGGGTTAACCCCTTTGCAAAAATCCGATTTTTTGGTTCTTTGAAAAATGGACATTTTTGTTAGTCTAAAAAGGCTTGTTCTTTTCCTACAACTAGAATTTACATTATTTCTGGCTTTTTTCACCAAAAATTGATGAAAGAAAAAATAGAACTTTTTGATCAAAATTATGGCTTAACCCTTTTAAAAAAAGAACGATTTTTGATTCTTTCAAAAATGGACATTTGTTCTTGTCTAAAAAAGGCTGGTTTTTATCCACCTCATCATTTTACATTATTTCTGGCTTCTTTTCACGAAAAATGTTTTAAAGGAAAAACTGAATGTTTTGACCAAAATCATGGGTTAACCCTGTCGGAAAAATCCAATTCTGGGACTCTGAAAAAAGAACGTTTCTTAGCTATAGTCCAGAAAGATTTTTTTTTTTATCTAGAACAACATTTAACGTTTAACGTTAGCAATTGATTTTACAGCACGACGCCGTTGTTCAAAACAGCCTTTTACTAAGTTGCTTGACAAAATCAATGCAATCAACATTGAATACGGCTCAGGTAAAATTCGCAAAATATACTGCGCTACCAAAGTCATTTTAGAATTCGAGTGAAACAAACACCGAACAAATTAGCTCAAATTAATGACAGAACCCCAACGATTTTTCGTTTTTGCAACCTTTGCTAATAAGTATAAATATAGATATATCTGTTACATCCCAGACCCTTTACGCAGTTTTTCAACTCCTCCGTGGCTTTTACCATATTCACTGAAGCTCTTTGCACTTTTCCGTCTCGTATTTCACGCCTTGAAGTTACGACACAAAACGTCTTCGGCAAGTCGTCGGGCTTCTTCGGAATTGAACGTCGCGTCAGGGATCATTTTAAAGGAGTTTTCCAGGAACGGATTTGACGTGTTGCCATATTTTTCGTCTTCCATGGGTGTAAGCCGGGATAGAGGGTGTTTGTTAAGTCGTCAGCGTTCGGCGGCGCGAAATTAGGCTTTCCGGTTTTTTTTCAGTCCTCCTCGTAGCGGTATCTCTATAGACGTGCTTACATAGCTTTTCATTGCTAATCAATAGTTCTGCATAAGCCGTTTTGTCCCATCCTCGGGCAATATGCACACCTCAGAGGTATTGCTAGATTTTCCAAAAAAGTACCGCCTCTGAAAGACAAGGACCTTCGTTTCTGGTCGTCAATTAGCTGAAAAAACAAGCCTCTTGTTTGATTCGCTCAAATGCTCAGTTTCGTGGTAAAAACAACAATAAATCAAGGACAATTCTGCGCGGAAAATAAGTCGCTGAAACATAAGATACCGGTATCAACGTTTCGAAAAGCAAAAAAGATACCGTTATGACGACATCATAATGGGATTTTATGGCAAGGCATTTGATAATGGTTTGCAGGCTAAGGCGGCAGGTTCCAAGCCTATAGCTTATTTCCAGCCAATCAGAATTTAGAGCGTTCCGGACGATATCGTTCTTAAGCGCGCTTTTCCATGCGCTCGTCCCTTTCGATCGCTCACCATCACGTTGTTCGCATCGCTTGTTCGTTTGAACCAATTTTCAGCATTTTGCACCACCTCTCCTTCCGCCTACCTGCAAATTAATTCCTAGTTTGTTTCTCTTTCTTGCCTTAGTGGGTGGCGGTTTTTTCCCCCACCTTTGCTGAGAGATATTAGTTTATTATATATCGGCAGATCTTGAAAATAAAGTTCGTCACCTTTGGTGGCCAAATTTTCTTCAAACTAATCCGACGCTGTGTTTACCTTCTCAGCAAACAAGTGCGCCGCCACGCAGAGCTCTTGGTCACGCAAGGTTTTCATCGTCCTTATCGTAAAAATGCCTTGATATAAAAGGAACAGGAGTTTATTAAACCAAGTTACCCTACGATAAGAGCGAGCATGTTCTTGTTGACAAAATATTTTGCGTCCCCTTCATGTGAACAGCCAAAAAAAACAACACGCAAATAAAGAAGCTTAAGACGGTGCACTTTATTGGTAAGAAAAGTCATTAAGAATACATGTATCATAAAAAAAATAAAAATGAAAATACGAGAACACCACAGCCGGACACGTAAACCCCGAAAAACCAATTGTGTCAAAAATGGGGACCGTGTACCCCCAACCAGTGCTATTTTGCTGCCTTTGGGGTTTTAAGGCCTGCTAGCTTATATAATTACGAGAAAATATCAAACTTTAAGTTAACAGAAATAACCTCTTAGCTTAGCTAGGCTAAAAGAAAGGAAAAAACCGTTTGCTCGCTGAGTTGTTGAATAGGCAGGGCTGACCCCAGAGGAGCGCGCGCGACTTAATCATCTCACTACTGTCGCCGTTTCAAAGTGCGCAAACAATGATATCAAAGCGCTTTATGAGGGTATTAAACTAAATATCTGTTTTTGTGCCTGCAGAACTGAATTAAATTATGTTAATTGAACCAATGTAAAAGTTTGAAAGCTAAATAGCAGATAGCCACTATAACGTTTTGTTATTTTTATTTTTTGTTCAGGCAGATTCAGAGCAGCCAAAACATCTCCTTGGAACCTCTAAAAATCTTTATGCATTATAAGGTTATTGCTGGTTATGTTACATGTTAAGCTATGGCATCAGGGAAATCAGTGGCATTAATTAAGAAGAACTCAGAAGTTCCAAGTTACGCTGTTACGTTCGTGGCCGAATTGATAAATTCTACATCACTCTAAAAAATCTTGCCAATTGTAAAATAGCTTTCTCACTTTACATCATGGCTCTCACCCTATTCGTTACATATTGCCCTTTTTTAATTATTCCATGTTCATCTAGCACGAAACCAATACTGATAAGTACAAATAATCTACGGATTTTTATTATTGCTTTTGCTCTAACAGCCTTTTAAGAATACCAAACCCAATTCATGAACATCTATTTACTATCTTGCTTTCTAGTTCGTAAAATCCTAAACAATTATTGTTACTACGAGGAAGTAGTGCTGAAAAAGTCTTATTTCCATGGTGACACCAAACACATTTTCTTTATTTTCATAAATGCTTTGGAAGAGTGCAGTTCGTACACACCGCGCGTTAAACCGTCATGATTCATCGACCGGGAATGATGTTACTACGTCTTCCTCAGAACATAGGCCCAAGTTCAAACTCGCTGCAGTTTAGAACCGATGGCCGGTTTACAAAGTAAAATATATGGGATAAAAGCTTAGTAGAACAACAATTTGTTTAGTTTAAACTTTATAGAATTGGCTGAATTCGTTTTCGTCAACGATCAGTGTTTGCTGACGAAACTGCAAGGGACTGCCTTAAGTAAATATTATATAGTCTATCGTAGTTTAAAGTTCATCTTTGCTTGCTTTCTCCTCCACATAGGGTGGTAGAGTCGTGCAAGTACATCCACAATCTTCGTCCAATACGAAATATGGACTCTTAAATTGCACTCTTTTCCTCATGGGTGCTGTTGGAACAAAACAATTTGAAATCACCTTTTTTGTCAATTTTTAAATAAGAATCTCCCAGGTTTATTTTACTATAGCCGCAGAGTATTTTCGTGGTTTTGTTTTAGTAAAATCCAACTAGTGGTCATTATGAATGCGCGTTCTGATTGGTTGAGCTACTACTAGGCTGTATGTTAAAGCTCACTGGTGGCGAAAAGCGCCGGCTTTGAAAACAAAAATAATGGCAGCTGAATCGCGTTTTGCTAGCAAAAGTTGTTTTATCTCGATATTTTTGTCCAACTAGTTGGATTTTACTAAAACAGTTATTCCTCTCGCCCTCATGGCCTCTGAGTCAATAGCTTATCTGGCCTTCGGCTTCATGGGCTATTGACTTAGAGCCCATTCGGGCTCGAAGAATAATTGTTAAATATCCTTAATGTTATTGTAGCGACAGGTGCCTTCAATGACATTTCTAGTTTCAGGTTATAGGTCTTTTGCTTTACTATTATGAAGATGACTCGTTCTCAGCCTTCTCTTTTGACTCTTTTGGCCAGTGAATGGTCAAGTGAGACTGTTACGGCATCTGAGCGAGAAGAGAGGCGACTGGAGATCGAGTCAGCAATTAAAGAAGGAAAAAGGTGCTCACCAGGTGAAGACGCCTTGGCCATTTACTGAGCTGTGGGGTTTCTTCATCTTAGTACAAGAACATGTTAGCATCATTATCATCATCATCGTCATCATCATCGTCAGCATCACTGACATCGTTAGCGTCATGAACTAAATCGTCAGCATCCGTCATTGTCAGCATCACTATCATCATCATCATCATCATCATCATCATCATCGTCATCGTTAGCTGCATCATCAGCATCATCGTCAACGTCATGAAAATAATCGTCAGCATTCGCCAAGTCATCATCATCGTAATCATCAACATTACTATGGTTATCATCGTCGTCAGAGTCATCGTCCTTGTTAGGGTCATCAGCATCATCGTTAGCATCTTCAGCGGTCTTTGTCATCATCTTCATCTTCATCATCCTCTTTCTCAGCACATCAGCATCATCATCATCATCATCATCATCATCATAGTCAGCATCATCATCAACATTGTCGTCCTCGTAATCATCCATGTAATAGGCAGAACATAGCAATGCCACGTCAGGCTGCTTAGCTTGTCCATGTTCACTGCTCCTAAATCTCTCAAGACCAAGTGAAGACCACACATTTAACTCAACTTATTATAAAAGCTTAAGCCCCCCCACCCCCTCCCCCTTCACTCCTTCCTTGAGTCCTCGCGTTTAATCAGCTATAATAACAAAACAGCAAAGACAAAAGCTATATTGCGTTTCCAGATATTTCCGATAGTCAGGTTGCGTTTATATAGTGTGATTGCAGAATAGTTGGAAATTTGATACAATTGTTTAAAACTTAAAAATAATCAGGTCAATAGGGATAAATCTTGAAAATAATGACTTGCTCGCAAAAGAACAAAGAGAAAAAAAGGTCAAAAAAGTAAATAAGTTTAAAAAATGTAACAATAATGAACTTAATTTAAAATAATAGTAAATAATAAATAAACAAATAAATTTAAAGAATATAACAAAAATGAGCTAACTTTAAAATAATACTTAATAAATAGAGTTCATAAAATATATTCAAATAATATTAATAATGATCGTATATAATGATTGTAATAGGAAAGGGAAAGCGTTAATACTTCTAGCTAAATTTTTGAAACGTAACTGCTTAGTTACGTTGTCAAAAATCAGTCTAGTTTTTTTGTTGTTGCAGCTGCTTGTTAAAAACCCTTTTCTATTATTATAATCATTATTGTGATCATAATTAATACTGCCCCTATTTTTATTCATTTGAATTTATATTTATTTCCATTATTATAGGACATTTTATTATTTATTATTTTGTCACTATTTATCTACTTGTTTTTCTATTTTCTTTTATTCATATGTCATTTTAAATTCATTTCTGCTCCATTTTCCTACATTTATTTCCTCTTTTGACCTTTTTCGTTTCTTTACTTTTGTGATTCCAATTAGTCCACCCGTGTTTTAATTAATATTTCAAATCTTATCCCTACTGGCCTTAAAATCCTCCGAGAAGAACACCTAGACCATCTGAAATATCGGGCGACCTCAGGTTGCTTTTGTCTTTGCTGTTGTGTCAATTACAGTTCTATCGTTTTAGTTAAAATAACTTCATTTGGACGTTGTCTAAATTACTAAAGTTTCAATGGATAATTTCCCAAATTGAAGAAAGACATGGCATCTCCATCATCGTCGTTGTTTGACGTCATCATTATCATTATCGTGGTCGTCATCATCATCATCATTGCAATCAACAAGATAATTAGCAATTACTGGATGAGGTTTTAGTGATATCCGGAATAATCAAGGTCGAGGTAAGTGTTATCAGCCGAGCAGAAGACCGAGGCTGATAACACTCATCGAGATCTTGATTATTTAGGACATTACAAAACCGAATTTCATGATTGTTTTGCTATACATTGTTTTGAAGAGAATAACGACAATCACACCCGACGCAAGGAACCTGAATTGATATTGTTAGTGGAAATCATACATTGCACGCGCAATCTTCAGATTAGTCAGTTATCTACTAGCAGATAACTAACTAATCTGTGGGTTGCGTTGATTTCCAAATTTGGCTGTAGGCTCTTAGCCAATGAGAAGACAGGTAATGAGTACAATGTACAATAATCCTCAGAATCTATGAAAAAGGGTCAGCTATTTACCTAACCCTCTACTCACTGACGGTGCCTTGTCATACTGCCCCTAAATCTCGCTAGAAAAAAAAAACTTGAGGCGGCAAGCAAATTTAGTGAAATAAAGGTTTAGCGAAGGACTTTTACTCCTTGATTATTGCAGTTTTAGCATATGTTTAGTCCAGTTAATTCCATACAAAACTTAAAATTCCCGCACGGTTTGGACCCCAGCCTAATTTCTTTAAGTCTACTCTTTGCAAATTAGATGGAGAAATAATGTACTTGCCTCTGTCGAGTTAAGCAAGACTCCTTCACATAATTTTCGAGCCACTGATTGCATGCCAGACCAGGCGCGACATCTGAAATCTTCTGGATCTGTATAAAATAGATCTCAAGAACAAGATATTTGGCTTGTCAAAGGGATGTTTACTACTCAGCAACTAAGAGCCTATTACATATTTCGCTCTTCTTAGTTACGTGGCCTAGGTTTGAATTCCACTAACAACTTGTATTTGTTTGAAGTAACGTCACAGTTAATCAAAGTTCATGGATTAGAAGTCCATTGAAGGAGAAGCAGTGTTTAGGGGCCTTCAAATGTTTTGTCTCTAAGGAATTCAATTAACAGCTACATACAGCCAGCGTAGTCTCCTCTTGTTGCGGGTCCTTGTTGTACATTTTGCAATATGCAGTTTTAGTAGACTTAGTTGTGACTTAGATCACAACTTGAGTAAATGCACATAGTGAGTTCTTTTATCATCAGTTTTCTTTCCTGGTATCTTTTTTTTTGGGGGGGGGGGGGGGGGAGGGGGGCAAGGTTAGGTTGAACGTGTTCGTATGTTTTCTCCTGTATATTACTTACCTATGATCTGCCAGGTGGGTCGTTCCAATCACTTTCTATGTAATAGCCAAAGATAGACTTCCAGGTTGCTTTTCGCTCGCTGACTTCTATCATCAATTTTCCGACCTAAAGTCAAAGTTTCTCAAGAGCATGGATTAAGAACGCAAGCAAAAGTTTTCCATTGTTTTGAAAACATTAATTCTGTCACTAATTCCTTTTAATCCATGGATGTTCCTCCTTTGCGCTTTGGACTACCTAAGTGGTAGCCAAACTGCTGTTTCGGATATAACCTCTTGGTATGGATTTGCATCCATTTAAACGTGACATTTTTTAAGTTTCTTCATAGAGGTTTGAATACGATGAATATTAGAGTCAAATTCATGGCTTGAAATGGTAATCAAAGGCTTCATTTCCTTTTAGAATGCTTGGATGAAATTATCCGAGGATAAGTGCATCCGAGGATAAGTACATTACCTTTCCAATACTTACCTCGGATCTGGTAGCTGGGGTCACCTGTCCCAATGTCAATGGGCCGGATACGACAGCGGGTTGGAAACAACGTCTGGAATTGCACAGACCTGAACAAAAAGCTTCTTAAAAAAAGATTATCAAATGAACAGTTTTAACATGGCAGTTGAAAGTATACAGCTTCAGTCTCTCAGACACCCTAGCGATTGAGTCTCATTAACACTTCATATCGATTTGCTTACCGATGAAGCGATGTTCATGGGTTGGAATCCCTGACTGGGAAATAGTATTTCCCTTTAAAGTTACGACTTTTGCTGCAGTAGGAGCACAATTGCCTACAAAACTCTTTTTTTAAATGACCTTGCCATCTTGTGGGTATGTTTAACTTCTTAAAGACCGAGGGATTCCTATATTCTTCTACTTACTGGCTGCACGTCAGTGCTGATGGGCTATATCACAGCTGGACGTCTTCGACCTAAATGTAATATTTCTTAAAAACAGAATCAATAAATAACATCAAAACACTGGCTTTGTAGCACACTTGGAAACCAATGACACACTCCATTTGCTACTGTCAGCTATTATCAAACGGACTCGAATTGAGCCGAACATCATTTGCAATTTCAAGTCTTGAAAATTGGATGCTTTGGTACACTAGGAGCACCAGTAAATAAAGAAATGTCGTAGGTTTGAATCCTACTACGGTGTGAACGAATAAATTTTAGTATCATCCGAGGATAAGTGCGTGTATCAGCACTACACTCACTTTCCTTTTCTGCCATTCTTCCTTGCATCTTAGACGCTGCTGTCGAACGCACTAAATCTGAAACCCAAAGATATAATCTAACAGTTAGAGCATAAACAGATCTGTCTTACCTTTAAAACTTTGACTTGTTTTCCAGTCGTAATCAGCATCGACATGCGTTTCTTCAGGAACGCAGCCAGAAAGAACTTCCAAATGAGCTTCTAGAGAGCATACGTTACATGCATTCTGTTAGCTGTGGTCCGTCTTCACAGGGCGCGCCCAAAAAGACGTCTTCGAGGCAGCGATGTTCGAGCAAAGAAAAGATTTACGATGTACGATGTTCCTGAAATGAAACTTTTTAACTATTTATTATCGGTTTAAAGAATAAATACAATGATGAAACGGCAATGTCTTGGTCACACTTTATTATTTTTCTGAGAAGCAACTCCGTTACAACATAATCAGTACCTTATCTAAATTTGTTAGTGCTGGTTTAATTAACCAAAAAAAAAACAAATAAACAAACAAGCTGATTATATACCTTTCGTTTGTTAAACTTTATTTTTCATCAACTTTTAATTACGTACAATTCAATTACATTAACCTTAATATTAATGTTTCTGCCCTTCCTTCAGCACCTCACGTACGACTTCAAAACAGGTAGTGCCATGCGTTTCTTCAAGAACGCATCCAAAGCGCAGTACAATGGTCGGAAAAAAGTCATCTTGAGAGGGCGCGCCCAAAAAATTTGCATCCATTCACCCTTGCAAAAAGTGGCGGAGGAGTCCAAAAACGATAAACTTATTGATTTTCGACGCACCTGAAATTAAATGAGTTAGTTATTTGTGTTTTTATGACGAGCACACTGATGCGACACTCAGTGTCACTCAATGAGGTTAGTTAAAAGACATCACACTCACAACTAAGTGTTTTATTTTCGTTTTATTTTTTCTTTGCCGTTATTACATCAAGTGTTATGTAATATCCCTGCAAACTAAATCATCATTAGTATATATAATTAATTACCTAAAGATTTAGCTGTAAAGTAAAAGAAAAAACTGCGAAGACAACACATTAGATGAAGTGTTTTTATTAAATTGAGTTGGCTGTTTACAGAAATGAAGTAGTCTATAAAGATGGGGTACGGTGCTAGTTATTTGTGTTTTAATAACGAGCACATTGATGCGACACTCAGTGTCACTCAATGAGGTTAGTTAAAAGACATCACACTCACAACTCAGTGTTTTTTTTTGTTTTATTTAATTTTTTTTGCCGTTATTACATCAAGTGTTTTGTAATATCCCTGCAAAATTAAATCATCATTAGTACTTATAATTAATTACCTAGAGATTTAACTTTAAAGTAAAAGAAAACACCACACAGACAACACATTAGGTGAAGTATTTTTATTCTATTGAGTTTGCTGTTTACAGAAATGAAGTAGCCTATATAGATGGGGTGCGCCTCTAAGAATTTGAAGTCCGAGCAAGACCGAGGAGTGTGACATGCGTCCATAAAACCTTGACACCTCGAATGAAACACACCAGGGTCCCCCGGACGGTATGCAGGGATATTTGGCGGCTTGCTATGGAAACTTTGTCTATACCAAGCCTTCACAGTTTTTGAAGCCGAATCCGGAATCAGATCAAAAGTCGAATCGAAAACCGAAAAAAGACGAACGGACCGAACCGAAAATATAATGGCCTAAAATACAAAAAAAATCCACATACCTTGTACCACATTGGATTATTACTTGGGCTGATTGATGAGGTGCAAAGTTTACATAAGCTACGAACCTTAGCTTGTTTCAAACAAAGCGTTACGAGGAAGTTCAATGAGCGGCCGATTTTCCTATTTAAGACCGAGCGAGTCAGCTTTGCGTAAAATTCGTACCAGCATAAATCAGCCCTACCTTATATGGGCTGCTGTAAACTGTCATGTTCCTCCACCAAAAGACCAAGGAGACTGAGATCCACAATCCAAAAAAAGGCGTAGGCCATTGGGGAAAAAAAGAAGAAGTCGTAGAGGCCCATGATGAGGTGAAGTTGCCCAAAGGTGAAGTTTGGCCGGCCAATTAGATTTTAATTATAAAACTTGGTGGCTGTCTTAACTAACATTGGACTAAGCGAGTTTAACGACCGCGCAACAAGGTATCAGACATGACGAAAATTCAACTAATTTTAGAATTACGGTGACTAAGAATTTTTATGAAAAATTGAAAAGGGTTGGGGGAGTGGATATGGGCCATTACAGATATCAACGTTAGTTAAGACAGCTTATTTAAGTTATTGCTATATGCTGTCTCCTCTGTCTTTACCTTGCCTTCCTAATGATGAAGTCGTTTTCACTATGATGTCATCGGCTTCTGTTTGCAAAATAGCCAATTACATTTTAACGTGATTTTCTTCAGTTCAATTATGACCCTAAAGCAACGGCAAATAAAATAACTTTTAGTAGAAGCAGAATGACGTCTTAGCTCAAACGATCATCATCATCATAAACGTCGTCATCGTCATCGCCATCATCATCATCATTGTCTGGTTTGGTCCTATGCGTTTCTTCTAAATTCATCGCCGCAAAGGCAGCTACCTCGCCTACTTAATAAACTGGACTATCTTTCTGTACGTCTGGAGGTTCTTTGTTCTTCTTTCTTCGGCCGGCCTCTTACCTTAATGTAGCAATGGACCCACAATATAATCACACACAATACGATCAAGCATACGATCACAAGCATTTTATTTATATTTGCAAAAGCAACTATTTCTTGTTACAAGATTCAGGGAAAAAAGTAAATAGACAGCGTACTGCTTTAGGATTCACTCCCAGTCATGAAGTACTTCAAGAGTTGTCTGGGGTAGATTGGGAACACTGCAGGCCACTCTCGGATGAAGACTAAGAAACCAATACCCACGAACGGTCGACTTGAAGACTACGTACGCCTACCATTTGTAGACGATCTGTGCCTGCGTAGTGCAATGCAGGACTTCCTAAGAAGAAAACTCTCCAGCAAGGCAAAATTAACAAGAAGAAAAACTAAATTGTCTTAATGTTAACGATGCCACGCCAGAGTATCCTCTCCTGCTGTTCCTGTGGCCTCTGAAAAACTATCTATAACCTGCGAGGTTTTCACCTGAATGCCATTCAGGGACACGCATATCAAGGTATGGTGGGCCTTCACATGTGTTTCCCTAAAATATTCGGCCTAGTGACATTCTCGTAATCACTCCGCAGGTTAATAACGTTGCTAAATGCTGATCGGCTTGTTCGTGCTCCTCCAGCGATGAAACTGCGTCGTAGATTGGTCTCGAAGACTTCCTACGCTTACGATTTGTAAACGATCTAGCCTGTGGTGTGTGGATTGTCCCATGTTGCCCTGGCAACCTGCAACAAGGTGTTGGCTCTTCGCGGGAAGAAACGCCTTATCGCAGATTACCTTCTTTGTAAGACTAAACCTGTCATCTGATCTACCCTCACACGTTCGAAGTCTGAAAATCAATGCGCATCAAAAATGTTCGCTTCGCATTCGCACTGTTTAACATGAAAAGTCAAATTGGTATAGGAAGGAGCAGACTCGAATTTGCGAGACTAACCTGACTATCTACCTGTAACCAGAGAGACTATTGAGCCTGTAAGTGGAGGCCAAATGGGGTCCTCTCACTGCAGTAGCTGAATGGTCTTATGTCTCTAGTTTACTAAAGTTTCTTCTTAAAATAATAACTGTCTGGTTGAACCTTGCGAGTGAATGCTTCACTTGCCCAGCGCAATGACTAGCAAGTGAAGTGTGATTAATTGAATTTGGCGCAACTTAGCGGGAGACTGCAGTGACGACGACGACGACGAAAAAAGGCGGTGTGTCCATCCGAAAAAGACGAAAAAACGCGGTCGAACCGTTTCCTAGAAGCCAAGCCGAATCCTAAAAGCCGAACTTATGTCGCTGACCGAACACCTGCAAAGGAACCCAACTTATGAAAAAGGGCAGGGGAGGCCCTTACCAGCCCAGGGAGCCCGCTAACTGATCTAACTACAGTTAAGTTAAGCCGAAAAATATGTCCGAAAACTTCAGGCCGAACGTGTGTGGAAAGTATGCTTTGCAAGGTTCATCCAGAGCTCTATATACCCCCCTTGACCCAACCCACAAACAATGCACCTGACCTGTACCATTTACGAGGTTGGGTGTGCTGTGCTGATTTGAACTGGAGCAGTCATGGATGGTAGTCTGTGGGCTGATCTGATCTGGTGGTCTGGTCTGACGATGATCTAATGTGGAAGTTGGTGCATGGTCTGATCTGTGGCCGGATATGAGACTCATCTGATTGTCTGTTGTGGTGGTCTGATCTGGGGCGGATCTTATGGCCTGCCGATGTGGTCTGGTTCCACGGCCTAATCTGAACGACTGACTGAGGAAGATGGTCTGCTCTGACGGCTAAAAATCAAAAACATGAGAAGCTGAGGTAACAGTAGTGAAAAGGCTTTAAACGCTTCAGGGAGCTACGCAAAGAGAAATGAAGAAAATATACGGAAATACTTTATTTTTCAAATTCAGTTGGAATCGAATACTCTCGTGCCCTGGAAAGCTTTGCAAAGACTCAGTCAAACCAATACAGGGCTGTGCTGACGATCTTTTCGTATCTTTTCCATTTGTATTAAGGATTGTATATTGTAATGTTTGTCACCATGGTAACAACCAGGCTCGGCTGCAATATATTCGCGCGAGAGATCGCGCGTGATGCAGTGACATCATATGAGGTAGGAAAAGGTTTGATTGCAAATGGTTGGTTCAAACCGGTTTTTACCATGGCAATTAAGCTTAAATCTGGCCAAATATAATGAAAACTATTTGACTTATGTGAGAACTGATCACTAGTTTACAACTTTATATGGCAAGTCAAAAGTCATTATTGATTCCAATCTATTTACATATTGTAATTTGTCTAATTATAAATCGTATGTAACTGTTTAAATAATTCATTTTAAACGGTAAGTTGCAGGTATGCATATCTTGTTTCGACAATTCACTCATTTAACTACGGTTCGTTTTTTGCACGACCCTGTTTGAATGTAAGGGCAATGTCATTCAACGCAAGACAGTAAGAAATCAATAATTTCAGAAAGACATCAATACATTTCAGTAAGACATCAATAAATCTCCAATCCTGTTTAGTAGTGGCACACGAGGAAGCTAAAACTCAAGTAGTGAGTTAACAAAAAGAGTTGTTTGAAATTGCCGAACTAAAAACGTTGACAGCCAAAAGTATCAACTGATGAAGTCACATTTTCCCATCCTCTCTAATTAGGTTTACTGTGCAAGGTACTTTTTTTTTATTCTTTAAGTATAAAATGTTTGTTCAAATTCTTGGAAAAAAAAATTAAAAAAACCTTCTGCAAACTTTGAGGCTTTCTGTTACAGCTTCTATTCAGGAGCACCTAACGACGGTTTCCTCCCAATGCATTGAAAAGACTTTTTGAGACTTTACAGAGTACGTTTAGACCTTTAAAATGTATTCTAAGCGGTGCTATATAAGTTGTATCTGTTCGTTCATCCTAAGGGAACTTAAGCCTTTTCGAAATTTCAAGAGCTTTTAGTATTATTGTCCCGATAATTTTAGATGCAATTTAGCGCATTACGAAAGTGAAAAATTTTTTGTTCCTCTCTCCATCACAGTTTTGCATCCGAAAATTTTAGGTTTCCTTTGTCGTTCGAAAAATAGTCTAGCCTTGGGTGTGAAATGTGAAAAATTTGGAACTTCAGAAAATCATAAAGAATTTATTAGATAAGCTGTGAAAACTGCACATGAATGGAACGGTCATCCAAAAATTTTTAGCTATCCTCAAGTCAGTAGAAAATTCTGATTAAATTCAGATTAAAAATCTCGCTGTCATGTTGCCTAGTATAGTACCGGGGAAAGAAAATTAATCAAATTTTGTGTTTTTATGGAGAATTACTGTCTGTGTCACCAATATGAAATTGCATGAATAGCAAAACATGATTTGCTGGGTTACTTTCTCTATCAAAGACTCCACTGAGCTAAGCTTGTATTTGAGACGGCCACGTGTTCGACATGTACGAAAATACACGGAGCTTTCAAAATAAAAAAAAACTAAATAAATAAATTTTACTGAGTGAACATTTGGCTTCGTTTCTACCCGCTATTTCTCCTCTTGGAACTAATTAGTTTAAAACAAGAACGTTCGACTACTGAAAAAACTTAATTTTAAGTTGGACTCGTCGGACCACAACTTTCAACCGTACTGATTATAAATTTAACAAGACAAGTATAATTTACCTCATGCGCTGGTTTTAACATCCCAGACTGCTTCGTTCATAGTTAGCTTTCTTTGTGAAGCTGAGAAAGACGGCTAGGCAGTTTAAACGAGAGAGTCTTGTTTCTCCTTTGTGAGCAACCTTCGCCAGCTCTCACAACTGAAGTTACCAATTTTTGAATATGGCGCGGAGCACCGTTTTGATTTGCATAATAATTTCTGATTGGATTTTCTTACTGCACGTGTCTATGTAGCAAGCCAACAAAGATTGTTTACCACGTACAACATTTGGGCCCATTTGGGACTTGTAAGGTTAATTAACATTTCAAATAAATTCTTTAAAAAGGTCTTGACGGAGTAAACCATTTTAAAGGCGGAAAAATCGGTTAATTTATGTGCTCGGAAAGGAAAACTCGCAAAGTCGTGACATTTTGCTCCTGTGTATACGTTGTAAACGAAACTTGACAAATGTTTTCTCAGCACAATAAATGCAAAGATCTCCTATGTTAATACAGCAGTTTGCGGTCTTTTGATGCAGCTCAATGGAAAACTTTAATTTATATTACCCAAGGTTTTCAAAAAGATTATTCGAGAGATCTCAAAGGTGAAAACATTGTGATAGAACATAATAAAAAAGTAACAAATAAAAATTTACAAGGAAAGAAAACGTACTGTCAATATAACATTACAGCACTTAAATTAAATCACATTGTTTATAGGAAGAGGAGGAGAGGGGCACATCGAGATAAACTAATATTGTGCCACTTAAAGTTACGTCAGTATAACAAAAAACTTGTAGTTTTTAATAAAAAAGTAATTAAGAGGGAAAAATTTTGAAATAGCTCAGTAAATTATTAAAGAGAAGAGGTTTCATTAGTATTGAGCAAGGTATCAGAGTAAAAGTGCTTTCCTAAACATTTTTTTAGATGGTTTGTTTCTGATTAATTTCTTAATTTCTTAACGGTGCAAATACCAAGAAAATTTTTTGAAGGGATAAAGAAAGAGCTACATCATCACTACAGGCATGGTGAATACACTTTTTCTCATGAAGAGTACTGTAAAACTTCTTTTCTGAAGGGGGCAAATAACATCGCCATATTTCTTGAGGGGTACAGACCAAAATAATGGGTTAGCCCCTTTGGAAAAACCTGATATTTTGGACTTTGAAAATAGACATTTTTGTAGTCTAAAAAGGCTCATTTTTGATCTACAACAGTATTCAATATTATTTCTGGCCTTATTTTCAAGAACAATTAATAAAGAACAATTTTTTTTGTTTACCAAAATCATGGGTGAACTCCTTTGGAAAAGTCAATTTTTGGGACTTTGAAACATCATTCAACATTTTTTCAGGCCTTAATCAGTTTTCTTTAATACCAGGACCCTATAATGAAATCTGTTAGTTACCTGCATCCCCGGTAAATAAAGAACGCTAAGCAATCTTCACTCTCAGTATATTGCTGTTTTTGCAAGTATCATTAACCCAATGAAATATAATTAAAATAGTTTCATTTCTTATATTTGGAAGTCAAACTTCAGTAACCATTACATTAAATGCAGTGCCGTAGCCAGACCAAACGGCCAACCGAGGCGAGGCGGCAAAGATAAGAACGAAAAGCCACATAAACTACCTGAAATCAATACACATTTCGGTTTGAAACACAAACGTTAAGTTTCTCGAGTAGAATACACCTTAGGATAGTAAAATTATAAGAATTTAAGACCGAAGCCGATAATCTTGACTTTTATTCATTACTTGAAATAAACCGGCGTAAGCAGACACTGTATACGTACTAAAACCATGACAAGTATTTAAAAACAGTCTACGAATGTAAGTAACCGACAAACATGGAATGATATATAACTAATGGCTCAAAGTTAAGGCACCATCAACGTAGGTTCAGTTAGAATGTCATACATGTACGGCATCTGTTGTGTACCGCTTGTCAAAAATACTTTTTTCAAATCCCACCCCTCCCATAAAAACGCTCGGATTGTGAATCCCAAAACTCCGGACTTGGATTTTATGGATTCATGATCCGCTTTTGGATTTGCCCAAAAAATTACTGCAAAATACATTATCATTGCATTATTCATTTCGTGAATAAACTACGGAACCAACGAATGGAAAAAAATTGCCATTAATGAATTTATTAGTCCGTTAGGGACGGGAACGCTTGGCCTGGTTTGACTGTAAGAGAAGTTCCCATAGATCGTTTTCCGATCAGTACTCCCATACGGCAAATATGTAAACCAGTTTTTGAGAATTCTTATAATTAATTTTCTGTCTTAGACTGATGTTTTTAACCGTGTATAAATAAAATTATCATTCATTGATTCATGTTCATTTTGCTTGCTGTTTGTTGTTTTTGCTGCTTTTTGTCCTTTTAGTGTGTTTTACTTTGTTTTTTTTTATTCTAAGTTATATATTTATATTTCAACATGATTTCGCCTGTCGTTTATTATATGTCTTTATCAAGAGAGGGAGCTGATAGTAATAAGCCTCTTCGATTTAAATTTGAGCTTCCCCGCCAGAAAAATACTTATAATACTTTACTAATATAATTTACATCACCTTAGACATTCAACCCGTATTTTTTATGCATGCAATGTATTGAATGTCTTATTTTTTCCGGGCAGATAAATGGACTAAACTGAACTAAACTAAACGAAATTTTGAAACTTTTAAAGGCCAAGAAGAAAACTTACGGCTAGTGACAGAGTCGAAAACGTCCCCACCCTACCCTCCATTCCCAATTATGCCTATAGGCGCATCCCCTCCCTCCCCTCGTTATATTTTAATTAATTAATTAATTAATTTACTTATTTATTTTGCTTCTTCTTTTTCGTGGGCCCATCTTAACAAATTATGGACACGTTTGATGTAAAGTGAAAATGGGGTAAAATTAACGAATACTCAATGCGAACAAAGAGTGTGTTCCGTTAAATAATTTTCGTTGTTTATCAGATTTTTGCTCTGTTTCTATCAATCTATCGTTTTAGTTTGTTTCAGACTTTACTTTGTAGTCTTTTTAACGAAGGGATATTTTCAAATGATATTCGGGGATGTTATGAGTGCAGTAGCTGGTTAACAGTCCAACGGTAGACTATTTAGACTATTTATATAGTTCGCTTAAGAGCCCTTTCAATTGCATACTCGAGCCATAGACAGCTGTTTCGCCCTTTTTATTTTCTCTGCGAGACACCAACTTGACACTTGGACTAGACACATGGTATGGCGTGATTTTGTGGGTGTTGAGAGTTCTGGGTCAGGGCTTAAAATCAGAGTGCGCGGATATTTTTTATCATAGTTTTCTCTGATTATTGAAACCATACTGACGAGCTCCAAAAAGGGCGAAACAGCTGTCTATGGCTACAATCCCGCTCTGTTTTGAGCTCTTTCTGTGTCGTGTTAATGTCTTGCAGAGTTAATTTTCACGTAGTACGATCAGCATTGCAGTATTCTGCTTGCAGAATTTAATATGTCTACATTACTATTTTTGCTGATCAGGTCTTTGCACTGTTTATAGATCCTACGTTGTTCGGCATACTCGTTTGAAACAAGCGGTCCTTTGCAGTCCTTTATGGTTAATGTTTATCCTCCTTTAGTTCATTGGATAAAAAGGTTAAGCACGTTTACACAAAAGGCCTCCTCAGCCACTTGGAAGACAGCCAGTATTAAAAGGCGGAAACAGGGTCAGAGAGAGGGCCCTAGGCACGTCTCGTCTGCAAAAACATCCTTTTAAACTACAACAGCCGTAACTGCGTTTAAGAGTTAGTTTCAGGTCAACTGTCTGGCTACAAGTTTTGACTGGCTTTAAGCCCCCTGATAACTACAATTGACTGTGTTGTTGAAATGGAAACGAAGAAGCGACCGATCAACAACCCTCTAGTGTTTTCGTCGATAGTTTTATCTTTTACTGCCTGCTTCGTGGCATTGATTCACGTCGAGATCGAGGTTCACGCTCATCGAAAAATTCTTCAAGTCTTGACTCAACAGAGAGAAGAAAGTATCCACTCACGAGGCACTGTGAACGATAAATCGATTGCCTCCGCGCTGTGTAGTGACACTGGTAAAGGTGAGTGCTTTGGTTTATGGGTTCGATTCTCGTAGGCTTAGAAATCGAACTGTTGCTTCACAATGGACCTTTTTGTCAAAACTTTAAGCATTCCGCAACAACGCCCTCAATACTTAGATTCCGAAAATAAGCCGTTATTTTTTTGACTCTAAAAAGAACTAATTTTTTTAATTGTAAATAATACTGATCAGAACCGACATTCTGGCGTTTCGGTTTCAGCTATTTTGGTACAGGTCGAGAAGATTTCCCTTTCTCTTCTGAAGGGCTGAAACCTAACGCCGTGACAAAGCGTATGATATGGCGATTCAATTTCAGTATTTCTGATTAGAATGTTCTTTTCTTTTCTTTTTAGTCCATGAAAATATATGGCATGCAGTCCAAAATAGATAAAGTTTGTCTTGAACCAGTGTTGTAAGCCATTATGTTACTGCAAAATTTAGTTTGTTACAAGGGGATAATTGAATCGACCAAAACATTCTTTCACTGGGAGATCATAAGAGTGACATAAATTATCCCTCAGTTGCAGAAATACAAATTCGTCACAAACGCAACGCCAAAAATGTAAACAAGAAATCAAACTTCAGTGAGATCATTAGTAGAGAGGACATAAAAAGGGAAGTTAAACTGGTGATGAGTAACCTGGCCTGCATGGCACATTGTCCCAAGGGAGTCAGGGGAAGACGAGGAAGGCCAGGTCCCCGAGGCAAACACGGACCAGTTGGGCCCCAGGGACCACAAGGACCAAGTGGACCTCAAGGAGATCAGGGGCCTTCTGGACCTAGAGGCGATCAAGGCCCTCAAGGACCCAAAGGTGATCCTGGTGAATCCATCTCAGCTCCTTCGATTGTGTCAGCTCCGATGTCCATGGTGGTGAACGAAACTGGTATTGCCTCATTGCAGTGCGAGGTTAAAGGAAATCCAGTGTCTCAGGTCACGTGGCTGAAAGAAAATTCCAGTCTTCCCGCCGACAAACGAATCATGCAATCACGTGGTGGCCTTGTGATAAGAGACGTGATGTCACAAGATGGAGGAGTGTACACGTGTAAGGCAAAAAATATTCTTGGAGTCGTGACCTCATCGGCCACATTGACTGTTCAAGGTAATTTCTTATTAATTTTCCATTGTAGTCTTAATTCACCGTCATTTTCTCTTGCTATCATACATCTAATCAAGCTAAATACTGTTACATTCTTAACAAAGATACATATTTATCGAAGCTTCTGAAGAACTTAGAAGCTCTATCTAGGATATATATACACTCGAGACTGCTTACATGCACGAAAGTCTTAGCCGATACCACTAACATCCCAGAGAATATTAATAGGAATATCTGACGACAAAATGGAACCATGGGAACTACATGGCTTGCAATATTTCTGCAGTCGTGGTCAAGATAATTTCTTTTTAAGCATTTACCAGGGGCACCCAACGGCAATTTTCGGGAAAATATCTGTTCGGAAGACGATTTGAGAACTAGAATTTTCGGAACATTTGTTGTAAGATTTCTTGCTTGCTTGCCTCTCCTACGATTTTCGAACATCTACAAAATGGTATAATTATATTTACCCTAAAAAAGGCCACCTAGAATTTTCGGGAGCCTTTTCCTGGCTGAAATTTTCGAAAAGGTAAGTTTTGATCCTTATAATTTTCGGATCACTAGACTTTCAGCTAGGAAGTCCGAACAGATGAAAAGTTTTTAGGGGATAAAAATATGCCTATATCTACCGTTTAAATACTAAAATACGTTCAACAATGCTATGTTAAGTGGTTTTGAACTATATCCTCGTTGGTTCCCCTGATTTACTTTATAAGTTTTTCTTTAGATACTGGCAGCCGTGTTGGGTTTGCATTTAAACACAGAGAGAACAAAAGGATAGAATGTATTGAAAGTCTTAACCCTTGTTTTTAGTACTTAGTCAGAGTCGTAGTCAGGGTGGTAAGAACACCTTATGACCTAAAGTCAATCGAAAATCGGAGTCGTAAGCGGCGACATTATAAGCCCAACGGAATCGCGATTGCAAGAATCAGAATGTTTCCATTTTCTTCTTTCTCGTCGTACTTACTATAATTCCGTACCACCTCGTTCTCAGTGTCCTCTTTTTCGTGTCCCTACGGAACGAGAGGAGAGGAGAGGAAAGACTCCGTCAGGTGCACTGTTTCACGGCCACACTTTCCACTGACCAGGGTACGTTCAGTAGAGACAAATCTCACACTGATCTGCCCCTCCCCTACATCGTTTATTTGTAAATCTCCAGATTCTGGACCAGACTCAACCAGGGCCTCTTTCTCTCTCTCTCAATCCGTAGAGACGGTTAGGAGAGAATCCTGAGAACGAGGTTGGACTCCGTCGAGTTAAGAGTTTCTGAAAACGAGCCCTAAGCAAAGACGTGAAAAGAAACCTTTCCCAATGCGACAACAACAACAAAACCAACCATAACTTTATTTAGTGGGATTTTCAAGAGCTCGAAATCGACGGAGCTGCAAGCGAAATTGGAGTGCTCTCTTTAGTTTTACATTATCACATTGCACTTTTGATTACAACTCTAACTTCGACTCCGTCACTAATGAATCCAGTCCCAAAAAATAACTGTAGTCTCGACTTCTTTTGGGTGCGGTTGCTTTACACTGGCCGATACATCAAACGCCGAACGAAAAAAGTAGGTCACGAACTTGAAAGTAATCCACTAAGTGTAAATTCCTCGAGGGGGAGTTTAACGTTTGTTGGCTGCACTTTTCATTTGTGTCTGTTATTTTCAGTTGCGGCCTTGATCCGAGAAAAGCCTTCCTCAGTAATCGTTGAAGAAGGAGAAAACGTGAACCTAGAATGCAAAGCTTCTGGTCTACCGATGCCAACGGTGACGTGGCGAAAAGCATTTGGTCATTTGCCAAGAGGAAAGACTACAGTGATCGATGGAAACATGACTATTACAAGTGTAACTAAAGAGGATAGAGGGACTTACGTATGCACAGTAAAGAATCTCCTTGGAGAGGAATCCGCTTTCTCTGTAGTAACAGTGATTGACAGGCTCAAATTTAGCATTACGCCTCCCATAAAGGCTGTCGCATCCGATTCTAGCAACCTGATACTACATTGCAAAGCGCAAGGATCCCTAGAAATAACTTGGGAAAGGGCCAGTAAAAATCTTCCTCAAACCCACGTCATATTTTCAAACGGAACTTTGTTTCTCAAAAAGGTTACCACGAATGATGCTGGATCTTACACATGTATAGCAAAAAATTATCAACGAACAATCAAGGCATCGTCTGCTGTTGAAGTGCGATGGAGGTCCTGTGGCAGTATAAAATCAGGCCACAGTGGAAGCTCTTCAGGTAATTATATTATTGACCCCGATGGCAAAGGAGGCGTGACTCCGTTCAGTGTGTATTGTGATATGAGTGACAAGGGAGGAGTTGGCGTGGCAATCGTCAGTCACGACAGCGAGAGTAGAACTCATGTTGCCAATATTCCTGAGTGTGGTGTGAATCCTGGATGTTACAGAAAAGATGTATCTTACACTGGAGTTAGCACAGCTCAATTGGCGGCACTAACTCGAGTCTCACAAACCTGTGAACAGTTTATTAAATTTGAATGCAACAATGATGTTGCCTTTGTACCAGGCTTGGCTGCCTGGTGGGTGTCACGTGATGGAAGGAGAATGAACTACTGGGGAGGCGCTGGTGGATCAGTTAACGCGTGCGCATGCGGAGTAACAAACTCTTGCTCAGGTGGAACAAAGTGTAATTGTTACAACGGTGGCAGCGGCTGGAGACAGGACAGCGGTCTGCTGACAGATAAGTCTGCTCTTCCTGTGTCACAGATCAGACTGGCAGACTTTGATTCGTCACATGAGGAAGGATATCATACATTAGGAAAGCTCAAGTGTTATGGCCTGGCATGAAATATCTGATCTGCCAAATATCCATAAAAGATATTGCTAATTTTCATGTTTTAAAAAAGTGTTAACATTATACAGCTAAACAATTTACAGGAAAACGGCCGGGGTGAAATTGATAATCCAGTACACACAACAAACAGAGTTTGCACATTAGTAGATACATATGCAGTTAACTCTTAAAGCATGCCCATTCCGCTTCTTCCAGCCAAGTGCGGTTGTCGGGCATTCGTCAGGTCGTGTAGAGAGGAATTCGATATCAAGGTTCATCTAATGGTGGGCAATTTGCAAACTTTTCCTGATGCGACCGAAATAATTTGATGAAAGGACAACATGTACAGTACATGTACATGTCTTTTAACATAATATATATATGAACAGTAAGTTCAGACTTCTGTATATAAAATGGCGCCACTGCCTGCCACTGTCGGTCCAGTTATAAGCCACAAACTGTATGATTATATGTGATAAGCAAAGCCGGATGACAGGGGTAGAGCTAGACCCCACAACCAGGAATTTGTACCCTTCTCTTCTCGAACCAGTGGTGTGGATTCTTTTAGTTTCCCTTCGAGTTCACTGATAAAGGAAGAACAAAGGAGAGAAGGTTTAAGGCTTAAAGTCATGACCCATAATGCTATTTTTTTCTGTTTTGCTTTCAGTAAATGACTGTACAGGTTTGCTAATTTTAGCTCCGTCTTTGTTTTTGATTTTCTTCTTCAATAATCAGGTTGAAGTAAAACCAGCTGCAGAAAGCAAGGGGATTTAATTGCGCCCTTCTCGTCCTCAGGCACCCCTTCCACATTTAAAGCGCACTCGGAGCTCTGGGCCCCTTGAAAAAGTAACAATATTATTACAGTTTTATTCTTTCTTATACTGTTTTGCAATAAAAACGATCAAATTTTCCATTTTCAGGCTTAAATGTACAGCTTCCATTTGATAGAAACATCTTTCTTGAAGTTAAAAAAAGCGAAGCTTTCCTCATTAGTCTGGAAAATAAGGCATTTTAAGGGACAATTTTAGTGTTGGTGTCACCGATCGCAAAGCCATTTCCCTAATTCACTTTATTTTTCATTGCCAGTGGTCTCCCCAAAACAATCCAAACCAACATTGCTCAACAAAACCAGGTCCTACAACCACCAATTTAACTGCTTGGTGACTTGAAACATTAGCAACAGAGTGGGTCATTGCTTGCATACAAACAGCACAAAAAAAACTGCATAACAGTGCGGAAACATTCAAACTTTAAAACAACCCCATCCCCCTGGAATTTAAACAGGCCACCCCAAATGCACACCAGATGATAGCCCTGTGTCTGTGCGACAACATGACACCCAGCTAGACACAAACCCACCTTAATATGAGAGAGACACTGAGCTATGAAAGACAGGGATAAGCCCTGGCACAAAAATTCAGCAAATTCAAAGACCAGCACAAAGCATGCTCTTTAGAACAACCCCACCCGCCTGGAATTAAACCAGGCTACTCCAAATGCATACCAGATGATAGCCCTGTGTCTATGCAAAAACATGACACTTAGCTTGACGGGAAGCACCCCTCGAAAAAAATTAGCTGGCTCAACGGGGGCTAAACATCCAGGCTTTAAGCAAGTTATGCCTTGAAAGATTGCCTGCATGTGCTGGAGTTTACTTAAGATTTCAAGCAACTCGGTTTTCAAAACTCCAGGTAGATATATATATCCACAAATCATGTTTGAAATTTCTTATCTTTTGTCAGTCCGGGTCATAACCATTTCTGGATACTCGATGAAGTCATCAATAAGGGCTTCTGGTGCCGAGACCGAGGAAACTTATTTATTGCTCTTATTTGAGCCTTAACGGATCTATTCCTCAGTTTTATCACATGAAATATTGGGAAATTAAAGGCAGAGATTGGCTAAATACAACAATCTAGTCCAGCAAAGGGCTTTCTGCGAGGGCGCCGAGTAAGGAGTCGCCTCTCTTAAGTTAGTTTTTTCAGGTACGTAAGTAGGGTATTGGCCTTTTGCAAGAGGTTTGCGCCTGCAGTACAGTGTAAGTACCTGGTCAGCGGTCAGATGAGCCTGCAGTCAGCGTTTGAGTCACGTGGAGTGTGGACCCGCGTTAGCTCGATCGCGTGGAAGTCTGGGCCCGAGTCGCTCGTCTAGGAAGGTGACGTAATTAGGGTTAGGGCTATACTAAAATACGTTCAACAATGCTATGTTTAGGTGGTTTTGAACTATATTCTCGTTGGGTGCCCCTGATAGAAAGTGTGGTCTATTGCTTTTATGATATAACTTTTAGTTCAACGGAGTCTTTTTGTGGTTTTAGTACCGTGATCAAGTCATTTCCTCTTTCTAAAGTCATCATAAGCCAATCATGACTCACGATTTAATAGCGCCGAACTTCCTTAAAACTCAGTTCAGTCAAGCAACAAACGGTAGCACAAAAACACGAGTTTTTGCACTCCATACTTATGAAAGCTGTTTTACAGGAAAAGTCAACACATATTATTCATGCGAACGTACAATGAAAAAAAAAGAAAAACGTTCATGGTTTGTTGACTACAAAAGTAGAAAATTGAACATCAAACTGTATTCAGCTGTATTTTGTTGAGTCGATCTGTAAGTTCGTGCTTACAGACGGTACTGGCAGCTATTGTAATGGAGCACTTCATTCACTTTTTACATGCAAGCTGCAGTGGTTTAAGATCTGTTTTCTGGACTTTTTCATGATCAAAAAATGCTGCGCTAATGACGTGGCTGCATTTGCGAAGTTTTCGCATACAACTTATGTACGTACAGCGACGAATGGAAATATGTCAGTGGTAGCTCTAAATTTAGAGAAAGGTTGCTTTGCCCTAACCACATATTGGCGTTAATATTTGTTGATTTGTGAAGTCAGATGTTTTGAAGAAGGTTATGGCATCGATATTTTCGAATGATTTGTGCAAATAATGGAAAAAAACCAGCGCGAACATCTGACATCTTTCATCATCGTTTACAGCTTGTTTACAGCCTGCAGCAGCCGACTTTGTACCAGAACTTGATCAGATCTCTCTTGGGAACAATCTCTTTCATTCAGAAATTTAATTTTGACATAAAAAGGCCGTTTTTATGCTAGAGACGTTAAAGTCGTCTAGACGCATTCAACGTCTGAGACGTTAAAGTCGTCTAGTGTAAAGACAGGACGCACAAAAGTAGACGACCTTATTTAAAAAAGTAGATTTTTCTGAAAAAAGGACTAGGCTCTACTCTCGGAAGACACTGGACATGAGTTAAAGTGGCGCCAAAAATGAACTTCAAGCCCGCGAAGTGCATAAATGCGTCCTAGTTTACGACGTCCCGTCTTTATACAAGACGACTTTAACGTCTGAGACGTTAAAGTCGTCTGTTAAGTGCGTCGTTCGGACGCACTTAACAGAAGACGTTAAAGTCGTCTGCCTTATTTACCGTTTTTATACTAGACGTTAAAGTCGTCTTAAGACGAATTTAACGTCTCAGACGACTTTAACGTCTCTAGCATAAAAACGGCCAATAGTTGTTTGTGTATGGCTCGTGGTCTGGATGAATTTTTCTATGGGTTTACCGGTATAATAAACCATAGGTTTTTGACCAATCAGATCGCGCGTACTATCTCAGTTATTTTATAAAGTCCGGTACACTCAGTACACTCGTTATAGCCGCCGGTACACTCGGTACGGTCAGTGCAGCCGGCTTTTCTATTACTGGCAGCAGTACCTGTCGTCGACACGACCCTATGTCCAAAGGGTAGATAAAGCTTTCCACTGGATAAATCTCTATCCAGTGGAGAAAAGCGCAATTGATTCTCCTAATTCTTAACCACTAAATCGTGACTTATCCGGTGGAAAGCTGAATTGTTACGGCCAGGCATGAAATATCTGTAAATATTTTTGGGCACACGAGCAATTTTTTGTTTTTCAGACAAGTGATAGGGTTATGCGGTTAAATCATATGCAGCTAACTGGTTGAAAGAAAACTTTCCATTCTAACAAGAAGTTTCATTTCTTGGTTAGTTGTGAATCGTAGTTAATGCGTCAGTATGCGAAACGAGCAGCCAGAGTGCGAGTCGTTGGTCAGGGATTTCTTCTCTTACCCAGGATATCATACATTACGATAGTTTAATTGTTATGGCCTGGCTTGAGATTTCTGTAAAATTGTGGATACCTTAGCAATTTTTTAGTTTTTAAAAAATAAAATGTTGCTATAATAAACAGTTAAATGTCGCAAAATGAAGAATGCCTTGTTCTTCACCAAATTGAGTCCATTTTTGCATGCTTCATCAGTTGCGGTTGCGTAATAGAACTTGCTGCGTAGATTGAAATAACTGGCATTTCAAAATAGATGCTTCTGGAAAATTTCCTCTGAGGGCTGGGAAGTAGCCAAATTGAAAGGCGGAGACAATGTCAGGTTGAAATGTCAGTCCTTATAGGACAAAGCTATTTTTCGGCAAACAATAACAATTGCACGAACTTAGCTATTCGTTTAACAGTGGTGTAAAATCTTCCAGTTATTTTTAGGCAATCATTCGCAACTAATTACTAACCGTGTAAAGTTGAGTCATGGAGTCGTCGAAGATGAGCCCGGGCTCCAACATTTTGGCGTTTTCTTCAATATTTCTCTCTTTTGTTGTCTGCTTTGTGGCACTGGTTCACGTCGAGGTCGAACTTCATGCTCATCGACAAATGCTTCAAGTCTTAAGTCAACAAAGAGCGGACAAAATTGAACCACGCAAAACTGTTCAAAATGAGCCGCTCACCTCATCCTTTCACAGAAACTCTGTTGAAGGTAGGTTGCGTCATTTCTTATATTTTATAAACTATTTACTGACTGAGACACAGTGTCGATCGCGAGGATGTGTCGCATAATTTTTTTCGTTCTAGGTAGGTATTTGACCTCGTTTTTTGTTTATCTTTTGACATGGACAAGGTAGAGCGCCTAAATTAGTAAAAGTGGTAAGTTCGAATGTGATTTGTTGAAAACTTACTAACGAATTCGAAGATATAGCTCCTCAATGTCTTTAAGACATTCAATGCATGGTGTATGTATGTATCAGTATCCAACAACTAGCCGGCAGCAACTCGGCAACCCGCAGCAGTTTGAAAAATATAACATTGTTTCCTGATACTGAAAAAAGTTTGGTTTTTCATAGATCTTGTATCCGTTTCAGCTGTTGTGCTATCGAAAAGACTTAATTGTCTTTGTCTGAAACTATAAAGGATTGTCAGTTACATAAGGTCACATCCGAGAAAGTCATATTACCATCAAGTCAATACGCAATAGAAACACTCCCAACTTGTCATGGCGCAATGAGATATGATGATGATGATGATGATGATGATGATGATGATGATGATGATACTTTTAACAGCATCAACAACGTAAACAACATTCTCAACAAAAAAGACTTGGGAAAGGAAACCTCAAATAGTTTGATATCAAAGATATAATAAGCCCAGGCAAAGGAACGCGGATGACAAAAGTTCCGCTAACTTAAGACATGCGATCAGATAAATAGTTTTTAGGGCAGCCCCAAAATAACCAAACAGGCTTTTAAAGCACATGGAAAACTATTTGAGAGAATTCTGACGTATTTGGTCATTGCGTGCCCCTTATTAATTACGTCTGCTCAGTAAAAAGCGAATATGATTTTTTAAAAACCTGCAAAAAAGTAGAGCGTTTTTGGGGTGGCATTAGGCCATTTGCACGATAACATAATTTTACTACTATGCCCTTGAGGGTATTGCTTTCTTGTGCAAATGAGGGCTTTTGTTTTTTAGACCTCACTGAGACTACCAAGTTCAAATATGATTAAAAGAAAAGCGAAAAGGATTCTGGTCGTAGTAGTACAATGTATAATGAAGCCAACGTGCAAAGAAATGGCCTATTATCCTCCCTATTTATTATTAACAAAGTATAAACATCACTGTTTTTTTTTCTTTTCTTTCCTTCTGTTGAAGGAGTTCACAGTCGCCAGAAACGCAAAAACAAAGTTAAATACAAATCCAGTGTAACTGTCAGTCATAATAATCGTGATGGCATCAAAAGGGAAGTCCAGCTTGCCCTGAGTAGCCTGGCCTGCACGATGCATTGTCCTCGAGGTATTAGATGAAGACGTGGCAGGCCCGGTCCCCCAGGTAAGCATGGTCCTCCCGGCCCAAGCTGGCCCCAAGGACCTAAAGGAAACAAAGGTGCACAAGGAGATCAGGGACCACCTGGGCCTGAAGGCGAAGAGGGCCCTCAAGGACCTAAGGGCGATCCTGGTGAATCCATCTCAGCGCCTTCTCCGGTGTCCATGGTGGTAAACGAAACTAATATAGCGTCACTACAGTGTGAGTTTAAAGGAAATCCAACACCTCAGGTCACGAGGATGAAACAAAATTCCAGTCTTCCTTTAGACAAACGAATTAAACAATCACGAGGTGGACTGACGATTCGGAATGTGACGTCACAAGACGGAGGTGTGTACACATGTAGGGCTAGAAATATTCTTGGAGTCATGACTTCATCGGCCAAATTAGCTGTTCAAGGTAATTTACTTCCCAGTTTTAATGTCCCAGTAGTCTCAGTTCACTGTCATACAACTAAACAACTAAAAAACTGTTACAGTACTAGCAATTAAGTATATTGCACCTAAGCTTCGAAAGAGCTGCGGGTCGATCTCTTGGATATACAATTTTTGGAATATTTACTTGCACAAACATTTTGTACCCCATGCTACTAGGCCCCAGAGGTTGTCCAGAAAAGATCGCGGCTATCGCCAGAGCGGAATCCTAGTCGAAAATCATGACGCTGTGAAATTCTGATTACGACTATGACATCCGACTCCGTTGCTATCGAAAATCAGCATTAAAACAAAACTGTAGCCTCAGACTTCACAGGGGCGACGGCCTTACGCTTGTTACATTCAATGAAATAGATTAATTGCAGTTGCTACCTTGATCACACAAAAGCCTTCCTCTGTTATCGTTGAAGAAGGAGAAAACGTGACCCTTGTATGCAAAGCTACTGGAGTGCCGATGCCAACTGTTACGTGGCGAAAAGCAATATTGGGTACCGTGCCAAAAGAAAAGAGTACAGTGATCGATGGGAACATGAGCATTGTAAGTGTAACGAAGGCAGATGGTGGGACATACGCATGCGCAGCAAAAAGTCTCCTTGGAGAAGACTCTGCTGTCGCACTAGTAGCTGTGATTGACAGGCTCGCATTTACCCTGACGCCTCCAATAAAGTTTGTAGCCCCTCAGTTAGGTAACTTGATGCTCAATTGTCAAGCCCAGGGGTCCATAGAAATTTCTTGGAAGAGAAAAAACCAAAATCTTCCTCAGAATCACGTTATCTTCCCAAACGGAACTTTATTTCTAACTCAGGTGACCACAAATGATGCCGGTACTTACACATGTGTTGCTAAAAATTATCAACGAACAATTAAGGCATCGTCTTTTGTTGAAGTGTCAAAGAAAACGCCTTGTAGTAGCATTAAATCAGGCCGCAGTGGAAGTTCTTCAGGTTATTATGTTATTGACCCTGATGGCAAAGGAGGCGTGGCTCCGTTCAGTGTGTATTGTGACATGACTGACAAGGGAGGAGTTGGCGTGACAGTTATAAGTCACGACAGGGAGACCAGAAGATATGTTGGTAACATTCCTGAATGCGGGTTAAATAACCCTGGTTGTTACAGGAAAGATGTAACTTACAATGGAGTGAGCAGTGCTCAGCTAGCAGCACTCACCCGAGTGTCTCAGAACTTTGAACAGTTTATCAAGTTTGAAAGCAGCAGGGATGTAAGCTTTGTACCGGAGTCGGTCACCTGGCGGATGTCACGTGATGGAAGGAAGATGAACCACTGGGGAGGAGCCAGGTGGATCAGCCAACACGTGCGCATACGGAGTAAGAAACTCTTTCTCAAGTGGAAAAAAGTGTAATTGTCACGATGGTAACAGGGCTGGACAGAAGACAGCGGTCTGCTGACGGACAAATCTCCATTACCTGTGTCACAGATCAGACTGGCGGACTTGGATGCCTCAGACGAGGAAGGTTATCATACTCTAGGGAAACTCAAGTGTTATGGCCAGGCATGAGATTTCTTTAAACACTTTAATTTTTTTTTGTGTTTAAAAGTTAATTCTCGCAGTTTAACAAACAAGGCAAAGAAAACTGTCGTGAGAGCAAACAGTTCCTTTATATTTTTCTTGCTTCTCTTTGGTGATAGAGCGCAGATTACTGACGTCCGATTGCAAAACGACCCTCTGGAATACGTCGAGTTGGTCGGATATTCAAGAACAAGTTTAAAATTGATAGCCGTTTTCCAGACAGCCGTGTCTGATTTGAAAAAAAAAAACTTTAAAATGGGAAATGTCAGCTGTCATATATTATTGTAATTTTGAAATACCAGGAAGAAAACTTGCCGCTGATGAAATAGTTGAAAACGTCCCCACCCTCCCCCCATTTCCGATTAGTATATACACACTCAGTGATCTTTGTGATTTAAGCAATCTGATTGGTTCGCTATCTCGAACTATTCAACATTAGTAAAATCCAACTAGTGGTCTATTATCAATGTTGCGTTCTGATTGGTTGGGCTACTACTAGGCTATAATATGTTATAGCCCTCTAGTAGCGAAAAGCGGCGAATTTTTGGCGGTAAAAAAGGATTAAAGTCCTGCTTTAAGTTGTTTTGTCTCGATATTTTTGACCAACCAGTTGGACTTTACTAAAACAATTATTCCTTGGACCCAGTTGTTCAAAAGTTGGATAACGCTATCCACGTTGAATAAATCACGCTAATTTTGGAATTTAGGAAATGGATACATTTGAGAAAAAGCTTAATCCTCTCTCGAGCGGTCTGGAAAATAGCCAAAACTGAAGGCAGAAATGGTCAGGTTTACATGACACTACGTCTAAAAACCAAGCCACTGTACGCAAAGAATCAAAATTGTACGAGCAAGTTACGTTAAAATTTCGTTTAAGACATTAAAGCTGATTGATGGACTCATCAAAGACGCACCCAGTCTCCAACACTTTAGCGTTCTCTTCAATATTTCTCTCCCTTGTTGTCTGCTTTGTGACACTGGTTCACGTCGAGGTCGAACTTCTCGCTCATCGACAGATGCTTCAAGTCTTGAGTCACCAGAGAATGGATAATTTTGGGCCACCTAAAACTGTTCACGATGAACCGATTTCGTCCTTACACAGCAGTGACGCGGGTGAAGGTAAGAAAATGGGTGGATGCTTTTTTTATAAACTGTTCACTGGCTGAGACACAGTGCATGACCAAGGATATATAACGTTAAATTTTCACGAAGTTATTTCTAACATGTGCGAAAACAACTCAAACATGTACAGTCGAACTTCTATCAAGCGGGCAGTCTTGGGGAAGGGGCATGTGACTGTGTCTAGGGCCAGACCGTGACCGCTTTATATCTGTGTTATCCGATAATGCAACCATCAAACAAGCGTCCCGTCTCCAACACGCTGGTGTTTTCATCAATAGTTTTTTCTTTTGCTCTTTGTTTGGTGGCACTGGTACACGTCGAGTTCGAGCTTTACGCTCATCGAAGAATGCTTCAATTTTTGAGCCAACAGAGAGAAGAAAATATCTACTCATTAGGCAAATAAACCGATTGCTTCCGCGCTGAGTCGTGAGAGTTTCGAAAACTGAATGACTTATGGGTCCTTGTATTTGAGTTGAGGCCTTTCATCAAAGAATCAAACATTCTAACAAAGTGCACCGTAGAATCAATAACTGGAAGGTTTTTTTATTTGGTTCCTGGTAGAGAACCCAAACGTTAACTGCTTTATCAAGGAAAGACTTTCTTGAATATCGGTTTCAGTAAAAGATTGTTGTGGCGTTGTATTTAAAAGTCTTCCGTTCCATTCCCATACATACACGTAGTTTTAAAAGATGCTCTTCAATATAATGTTATGTGTGCTAAGAATTTCATTTTCCCTCGAATTCGTTAATTGTTCGTAAGTTTTTAGCCTTCAATACAGGCGTCTTCGGAGGAGGGGTGAAGAGGTGCGCAAGCACTAAAATTTCGTTGGTTTGTAAGCCGGCTGAGTATCACGCTTTCCTTAGGTGTTAGTTGAGAGGAAATTTTGAAGCAAATGAGGAGAAGGAGTCTGACTTGTGTCTCCCCTTTACCTTTCCGGGGAAAAGGGAAAGGAAAACTGATTCTAAAGTATCTAAAATGTAGTTTTACTATTTGAACACTATTTTTAAGCCACCTTCCTGTAATTTAATGCTGTTTTACATAAACGTTTAAAATTTCGCCAATGTTTGAAATAGATCTTAAGTGTAAATAAATATGATTAAAATAGGGTATTTAAAATGTATTTTGTGCAAAGAATTACTAACATTGTCACTTGAACAGAGTTCAAATATACTATTTCAAATCTGTTGTAAGACCTTCAATGCTGACCGTATTTTAAGTACCTTTAAATAGGGTAGTTATCAAAACACAGTTTTGAGCTGTATCTAAAATGTATTTTGAGACACATCCACTAAGAGTATCACAAACAGAGTTAAAATAGACCATTTGAAATCAGTTTTAAGGCGTCAAATAATGACCATATCTTAAATACTTTTGAATAGGGTACTTAAACACTGTTTTATTTGAATTGTATTTTGAAGACTTAGGAACGCCCCCCCCCCCCCTCCCCCCATCTTTCTTTCTATCCCTTCGCACCAGCTCTTCTCGATAATTCACTGATACCCAAGGTAAAAGCCAATAGGCGTTCTCTGCTCGGTCAATCCTGGACTTTGCCATAGGCTGTAAGGAGAGAGAATCGAACGCCCAGGAACGAGATATAGGCTGCCAAGAAAAGTAAGCAAGTAAGCAAGCGTCTAGCAACGGACAGTTTCCTGCTTTTGAAACTTGATCAAAGACTTTTCGCCACTTTTGAATGTCGTCTTCAATCCGTCTTGTAAAGTGACCAATAATCTGAGTATTTCGATATTATTTAATTGAAAAACAAAACAACATGGATACTCAATCAAGGATGGAAAAACAACACATAACAGTTTGTTAACAACCAGTAGCCAGAGAACGAGAAAGACCGAAGGCAGATCGAGTCTCAATTCGTGTCAAATTGTTTTCAAAGGTAAAATTTTCTATACCGATGGATAAAAGCAGCTGGCTGCTTTTAGAGTCAAATCCATAGAGACTGTCGTGCATTATAAAGGTTGTCATTTTGTTACGCGGTTGGTGTTGGCTATAGTGCTACTATGAAAAAATTACAACTTGTAACACAAAGTTTTCTTTCGGTTGCAGAAACACAAGTCGCCAGAAGCGAAACTCGGAAAATCGAATCAAGAATTCGAACGCCAGTGTAATCATCACTCGTGAGGACTTCAATAGAGAAGTTCAGCTGGCCTTGAATAGATTGCTCTGCAAGACGCATTCTCCAAAGGGAATTAGAGGAAAACGAGGAAGGCCTGGTCTCCCAGGCAAACATGGACCAGCCGGGCCCCAGGTACCACAGGGACCAAGAGGAACTCGAGGAGATAAAGGGCCGCCTGGACCTAAAGGCGTTGAGGGCCCTAAAGGACCCAAGGGCGATCCTAGTGAATCCATCTCAGCTCCTTGTATTGTTGTACCTCCGGTCTCCATAGTGGTAAACGAAACTGGTATAGCATCACTGCAGTGTAAGGTCAAAGGAAATCCAACACCTCGGGTAACGTGGCAAAAGCAAAATTCCAGTCTTCCCGTAGGTAAAAGGATCGTGCAAACAAGCGGTAGACTGATGATTCAAGATGTGGCAGCTAGGGATGGCGGAGTGTATACGTGCAATGCAAGTAACATTCTTCGCGTGGCGACATCATCGGCCAAGTTAACTGTCCAAGGTGATAATTTGAGGTGGGGCGAGGGGGGGGGGGGGGGAATGTTTGGGGGACAATCCAATGCTTTATTGAGGGCAATATTAAAAATTTTTGCTTATCATACCAACCAAATTGCTTGCTGTTATCCCACGCTGTGGCGTTACGGATATTCGAGCCAAACCGCAAATTGTAGCAACTTTACCAATTTAAAAGCTCGGCAAAACTTCCTGCGTAATGTTCTTACTGCCAAACTGCCAACACATAATGTTGTCCATGTACTGGTGTTATGGAGAGCTACCTCTTATCTACTACGTAACGTTTTAGTCATAAGGATAGTGCAGATGCTCGTCGCCGCTTTAGGAGCCGACCATTGGAAAAGTCATGGCGCAGGTGAGAAGATTTTGAGCTGCATGAATACGATGGAATCTCTATTGAGGAGACATCCTTCGGACCGAGGCAAGCGTTCCTTGAATAGAGGTGTCCCCCGAATGGAGGTTGGGCTAGAGCTGGTGAATAATTAACCCGCTAAGAAAACATACAGGAATCATCATTAACTTATCCCTGCGGCATTACAAGTTGGCCGACGAGGTGCTTACCCAGGTTCCTATCACATCAATTCAAATAACATTAATTTACCATTAATTGCTTGCATTTTTCACCACTTAGAATGTATGCCGATGACACCAGCATAACCTATGCAAGCGCAGATTTAAAACTCATAAATGACTGCGTTAACGACGATTTAAACAAGGTGTATATATGGCTATCGGCTAACAAGCTGACCCTTAACTTGACTAAAACTGAGTTTATGTTAGTTGGGTCGAGGCAGAAGCTATCAAAGCTTTCTGAAACTCCTTCTTTTATGATAAACGACCATCCCGTGATGCAAGTGTCAACGGCAAAATCTTTTGGAGTGCATATTGACCAAAACTTAAGCTGGGAATGCCACATACAGAGTATTTGTAAAAAGATTGCTTCTGCTTTGGGTGCAATTAAAAGAATACGACATCTTATTCCTTTTAATGTATTAATTAATGTTTACGACAGTTTAATTCAACCGCATTTTGACTGCGGCATTGGTCTTTCCGATAAGCTGCAGAGGCTCCAAAATCGTGCAGCCCGTATTCTAATGTCCGCTAATTCTGATTGTAATGTGGACGATTTGTTCCTGGCACTGGGTTGGCGTAAGCTTAAACACCAAAGACAAGTATCGACGGCTATTATGATGTATAAAACCGTACATGGGATGACTCCCGACTATCTAACATCTAAATTTGTATCTCGTGACGAAATAACTTCTTATCGATTGAGGAATACTGAAAATAAATTAGTCCTTCCACTGCCCCGTACCAATTATTTAAAGAAACGTTTCTCCTATAGCAGAGCTAAGCTGTGGAACAGCCTATCCCATCATTTAAGATCTGCAGATTCTTTACATGATTTTAAACGCAAACTGTGTCGCAACAGTTTTGAATGAGATCATACATTAATACAGTTTTACACGGCATCCTTGAAAAGCAGCTTTTATTTGTAAATAGCTAGGTAGTTAAAATTTTATGAATATGTTTTTAATTAGAGTTAGTTTAGTTAGGTATAATAGATCTTAGATTTTTTGTACATGCTGAAGGAATTTTAACCGTGTTTAAATAAAGTTATCTATCTATGTATCTATGTATGTATCTATCTATCTATCTATGTATCTATGTATGTATGTATGTATGTATGTATGTATGTATGTATGTATCTATCTATCTATCTATCTATCTATCTATCTATCTATCTACCTATCTATCTATCTATCTATCTATCTATCTATCTATTTATCTATCTATCTATCTATCTATCTATCTATCTATCTATCTATCTATCTATCTATCTATCTATCTATCTATCTATCTATCTATCTATCTATCTGTCTTGCCAGCCATTTCTAAGATTTGTGAAAGGGTAGTCTACGATCAACTATACAGGTACTTAAATTCAAATGGCCTGTTGACAAAAAACCAGTCTGGATTTCGTTCCCTTCACTCTACAGTGACAGCGCTGTTACATGTAACAAATAATTGGTATCTTAACATTGACAAAGGCATGACCAATTTGATTGTGCTTCTCGATCTTGCCAAAGCCTTTGACACCGTTTCACATAATATTTTATTAAAAAAGCTTGAGCTCTACGGTCTGAAGGGTGTAACGCTCGACTGGTTTTCATCGTACCTATCAAATAGGCAACAGCAGTGTGTAGTAGAGGGCTGTGTATCTAAGCCCCAGTTGATAAGTTGTGGTGTTCCACAGGGTTCAATTTTAGGCCCTTTGTTGTTTTTAATTTATATCAATGATCTCCCTGGATGTCTTCTCCATACCAAAGCACACATGTATGCCGATGATACCACGATATATGCGTCCTCTGTATCCACTGCTGAACTATATGCCAAGGTAAATAATGACCTAACTCGCGTTAGGGACTGGCTTCTTGCAAATAAGTTAAGCTTAAATGTCACTAAAACGGAGTATATGTTCTTAACAACTACCTTCAAATTATCTAACTTAGGAAGAGACTTTCCAATTAAGATTGGCAACAATCATGTTAAACGAGTCCAAACAACAAAATATTTAGGAATTCACTTAGATGAAAATCTTAAATGGAACGAGCATGTTGATAAACTTTGTCCAAAAGTCAATCGATCCATCAGTGGTCTAAAACAGGCACGTGATTATGTACCATTAGATGTTCTAAATACTATTTACAAATCTCTTATCCAGCCTGTGTTCGACTACTGCGACGTTGTTTGGGACAATTTAGACCAGGGACTTGCCACTAGGATCCAGAAATTACAAAATCGTGCTGCACGCATAATAACCTTTCAAGGTTATGACGTTCGTTCAGCACAAATACGAAAACAACTAAACTGGGAAGAGCTTGCCTCGAGGCGTCAAAGGCACTTAAGTCTATTAATGTATGATACAGTGAATGGAAATATACCTAATTACTTAAGCGATCTTTTCTAGAATGTCTGTGAGAACAACCCTTATAAGTCTATGCTAAGAAATGCGGAATATAATGTTGTACTGGACCACGTTCCAAAAACAGAATATTACAAGGGGTCTTTCTCATACAGAGGAGGAATGCTGTGGAATTCTTTGCCAAATGACATAAAAGCGTCCGAATCTAAAGCTATCTTTAAAAGAAAACTGGCTAGTAGGCAGGCAAACTGTTGACTACATTTTACTATATTTTATTATTTGTACATATTTTTAGTGTAGTTGTACAGTATTTACTTCTGTTTCTATACGGCTTTCATGTAAAGAAGTTATGTAACTTATGAAATTACCGTATTCAAATAAAAGTGAATCAATCAATCAATCAATCAATCTATCTATCTATCTATCTATCTATCTATCTATCTATCTATCTATCTATCTATCTATCTATCTATCTATCTATCTATCTATCTATCTAGTGAGATAGTTAAGTTTGTGAATCAAAGCTTCCACATTGGTCATTAGTGCAAACTTGAAAATGTCAACACTCTCTTTGGTCAGTCAGGTTTTGGGTGCTAAGGTGTCCTCTGAATGGAGGTTAAACTTGGGCTTCGGGACCCAGAAAATGTGCCCCTTTATAACAGATACAAAGATTATATGGGTGTTTTTCCGGGACCAAAGTTTGTGTCCTCTGAATGGAGGTGTCCCAGAGGAGAGAGGTTCCACTATATTTTTTCCCTAGAATATCGATCCCTTATTTCTTTAGTAAATTTTCCCTTGCATGAATAAATTTTTCTGTACTTCGCTCCCCTCCCACCTTTCTATAACTTTTCTAATGGTCCGTTCCTTATCGCACTCACGTTAAGCTGCGCGTGTGGGTTGACTCAGTACTTACCTTTATAAGGTAAGCAGCGTACTGTAAGCATTTAAACTGCTAGGAGGCGTGGCAGAGGGTAAGTGAAGGAGAAACGTCTTTTGCCTTTTCCTTCACCCCTAGATAGTTCACTTTTGAATATTTTATAAATAATTCTTTTTTCTTACTTATAGAAACCTCTACGAACCAGAGATAAATATTTTCTTAACTTATGGGAATTCAAATGGTGTAAGAGTTAAACTCGCAATAAAAGGTGTCTTAAGTTAGAGAAAGAAGATCTTTCTTCTTCGCCCTCAAGGAAAAAGAGGGATATGCTCTACAGAACTCTTGTTTCTTTTTTTTTTTTGCAGTGGGAGCCTTAATTATTCAAAGGCCGTTGTCTGTAATAGTTGAAGAAGGAGAGAACGTCACCCTGCATTGTAAAACTAGTGGTGTACCTATACCGACTGTCACGTGGCAAAAAGCGTTTAGCAGGATACCAAAGAAGAAAACGGCAGTGGAAAATGGGAGCCTTACAATAATCAAAGAAGAAAAAGCAGATGGCGGGACGTATGCATGTACTACAAAGAATCTCCTTGAACATGACACCGCAATCGCACAGGTGACCGTGATCGACCGACTTAAATTTACCCTGACTCCACCCATTAAAGCTGTCACCTCGGTGTCTTGGAAGTTGATGTTGCACTGTGAAGCTCAAGGTGCAATAGAAGTTGACTGGATTAGAGTGGGAAAACATCTTCCACGAAATCATATTTTGTATCCAAATGGTACTTTACTTCTTAGGAACATTTCACCAAATGATGCAGGATCCTATACGTGCGTGGCAAAAAACTCTCTGCGTTCAGTAACTGCGACATCTGTTGTTAAGGTGATTACACCCAAGTCTTGCAGCAGTCTTAAGTCAGGTCGCAGTGGAAGTTCATCAGGTGATTATACTATTGACCCTGATGGCAAAGGAGGCGTGGAACCTTTCAGTGTGTATTGTGATATGAGTGACAAGGGAGGAGTTGGCGTAACAGTCATAAGTCACGACAGCGAGAGTAGAACTCATGTTGTCCATATCCCTGGGTGTGGTGTGACTCCTGGATGTTACTGTTGTTACAGAAAAGATGTATCTTACACTGGAGTTAGCACAGCTCAATTGGCGGCACTCACTCGAGTCTCACAAACCTGTGAACAGTTTATTAAATTTGAATGCAACAATGATGTTGCCTTTGTGCCAGAGTCAGTTGCCTGGTGGGTGTCACGTGATGGAAGGAAAATGAACTACTGGGGAGGCGCTGGTGGATCAGCCAACACGTGCGCATGCGGAGTAACAAACTCTTGCTTAAATGGCCAAAAGTGTAATTGTTACAACGGTGGAAACGGCTGGAGAGAGGACAGCGGTCTGCTGGCAGATAAGTATGCTCTTCCTATGACAAAGATCAGACTGGAAGACTTTGATAAATCAAATGTGGAAGGATCCCATACATTAGGAAAGCTTAAGTGTTATGGCCAGGCATGAACTGGTTTCTGTAAATATTTTTGGACACATAGGCATTTCTTGTTTTGCAAAAAAACAGTGATAGGGTTATGCGGCTAAATTAATCATATGTAGCTAAATTTTGCAAAGAAAACTTTGATTTTTGAAGACAAACAGTAATTTTTTTGTTTAGTTATGGATCGGCAGATTGTGTCAGTATGGGTAACGAGCTGCTTGAGTGCCGATCTCCTCACTTACCCAGGATATCATACATTACGATAACATAAAATGTTATGGCCTGGCAAGTGATTTCTGTAAAATTTTGGATACCTTAACATTCAGTTTCAATATATAGCCAACTTCTGTAAAGTATTAGTCACAAGTGTGGTATGTTAGCGCACATACAATGTTTGTGCAACTGCGTTTTAGTTCAGTGAAAATCAAACAGCTCTCACGCACCCAATTTCCGCGTTCTCCTTTCCCTTTTAAAGCTGCCACGCCGGCTACACGTAGGAGATTAAGCTCCTCTATTGTTAAGTGGTTTCTAAAAGGTTGCGGTTGTGTACATTGGCTTGCACCTCACACAGACTGGAAGCAAATGTGACGACATGAAGAAAATATAACATCGAAGGTCAACCTTTGGAAAGTGTTAATGTGAAGATTTAGGATTGTTTACTGCCTGTGACTTCTCATGGAACCAACAAGTTGATAACTAATAACAGCTTAGGCTAATGGGGTTTTAGGGTTGGTTCAAAAGACCTGCAGGGACTTGAAGGACATTGATACTATGAAAACACTTTACCGTAGTCTTGTGAGACCTTTATTAGAATATTCATGGAAACTTGGAAGCCTCATACTAAACGTAACGTTGATAAATTAGAGGCTGTACAGCGAAGAGCCACCAGATGGATTACTAAGTCTGATGAGGATTATGATACTAGACTATCTAAGTTAAAATTGTTGTCTTAAATTAATAGGAGGTTCATTAGAGAGTTACGTAATTGATGGACATTATGATATAGGCATATCAAACAAGCTCATATTTTGTAAGGACAGAAACACAGGTTATAACTTGTAATGGGGAAAAATGACACACAGGACCTTGATTATAGCCATTGATTTATTATGTGTTCTAAAATTGGTTAAAGATATCAACAAGCGGAATAAAAACTGCTGCCACTGCTCCATTGAGCACGGTGAAAAAAAAATTTAAAAAAGGATTAACTTCTGTACTTCTTACTTTGGCTTGCACCCAAAAATGCAAGAACATTATTTGTCTTCAATCTGGATTTTGTGTGTGGGTTTGTTTACTGCGCTCTCTGATTTCGCAAGGAAAATTTGTCGGTGCGGTTAGATTCATCTAATTTCTTGCGGGAGAAAAGTCTAAAGTGACAGAGGGACGGCAAACGCCAAATTCAAGTTGAGAATTTCTCAAAAAAGAAGGTGAGCGGATAAAAACAGCTCAAAACAATTCTAATTAATCTAATGGATAGAAAATTGCATGAAACTACCAACATTTGTGTAGGTATAATGAACAGTAAACGACAATTAAAGGGGAAACTTAGTCACGTGGTACAAATTCGCGTTTGCCGTTTGACGTAAACGTTATGCTTAACCTTTCTTAAAATTAAACTTACTAGTGGATTTCAGGGAGCATTAACATCCCGGAATATCCGATACTCCCAAAGGCCGTTTTAGCTTTGACTGAGAAGACGTTATCGCTTATTTTGTTAACTTATTTTGTTAAGTTTGACTGCAGTGCTTGCAGTTCACTCATTTGATATGTGGAAGTCCAAAGTAGAATGCCATAGAATGTAGGATCAGGGGGTTTATTCTAAGTAAGCCTTTCTACTTTTAAGTGCACGTGGTTTCGAAAAGGTTGCGGTTGTGTACATTGGCTTACACCTGATACAGACTGCACGTAAATATGACATATCCCTCTAAGAACACACAAAAAAACCTGAACTAATGTTAGCTGCTTCTACTTAATGACTGTTTTAGATCTCCTTCTATAACATCGGAAAACCAGATGCACGTTTCTTACTATGGACTATCAGCTTACCCTTTACTGACTGTTTCAAAGCCGCAGAAAGAATACTTCCTGAATGTTCCATGAAAGGGATTGCGTGCGGCAAGCGGACGTTTTCTGGACATAATCCATGCATACTTACCACGGATCATCACCAAAAACCCTTAACATTTATTTGGCTTTCGGAAAGAAGTGACAGTTTTCTAAAAGAATTATCATCACTGAATCATTTAACAAGTTAAACCACGAAACAACGAATGCGTTTGCAATGATAGCATTGAATGACCAAGAAAGGAGTTGAGGGTTTATCTAGTAACAGTTTCCAGGATCCACTGGGTTTCTTCCCTTCAGGAAACGTAGTGCATGTGTGGGTGGTGATAAAGTCTTTTAAGACTCAGTACGTGGAATACCGCATGCATATAGAGAGGATAAAATTAGCTTCCCTCTGCAAGAGGGTCATATCTCAAGTTTGACCAGCTAAACTGCCCCTATGCAGGGTAAACAACTAGAGTTTTGGCAACAAACTTTAGATAAACGTTGCTCTTACAAATATCTACAATTACTGTTAATTGTAGGAATATTTTTAAGCTGCTTTAGAAGGAGTTGCCCTTAAAATATTTTGATAAGCTATTTCCACAGACACGGCCGTCTCTCGCACTGCACTCTGGGATCAAAGCGACACTTCTTTTGTTGAGCTCCTAAAAGCGTGCCTTTGTCTCTTAAAATTTACATAGTATATGAAATCAATAAAAATTAGGTGAAGTGCCGGACAGCGTGATTCTAACAGTGTGCCCAGAGCTCCATAAGACAGTCGGTTTTCATTAGTTTGAATCTAGTGATGAAATACTTGGCAGAAGTAGCTGTTCGCGAGTGCTTTTGTTCTTGTTAATATGCAAGACATGAAATTCGCTCTATTAAAGCATAACATATGATAAAGTACAAGGCTACTTAAAGTTGTCATACTGTGAAAAGCCAAATAAAATATTGTTTTTGAAGATGACTGCCAAACGTCGGTTTAACGTCTCAACAACAACCCTATTCAAAACTCAGACTCCCACACAACCCAGACGATCACATTCCACCTACGTTTGAAATGACTCCTCGGCTCAAACCATCAACTGTAAAAAAGAATTTAAAATTTGCATCATATAGCACTTTCACTACCCAATCAGCTTGTTTTTACTTGTTAAGAGGATTTGGTATACATGGCTGATTTGTCAAATATGAGTCGAGGAAACGTTTGTACCGCTATAAAACAACCCATCCAGATGTCGACAGGCCATTACATCTAGGTTTAGCAGCCAGATGGACCTCAGAAAATTTGCACCTTTTGTCTTTCTCCTAAACCTGGGGATTTTCCCTCTAACTGTAAAAGGTATGCTAGTCTCTTCTTTTCATCGTAGGCCGTTGCAATCAGCATTTGTACGTTCTTATACCTAACAAAAGGCATAGTTGAAAATTGTTAAAATTTCATCTCCTGGAAAGCAATTCATCTTGGTCGAAGACTTTCTATTTTGTTCTTTATTTTTTAAGGAACACTGCGTGTACTTATTTAGAACTCCTCATACGAAGACAGAAGGTCTGACAGCTAATATTTTTGAATTTCTTAGTTCTTCTGATTTACAACTTTGGGGAACACAACACGCCCCTCCCTCTCGTTTAAGTGACTAACTCAGTGCTGGAGCTTGCGACTAGAGTACTAAGGTCAAAGTCTCTGATCGATGCATTTTTCCATCTCATTTAATGCGCCAGTTTCTATACATCTCACGATCTCGAGAAAAAGGCCTATATTAAAAAATTTTCGATGGATTAATTTGTTTGTTGTAACTCTGTTCTCCAAAATAGTACACTCTGTTCCCGTCAGCGGGCTACCACTTGGATTGAAGGAAAACGACACAAAATTTTAAACACAGACAGGTGATTGATTCTTGATACGATATTTCATTTCCCCAGAAGACCTACAGTTTGGAGATTTCAGATCTAGAACATAAGATTTTGCCAGTGGGGTGAGATCTCTGAAATTAAACCAGCCCCTTACACTCCACATCCACATTCTGATGCAACGCGAAAGTTTTAATCCATTTCAAACTTTCGAAGGCCATAGTGATATCTGGCAGTTCATGAACCAACCTTTTACAGAAACTCCCCTTAAACGAGTTTTTATTCTTTGATTTTCCTATTTTGGAATCAGTCATTTCCGCACTTCTACCGATGTTCAGATTTCCTAATCCGTGCAGCTCTGTTTTAATCCAATCAGAGATGTAACTGTCATTCGCGGGCTACCCTTTTGGTGCAAGGAACCGAGCTTACTCGAAAAATTGCATGTGCGCGCGTAGCAAAACGGTAATTTGATTAATCTAGATATTTAGATTTGCTCTCAACAAGTGGGGTAACTGAACATGAACGAAAAAGAAGCTAGGGGAGATAAAATTGGACTTAAAACAAATCTAAAGAGAGTTATTACAGTAGCTATACTATTCTCCGAGTTTGCCATTTGGACCGCCGCGATCTTTATCAAATATTGTCCAAATCAAGAGTGAAACATTGAAATATGATGATAAAGGTAAAGCAAAAACAATATAAAAACTAGACGATATCAAAATTTGCATAAAGATACTTACTTCCAAGGCGAGAATGCCATTCGCCAAATTGGTCAGTACAATTTCAGAAAAGCATGTTGAGCATTAAGGAAGGGGGGGGGGGGGGGGGTGACCAATTGAGGAAATCGGTGTTTCAGTCCGCCTGCCAGTATGACGTCACACATCTCGCGTGTTCATCGAAGAGACAGATAAAAATTTCGAATTTATCAGGGAAATACTGTTCCCATTTCTTGGATTTGGAGATTTTAAGGTCCTTCTTGTCATAGAAAACTAGACTTTAGTACTTTTTTGGAATGAAACGTCCACTGGTGTAATAAATTTTAAAGATTCCTTTCTATCGTTGAGCAAATTTTACGGGCAATCATACGGACCGGTCACATTTTTGAGGGCCAGTGCGATGCAAGATTGAGGAATTTAGACACAGCAATAGGATTTTCATCAAAGGATCTATTATACTTTACATTGTGCGTATTTTCAGCTGTTCAGAGCTAGTGGAACCCCATATCAATCCTTTCAAAGTTCGCTTAGCTGTAGCGTTGAAAGAGGAAGCTACATGACAGATATTTGTGAGAGACCGTGACCGTTGAATCTTGTTGCTTTAACATATTTTCATACTGTATTGGGCATACAACTGTAATTCTGTAATTAAATCCCGAAAACCAATAAAAGGTTTCGTTTAATTTTTTTTTTTGGAGATTTTAGGGTAATAATATTGATAATTAAGACGATGTACAAAAGGCAGGTCAAAATTTCGCCAGTGGATCACTGGGTGTTGGGTGTAAACTAGTACAGTCTTCTGGTGTACTGTGTGTTGTTTGTCATGATGTCAACTAACATTGAAAAAATTTCAGCTGTTTGAGAGGAGAGGGGGACATAACTTGACAGCTTGTGGTTTTTTTCTGGCCGTAAGCTTGGCCAGTATGCAGATCAAGAACTCTTGAAATTCCTTTTCCAAAATAATACTCCGGACTTAAGTTTAAAATGTATATTGATCCAAGTGAATGACCAGCAGGGTCCGTAGTAAGAATAAAGAAAAACAGTCGAAAAGGAAAAACCAAGACTAAACAGAAAAAAAATAATAATAAACGGTACAAACAAACAGAAAACAGCGTCGCCGGGAGTTGAACCCGGTTTATCTGCAAGTGCAAGCAACTCCTTGACCACTGCACCACAGTGACACACATGTTTTCGAAACCATTTTTTAGTCTAACATAGACGCTGTTTCAAGCTGGTGGAGCTGTATTTATCATGAATTCAAATATACATTGATTTGAAGAAAATTAGCTTAAGCGCGTATTTCGAAGCTATTTCGCATTATTTCGGGTTCAACGCCGGCCGACCCGATGTAGATAATCGATCGAACTAGCTTTACCGAGTGTGGTGGAAAATTAGGAGATGAACAGAGGCCCACACTCGAAAGGATTGATATGGAGTGAGGCCCGTTTAATTAGCAAAAGAATAGATGAAATATTAATATGTCAGGAGCCTATTACTGATTTGTGTGATCTGTGAATGGAACCTCGCTCCTATCTGAAGACTAGACCTTGCCTATTTTAGAGAAAAAAAAGATTTAAGTTTTGATGACCTTGCCAGTCCCATAAAAAAGACGGCGATCCTGCAACACGGCCCGCAAAACAAATTAACAAAATTATACAATTACGGACACAAAATATCAAAACGGTTTACACAAGCCGATTATAGCAACACCAAAGCTCACACACATTCGACCAAATTAGCGATATATAGCGATATCTGATAGCTTCTTAGCTTTTCCTCGACCTCTCTCGTGCTAATAACTGTCGTATCCCTTGCTAATTTGCACAAGCAACTTGAGGTTCTTGCCCGTTACTATGTGACGTCATACTGGCAGGCAGGAGTGGGTCAAGAAACTTAGGAATAAAACAATAGAGTTACCTCCCCTCCCCCCTTGATGTTGAGTAATTGAAATGAAAAATATCTGTATATATAAACTTCTTCTTCCTAAATTTTCTTCACATAACGACAAGGCAAAGATTTTACACCTCGCCTGGAAATGAAAAGTGAAAAAATGCTAGGCTACGTTTTTAAATCGCATATTTCTTTCCCTATGACGCCAAAGTAGAGTCGCTTATTACCCTCTAGACTTGAACCGTAGGCCAAGTTACGTTTTTACGGCCTATTTAAATGAAAAGAAAAGTCACAATGTCCTTGCAAAAGAACAGCTTTTGGTGATATTTCTTTCAAACTTCACTAAATGAAGAAGAATTAATTTTCTGTCCTCACATTTTAATAACACACCAAAGTTGCTTATCTCTCCTCGCCTTTCAAATAAACACAGACACACACCTAGCCTCTCTTCATTTCTTTTCAACCAACACTCCGTCTCGCTCCATCCCATACCTACACTACATTGAGACATTTCTTTCTATTTTACAGGCATTTCCTATCAAGTTGGAAAACTGAACGCATCAGAGACACGTCAAGGATGGAATTGCAACAGTGGATGTGAGGCGCCACAACATTGTACACTGCCACGCTGCACTAACGTGATATTTCCGCAAACGTTTAGTGGATCTGGAACAGTAAGTAAACCCTAAGCAATTAAAAATTACCGTATTTCTTCAAATAATAGCCTCGAGCGATTATTCGAGGGAGGCGATTATTTCAAATATTTGTCACTGGAAGTCGATCCCTAAATATTTTATTTTGTTACCCGTTAAATAAAAATAAAGAAATAATCACATCAAAATATCCTAAAGATGGACTTTATAAGTTTTCAAGAGATGGTTCCTTGTCAGGAGCAATCCTGTTCCTAGATCATTTTTCAGTTTCAATATCCTTGGCGTTAGAGCTTGAATCGTCAATGATCAGTTTTGCTGGATGAGATTCCTCTTCAGCTTTGTTTGTTTTTTAACCCGACAGGGAGGTGGTAAAGAAAGAGAAGATAGCGAGAAGGGTGGGGGTTAGGGGCGATTATTTGAGGGAGGCGATTAATCGACGGACGGCTATTTTTCGACGAAATACAGTAGTCTAATCTTAAGGGTTGGTGGCAAATTTCATGTGTTAGCAGAACACAATAAGCTTCTCTAGAAACTAATGTTTTTAACAAATCATAGTGGCCTTTGTAATGTTATGACCTCAGACAATTTAGTGCGCATAGGTGTGCTCAAGTGCTCCCTAATCCCTAGGATGTGAGTGTTTTCAAACAAAACAAAACAAGACAAAACAAAAAAGCCAGAGAATTCTGACAATAAAACTAGGCTAGAAGATCTTTAATCCTGGGAATGGGGCCGCGAATGGAGGGTTGAATTAGATCCTCTTTTTCTTCAGATTTAGTGTGAAGAGTGCACGCGCGCACGAGCATTGAAACCACCAGACGCACGCGAGAAACGAGGGCGGCAGTCTCGCCCCTTCAGTCACGCGCGTGGTCATTTGCGTTTCTCGCACCTTTCGCACGACAGACAGATCAACAGTCCGGAATATCCCTAAATTTAAGGACAGGGCCAAATGGTCACGCGACACTGTTCAACCAAGTAGAAGGTGGGCTTGTGTTTATCAAAACATCGACCAAGTGATCAAAAATTTTCACAACAGAGGACAAAGTCGGACAGATTTTAAGATAAGCTTACAATACTCGGCTAGGTTTCACATTATTTCAAAGAAAACATTTGATGTGAGAGAATAAGAGTATTATTCATTGCAAGGAATCATTGGAGTGTTCGAACTGATTCCGGACCGATCGCAGAGGTCGTGGCTTCACTGACTTGGTTTGCAAGATTTTTGATGGAAGCAAACTTGAAAATTTGTAGAGGTCGTACAAAACAGGAATGGTACTACCTATTAACTTCTACAGGACAAGAATCAAAGAACCAGTCATCATAACAAGAATAAAAAGTAGTTCAAATTTATTAATTTTCCTTGTTTGTTTTTTTGTGTTGTTTCGTGTTGACCTTACGCATCTGGTGCTTTCTTTGCTTGTTGTCGTACCTGCAATGTTTTAATTTTATCCCAGGTCAGATAATCAGTGCATGTTTAATGAGTAGCGAACTACATCATTTACAGTTGAAATTTGTCTTCTTTCTTTGATTTTTTTTAACTGTGGATGAACATTTGGAGAATCCAACAATAATAAATCTTTCCAGATTTGGTGAATTTCAGAAACAAAGCGGTTAATAACTACCTTGCGCTTATGATCTTTAATTTTATCCCCGCAAATTCGGCAAAGTGAGGCGAGATGCATGTTGGATGTGAATATCCATAAGACTAATAGAGTTGTTTTGGCCTTGAAAAGAAAAAAGGCAAAGGCTCGAATTAATGCGAAAAAAAGTAAACGCGGCTCTGCCATGTCTGCGTGAAACCTGGGAGTGGAACACGTTCGAGTTTTGGACCGTCGGAATTCAAAAATTGTCTACCAAAATTCTAGGAGGGTCTGAATAGGGGGGTACAAATGTCAGTTGTCGGTTAAAATTTAGGCTATTTGTCAGCTGTAAGTTAAATGGCTATTAATAATTAACTATGAAACTTATTTGTATATTTGTGATGCGCAATTTGGCTTAACAGGCACATATAATGTAAATTAAACATTAAATTCGAAAACTGATGCGATAGTACCTTAGTTTTTATCAGCTTTGCTATTGTAAGCATTTCAAGTGACACTCCTTTTCTCAAGTCTTCTGTTACTTTTCTCCTCTCGAGCGTTTTTGCTGGCCAGAGTGCAACATTGTCAACCATTAAGCCAATCAAAACTATACCTTCAGAATATTGTATACGCATTATGCTTGAGTCTTGCGCCTGAGGACTAAAGACATCGATCTCACGCATCAAGGACAATTTCTCACATCTGACTCTCAAATCCGGACAAATTGTTCTTTTAAGAACACATGATGACTTTGTGTCCTTTTTTTTGTGTTCTAACGAAATCATATCAAAGCACGCTAAAAGTGTCGTCTTTTAAGTAGCTTCGAAAGTGCTCAAACGTCATGTCTTCTGGAACATCTGCGGACATTTAACTTTCGGCAACGTTCGGAAGTCTTCAGTAATTCGTCGGAAATCTTTGGTAGTCGCCAGGACTTTTCGTGAAATCTTGGTTATGACAAGGTGAAAATCTCACGCATTTGACTCAGAAAAAGCTGGCAGGTATAATATTGGGACGTAGATCGTAAGAAGACCAAGAAAACCGTCTCTGAATCATATCAGTAAAACCCTGCAATTGCCTTTGTAACGCCCTCATTCAGAGCAGCCATCGTATGCTGGCGCGTTCTCAGAGAACGTAAAGTTGAAATCATAGGTCATTTGCAGATGGTACATGACACACATGAGATGCTGCTAAGATTACCCCTAAAACGCACATTTGATCACATTGTACGATGAAAAGAGTGGGACAATGCTATTCAAGGCCTTAAGAACAAGTTTTTGTAGAAAATAAAGGACAATCAGGTCCTTTGTCAGTTGACAGTAAAGCCCAACGCAAATGTCAGTAGTCAGTTAAATTTTCGGCTATTTGTGAGTTAGTCGTCAGTTAACCCCATCCAGACCCTCTTCTAGGTTTTCTACTATCCCCACATTCAACGTGATAAACGTTAATGGATATGACAATTGAGGAAAAATATCTAGAACTTCGTAAAAATCTGTAAATCGAAAAAAATAGTAGATACTTGTTCACCTACCTTGAAAACCGACCAAATTCTCGCCTACATCGTGTTGTTTAAAAGAAGAAATAAGGCACGAAATGTGCTGAATATTTCACGAGACACTTCCAATATGGCTTTCGATACGCTTTCCACTTGAAAAAATTGTGTATGCCTCAAAGTCTTACAAATATGCCTGAGAGTCTCGAAAAGGTGACTGTGGTCGTTTAGGTAATATATCCGACATTTTTCTCGAGAACAATAGCTGCATGACGTCACAACTGCCCTTAAATTTAGGGATATTCAGTACTGATCAAGGTAGAAGAAAAAAGAGTGACTGCTCGTAATCTAGGGTTGAATTGTCGCCTGCAAATATATCTTTTCAGGTTCGAGTCTTTGTGTCATTAAGCCACGAAGATCAGTCTTCAGTTGTTCATTCGCCTTCTGCTGTGTGGGAAGAGTCCATAAGTACAGCTGGATTTCAGTTATGCTCGCGTGCAACAGGTTCTACAAATGACACTGGAATTATCAACTGGGTAGCGTTTCAGGACAAACCAATGTTAACGCATGGAAGCGTTACTTTCGGTGGAGTATGGACAACAGAAACCAAGTGTGAGAAGGTGGCCTTTTCTCAGGTTAGATAACAATAATTGATAACAAGTGTATAATTTTGTTATAAAGGTGTAAAACGTAATTAAATAGTAAAAACAAATAAAATAGTATCAGAAAGTATAGTTCCAAAACAAATGATCTCTAGTTCAATATCCGTAATTTGTTCTTATTGAATAATCGGACCTATCAAAGTGCATTGCTAAAAGTAACTAATTTACATTCGCATAAAGCCACCTTATACCTTTTAATAGATAAGTTATGGGTGAAAAATTTTGCATAAGGCATAAGGTGGGCTGATAGAGAAAATTTGCCAGCGCCGCTGAAGGGGAGGAGGGTGGGGAAACTTGCTTGCCCGTTGTAGAGTAGACTTGCGAGAAGACGGTGAATTTGTTTGCTCGGGCGTATAAAAGGCCTAGGGAATTTCCCTGGGGACCGTAAAGGACCAATAGACTGCTTCCCGAGGGAGCACGCAGTAATCTAGTTGATTAAATCGTCACGCGGCGGCTTTTATACGAATGAGAATAGTAACTAATTTACATTCGCATAAAAGCCACCCTATGCCTTTTGATAGATAAGTTATGGGTGAAAAATTTTGCCCGACACCAGGGGTGCTATAGACTCATCCAAAAGAGGGTAAATTATTGCAGAATACCTCATTAAGTTGCAGTACAGCCAAATCTCCCCGAAACTCAGAAAAACCCAGAAAAACTCCCTAAGAGAGATGGGCAGTGTTGGCGTAATGCCTCCCAGATGTGACGGATTCAATTGAGGGGAGTGGCCCGGCCCAACTGTGGGGCTTTCCCTCCCGGATACGCTAAAGGAAAGCTGAAGGGTGGCTTGCAGCATGTGTAACCCGGTTAGAGAAATCCGAATGGGAGGAGATAAAAAAGAAGGAAAGACCCTACGAAACAGGGAGGCTGGGAGGGAACCCCACGGTTGAGTCGAGTCAGGACACCGTCCGAAGACTGGATGAGGGGTGTGTTTAGGAACCCCCCCTGAGCACGACTCAAGTGTGGGGTAAGAAAATATAGGAAGCAAAAGCCAAAGAAAAATATAATATACAAGGAAGCTCGTGCAAATTTATAAAGGCTGTACGCTAGAGTAAAGAGAATGTGGTTACTGATATCTAGGAGTTACGTCACCTTCTGTTTCTGCTATGTGACCTCTAAGATCACAAGTGTAATAGGTGAAGAAGAATAAACACAATATAAAAAGTGAGACGTCTCAAGGGAACAGCTGCGAGGGGGCACGGAGTATGCTGACAATGCATTGTGCAGAAATTGTACAAAATGTTGACAATACAATGAGTAGGAAACGAACGGGAAAAATAAACAACTGGCCACCTTATTCTAAAATCTTTCAATACATACACGTAAAATGCCATAAAGCATCAAAGACTGTAGACAAATGTACGATGGACGGTCGCGAAGTAAAGCCAAAGATGTCTGTTCGTCATTGTACGTTTCACAGACGTTAAAGGGCACCAACGAAATTAAAAACATGCCACCGAACTGCGTTGGTGAGATCTTCGTTTACGTTTCACAAACGCTAAGAAGCGTCAACGTAACGTCTATCCCCTGATTGTACCTTTCACAGACGCCAAAAGGCGCCAACGTAACTGATTAAAAACATGCCACTGAATAGAGCTGCTAGGATCCTCCTTTACGTTTCACAAACGCTAAGAAGCGTCAACGTAATGTCTTTCTCTTCATTCACGTTTCACAGACGCCGAAGGGCGCCAACGTAATTAAATACATTCCACTGAACTGCACTGTTGAGATTCTCCTTTACGTTTCACAGACGCCATGAAGCGCCAACGTAAATATGTTCCGGCTCGTTTTCGTTCTACTGTAACAGACGAAAAAGACGCGACAATAATCAAATAAGGGTCGCCTTACCTCTGGTACGTCGCACAGACGCCTAAAAGCGCTAACGTAAACAAACTCCAGAACATGGTGAAAAAGATAAACGCCACGTATGTGACAAATTGACAAGAAAAGGGGGAAGCGAGAAATTAAAACATGATACTTAGGTGGATGGTGTTGGTGCTGGTTGAGGTTCTGTCGAAGCAATAGCTACCGCGTCAGCTGGGTCTGGTTAAAAAGGGACGAGAGCCATGAAAGAGCTTCAGCGGCGCTGGTCGCGTTGCGGAAGAATGAAACTTACTTGCCCGTTGTAGAGTAGACTTGCGAGAAGACGGTGAATTTGTTTGCTAGGGCGTATAAAAGGCCTAGGGAATTTCCCTGGGGACCGTAAAGGACCAATAGACTGCTTCCCGAGGGAGCACGCAGTAATCTAGTTGATTAAATCGTCACGCGGCGGCTTTTATACGAATGAGAATAGTCTTGTTAAGCTTCCTCTCGGGCTTAGATTCAAACTTTTCCTTCTATCGCCTTTAGACAAGCCATTTTCACGTTTTACGTTAGCACATAGTTAATTGAGTGGAATAGTAATGAAACCCGTTAGACTCCTTTGTTTTATGTTTTTGTGGACCAGAAAGTGCACAACGTTCAAAAGCATTCCTTTCATTTTGATTGTATTGACCAATAAAAACGTTGCATTAATTTATTCTGTAACAATTTGCCAACAGAAAACAAAGGATTGTGCGCGTTCAGGGTGCTTCCAACATAAACTGCAGCACTGTAAATTGTTAATTTATCACTGATGTTTGCCGCTTTTCATAACCAGTCTCCTCTAATAACTATGTTTAGAAGTAGTTTGACCGTTTTGATTGTATTGATGTATCAAAGAGAATTGGGGAAATAGAAGTCTATTTATTTAATGATGTTAAATTTTTGGCATTAAACCTAACAAAGTTAGCCGAACAGAAACATTGCTGTTAGTAGCTTTATTTAAGTAATGTGCCAAATAAGATGCATTCAACAACCTTTTCAACATTTCGTAGAAAGAGGTGAAGAGGGGTAGAAAATTGAATCCATGTGAATAGACAAGTAGTCAAGATTCAATTAATCTGCTCCCATTAGCCTTTGATAAATCCTTAATTTCATTTATGTGCCACTGAGCACTTCATTGATATGATCATGTTGATTTATATCTCGAGAAGCTTGTTTATTTTTTAGTCAATAGTTTTTCATATATCTAACATTTTTTTGCAGAGCTTTGCTTCCAAGCCTCGTGTATTTGTCTCTGTTAAGTACACTCGCAGTACTAAGCCAAATGATGCTATGTACTTATGGTTAGAAAACGTCAATTCTGGAGGATTTGAAGTCTGCTTAAGGGAATTCTTGCCCTTTGATGGAAAGCACCAAGATGCAGCTGTGGTAAGTGAAGAAAAATGCTCGAGTAAACTATACTATTGATGAAAAATAAATAAATAGATAACTTGACTTTGTCACACTTCGTAACACAATTACGGTCAGTGTCCTGTCTCACGTGTCTCATGCAGTCATTTCTTGTTAAAGGAAGTGTCGTTCGATGCCTGACGTCTTGCAAATTAAACATTATTTTCTTGTCCACAGGACTGGTTCGCATTCACTGGAAATGGGAGTCAACTTAATTTCACAATAACTGGAGAAGAAATCTTTCCAAACAGTGGAAATCCATCGGCCAAAAACAACTACGGCTTTTGTCAGGTGAAAACTTTAGTTCTAACAAGAACATTTAGCAAGCCACAGAACATTTTCAGTGGTTGAGGTCACACTAGAGAAAACTTAATATAGTAAACCTAAATTTACCAGATCGACAATTTATCCAAAATGGCAATTTCCAGATGAACGCGACATGCTTATCTCGCGACTTGAATGTGCGCATATTTTGGAATTTTTAAATTTCGCGACTTTGCGAGAATTTTATATTTCAAATCACTTCAATTTCCCGTTGTTGAGTGGGCGAATATTAGAAGTGGGGACTTTACTAACGATGGGCAAAAATAGAGGGAGAACTGAGCACGTTCACATCCATTTACTAACCTACATTACTTTTTTACCTATTTACAGGAAGTACCTTTCAATACGACCTTTTACAAATCGCCAATTGTGATTCTTTCCGTAAATCATAAGTATAATCTTAATGTCAAGGGAAGTCACCTTCCAGAATATAATTTAATATCGTCCTGGGTTGAGGTAGGTTTGAATTTTTATTCTAACCTGAGAAAAAAGCCGGTATTTCACGCTACGCTACCACTAGTTTTTCCACAAAATGACGTCTGATGAACGATAGCAAAAATTGTACGCTGATGATGTGTCACCTGGGCATGCAGTGCTTCTGACTGGTTGATTAGAAAACTTCCATTGCATTGCGACACGACCAATCAAGAGCAGTATCTTGATCTGGAAAGTGCCAAGTCATCATTATGGGATTTCTTCACTCGTTCCACAGACGTCTTTTCAACCAGTAATTAATTGCGTCGCGAAATGGGGTTTTCCTCACTGGATAATATTCTTGTTCAATAAGGGAAGAGAAGTAATCCGCATATTCTAGTAAACTGATAAAAGGACCTTGAAAGAGCCATAAGAAACAAATAATTTGGATCTGATCAGTAAATTTCATGACTTGTATTGTCGTCGTAGAAAGTAAGAAGAAATAATGGATTTTCTGTATAGTAACTGATGAGTGCTATCACATTTTGTTGTAGGACGTTGGATTAGAATCTATGAAGATATGTGTTAAAGACCTCAGTGGATTAGGATCGAGTCATGATCCCTTGATTGTCAGCTACGCTGTTACTGGAGGTTGTTAATTAATTTTCCTATTGTAATGATCACTATTTCTAGAATTATTGTTATTATTATTATTATTATTATTATTATTGCTTTTATTTTTATTGATTTCTTTTAGAAGATTTTATTTGTAGGAAAACATTTCATGATGATAAAATTAACGAAACGCTGGAGCACAAACAATGATATACCTTATTCATGTTACACTCTACCTTTGCACGCACTTAAGGATTGATGGGATAAGAGCAATTAGAGGGCAGACAAGTAACAAAATTGCCAAGACAAGTAATCGAGTAATCGCGGTCGAGTCTGTTTATTCCCTCAAAATAAGACGACGATTCTAGTCATGCAAAATGCAAAATGTAAAGTTCGACAAGTTTTACGTCATAATTCCTTTCTGTGAAGACTTCTACTGTCGTGTACTGCATTCAAAATCACTTCCACCCATATTTTGCGATTTTCGTTTCATTTAATGTTGAAACTTCTTTTCTATTGTGTAGGTCAAACAAACTCGACTGCATTTTTGTATTCGCAGATTTTATCTCTTGTTTGCCCCCTGAGAAACCACGTAACATTGCTTTAATTTATTCCATCAGTCCTTAAGCGCGTGCAAAGATGGCGGGTATCGTTAATAAGGTCTGCTAACGGTAAAAATAATATGTTGAGTTGCCTGTATGCAAACATGTCACTACTATTTAGTTTTTTAAAATTCAAATATGAAAAATATATTAGAAATTTATGTTTTTCCGAATAGATCACTACTCAATATTATGTTGTTTTTTCTTGCTGCAGATCCTAATCCTTGCCTTAATGTGCATTGCCCTCGATTTGGAGTCTGCAGGACCTACAGTGCGCATGACGCTCGGTGTGAGTGCGATGACCAATGCCCCTCATATAAAGACCCAGTGTGCACTGCGAACGGAACAACTTACGACAACCGATGCTGGCATAAGTTAAGCCATTGCAGAGGACTCGAAAATAATCTGGTCTATCACCCAGGAAGCTGTGAAGGTAACGAAAAATGATTTCAACAATTTTTTTGGCTGTGTATGCCACATATAATAGTCTGGAGTTAAGCTCTCGATCGCTTAGCATTATAGTTGTTGGCTCAAAATTGCATTCAATTTGGCTTCTAGCTATAGGATTTTTATAACTTTCCGTTACTTTTAAGCAACAATAAGACAGCTGTAACAAGCTTCTTCGTCTCTCTGCTTTGGCAAACAAACATATAGCAGCCCAGACTATAGCCGATGTTTTATCTGTGTATATTCTCTTTGGCCTTGCAATTTAGTTTTTATCGCGTAAAATTAGATTTACACAAATTTGCTCGGGGCAAATATGATGCAAAAAAGTGCAAAAGAGGAGGAAATCAAAGACAAGGGTGGTAAATATCACATTTACATACCAGTTTACATGGAGTTGCATATTTGAGGGCAAATGCAGTATTTATTATCTTTGCCATTGATTTCATCCTCTTTTGCACTTTTTTTTGCACCCTATTAGCACTGAGTAAATTTGATGAAAATCAAATATATATATTTCGCGCAGTGGCGCGCGCTCCCTCGCGTACATATCATCAGGTACGCTTTTGATTTATAATTTTTTTGTTGGCCTCCTCCAGTACTACATATGTTTATATTTATACTGGCCGGCATATGTTTATCTTGGGCACTGAAACCAGCAACCAGCATGCAATAATAAGCAGCCACTATACATTTCGTTGTTGAAAGGTAGCCGACATTGCAAGTTATAGCCTAGTTTTAGTTCAATTTCCACGCTTTTTTTATCACCACCCTTCACCACCTAGAGTTACACTACAGCGCAAGCTAATGAAGCTACGACCTTAGCGATAATGCTTAAAGAGTACAGTGATGCTTCCTTATAAAGTACTTAATTTATTATAAAACAGGTTTTCCAATTGTACGGGGCCGTATAGATCTGCTACAGGTTCCAAAGTGGTCAGATTCAAACTGTCAGACAGTCACATTTCCTCCATACCGGTTTTATCCCGATAAACAAGTTCATGTTCAAATAACCGTCAATCACATGAAGCTGAATGACTCTGTGACAGTCCACGACGCTGTTACTTCATGGACAGAAAGTATCAACACAAAAAACTTCACCGTCTGTGTCATGCAAACCGGAAGGAAAGAAGAAAGTGCGAATCCATTTGCCACCATTGATTGGGTGGCTTATCAAGGTGCACCGCCCGAAGGATTGACGGGAACAGTTCAGTTGCAGAAATGGTGGTCTGGTACCAACTGCGCAGATGTTACTTTTCCTACGGTGAGAGATTATATAATTGATGCAAGTCCCCAAGGCAAACGTTAGACTTTCATTCATCTGACAGCTTTAATCCACGCCGTCTTTAAATAAAAAAATAACGGATCATGACGAGATAACTAGGAAGAAAAAAGACGATTGCTACAATAAATAACAAGACAAGATTAGGTAATAAATAAGAAGGGGAACTTACTCAGTGATTAGTTGCGTGTAATTTTTGCAGCAATATTAATCTTAACATGACTTCAGTTGTTGTTATTGTGTTTTTTTGGCTTTTTCTTCAGGGCAAGTTTGCTGAGGCGCCAATAGTCCTTGTGACGTCAGAGCACCTGAGGACTGGTAAAGAGTATGATGCTGCTCTCATTTGGATTGAAGACGTAACTAAGGACTCAGTTAAAGTCTGTCTTCGTGAAATGCAAAACTTTGACGGTAGACACCAAGATATCACTGTGGTACGTTCTTAGTGATTTTCTTAGAAACTGGAACGCGAATGTCTGCAAAATTTGTGAGGATTGTTGGTCTGTTAACCATAACAGCGCGGTTAAGATGAAATGGCGTTGATAACTTTAAAGATCGTCCGGGCGAGTGATGGTTCAGTCGAAAGAAGGGGACTGCAAAAAGAAACAAATAAAAAGACACAGAAATATAATAATAATGAAAAGAAGAAAAAGAAGAAAAAAAACCTCCATATCATTACAGGGAGTGAATTTTAAATAGCACACAAATTGGTCTGCGTTGTCCCTATGCTTCCCTTCCTGACGTTTTTACGCGATTCCCCCGATGTCGTAAAAAATTGTGGATTTGCATCCTTTCCTTGACTTTTTGCGCTCTTTGTTAGTTCACAAATTTATAGAGTTCAAAATGCTTAGGTTCACTGAAAGGGCCTTGAAAATGCAGTTGATTTTAAATAAATTTTCTGTGGGTATGTTACAAGACTGTTACAAGTATGGGTGGCATCATTTTTGTTTTTTCCTCTTTTCACAGAACTGGTTTGCCTTCTCCAAACTGCACAAGCCTCTTTTCACTGAACATGGCGTCATAAGTTTTCCAAATACGAACCCACCTTCGGATAAAATGAACAATGCTTATTGTGAGGTGAGAAAAGAATTCTTTGCAAAATTATTAGCATAATATTTAGCTTACTTAAATAACTGTTTATATCTTCAAAACACTTATAGTCATATACACTGTACGTGGTAGAGATCAAAGTAGCCAGAAAAGCTAAGAAGCTGGTCCACAAAATAATGTTTGAAAAACGTTAATCAAAATATTAAAAGGGCAGTTCGTTCTGTTAAAATGATTAATCGCAAATATTGTTTGTCCAATCGCGACTTCAAAAATAAACACAACCGAAGGTAACTAAATTTAAAGGAGACAGTGTTAAACGTTGTATGTTTCTCTTCCATGGCAGTTCGTCACATTCACGAGAGCTTATAACTCGATTCCGACAGTGCTTGTCTCAGCCAATCACAGCACGACCGTATCTGGGAATTCAGCACCGATCCACAACGGAATTACAACTTGGATCGAGGTAAAAGTTTCCGTCATGGGGCGAATGTGTAGGGATGTGTCCTGGCAAAAAAAATTTAAACCGAAGCTCCACGAAAGATAAAACTGAACAGAGTCACGCTTGAGGCGATGTATAGGTCGATAATAGATGTGGCTCAAAAATGGACCAAGAAAATTTGAGATTGCTTATTGGCTAACTTCATGTTTTCGATCGCGAATATAATTATGTAGGTATTATTCATTAAAGTTTGAATAATATCTTTAAATACTCAGGCGCGGCGGTGGTCTCAAACTTTAAATCTGACGGTTCGGGTTTAAACGTTACCGTAGTTTTTTTCTTGGAACAAGAAATCATTTGCTGTCTTCATCAACGGGGATCAAGGTTTAGCCAAACTGTTTGGGCCTTATAGCTCCTGCGCCACCATCATATAGTCCAGGGCCATGTGTCCGAAAAATCGTTCTCGTGGGCATTTCATGAACATTGAAGTTTCTTTGCAGAAACTTACAGTTTAAATGGTGCTAAATCGAAAAAAACTTGTCTGCAATTTTTTCAGAGCCATTTAGGCCTGTTTTATGCAAATTAGATGTGACGTCATTATATAGCTGATGATTGACAACAAAATGCCTTCAGTTTGATTCGCGACTTTTTCAAACAAATATAATATATGCATTTACAACTGCAGTTTACATCACATTTTGACTGTTTCAAGGAATGAACGAATGGACCAAATATTTAAAGCAAGATACACGGGTTGTCATTTCAGAAACATCTTTTCTTTTCTCCAGATATTTACTACATCTTTTAATGAATCCTCTTTGAATTTACGAGTCCAATTCTCCAGCTTTTTAAAGTTCCCTTTCTGTTCTCTGCCGATTTGTAAACACCGGAAAATATATGGTATAATCCTGTCTGAGTCCAGCTAGAAAAGGCATGCGTTTTGATGGTCTCCCCGTAGTTTAAAACTCAACACCTTATTTGGTTTCAGGTTATTCTTCCTCTCTTATTTGGTGTGCGAAGGCATATTTACCTGACGACTACCACTTTGTATGCGAATTATCTGGAAAGAACCGCAAGATTATGGAGTTGTATTTATTTATTATCATCAATTTGCCGCATTAAAAGAATACATTTACTAATAGAAGTAAATGGGTGTATACTATGTTTAGGAAGGTTCCGCACTTGGACGACCTGGTTTTCTGAATCGGCGAGATGCACATGATCATGCACGATGACCTCTTAAAGCACTCTTGGGGCATCAATCGAGGGCAGTTGCTTTTGTGAAGAATGGATAGCGGCGGGGATATGGCTCAAATACAATGCGATAGATTCTTGAAGGGGAACGTATGAAGCGTGTTCAGACCTCACAGGATAACAGACTCTGCTCTAAGTGATTTGCATATGGAGGCGGTTTTGGAGAGCGAAGCGGATTACACAAATGTAATACTAGCATCCTTTGCCATGAACATCATCTGCCAGGAAGGTTGATAAAGAGAGCGAGGGACGAAACACAACTCAAAGACTTTTTAATCGCAATGGAAACCGACGGGCTTCAAGACAGGCTTTTGCGATTTGATAAGGTCATGGAGTCTCCGTGTTACTACTAATTCAAATTTGCACAGGACTACATGAAGTTTGTGATGTGTATCCTGCTGTTCATACGCGCATCTAGAGAGGAAGACTGGAATCTTCACCTTGAGTCCCTCAAGGCTTTGGAACGGTATTTCTCTGCTCAAGGCAGGCTGAGTTTTGCACGAATGGTGCCACTATATAATTCTAGCGCAGATGCACAGGTTTAAGATCGATGATCCCGATATTCGCCTTGAATTCATGCAAGGAAACTTTTGTATAACCAAGAAGGAGCGCCCATTCTGTGCAATTGGTCCGGACCATGCTATAGAACACGTCAACAAGTTGATGAAGGTTCGGGAAGGACACAGCAACCAGCAGCCATGGCAAGATGGTTCCTTGAGGTCCCAGAACTGAGTCGACTTGCGGCGCAAGCTGAGGAAATGGTGGGATTACAAAGAGCTTCATCATCACACCATCATGATTTAAGTGATGTGCTAACAAAGGGTATAAAGAGAATGTGCAGAAGCTTAAAGATTTGCTTTAAGTGAGTGACCCTTTCGCGACAGAAAGTCATCTGGCGAACATCATCACAAAAGCAGTTATGCTAGATTACATCAAGGAGGGAGTGCTAATGCAAACTGACATCGGTCAGGCGTATGTCGGCACATTACTTTGTTCAAGCAAAGATCGTCGAGGCCCCAAGAAAAAGGCACATCTCAAGTCATGGAAGTTTGCTTGGCAAACAAAGAAAAACAAAACAACTAGTGCAATCGCACCCTTAAAGGATGACAGAGCTCTCTTCACGCGTTTCTTTGTTGTGATTCTCTCAAGGCCTGAGCTTCACATGGAGGATACCATAAGCACTTTTAAGTTAGCTGAGTTTCCGAGTACATCCTTCTCCTCTGATGGCAGTTTGCTACACTGCATTGCCAAGAGCAAGCTGATTAACATCCTAGAAGGCCTTCTACCCCATCAGTAGCCACAAACGCCTACAGTACAACCTCGCTCTCCAGACCCTTTCAGTAAGCCTTTGGTAATTTTTTATGCCATTGCATCAATTCAGTCACTGGGAACGCCATCGTGGGTAAGAAACAAGCGTGACCTAGCAAGCCATTTCCCAGAAGTCGTTGATGCTAAGACTAATGTTTCCACCGAGGTTCATGTTGTATTTGACCGCTACTAGATCCCATACTCCTTAAGGGAAGTAACGCGCCAGTTTAACAACTGGTTACAAACAGAGCAGGGATATACAATGATTACTGTCGATGTTGTCATTGACAAGACAACTATGAAAGATCATTTGAACTGCAACCAGAATAAGGAGGCACTGGCTATAATCCTTGCAACACAACTCATCGAGTGCAAGAAAGACTCGCAGATGATGTATGTAGTAAATTCGAAAGGTGAATGCATGACATCTAATACTGTACCGATTCAACACTTAAGGAGCGAGCAGGAAGAAGCAGACACCCGTATGCTCCTACATGGTCTAGACACCACAAAGAGAGGAGAAACGTCCACATTCATTCAAAGCCAAGATACAGATGTACTCGTTCTGATGCTCTGGACTTACAAGAGACGTTGTCTGGATACTACATTGACTGCAGAGACAGAAGGAAAAGGAAGAAGTACTCCGCTAGGACCACTCTACGAGGTGGTCGAAGAAGACCTCGTGAAGGCTTTACCTGACTTTCACCCTTTTTCAGGATGTGATCAGACAGGCACCATCAGTGGAAAAAGCAAAGTGTGTTTTTCGAATAATCTAAAGAAAGCCAAACGACAGATGCTCGATACCTTCTCTAGTCTAGGAAACAGCGACACCATCCCAGATGATATGTACCTAAAGCTAAAGAGCTTCGTCTGCGAGTTGTACATCCCATCGACACAGCTGAGAGAGCCCTAGGAGAGGTCAGATTCTTTCTTTATAGCAAGAAACAATAAGTAGATAAACCGCTACACCCTGCTAAACCAGCCGTACACAAGATGTCGAAATGAGCTAATCTCGTTGCATTGGTATGGTCTTGCGACAACCCAATACTAGCATTCCTAGCCCAACGTTACACGGATGGCAACAACATGGGGATGCAGCCTGTTCCAACCACACTCCCTACTAGCACCTTTGGCCGTTCTGCAGCTGATCCAGTGTGGATGAAATTCGCATGCAACACAATGGGCTGTACGTGCAGGAAGCACAAACTCTAATGCACAGATATGTCTGGTTCATGTAAAGTGAAACGTACGAACAGAAACTTTAACACTGACACATTTAAGCATGTTAGAAGGGATAACAGTGACGATGAGGACCTTCAAATCTAGTCCGATCAGCTAAGAATTCTAAATTTTTGGAAAAGGCATTATAGAGGCTTTATATGATAGAACAGACTTAAAACCGCCTTGTGCACAGTTTCTTTTGCATTATGTGAGTGATTTCGGCTATGTATAACAGAGCCAGACTTGAGTACCCTGTGTTTTAGGGGTCATGAATGTAATTTGCATAAATTAATCTTACATCACTTCGAAAAAATTGCAGACAACTTTTTTACGATTTAACACCTCTTAAACTTTAGATTTCTTACAAGAAACTAAAATGTTCATGAAATGCCCACGGGATTACACATGGCCCCAGACTAATACCCATTATTAGGGAAAAAAGGATATTTTGGATAACATTTGAGCCTTTTAATTCTTTTAGCTTTTATAACTTTGTTATTTCTAAACCTTCCAATCTTTTAATTTTCTAGCGGTCTTTGCAAGCTTTCATCAAACCACGGTTTTCAGTTACGGCGAATCTGTTTGCATCTCTATGTCACATAAAAAGACTGTAGGAGAAAGGTTTAACTTCAGAGACTATTCTAACATTCACTCCACGTTAATCCAGTTGTTTATGGTTACAACTGCATAAAATGTACCAGCTACGTTAAGTGTTTATTTTTTCAGAACATGAATACCTCTGCATTCAGAGTCTGTGTCAAGGAATTATACGGGACCAGATATGACCCCTTGTCCGTCAGTTATGCTGTGCTCACAGGTCTGTAATAAGTACTGAACTCATTTATGAAGTAGTTTTTAGCAAACATCTTACCCGATTCATGAGGAATTATAAATACTTTGGAATTGCTCTAAACTAACACAAGCATATGGTTTGCGAGTCATGCCGAGTGAGAGTCAAGAGAGTAACAAAATTCCAGTCGCTTTTTGTTCAAATTTTCTACATTTACTGTTAGCAGCAGGGTACCATTTTGAAGTTCTTGTCTCAAAGAAATTAGGGACCTTAACGTGTGAGGACGGCGACGGCAGGTAAAACGTCGCTTAAAAAGTGAATTCGGGGTTTTCAATCTTCATCGCGATTTTTCCATCTCCCTTACTTTGTCAAAAGTACGCTACTCCTCCTGAAGTTGAATTCCTAAGAGCCTTATAACAGTTAAGCCGAGAAAGAGAGGGAAAATTTCGTCGTTGCTTGTTTAAGTCCTCTAAAAAACATGAAACTAGGCATTTTCACGTTGTAGTCGTGCAACGACGGCTAAGAAATGTACAAAAAAGCGTGATGGCACTTGCAGAGTTGTTGTTTTACTATAATTAAACCTATTGCTTTTTGGCCGTTCGCATTGCCGTCGCCATCGTCGGATCTTAAGGTCCCTAATAACTCATAATGACAGAAGACCTCAGTTGCCGAAATGAAAACCATCATGCATCGAACAACGTTAAAAGTTACTTTTGCTTCAGAATTTTTACTCTTATTTGAAAAAGTGATCCCTCTTTCATCATTGTGACACCACTCCAACTCTCGTCAAGAACAAAATAATGATGATGGTCTACTCGTTGCCCCGAAAAAAACGTTAATTATTTTTAAATACATTTTCTTATCACCCGTGAAACAATACTCCTACAACTGAAAGTGCCGCTAAGGATAAATAATATCTATCAATCCGACCATAATCATATTTATTATATAATTATTTATATATCAGCAATCTAAATCTTTTCTCCTTTTTACATTTTGTTAGATATTTGTGATCCTGGCTGGAACTATTTCAACGGCTTTTGCTATTTCACAAGTAAGACTTGTCAAAATTGGACCACATCACTGGATAAATGCCGACAAGAAAACTCAGTTCTCGTTGATGTCCAAAACAATGAAGAAAATGTGTTTTTACAGCATCTTCACAATGGAGCAAAATCCTGGCTGGGATTGAATGATATTTTCACAGAGGGCTCCTTTACTTGGGCAGATCGTGGTACTGGGAACTTTACAGCTTGGGCCAAAACCCAACCAAACAATTTTCGAGATGAAGACTGTGTACATACACTTGGTGTTGAATACAAATACGAATGGAATGACGTAAAATGCAGTGACTGTCATCAGTATACATGCAAGAAAGGTATAGTTTTTCCACAGGCAGACCACCCTCTGTTAGTGGGGGCCGTTGTTGATTGAAATCTGAGCAACGATCTTTTGTTATTTATAGAAAAAATACGGTACATATGAACAATGCGGTGGCTATAATTTGTTCCAAAATGCAGAATTTAGAGCAAATTTTCAATAAAAGTTTGAAGAAAATGTTAACTGAGGACACTGAGCCATGTGTCATGTTTTTTTCGCCGTCCCGTGCTGTTTTAAGCGCTATTTTGCGAGATGAATATTTGACCTCGGCGGGTTCCAACCGCCGAGGTCAAATATTCATCTCGCAAAATAGCGCTTAAAACAGCACGGGACGGGGAAAAAAACTTGACACATGGCTCAGTTAACATTTTCTTCAAACTTTTATCAAAAAAATTGCTTTAAATTCTGCATTTTGGAACAAATTATAGCCACCGTATTGTTCATATGTATTTCTTCTATAAACAAGAATCGCCGAAAGGCGATTTTTAACTGGGCTGCAAAGGGGCTATTTTTTCAGAGAGGAGGGTGCGGCTATACACACTCAGGCTACTACAAAACCTTGTCGCCGACCATTGCATGCGACAGAATCTCATGTGAGACAAACATAAACTCATTCAGAACATTGTACCCTTTTGAAAGACTTTCGTAACCAAAAAAAAAAAGATTACCATTTTTATGTGGGGGCTGTATAATAACATTTAAATTCCACCATTATGAATAAAAATAAACAAGTTAGCCATTATTCTAAGCAGGAAACGATTTGCATTATTTTCACGCACCCCTCCCCCAATCCCTCTGAGCCCCCAAAATTGTTGTCGTTCTACGAGCATAAAGTGCGACGGACGGAACTGATTTACACTAGACAGAAATATTGTATTGTATGAAAACCAGAAGTACACTAAAACAGACAGCCAACTGCCCATTGATCCCGCGTGATCCGGGGGCCTCTGACTGCACTGAGACTTTGCTGCGCTTTTCACAAACATGCGAACTCTAAACTTCAAAAGCCACCTTCACAATTGTGTTTTTCGCTGCCGTCAATCATAATTACGATCACAAGCGACGAACCTTGAGACAGAGAAGCACAAAAAGGATCGAAATCCACAAATCACAAACCATGACCTTTTGAACCCGCGAAGTAAAGTTTTGTTTCCTAGGAGGTCCGTTATAGATAAGATGATTGACAGCAGCGAAAAACGCAATCGTCGGTTGGCTTCTGAACTTCAGAATTCGCATGTTTGTGAAACGTGCAGTAAATTGCGGTCTACAGTCCACATGAAAACGCACTATTTTTTCCACAAGACAAAAAGTATTCAGTTTTAAGATTTTCCTCTTGGTATTTTCCTCTAATTTAAAGGAATAAAATCCTTTGCATTTTGTGACCTGAAAAAGTTTAAAGATTTCTCGCTCGCATGTTGCTTTCATCAGCACGCACTTGAAACAATGTAAATAGATGAAACGATCGACGACATATTTTTTACCTGATACCGAATTCGCTCGAGTTCATTGTTTGTCTCACCCATGACTAACTTTTCTTCATGGACGATAACTATGCCGCTTTATAACTCCTCCGAAGTTTTTGTGCCAGCTAAAAATGTGGAATCACTATTCACAGTCCTCTGATATTAAACAGACTGAACGTGACGCACTATTGTGACTTTGTTTACTTCTGATCACATCTTCAAGCGAAGTCTCTCTTTTCAAGCGATTCATCTCAATTTACAATAATTGACCCTTATATTAGTTAAAACCCTATGGTTCATTTTTTAATACTGAGTATATTAATGCTGTTTTTGCCCCTCACATTGACTGTGTTCGTTCGTATTCAAAACACCTTTAGGAAAATAAAGGTCATATAAGTCATGTGTATTATGTTTCGAGATAAATGGATTATACGCTTTTTTAAGTTTCCATTTTGCAGTGACTTCAGTTTACATCTCCATAAAATGGTGGAAGAAATATCAAGAAACATCAAGAGAGCTGAAAATTTTCAAACGCATGTTTCTGGAACTCGCTAATGCTGACATCAATATAGCGTGCTTGCTGAATGGGCGAAAACACAGAATTGTAATCACAAGATCATGCACAAATTTAATGATAAAAGCTTAGCAAGATACAGATACAAACAAAAGCAAACCCCCTGAAACCTCGACGTGGGCTACACTTGTATACTCTCCTCAGTCACCAAACCTTGTCAGTAATAGCTCCTATTTTCCTCAAATCAAGCCTTGAACTTGTGTGCGACATTCTCAGAGTTCCTATTTTTGTCCGTGTCTTCTTTATCCTCAGTTTCCGAAATTTAGACCTCCAAATTAAATAGAAGGAAATATTTAAAGGAAAAGCCAGTCTTCTAACATGGCAAAGTTGTCACGTCCCTCGCTCATGGACGTGCGTAACATCAGGATTCTTCTGATATTCATCGGCAACTGAGTTGTTCACTTCACTGACTATGACGGCTTACAATCAAGTCTTCAGCCATAGTGTCGTCAACTGGTGAAATACTTTGCTCATAAATTGTGCTTCTTAATTGCCCATGTACTACATCGATCGATAATTCTATAGCGGCCCCGTCTTCCAAACCTGACGCTCACCGTCGTCTTTTAGTGTGAACCTACAGTGAACGGCGTGTCGGTTTGTATGCAACGTGAGCATTTTCCTGAGTTTCCCAGCGCCAACATCATCTAACTGACTTAAACTCGAACAATAAAAAAATTATAGAGTGACTCCTATGATCGAATCGCTCCGAACAACGCAAATAGCCTTCTTCAGGTTCGCCACGCCTTGTGGGTTTTTCAGGGGGGGGGGGGGGGGAGGAGACGAGGTACAAAAAGTATCCGTGCAGGTAACCTGCGATCAGGGATCTTTTTTTTTTTTTTTTTTTTTTTGCTTCTTTGGCTCGAGAGGGAAAAAAATAACGCCTGATACATTTATTTAACAAGCAGTCAACCGCCCCCTAATTTACATAATCTAACGTTTGCTTGACCTGTCATGTTTTTAGCCAATAAGCGTTTACCAAACGGGAATCAAATTTTGGCGCGAATAATGTCTCTTTTGAAATCAGTTTTAGGGAAAAAAATTTTTAAGTACGTCCGTGTTCAGATGGCGCTTCGTAAAAAAAAAAAAATATGTGTTGTTTTTGTGATGAAATATACTGCTAGCTGGAGCTGTCGTACCTTTATGAATAGCTGCAAATAATAAAGAATTTACTGGTTAAAGCTCGTTGACTTCGTTCTGTACCGAAAGCAGTGGAAAAAAAATTAGGCTGAAGCACCATATTTCACGAACTGAAAGGTGTTGTGAAAGCGAAGATCGCTCAGAATAATTCGCAGGATGATTTCTGAAGGAGGAATTACAGTCAAACCAGGTCAAGATTCCATTCTTGAATTGATTATTTGAAAAGTGAACCCGTTTGTCGCTTCTGTAACTTGTAGCCGGTATCAAATTGCATTCAAATGATCGGTGAAGTTTTGACTGCAACTGTTTTGGTATACGATGAGATGGTAAATATTTCAATGGATGAAACTTCTATTTAGGCATTCTTCAAATTCAAGAAAACTGAGCGGGCAGAAATTTCATAACGAACTCGCGTGTGTATTCACTGCTTATTACGCAAGCAAAAATGCAGACTGAAATCAACAACAACTAACGGATGGCGTCATTTTGGCCAATCGGAACAGCGCAAATCATCCGCATTGTTTCCTATCCAATCAGAAAAAAGTCCAGATTCTGGCATTTTTACATGTGATCCGACAAAGAAATGTATCATGCCCTCTTCCCGTGAGAGACATAAAGGGAGAATAGGGAGAGGGCATGATCTCAGGCTACCGTGCAGGGGTTCGTGCAAGAGAAAATCATATGAAACCATGGGTCGCGATCCATTCAACCAAAATTTCCGGAAATTTCGGTCCAAAACTCAATGGATCGGTTCGGTTCAACCGGAAAAGTTTCGAAAAAACAGGTCCACCTTTTGAGGTGGTCCTCTTTTCCCGGTCGGACCGGTCTGAATTTTGGTTGAATGGATCGCGCCCCATTTGTGAGAACATTGTTTCTCGGTACCAGACCCTCGTGTCTTCCCTCCCCCGGGGGACCACTTTTCGACACCGACGACCGAAAACCGAATTTATGACTCGGCCGCACAGGTAGCCCAGTAATAACAAAAGATCGTTGCTCAGATTTCAATCAACAACGGCCCCCACTAACAGAGGTCTACCTGTGGTTTTTCATGAATGTTTACGTGTAAGGTTATGGTCATAAAAAGAGATTATTATCTCTGAAAAATTACATGATTAAATGATATCTTGTCATTAAACAGAGACAAACAAAACAGTTGACAAAAAATAATTAAGTGATGCAATGAGTGAACTGCCGGTAATGTTTCCGATTTTGAATCTTACGTGTATTTTATCAACATGAATTGTACCTTCAAATAACGAGATATGAAATGACACAGTCATAGTTAATGTAAACGCTATACGAAATAAAAAAGTCATCCCGGGATGAAACTCGCGTCGGTGCGAGTTTTCTCATGTAAACACCCCCTAAAACACGATTTTAGCCTGGCAAACCGACAAATATCGTTTGGAAATGTCTGCATGATACAGAACTGCTTTATTTTTTTCGATAGTAATTCATGTTTAACGTTCAAACTATCAACTGCATGCAGTACAACTCTGAACCAGTTGTACTAAATTCTATAATCAAACTCCCGCAATGAAATACACACACACACGGAACACTTAGTTCAAAAACACAATGACTTGCTTTAATTGAAACGAAGCTATTTGGTCCTTAACGAAGATAAAAAACAAGCAGACAAGAAAAAAAAGCTAACAGAATCATTACACTTGACGGTAAAAATAGCAAGAAGGTCGAACATTGATCTCAGAGAACTTCGCGTAGACAAAATCACCGGCCGCCGAAACCACAAAGCGGCTCTAAATGAAAAACCTACCGACTCTCCCCAATGATTCTTCATTCGCAGTTCAATTTAGCATTTCAGTTTTGAAGACAAGGACAATTTTGCTGTTTAAGATAAAGATTAAGCTTATCGAAATGATTGAACTAAACGAAAGAATGCTAGGGGCGCGATCCGCTGAATATCAAGCGACAATCCCGCTAAAATTTTTCATAATTATACATAATTATGCCAATGTTTAGACAGTCAACCAATCAAAATCACTACCCGGTTTTCTGGTATAGTGAGTGACGTCACTGGACGGCATTAACGGCCGGTCGATTCAGACGTTGTTGAGAGAAGAAAACGACTCGAAGCAATCGAATGAATTTCAGGCTATTAGATTAAACGCCGCGGCGTTTGTTACATTTTTCGTTATTCGAGTGCGGCGTTTATTTAATATCCATTTATTTCTTGCAAACAATAGTATGGTAACTGAGCATTAAAACTTTAAAAACAGAAACATGTTTTAGTGCTTGTCTGACTAAAGTCATTATCTATATCTTTCTCAATTTCACAATTTGCATGTTAATATACTACTGGAATACATAAAGTGAATAAAGTTAATTATATTCCTTTGAGCTTGGAATGTACTGATCTTAAAGCATTGTTAAAATCAAAGAAGATAATTTTTTCAGGCTTGCTCAAACATGATTATTACTGCATATTTACTTTTTGAGTCTATTATTGGAATAAACGCCGCATCGTGGCGTGGCGTTTATTCGAGGGCGGCGTTTAATCGAATAAATACGGTAATTAAAGAATTGATAGCTGCTCTAATTGCAGTAACTAAACATGGTATCTTTCGTACATTACAGATCTCAATGAGTGCAGGAGGGACAAGTATTATTGCCATCGTTTTGCCACCTGTTCGAATAATCGTGGTTCCTTCAATTGCACTTGTGACCTTAAACAAGGTTTCGTCGGGGATGGCTTTGAGTGCTTAAAAAATGCAAGTAAGTGATCTTATGCAAAGAATTAATTTTACAATGCCGAAGTTTAAAGATCACGAGAAGGGCAATTTTATATCATTTTCAACCACCGAGAAAAGGGTTTGAAAACAAGGACAGAAAATTTTTTGTAAAATTTTTAACTATCAATCTGTAACATGAGAAATCAGTTTTAAGTTTGGTGTTCGAGCACTCGCTCGCTTGGCGTAGAGGTACCAGGTATCTGGGCCCAGTTGTTCGAAGGCCGATTAGCGCTTAACCCAGGGTTAAATTAACCAGGGTTTCTATTTCTTTTGTTCAAAATCATTTTCTCGGATAATTTTCTCTGTTATTTTTAAGAGCATCCAATCATCAACTTGTTGACAAAAAGAATAAAACTGAAATTTCTCTCTAAGCTTTTATTTCTGAATTCAAATTTCGCACTAACCCTGAGTTATCTTAACTCAGCCTTGAACAACTCGGCCCTGATCTACATTAGCTTACATTTCGGGATTCTTTATTCTTTGCAGCAGCTCATATGTTTTCTTCTACAGCATCACTTTCCGACTGCTGCTGAAGACATACCTACAACATAACCGCACTCCACTCTAACTGCGCCAAATATTGCGAAAAGGGCTTAAATAACTTAACGTTCGGGCTTGCTGACAATGAGAGTAACGAACGCACTTTCCTAATGAGTTTAGGGATTTCCTGTAGATCACCAAAGTGGAAAAAACAAACCTATAAGGTATGATAATGACATGAGCAAGAAACCAATGAAAGCTTGACAGCTGATACCACCGGGCTCTACCGTAAACCAAAACAGGAACTCTGATGTAGGTAACAATCACGGTCAGCGATAATCCCTAAACGTGCCCAATTCAGGGGCTGACACTCAAGTTTTAAAAAATGACAATTATGTTGAAAAACTACTAAGAAAGGAAAATGATAGAACTGAAAACCTGTCGATGCAAAATACGGATGAACCTTGATCTACAAACCTAATCATAACGAGACTCTATAAGGTACGGGTGTAACGTCAAGTGCAAACATGAAATAGACTAAAATAACCTACAAAATACGGCTTCACAACAGAAAATGGGACATAGCTGCAGTACAGCTGTACCTCTTACTTTTCCCTTTTGTCGAGAATTCCGATCTTGGAAGGAAAATAAACAGTGTTCTGCCACCTGTGTTTACGAGTAAAAAAAAAATGCCGATGAGATCAAAATTAGAGAGGCTAAACCACCTCTGGTCAATCATCAATGCCTTGTGTATGTCTGAATACAAATGGGATCTGTGTGATGAAGATTACGTAGGCCATACACGCCGACACCTTTTTCAATGCATTGACGAATTATAAAAACATTCGGCGATTAGCAAACACTTGCGCGACGTACACAATCAAACGGATAAACATCTACGTGACCAATTTACCATCCCGAAGAGATGCAGTGGAAAGCTGGATTGCTTAATTTAAGAAATGCTCTTTATCAAGGAAAGAAACCTAAACTGAACACCCAATCTGACTCTATCAAAGCAAAACTATATATTTACCTGATAATCAGCACCTTTTACACTTCATATTGTATTTTTCTTTCGCACGCAACTCCCTATGTGATGAACTCACAGAATTAAGAACCCCACGAATTTGAAAATGATGGCATGGAGGCATCGAAAAGCAAGAGACTATTAAGGGGACAGAGAGGGCATCCCCCATATACACCTTATTCCATAGGTAATTCGTCTCGAGTTATTTTCAACACCACAGATCTCAAGGGGGATTAGACAACAGCCAATCACATAGCGCGAATGTGTTCCGCGTGGACGACCCACGCTGAGAGCCACGCGTCCTTCACGAAATGACGCAGAACAAAATGGGGGAAGACGCGGAGAGCGATTTTGCTATTCCTTTTGTCGACGAAAACGACTACAGCGAGATTTCTGCGAAAGCTGTGTCAGCGAAACCGAAATTAAAAAAGAATCGCCCTTCCTCTCTTGTATGGAGCTAACAGTAGAGCAGGGAAATCCTTAACACACTGAATATTCTCTCAGGATCATTTATAATTTACAGTTTGAAGAGAGCAATTTCTGGTTTGATGTTTATTTTTTTCAGTCTTTATAGCAATTATTCCTACCCACTTACTTTGTCAATTGTAGGCGAACCCTCCTAAAGCTGAATTTCAAGGGACCATATTCAAGCTCAGAAAGAGAAATAAAATTTCGTCGTTGCTTATTTACGTCCTCCATAAAACGCGAAATTAGGCATTTTCACGTCGTAGTAGTGCAAAAACGGGAAAGAAATGAACAAAAAAGTGTGTTGCACTTGCGAAGTTGTTGTTTTGCTAATTAAACCTATTGTTTTTTTGACGTTCTAGTTGTCGTCCGCGTCGTTGGATCTTAAACTCCCTAAATTGTACAAACGACCGGTTTCAATAGACCGGCGAAATTTCTCATTTTTTTAAAGCACTGAGGTTACGACAACTTCGAGTTAAACTGATTTCACGGGTTGTCAAAGAGTATAGCGATTCCTTTTTCCCAGGTGAGCGCCGACTCATTTCGCTTCAATATTCAGGAATGCTCTCGATCTTTTTACCCTTTCATTGCCTCTCGCCCGACATGTTTTGCATGGCGTTTGGTCATGCGAAACCTCCAAGAAACATCCACGCCTCGCGCGAGGTAACTTTATCCCGATTCTAAAAATAATTCGAGACGAATTACCTATGGAATAGGGTGTATATGGGGGATGCCCTCTCTGTCCCCTTTATAGTCTCTTGTCGAAAAGTTATTCATTGCTATCGCTAATTTTTATTCTCAATTGTTTAATTTTCCTAAAACCTCCGTTACTAAAATGATAATAAATAAATAAATAAAACAAAAATAAATAATTATATAGAACATTTTATTATGTGTTCATATTATATATACATATTATGTATTTATATCTGATAAAGACATGGCTAACATCAACACAGGACTCGCGCAGGGGGAGAGGCTGGGGGATTTTTGGGGCAGGGCCCCTCCACTTTTTTTAAAAAAAAAAAAAATCAAATTAAGAAAAACACATTTTCAAATATAAGGAATCTATGATGGAATAAGAATATTAGACTGGCGGACCTCGCTGAGGCATTCAAATTTATTATTGGTCCGTTTCGATCTTATATCATATATATGGTAAGCCTCAAAACGACTATCTTTATAAAACTGCACTTAGTCGTAGACTAAGCGTAGCGTTTTCACCAGCCAGGTGATGTAGTATATGCAACATTGGAGTCTTTTTTCATCAAGGTTCTTAAAACTCCACGGAGCTTTGATTTCTTAATGCAAATTGCCTTGATGACATTGTAGACAACACGAAGAAGTTTAAGGAATTACCTCAGCAGAGCATGATAAATGACATTGTCTCAATCTGCAAACTTCTGCTGGTAAATCCTTCAGCCATTGCAGGAGACAAAGGTCCTTTTCGGCAGCTCGAAGGTTAAAAACATGGTTCCGTTCAACAATGACTAAAGAAAGGTTCTAAACAGCCGCAAAGACTGAGAACGGACAAACGTTGAAGTGACTGAAACACGCGAAAATTATGATGCTGCTGTGCATGGCTACACTTTTTTGTTACTAACTCCTTTCTCGTTTGTTAAACTATTAAAAAAATTATTGATGAGTCGTAATTGTATTAAAAGATATCGAGTCGGCACCCGGTTAACCATTTTTAAAGTCCACAACCCCACAACCAACTCCGCCCTACCCCTACACTTCAAAATAGGTGGATCAGCCCCCCACTTTGAAAACTGCTCCGCGGGCCCTGTAACGTCCAAATTTTTAGACCAAAATAACCACCAATCTAAATATTTGCACAGGCAAAAATGAGTTGATCTGTATCAGATATTTTGAAGCCGATCAAATAACTCGCAGTCGTGTATTATAAGGTATAAAAACTCGAGGCGACAGTGCATAAAATAATAAATGTCAATACTTTCATTTAAATCAAAATCATACAACGTTCTTAAACTTTATTTTAAACGAAACAAACGAAATTGTATTGTACATTGTCAGCACAAAGTACACGTCATAATCGACCGTCAAATAGTATACATGTGTGAAACTGACCAGATGGCGGACTTTCATATATACTCACCTTCATCTAGCGACGATTCAAATTTGGTGAGATTTAATTTTGGTGCATTTTTATTTAGCGTTTTTTAGACAAAATCGCTAAATTAAAGTGCCGCCAAAATTTCATGCAAGAAGGTACTAGCGGAAAAAAATAAGGAACGTAGGCGTCATGTAAGTCACGCCAAGCGTGCAAATCATTGCTGTCATGGCTGTAGCAATAATGTGTATCGCCTGTTTTTGTTTTTGTTTAAGAAATTTTCTTCCGATACCTTTGCTGTTGTGACCATTCGAACGCTGTTGAGTGGTGCTTTGAAACCTACTGCGTGACTATCCAATAGAAGTTATGAAACGGTTTTGGAGCTGTATTAATTGTTCTTAGTGTTTGATACATGCAAATTAATGGCATTGTTTGTTTCGTTTTGATCCCCCATTCAGATACTTGGGTGGATTACACTCCTCAATGGTGTGGGAGCTATCGTAGACAGCTCAAGTGGGGTGGTGGAGTAACATTGGAGCAATGTAAACAGCTCTGCCCAGGCTGTGCTGCTATTGAGTACTGGTCTGCAGAATTAAATGGAGGAGACAAAACATGTTGGGAGTGCCTCGATCACACCAAGCGTACTTCTTATACGAGCACCAGTGATCTTTCCTACCCACCACACGTGTACATACGGCAGTGAACAACGCCATCGACAAGAACCGCAACAAAAGTTGCTGCGGAGCCGTTGAGAGCAGTGAAAGGAGGGAATAAAATAATAAATAGAAACAATATATCAGCTTTCCTCAATCTGAGGGAAAGCTTGCCAGTGTGTAGGCATAACCGTTTCCAACCTCGTTCTCAGGGTTCTCTCCTGAGAACCCTGGGAACGAGGTTGAACCGTTTCAATAAGTTTGAGAATGGTCGGAATTGAAAATAAAAAAAAACGCAGCAGTTTAGAGTCATTGTAAGGTAGTTTTCAATCAACGTGGTTTTGTTTTATTGTTGGTGTGGTTTTTCTTTTCTTTAAATTCCTTTTCTTCTGTCAAGAGCGGAAAATAGATTCCATATGCATTTGCTTACCATATAAAAAAGATCCATCACCACTTATTATTCTTTTTCAACTCACACTAATTTGCCCGCACCCTCGTTCAAACGTTTTTTTTTTACTTTCCGATGGATGATGGAGGATTTTACGTTTTTTTTTTAGTAAATCACATAGCGAACGGAGGAGGAGGAGGCTGAAATTGAAGCTAGATAACTCGAGGATATCTTACCTTCCAATCATGATTATATATTTGATGAGACTGTTATTTGTAAAACAAAAATAACATAAGAATGACAAATAAAACAAAATACATCTTGAGTCAAGTACAGCTTTTATAATAATTGTCTGTTCAGTTAGGTTTAGTAAGTCTCTACAAAAGAGCGTATTCTTGATCAATGAGCACGAGATTCTCGCACCAAAACGACCTTCTCAATAGAGTATATTTAACACTATCAGGATTAAAGGGTTAATTTCGCTCAGGGTTCAATCAAGTTTTAACCTTTTGCTTTCAGGGGCGCTTAATATATGGTCGACTTAATCAAAGGGCACGGTTTGTGAAACTGACTTCAATTTTACACCTTTAAACGGAAGCCCTTAAACGCGATTTGGTGCGGATGGGTTATAGAAGTGAATTACCTATCTGGTAAAAACGCTTATTTTACGATACAAAAGACAAGTCGACGGTGTCAAATAAGTGCAATTAGTCACCCATGGCGTAACATGAAACACAGACAATGAAAACGTCCAAGTTTGTTGACTTTGCTCAAGAAAGCGTCTTTGAAAATTAAACGTTTATTCATCAAAAAGCCAAACAATTAAAAACCAAAGTCAAAACCGCCTATTCGCTATCTCCGCAGAATCAAGGGTTTTTTAATAACTGCGAACTATCTGATCAGTTCTTGCAGTATTATTTACAAACATTTCATTTCGCATGGGCCTTATTTTTTCACTTTGCTACTCAGTGTAAGGTGACATGTACTGAAATAAGCTAGGCTTTCCCATAACATTTGAGTTCTCCTAATGTGAGATACCCTTCCTCATTTGAGCTATCTAAATCTCCCAGTTTGATCTGTGTCACAGGAAGAGCAGACTTATCTGTCAGCAGACCGCTGTCCTCTCTCCATCCACTGCTGTAGCCCCCATAATCGCAGTTGCACTTTTCACCATTGGAGCACCAGTTTGTTACTCCGCATGCGCACATGTTTGTATAACCAGTTGCTCCACCCCAGTAGTACATGCGTGTTCCATCACGTGATTCCCACCATGCATAACTAGCCTGAATAAACTGAACATCATTGTTGCATTCAAACTTGATAAATTGTTCACATTCCCGTGAGACTTGAGTGAGTGCTTCTAGCTGGGCGATGCTGACTCCAGTATAATTTACCTTTTTACTGTAGCAACCCACTCCACTGCAACCCGGAATGTTACCAACATGGGTTCTATTCTCACTATCGTGACTGATGATTGTCACGCCAATTCCTCCTTTGTCACGCATGTCACAATACACGTTGAAGGGAGTCACGCCTCCGTCGCCATCAGGATCGATGATATAATCTCCTGAAGAGCCTGTTTTTAAGCTGCTGCAGGACGTGGGATTGCGCACTAGAGACGTTGGCGTAACGGCAGCTTTTATGTAAAAAGAGAAAATAACCATCAGTGATGTGTTACCGTTTTCCGGGGAAGGAGCCCATGGGTATTCCCTCCCGAATTCCCCCACCCCGAGGCGGTGTAAGGCATAAAAGAGATGACCAAAATCTCAGACGGTTGTGATTTTAAAAACAACAACAATTTGAACCGGGGTTGAAAATGAATTTCCACAGTCAGAGTCATGAAGGAAAAGGTCAGCGGGAGTGCTCTGTGGAGCCCATATTCAAAATAGCCGTTCCTCAGGCATCGTGGAAGTAGGGCATCTTAGATAAAAATTGGCTGGGAATTAGTTAGGAATATTAGCTTGCTAGTGATTATTTCTACCTAAAATATTTTTGGCTGGGAGATGACGCGCCACGCCCGCTTCCTGGCTCACAGAGACTCTGAAACGCATCGCTGGGAAAAACTTTAATTGTGTTTTTATTCGCACTTCTTATGTTAGCGCCTTGCAGTTAACGTTCATGGTAACGTTATCAAGAGTCAATGTTCGTTGTTGGTCTTGTTATCATTGCTGAATAAATAGGAAATTACCTATACTAAAAACTGAAAAAGCGGTATAGTATATTCACTTCACTTCAACGTCTCACAGCATGAGTATTTTGAATGTCTAGTTTTCCTTTTAAGGCTGTTTCCTCTATTTAATATTTGCTAGGCGGAAACAATTTCATTACCTTGCACAGTCAATGTGGCTGAGGACGATACTGTTCCTAGAAAATTTCTTGCTTCGCACGTGTACAATCCACTATCCTGCGACGTCACATCCACAATAATTAGACCATCACGTGACTGGAATATTCGCTTGTCCGCGGGAAGGCTGGAGTTCTCTTTCAGCCAAGTGACCTGAGGCGCTGGATTTCCTTTAACTTCGCATTGTAATGAGGCTATACCAGTTTCGTTCACCACCATTGACACCGGAGGTAACACAATCGAAGGAGCTGAGATGGATTCACCAGCATCGCCCTTGGGCCCTTGAGGGCCCTGATCGCCCTTAGGCCCAGGGGGCCCCTGATTTCCTTGAGCCCCTTTGTCGCCTTTTGGTCCCTGCAGTCCTCGAGGACCCGGCGGTCCATGTTTGCCTGGGTTACCGGGTCTGCCTTTTTGTCCTCTGGGACCTCTGGGGCATTTTACAGGACAGGCCAGCTTACCCAAAGCAATTATCAATCCTCTGACGTCATCAGGATTGACAGGTTTGCCTTGTTTTAAGATATCACTGTCATTTCCTGCAGAACGTTTATGACGAGTGTGTAACAGTTCTGCAAAAAAGTAATGGACACGATTTTACATAAAGGATTGTTATTTATTCGTTCGAAAGTATATTTCGAAGTTTGAAAGCGTTTTCCTCTTTTTGTTTACCATTTTACCAAACTGACATTCTAAAGCAACTGTAACTGTCACGAAATTTATCAGGCATTTTCCACCAAACTATCAAGTGAAACAATGTAACAGTTCAAAATTAACATTATCATAAAAGACGGTGACAGACCACACGAAGCAGACACAATCGTCACAGCACAAGAAATATAATTAGCACCGGAAGAGAAGAACAAAGCAAACGACACAGATATGTCTATGTTCTGCTGCAGCTGTACCAAAAATAGGGAGCTTAAGCAACAACGTTTTTGAGCGACGCACGTCAACCGGAAGTGGCCTTTTTTTATTTTTTGACGGTGGTTTCGCGCAAATTTTCAGTCAAATCGCCTCTATAACAGTAAAGAAGCTAAGGAATACAAATTTTATATCATCAAGGCATGTTAAGAGGGAAAATAACTCACTTCCGGTTGACGTCCGTCGCTCAAAAACGCCTTTGCTTAAGCTCCCTAATAACACTTTTAAAAAACAAACTAGAGGGAGGCACGGATGGATAAACTTCAAAGATTTTAATCTTCTTAAAAACGGATTTTTAAAAACTTGTAATCTTAAAGGAATTCCAGTCATTGCAACGTATGTTTTTTTTCAGTGTTGTTTCCAACGTTTGAATTGAGAGGGGGACATGGGGGTTTACGGTATTGCGGTATTGGGCTTTTTTTATGCGGTATTTCGGTAATTTTAATTTTAACGTGCGGTATTGCGGTATCATCTAGCTCTGCGGTATGCGGTTTTTCATCATTTTGGCTGACGGTATTCGGTGAAATAAGATTGTTCACGGTATTACGGTACCGTTTATTTGCGCTTTCCTTTCGATACAATACGCAAAACAAAACACAGTAAGACATAAAGGTCAATAAAAGTTAATATTTAGAAGTCTTGAGACATAACGGTAAATGATTACACCATTTGTGGGTCATTTTGTGACAGTTAATGGTCGATAATATACAATGTGATTGTTGTTGCATCCAATGATAATGAGTCGTCTCAAGTTACCTTACCAGGCTTGTCGATCTGTGTACCTGTGCCGGTAATTCGAGGTCTAAAACGTTTTCTCACAATGTCTGAGGTCGCTGAGGTTGAAGACGGCGTGGTCATCATTGACTGTGTGGCAATTTTTTATGAAGAGGGCGAAGGAGGCGGACATTATCGCAACAAGAATAAGTTTAGATGATGGGTTTCGAGAATTGAAAAACGCCTTGTAAAAGTTAAAAGCGAAAATTTGTGTTTTTCTGGCACCAATCAGAAGCCAAAACGGCGGCGACCGTTTGGAACTGGTCTGGTAAGACATTGTCCCAGGGGCTCTTCTCGCCGTTCTTTACTTTTCTTCGTTCCATATATATTTTTCCGCCCGTTTAGACTTTCCCTCGTCCCCACTATCTGCCCCTGGGTCTCCGAGGATGGCGCGGCGTGTGATCTGACCCCTGAGAGACTGACGTGCTAGACTAGACTCACTTTATATCAAAACTCGCACTAGACGTGCGTGGAAAGGGTTTTGGTTGGTTTGTTTTTCGCGCTTTCAAGAGTTATTTTTATTGGAGTTAATTAGCTGTTGGGTCGAAATACCAAAAGGCTGAACGAATGTAGTTTATTTTTCAGTGAAAATTGCGGAAAATTGCGAACCACCAAAATATTTTAAAAAAACATGGACATCTGGTGCATAAATGCCTGAGATAATTAAACGCGCTAGATGGAAGCAAACACAAGTATGCGCAACCGATTATAAATGTCATTAAAATATGCGGTATCGGTATTTAGACGATTTTCGACGCGGTATTTCGGTATTTGCCATTTTTTCTTACGGTATTGCGGTATTGGGTACCCCCCAATGTCCCCCTCAATTGACTTGACACGAAGCGCTTTGTACGTTAAAATCTATAGCGACCTCCCCGCCCCCGAGGCTACTCCCCATAATGGCCTATACAGGAAGGTTCCGCCCGAAGGGGGTACCTTTTTCAGAAAGGCTAGGGATTTCACTAGTTGAAGTACGTATATGAAAGGGTAGCGGGAAATCTGTCATTTCCGTCCAAGGGCTCAAAGGGATGACGGATGCATTTCATGGCTGTAAAAAGTAGAGATGACGTTCTCTTTCTGGTTTTGTGATTTATTCATGAAGACACTGCATTCAGTAAAGCAATTAAACGGATGCAAAGTTCTAAACTAGGCACGCGAAAGGGGTAACATTTGTCAAGAGCGACAAAGATTTGATTTCGGTTTCCTTTATTTCAAGGAAATGTGCTGCGCGTTGTAGAATGGTGGTCAAAACTGAAGCGGAAGCTATTAGGCAAAAGGCGAAAAAGGGACGGATTGTTACGTTCCAGCCTCGCAAAAGATGACATCATTGATATCAGTACATTTCGTAACGCACTGGAGCAGTCAGCTTACAGTTTCAATAGTTATGATAAGCGTTATATTCAGCATTCAGATCATGGAAGGACACTCCTTGTTCCTACTTGTACTTTAAAATTTTAAAACTTAAGAAAGAAGAAGTATCTTTAACTTGACCACAGTAAAGAAGAGCTTTTGTGATAAAAACAAACGCAATAATATCCTTATGGCATGGCCTGATTCAAGCCTGATTATTCAGTAATTATCTCAGTCTTACCTTCACCAGAGTCGCTACGCAACGATCTCAGTACAACCGTAATCGGATCCGCGTGTTCAGGACTTCTTGGTTTGTTATGTTCTTCTCTTTGCCGTTGAGTTAAAACTTGAAGCATTTGTCGCTGAGCGTGAACTTCGCACTCTAGATGAATCAACGCCACGAAACAAACAGCAAAGCAGATAAATATAATTGAAAAAGCCACATAAATGTTACACGGGCGAATCTTTGAGATCTCCATGATAATTCGGAGGTTCCTTTTGAACCGTAAGAGAGAATGACCAGCTCGAACAAACCTCGGCGGCGCAGTTCAGCGAATGTATTATGAAAAGTAAACGTGCTGCGACGATGAAAAAGCTTTTAATCCTCTCTTCCTCTTTGACATGACCTTGTCACTAGTTCATTTCCGTGCGTATTTAATTTCACTGAGAGATGGTCCACTGGAAGATTTCCAGATGTCTAATGGAGGGTTTAAGTCTGACCTGCATTAACCCTCAAAGCTCAAATACCCACATACAAATCACTCTCTTGAGTGATCATCATGATACATTTCCTTTAAGAATTAGTTGGGAGAATTTGATAAAAGATCAATCCTTTGTGATCAATTTAGTAATTCTCATATCCTTCGCTCTTGATGATGCATTTTAGGAGAACATTGATATTGGTCACTCTCAAGAGTAAAATGGTTAATACGAAATCAAATGAAAGTTACATACAAGCCCAGACTTACAAGGCTCGATTTTGCAACAAAAGATAGTTACAGCCACTCTCGCTTAGTGGAAATGGGGCTGACTCGTCCCTAGTGATCTTCGCGTAACGCGTTCAGCGCGCGCAGGGGGTGATGGGAAGGGAAAATTCGACACAGGATTTCCAAGTCGTCTCTCTCCCTCGCTTTCCTCCTTCCCATCACACCCCGTTCGCCACTAGGGAGAGATAGTGAGAGACGACTGGGGACGAGTAAGGGGAAAGGATACAAAAGAAGAACAAGAGGTCTGAATTGGACCCTCCCACTTCCAACCCACCCAACCCCTAACCATTTTTCCATTTGGCCCTTGCTATGTTTTTCCTCGGTTGCAGTTGTCACGAAATGTCAATATACCAGGCAGAATGCTCCAACATTAGCTGCAGCTTTAAACATTACAAATACTTTTACACTAAAAGAGGAATGAAGATGTGCAGTAACATTGTATTATGACCGCTTTTTGCGAATCTAAAAATTGCAAACATTAAAACTGTATGAAAATAAAGAGTTTTAAAGAGATCAGCAAGGGACACGCCCTTATTGAAAACCCTGATATGCTAGTACAGTTTAGGGATTTACTTCTCCAAACAGCGCGTAGGTCTACCCTGAGAACCAGAGATTTTCTATCGCGTGCGGCCTGACGCTTCGGTGTCGGTTGCATAACCTTTAACCATTCCTTAGAAAGAAGAAACCGCGCGCAACATCTCTGATTCCCAGTAGCAGCTGCTCGTAAGGTGTCTCCTCATTGGTCGCAGAAAACAATAACGCAACAATGTTTACCATGGTTCCATTGTTTTACGGTCAGGGTAGCAAACCAATTGGCTTTTAGGGTTAAGAGAGCTACAAGCGGAGCTTTCCGCCCCAGATGTTGAGTCCGCGCCGAGAACTAGCTACAGAAACTGAGGTAACTATGATGATTTGTAAAACAATCCTAATTTATTAACAATTTGCGATAACTTTGAGGACCAACACAAAGTCTCTTCATTTTTGTTCTACCCCTTTCATTTTAAATCTTGAGCGGGAGATTAATAAAGCAGTTCAATAGAATCAAATTCGCGAATAACCGAGAACACATTTCTTTCCTTGCTGGCACATTAATCTGGTGTGCTTCAATTACATGACATAATTTAAACCAGTCTTTTCAATAATACCTCTACAGTACCTTTCAAATCTACGTGTTAATTGTCACTTTCACAATAGTAGCCTACTACTTATTTATTCGATTAAGCGCCCAACCTCGAATTAGCGCCCACCTCGAGTAACCGCCCATCCTAAAGGCAGAAAAAGTTAATAAGCGCCCACCCCACCCCACTCCCTCCCACAAAAACTCCAATAAGAGATAATAAGAGACCCTCCCAAAGACGGAGTTTTCTTCAGAGTAGTTTACAGAGACCTTGCTTTGTTGCATCTTCGCTTTTTGTAATTTAGCATTTACTGTTTTGTTGCAAAATATACTACTACACTAGATGAGAATGGTGAAAATTTAATAAGCGCCCAGCCTCGAATAAGCGCCCACTCTCGAGGTCAAAAAATTTAATAAGCGCCCAGGGCGGTTAATCGAATAAATACGGTAAGTCACTTGGGTAAACTGTACAAAAACGTACGGTGAGAATGAAGAACTAACCTGTAGTCTCTAACGGATGACTCTTGGGGAAGAGCGTTGCGAGACGACACAGAGAACGTCGTCTGTGTATAGGAGACGAACTACTGCAGCATGCAGCGCAGGCAGGCATAACATTAAGGTGAACGATCGACACTCAAGTTTTTCCTGTTTGCGATTGACACTTTAGATTTTGTTCCCAGAGGAAGGAAGAGAGGTAAAAGCTGGGATCAAAGAGGGAGGGCATAAGGCTAAAAGGTGAATTCTTATCCTTGTGCACCCATCCCCGACCCCCACCACCCAAATAAAATGAAGGCTTGGATTGAGAGAGCCAAAAGGGAACTGGGGCGGAGCACCTCATCCCTTGCTTCCCTCGTGTACTATACTATGACGGGCCAGTAATAAGTTCACCACGCGCAGACGTAAGAAACTGCTTATACAGTTAAACTCCAAGGCGTTTAGCATGAAAGATCATGAAAGGCGTCTCTTCAAATTTGTCCTCTTAGCCCTTCTTTCTCTGCTCGATAGCCAAAACTCTTTCGTCAATGGGAGTAAATAACTTAATGACGATATTTTTGAATATCAATCCACGTTCACCATTTTTTCTGTTCGATAGCTCCATTCTCAAGCACTGCTACCATAGAGACTGTTCCATTCCTCGAAGAATTTCAGAGAGTGCGGCGAAAGACTGGGTCGAACAACTTTCAAAGAGTTCCTAAAGTCGTTGTATTGGATGTTCCGCACCTGAAAGAACCAACAGTTTACCAGTGAATGAGTGTCTTGTTAATATAGTAACTGCAAATGCCATCTCGGTCACTCACAGTAGGCGACTGATTCCCGAGACCCGGACGAACTCAGACCGGCAAGAGTTCGTATTGGTCTTCACACATTTCTTTTCATGCGTTTACATGGGACCGGCCTCAAAATAAACTCAGACCGGACTGACATCGTCTGACTCTCGGTAGCTGACCTGACGCGAGTTACTTTCGAACCGGACTGAGACCCTACCGTTCTCATGAAAAAAGGGGAATTAATCACAGACCGGGTCTACAAATAGTATGTTTCTTTGCATAGCTCCTTCATTTCTGCAGATTCTACTGATAACATCAGTAAACAAGACTTCTAAATTAAACCTTTTCTACTGGTCTCGCCCCGCGAAAGAGAATCCAGGACAGTCTAGGATTCTGGCTTCCACGCTGTGGATTCTGGATTTGTCAGTAGAACTTGGATTCTGGATTCCAGTCGTTTTGGGATTCCGGATTTTTTTACTTAAATTCAGGATTCCAAAACCCAGGATTCCGGATTCCGGATTCCACAAGCAAAAATTTTCCAGATTCCGGAAGGTACCGAGAAACGGGCAACAAAAACGTGCAACTTGTTTTGCAACATTGCTGCAAAACGAGTTGAATAGCGGATGTTGCGCGTTTTACCATCCATGTTCAAACCTGTAAACAACCTGATTTGTTGCATGACAGGTTTTATAACGCGCAACACCGCTATTCAACTCGTTTGCAGCAATGTTGCAAAACAAGTTGTACGTTTTTTGTTGCCCGTTTTTCCATACCTTTAAGATACTCTTCGTTTTTGTTGACAAAAAAATGTAAGATTTAATAGTAATGACCCACCTTAGACGCATCGACAGACTGTATTTGATCAGGACGAAGGTCTGAGAAACAAAAAGACCATATTAATCACATTCATGAATCGTCCAATCAAAGATTAGCACAAAATAACTACTGAAGTGATTTCTCACCCCGGATAGGTCCAAGTGCTGCATCGCGAGCAAGCGCAGTAAGGTCACTTCCAGAATAACCTTCGGTTTGTCTAGAGGATAGTAGAGAAAGAAAGGAGCCGTTAACGACAAACAGAATCACAGTCCCTAAGGTCTTCATGCTATCTAAATGAAGGTCAAGAAATGAAGAGCTGTAGGAAATATTTCGAATTCTTCTTCCAAGTAACGTTTTTCTTCAACATCCCTTCGCCTTAAAATTAAGGTTGTGCTCTAAGCAAAATTGAAGAGAATTCACTGCTCTATGCTGGTGTCCAGCATAGGATTTCAGTACTGAGATCCTTCCACGTTTTTCCTCGACTTTTGACATGGACAAGTTACGGAACATCCGTCGTCACCACTGGAAAGAGCGCCTTGAAATTGCTGACATTGCCAAGTTTGAAAGTAATTTGTTAAAAACTAACGAAGATATAGCTCCTCGAAGATGCGAGATTTTACAGACGTCTGTATGGTGGGGGTGGGGGCACAAACTTGCCCCCCACCATGCAAACGTCTGTAAATTATCACAACTTTGCACAGCTATATCTTCGCTCGCTTAAGACGTTTTACTAATTTTAAGGCGCTCTTTCCGGTGGTGACGACGGATTTTCCCTAACTTGTCCATGTTAAAAGTTGAAAAAATCCGTGGAAGGGTCTATTAAAAAACAAAAATTTCTTATAAAATAACTAAGATAGTACGTGCGCTCTGATTGGCCGAGGGGAGTGTTTGCATGAGAGTATGTAAACATGGTTGTGGCGTCAAGTTGTTTGGCTTTTCGCGCGCTAATCACGCAAGCACGAATTTGAAAAAGTTTTCGAGTTCAAAACTCGACAAGTTTACTTTATTTACCCATTCCTTCGTCGGCTGAAACATGGAAAATCGTTACAAAGGTGAGTCAATTTTTCTTCGCTTAAGCTGACATTTTAAGTGAAAAAAATCCGTATTTTGTAAAGCATCTTTTTGCAAAACAAGAACTGATTACGCGTGCAAGACTTCGGGGACAAGATTTTGCGACTGGTAAGAATTTCCCTTTTAATCAGGGCCATACAGAGTGTTTTGCGTTTTTTTCTCGGGAAAGTTATTTTATAAAAGCAATAGAAAACGTTTTCCGTGTTTGCATAGCCTGATATAAACACGAGAGGGGTTGGGAGAATTCGAGACAGTTATGCAAACCCGAGACGAAGTTAAAAGTTGAAAAAATCCGTGGAAGGGTCTATTAAAAAACAAAAATTTCTTAGTGGCCCAAGAACAAAAGTAAGGCGCCAGGGTCTAATTGGCACTGCTAGAGCACGGCCTCAATTAAGTCATTTTCCTTTGCAACCACGAGACAAGGCGGCCATGTTGGGGGGTCAACACAAGAGAATTTTTACATGAAAATAGAGTTTAGTTCCCAGAGGAGAAAATGCTTTTGCTCTTGACCACCAACATGGCCGCCGTGACGTCACGTGCAAACCAGCATTACCCGTTTCGTACATACATGATATAACAAAAACGTCATCTTACCTGGATAACGTCTCCATTTCCGCTGAGCTTAGAGGGTTGTGATGCTTTACCAGAAGCTTCGACAGAAGAACTTTTCTTGTCTTGAGTTAAAAACGAAAATAAAGAGTTTTTTTCCTGTTTTTCGGGTAACACCGACGTGTTAGGATCATAAATACGGTCCTGCGCTGACAACTTTTAACGGCTTCGAAAAGGTAGTAAAGTTGTTTAAAGAAAATAATTATAACTGCTTGCAAAACATTTTAAGGACTGGACGATATATTTTTCACTCGAATTTTATTCTCTCTTTGGCCGAAAGCTAGATTGGTGCTTAACTTGGGTTAAGCATGTGAACATGTGAAGGGTGCTTATATGCTATTCAGCAAACGCATCCTTTAATGAGGAAGCACTATTGTTGATATTTTTCACGTAATGACAAACAAAGAATCTTGCCAACATGGTCGACAAAATTCCACACTTATTAGAGTACAATGGCAATTGAAAAAAAGAGAGCAATTCATTAAGAACAAAAAAAGCAACGGAGATTTGATCAAACCTCTTTGTCCGGAAGGGGTACATATACTCTTTTTACAAATCGCCTGCAACCAAGAAATATATAGAGATTAGAAAGTCCGTAAATTCTGAAAATGAAACTCCAAGGTATTTGTGGATTAAGCGACGGGAAGGCGGGGGATTTAACGCCTTCGTCTTGGATTTTGTTTATTAGCGGAAATTCTCAGGGCCTTTATTTTTGCACAAAAAAATTGCGAATTTCTGAAATCCGCAAAATTGCGTTTATGCGTCCAATATCTTAGTAGGATGGGTGGATGAGTGAAGAAGAGTGAAATTACAAAGTTCGTATCCAGCATCCTTGATAGACCTACCTGAGAGCTGCATCGTCTAATTCTTGTGGTCTGTTAGTAGCTCCCATCACTAATATTCTCTCATTAGGATCAGCAATTACCTAAATAAAAAAGAGAGCCAATTAAGCCCGCAGGCAAAAATCTGATTCAACCAGTCGACAAATAGCCTGTGTACAGCCGCCCCTCACCTCAAAAAAATCGGAAAGGAGAGGGGCGGCTGTACACAGGCTAGTCGACAAAGAGCCATTTGAGCACAATCTGAGAATACAGCAATATCAAATGCCTACTTTAGCTCACGCTAGGGCTCAGTTCAGCCCTTGGATTAGACAGTATCAGCCCAGATTAAAGGACGCAAATTAGACCCCAAAACTAGTACTGTATTTGCAGTTTTGACTTGAGAATTACGAAACTCAAATTTTCAACCCTTTTAAAAACACTTACGAGAAAATTAATCGCGGTTGGAAAAACCAGTCTTGGCCTTCAAGTGCTAAAAGAATTGTGCTGCCCCAGTTAGAAATATCCTGTAGGCCGCAAGATTCAAGCCCGTAGCCCCACGCTCGTAGATAGTGTTAGGCGGAATTAAAGCTCGTATACTTGTACCATATCTACAATGAAGTTTTTGCACTAACCCCATCAAAGGAGACTAGAAATTCTGTTTTCATTCTTCTGCTATGTTCCTGTTCACCTTCTTTTCTTTCACACAGTAACGAATCCACTTCATCTGAAAACGTAAATCACAATAACTAACAGTTTGTAACTTGTTTGGCAAAAAATTAGCAGGCGAATATGATGATTCATCCCATGAATAAGGTAATCCAGATTCCGGAATCCGGGAAATTTTCTCTTGTGGCACCCTTAACCTGGGGTATGAAATCCGGACTTCAGCTTCAGTGGAATCCACGTTCCACTGGATGGGATTCAGAATCCAGTATCCTGAATTTGGAATTCATCGGCGTGGAGCCCAGAATCTAAGATATACCACTTATTAACCGCTAGTAAGGTCATTACAGGGAAATCTCAGACTTCGGTCTGAGATTTCCCTGTAATGGCCGAACGGACGAGATTAATAAGTTTTTTGTTATGGCCTTTTCATTATGGACCTGAGCCTGCGATCAATTAAAACAAACTGATCAGCGAGTAACTTTAAAAAACACGCCAGCTCAATATTAAAGTTGTACACTTAGGCCCCTGTAACAGTCAGGTGACACTGGTCAGCGGATACCCTTTTTGACAGCTGTCAATTGACCATAACATGGATGTCCATAAGGATTTCCAGTAACAAGTTAAACACAGATTGTATATGCCTTGGACACCTAGCTAGTAATGCCCAGTCATTACAAGAAACAGCCAATCAGAGCGCGCGTACTATTGTAGCCATATAATAATGTCTTGTATTACCTTACATGATGAAATACATGTTGGGCTCTGTGATTGTAGAAGAGGTGGATCTTAACGTGTCTGATCTCGAAAATCGAGCACGGGCTAAGCCATCGCACCCAGTATTTTTACAGAACATAAACCTTTCTTTATTTTTATTTCTTTCTCTCCCCCAAAGGCAACGTACTCCTTTGGAGAATTCTACAACCAAAAAAGTGTGCCACCCAAGGGAGTCTGCGCTTTGTGTAACAGAAATCGCAAAAAGCGACCAGCCTGAAGACGTCTAGGATTGTGTTCGCCTGTACTTTTTATACAGTAACTGCACTACAGCAACACCAATTAAAAATCGGTTAGATTTGACGTATTTCTGAGTACGAGTGTGTAGAATTGAAGGGTTCAATCAGAGGGAACATGAAGCAAAACGAACACAAAACTAGAACTCAGCCGATCGCCTTTGAAGAATACTCAGGCCTAAGCCAAACGTCGAACTTTTCTTGAGACAAACCAAACTCTAATTTGATTCGACCTAAATTGAGTTAAGATCGTCTGTCGAGTCTGACGACGAACTTACGACGGGTCGAACCAATCAACGGAATCAGACAAAATAACAATTTCAGCCGGCCATAATAAATTTTCTCCCGAATGAAGCTAAATATACATCATCACACAGTGTACAAATTATTACTTTATTAGTGTAATTCGTCGCATGTGAAGATCGACGTTTGTCCTGGAGCCGATCTTGAGACATTCTATCAATTTGCTCGATCCAAACTCATTCAGACGAACTTAACTGTGCCAGACGTCTTAACTCACTAAGTTTGATTCGTCTCATGAAAAGTTCGACGATTGGCCTAGGCTTCAGGGTCTGAAGTGATAAGGAGTTTTTGCTTACCAATAAATATAATACTTGGTTGAAGCTCTCTCGCGACAGCAAAAAGAGCTCGGACAAGCTTTTCACCTTCACCAACCTAAAAACAAAGTGTACTCATTTTATTACCCACAAAACTCAGAAAGAGATATATTGAAAGAAAGGTAATATCACTAACTTCGTCACCAGAGAATTTTCTGACAGTATTATAAAATCACTCATATACAAACACTTTACTTTTACACGTGACTCTCAATTGCATAGACACTTAAAGCGTCGGATAAATGACTTCACAGGTCTGTCCGCCGAACGGAAGGCGCGAACCGCCATGGGATCTGGGGTTGTCCTTAACATCTAGAAGCATCTATTTTAAGTTACGGCATTTCAGTTCCTTTTTTATAACTAGAAGAATTTCTTCCAAAAAATCAGTCTCCTTCCACTAGGGATTATTTTTCTAGTTTCTAGTAGTCTCTCCTCTTTCTAGCCACAGCCCTGCTTTCACAGTAAAATGAATTAATTAAATGAAAACTTTTACCCATTTTGAGGTCAGCGAGGATGCACTTATATTGAAGAATGTTGCTTTCGATTCACTTGCAACAGCTTTTGCCTAAAAACAGAAAGCCATACTAAAAAAAGGTTTCTACATGTAACAAGAATAAAACATAACAGTGAGAGTATCTTAGTGTTGTGAGAAACCAAACAAAACTTAAGACACCTCTAACACAACAAGGACATGACAAACCGGTGATTTCTAACCAATATACAGTTGTAAATACAGTTTTGCTATAAGCATATTAAGTAATAACCATCTTACCAAAACAGTTTTGCCAGTAATTTTGCTAGTTACGATATATGGGTAGGCTTCTTGCTACGATAGTTCTATGAAGTTATATATGAGCGTAGCTTTTTTAGTTTTACCATGATAATTACATAATACATGTAATTAGTTTTCTTACCAACGTAGTTTTACCGTAATAACATAACTAAAATATTATTATTATGAAGCTTTCTTACCAGCATAGTTTTGCCATTTCCTGGAGGACCAAACATTAGTAGCCCACGTGCAGGAGCTCTAAGACCAGTAAAAAGCTGTTTGGAAACAGAAGGATGCATTAACCGTTAATTATTTCTCTGTCACAGGAACAAAGGAATGTACTAAATTTTCCTAACATAGTTAATTCTACTGTCTGTTAATAATTTTGCACAAATGGCGCATAATACAATGTAAGCTATGATTTAACTTTATTGCTTGGGACATAATTTACCTTCCTTAGTTCTGTAATATAAACAAACATAATAATATCAAATAGCAGATAGTGGCTATTGAACAAGATTTGGCATGATAGTAAACATACATGTACACTGGTATAAGAGAATATAAACTGAAGTGTATACAGGAGATAAAAACCACACTATACTAGACCATAGTACAAACATTGAGGGCACTTTGAAATTACTCGTACAAGATCAAGTTAATAAGTGAGAATAAGGCTACAAGAACAAAATAAACATTGGAATATTCGACATTCAAGGGCCCCAAAGTATGAAACTGTAATGGTAAAAAAATCCAAAAACCTTCTCTCTTTCCTTCAAAATCAGTTAAAAGCCATCTTGTCAAAGATTGTTAGTTATTTGCCTGGGGGGGGGGAGGGGGGACTCCCATATGAAACAGACGGGGATGCTCGTCATCTCGCTTAGGGGTGTAAATTTTGGATTTTGGTCTCGCTTAGGGTGTTCCAGGCAAAGTGCCAATATTTTAAGCCGCCAAGGTCTCGTTTAGGGTTTCGCGAAGAACTTGAGATTTATGACAATGCTTTTAAAAACTACTTTTAGATAAAAGCATTCGATGATTATGTCTTTATATCATTAAAACTCATTGCATGTTGTAGCTGTGTGTTTTTAAGCAGGTCTCTTTTAGGGGTCAAAATTCGCTTAAGCCACGCCCAGATTGGTCTCCTTTAGGGGTCACAAAATGCTTGAGCCACGCCCAGATGGTCTCCTTTAGGGGTTAAATTCAAAATTTTCGATGAGCATCCCCGTCTGTTTCATATGGGAGTCCCCCCCCCCCCCCCCCCGGGGTTATTTGCACATATTCTTATTAGCAGTTGTGTCGTTTCCCATAATTATCTGGTAAATTAGTCTTCTGTTAAATTCTGTCGCCTTTCTAATTAAGCCTTTAAATACATTTTCTTCTATAGTTTAATATAATTATAATTTGTTATTAGTTTTCATAGCCCTTGTGTGCTCTTCTTATATTAATTTTTTATATTCACTTCTTCCTTGATAGCATGGTAATAGGGTTTTTCCTCTTCTCTTTCGTTCTTTTTCCATTTGCGCTTCAGTATCTTGCTGGCCTTTAATTTATTTCTGTTTAATGGTGATGTCAACTGGCTGCCTCCCAGGCTGCCAGTACTCTAATTCTACATGTACTGTCAATATTTCATTGAACTACAAGAAATACCTCAGGCCTCAAATATGGCAGGATCACAATTTCTCGTAGAAGTTTCTTTGCCCCATCTGCCCCAGCTGTAACAAAAGGGAGAAACAGAACATATAAACAAAAAAACCCAGTTTAGTTTCAGAATGTGCCTTAACACTTTAAGCATTACAAACCCACCCCCCACTGAATTTCTGATGACCCTCCACGGGGTGGGCATCAATTTTCTGGAAGGAAATAATATAAAAATATTTAAATTATCGTAAAACAGAATTAAAGGGTATTATCAAAAGACTGCTGTTATATTCACATTAATTTTTCGGCCTTAATATTATTTAAATTTATAATGTGAAAGTTTGACATAAAGTTGAACCCCTCTACAATGGCCACCTTGGGGACAGAAGAAAGTGGCCATTGTTGAGAGGTTGAAACAAGAGTGAATGTATGGACTGTCCACCAAAAAAAAAGCTGTGGTAGAGAGGTGGCCGTTTAACAGTGGAGGTTCGACTGTAATGAAAAATGACTGACATTGTATTAACATATTCCTAATACAATATATTAAAAAAAGAACAGATGGGTAAAAAAGCAACTGGCAGAAGGCAAAACAGTTCATGTTTACAGCATGGCCAAGGAGTTGAAACTTGGGTCAGATTCTGAGACACAAAATGCTTTAACTAGTAGTCAGGGCAGGACTAAAGGTCTGAACACACTTGGTGGCATGTTGCTGCAACAGGTTTGCAGCGACAAGTGAAAATCTTTTTTAAAAGTCTTTGTCGCCATGACAGAACTTCCCACCACTACATGTCTCACCAATTCAGACTGACTTGATTTTATGCAACGTGTTGCAGGGACAAAATGCTATCATGGAGACCAAGATTTTCACAAAAATTTCCCAGTATACATGAAGCAACTTGTTGCTGCGACATGTCACCGCAAACTGGGGCAGTGATTTGTCATCATTATGTGTTGCACTGACATGTCAGCTAGTGTGCTCTGATCTTAAACCCATGACTACATAATGCGAGTTCAGAGCCCTAAACACACTCCAATGCTACCTCATGTCTTTGTACTGTAGCCATGATTATTATATGAAACCTACCTATGTCATCAAAGTGAACTGGTACCCCACTAAAAGACAAAACCAAATACAAATGGAGTGTTTCAGAGAATTTCAATATTTATAATCAATATCATTATTTTCAAAAAAACAGCTAACAAAAACAGACAAACATGCCAGACACAAAAATATAAAATTACTAAGAACAACTTTGTACCTCTCAATAATCTCGTCCAAGATGTGATTTGCTAATTTCGAGTCAACATTTTTGAGGTGTGAAATTTTCTTCCTGTGCTCACTAGCTTGTTTGTTTTTTGCGTTCTCGGCATCAGCTGAGGCACCAGGCCTTCCTGGTGGTTTTGTCTGAAAATACAATTTACACAAGGCGGTTCAAACACAGTAGAAACCTTCGTTAAGCAGACACCTAGTAGCAAAGCATTAATTTATTGATTGGACCAACTGAGAAACAAGACAAAACAGCGACACATGATCACTATCTATTAAAAGTCAAAATATGGGTTATGTATCCCACATTTAGTGCAGAATCTTGCGAAGGGCTTGTAGGGGTTAAAAGGAAAAGAACTATAAAAGAGACAGAAAAAATTGAAAAAAAAAGGGAGAAAGGAAGGAAGGAAGAAAAAAGAAAACAACATTTACCAAACAGAAACAGTTTCTCCAAGTTTGGAACCCAAGATTCTTTGCTTGCCAGGAAAAGTCCTTACCACTACATAAGCTAGACAAGCAAATACATTATTGGTAATGTCAAAATATTCTCTTTAAAGCATTTCTGCTGTGGAACTTCTGCCAGAAAACGCCGGTTGAGCCGTATCAAAAATTTAAATTCAAAGACAGCATTTTCTATCCATTCCTTTAGCATTGCTATCTATATAGTTTTCATGCTCACCACTGAAGGATTCTTTCTGCCTGTTACTGGACTCCGCCCAGGAACTGTAGGCCTTGATGATGCAGTTGTCTTCTTTGTTACAGTAACTGTTCTTCCATTAAATTTAGCATTTGAAATAGGTTTAGATGTGCTATCTTTAGCATTTGATGTCTTTTTAGTTGTTGTTGCTGTGCTTTTTGTCGTGGAAGTTCTATTACTACTCTTGCTAGATTCTTCAGATTTAACTTCAGCAGTGACCTCCTCCACCAGTCTGTCAGCTTCTTCTTGATTAATGCTTGAGGCTGATAGCAATAGCGCTACTGTAATAGAGAAGAAGGAGGAATAATTGACGAGGTGTGAGGAATAAGGCCCCAACTCAGACTCCTGATATATAAGATTAACATACAAGTCATACCCTGTATAGCCTTACCAAAAACAAATATGGGATGATACATAGATGTACAGTGATGTGGACCTAACAAGGCTTAACCATGTTTGGCTCATACACGTATCTGAGAATGGTATGTGAAGGTAATGATAAAGTCTGAAATGTTAGTTGTCTCTGTTACAGGTCAAAATTAAATTAACGTTAAAACTTTTTAACCTTTGTTGTTTCTCAACTTTCTTTGTCTTCTAGCCCTAATTCATGAATCATTTAAAAGGCTATCAACCCATGTAGGTTAAAAAATGTTAACCTGAAGTTTTAATTTTGACCTGTATCTCCACCCCCCTAACCTAGCTGGCTGATCTATGGAAAAGATATAGGAAAAAAGCAGATGTTACTCAATGTGTGGGAGAGCTATAGCAAAACAATGTCAATAGATACTCCATAGCACTGACACACATGCTTACTCAATCCATTTAACTACTTGTAGAGAAATAATATATACACTGTTCAATGTGCCATATATTACCCATGACATACACTGTTCAATGCGCCACAAATACCCTAACCCAGTGATGCCAACTCTCCTGCTTTTGGCGGGAGACTTGCGCTTTTTTGCCTCGTCTCCCGCTCTCCCGCTTTGGTACATAAATCTCCCTCTTTTTACGTCCACTATAAAATTAATATTGAATACTTAGAAAAAAATAAAACAGACTTCGTTTGAGATTTAGCCCATTTTTAGCTCAAAACTTGAATTTTTCTTATTCACAGTACGGTTTCTGGGGCATTTTTGCACGTATTTACTCATTGACAAAGATTATTTCTAGCATCAAAATTTGATAGTATGTACATCATGTAAGACGTCATATAATGTCCTATATCATTCCCATTGGGGGCTGGGTCGATTTTTTTTTGGGGGGGGGGGGGGGTCGTTGAAATTCCGGGGGGGGGGGGTAGTGAAAAAAAGACAGTCTCCCGATTTTAGGTCTCTAGAGGCTGGCATCTCTGATAACCGCCACCTGGTTAGCTCACTTGGGAGAGCACCGGTCTGCCAAGCGGGAGGTCATGGGTTCAAACCCCAGCCGGACCAACACTCAGGGTCTTTAATAATAATAATAAATAATAATAATTTTATTTATATAGCGCTAAAATCCAATAATTGTCCAAAGCGCTACCTAATTACAAAATAGAATATAAAAAATATAAAATATAAAATATCTACAATATACAATATAATTCAAATATAGCCTAAGTTATCTACTATATAAATCAAAAACATCTCAAAACAAAAGGAATCTCATAACCTATATGCTAATTTAAATAAAAAAGTTTTAAGGGATTGCTTAAAAGTTGCCACTGAAGCACATTTCCTAATCTCTAGAGGTAAATCGTTCCACAATTTAGGTCCTGCAATAGAGAAAGCTCTGTCTCCATATGTTTTCAATCTGCTTCTTGGAACCACTAAATATTCTTTACATGAAGAACGCAATGACCTAGAGTATGTTTTAAAATTCAAAAGGTCAGAAATATAAGAAGGTGCAAGGCCATGAAGGGCCTTGTATACCAATAAAAGGACTTTAAAAGTTATTCTAAACTCAACTGGTAACCAATGAAGATTAATTAAAATAGGAGTTATAAATTAAATACATGTAACTGAGAAGAAAGCGCTGCCTTTGTAATGACATCTGCAAATGGTTAGACTTTCTAGTCTTCTCAGATAAGGACGAAAAACTGTAGGTCTCGTGTCAGAGCATTTTCAATGATCTGTTCATGTGGGACGTAAAAGAACCCACACCACTGTTGGAAAAGAGTAGGGGACGTAGAACGCAATGGTGTGGCCAGCCTCTACGGGTTGTGGGATTGGGTAGGGATGGCACCTTGCATGGGACCCATGAGTTCTGTTCATGCCCATTCCCTCTGGGCAGGCCTGTGTCCAGAAAAGCTGGTAAAAACTAAAACTACACCACCCCAGGTACAAGTAACATTCACTTTGAAAGTTACATAGGATTTCCTTGTGAAAAATTCATTATTTTATATTGAGAATCTCTCCCATAGAGTTTCCCTCTCAAAAGACAAATGTACATGTGGGTACATTATGTACATCTCTTTTTAGCTGTTTTAATATTCCCTTGAACATTTTTTGTTTTTAACGATAATTTATTATTAATTTCCTTGAAGAGCAGAGTCAAGAAGCTACAGTTGTACACAGAAAAATGTTTACGTGTAAATTAATTTTGTGACAAATAACCTTAATGACAACTTGATACATGTATTACTAATTTACCTACCCAATTCATCTAATCTTTCTCGGGTGTTAGTCAAGGTTGATTTCATTTTATCTTGAAGTCTCCTTGCCTTTCGCCATTCTTCTCCTGCAAAAGAAAAACAACAACAACAGCTGTCAGTCAAAAAAGATGTTAAATAGCCCTGTCAAGTCAACATCTTAGTGTGATGTGTGTGATGTTGTGGATTAGAGTACAACAACACACTGCACCCTCTTTACATTATTTACATAACTACACCACCTTAGTTATTAGTTATTTACATAACTACACCACCAGGAAAACTTCCCCTGCTCTTTTCAAACAGTGTTGTGGCTTCTATTACATTCCCTCCAATTTGACTAATGACAGAAGGATGAAAAGAGACAAGGCCAACAGCTTAACGTCACCGCCCAGTGAAGCGATCATCCGAACTGAGACAAAGTCTCAAATCACAGCCAGCATGATTTAACCAGTTGTTTTTTAAAGACCCTGGTTGTTGGTCTGGCTGGAGTTTGAGCCCAAGACCTCCTCCCACTCAGCAGACTGTTGCTCTCTCAACTGCTAACCAGGCGACATTGCCTTTCTGAATTAAAGGCTAAGGTTGTTGGTCATTTTGAAGTTGTTAGCAAAATGAATAAAGTGCACAGCAATTTGAATATTGCTAGTCAACACAGCATTAATGTATATTTAACAAATCAACAAAAATGGCGGCTAGTCCATGGTCTATACTCTTGTGGTTGAGGGGATGTACATTGTATGGTAATGGTAGTTCAATGTACATGAGTGTATGGCATAAAACCTTTCATGATTTTAACCATCATTAACAGGCTCTTTGCAATGTTCACCGCACTTACTAAAAACTCACAAAATAACTTTCTTTATCAGGAAGACTGGAAAAACTCCAATAATTTATATATAAGGGTGGGTACAAATACAAGCTATTGTTTGGACCACATACTGTACAAGTCATGTATTATTACCCTTCAAAAACTTTCATTCAAGGAATTTAGAAATTTACATACATAATCCAGAATTTGGCCTTATGTCTGAATGTTTTTTACTTTTATAATTTAGGATTTGCTTCAGCAATCTGCTTTTCTCTTCAGCTGTTTTAATGCTCTAAAAGAACTTGCTGTGCTTCACTGAGCAGCTACATGTACATACATGTTTTTTCCACATTGGATGTTAATTCCTTGGAAGGTGTCTTGGAAATGCAGATTTTGAAAACCCACAGTGATTCCCGGATTCCCTCTTCAACACACATGGGAAATCAAATTGGTGGATAATTACTGTGTACCTCCTTGAAACAAACATGATTGAAACCCAGAATCTGTCATTCCATCTCATCTCATTCCAAGCAACAACATTTGAATGTATTATGAGTAAAACCAGCCCAAGAGTATGATCAATTATTCAATCTTTTGGTTAACATCTGTGGCACTTTTGGCACGTCACAGCTGTTTTGTGTTGTATGAAACTTTTGTCACCAAGAAACCCCCTGAAGGTCAAGCTTTGGTCCAGAACTATTTCTCTTAGGACAAACACATGAATACAGTGAAGAAAGCATAAAGTGAAGATTGTGTTAATGCTTTCAGCTTAAGTTTAATGTATGTAGGGAATCTGGGCAACATACTTCATTCATTGTTTGTGCATTCAGTTTGTAATTAACAACTTTTGGATTAATTGGGGCGGTTCTTTTGAGAGTTTCTCTAAACCATTACAGCAAGATTCTTTGTGAGTTGGAATTGAATTCAAATTTTGATTGTATTTTTTCATGAGAGTCACAAATTGCCTTGTTTTTTAACTTTCCCACATCCAATGCCCTTGGCCCCAAGGCTCAAGGGACATCCTGAAAAATTGTGCGAGTTTGGCACAATAATTTTGCCTTTTTCCTTTCCTCAAAAAGTTTTTATCCCAGTAATGTCACAAATGGATAGCTACGATGTTACACTTTGAGGCTGTCATAGGTAAGGTGGTGCTGAGTACCTTTTTTCTTTGTGTTTTAACAACCCTTTGGATGACGATTGTTTGTTTAACTCATCTGAGTGTAATATTATGTTCAAGAGCTCATTTCTCGCAAATCCTTGATTTATATAACTTTTTGTATCATCTTGAAGATGAATTAGTGGGCTTTAATGTGATCAGCTGCCCCTGGTTGCCCCTGCAGCTGTTACAGCTGTTTTTGAATTTTTTTGAACGATATGTGGAGTTAGCTTCAGTTCGAAAAAAAAAAAACATTAACTGATGTTACATATGGCTGAATCTTCTCATTGTTTTTGTACTTGAAACCAATTTTTGTTTTTTTGGGAGCATAATTATTTTGACACATTTGATTTCGTGCTTGTGTGTCTACAGCGAATGAGGCTTATAATAATAATATTATAAATTCCCCCTTTCTGTTTCTTGGTATTGGAGCTTTTAATTCTGTTTAGCATGTTGGAGTAGAATCCTACAGAACTGTTTCTTGTGATTTCTTTTCTTTCTGGATTTTCAAGCCCACTCAGGGTGATCCCAAACAACTTTTTTCCTGAACAAAAGATAACTTATGATTGTTGTAGACACAATGGTTTCTGAGGTGAAGTGTGCATATAATTTCTTTCCTTTTACATAGTAAAACTTAAAAAATAACAGCTTATTTAGCATCAGAATCAAAGCAGTAGTGAATTTTTGACTGTATGCCTGACTGACATTTTGTGTCACTGAAACCAAATGTTGTTGACATTGAGCTTTTTTGTTCTTACATATTAGTTACTCAGAGACCTTGGTATAAAAATATATTTTCACAGGTTTTTTGTACGTGTGTGCCCCAAGTCCTAGTGTGCTTCCCTGTTATCAAATGTGATTTTCTCTTTTCATTTGGTGTAAACATTGACATCCCGCGTAAACACCTTCAGATGTCTCCTTCTTTGAGCTAAAATTCCTAAAAAGCCCATTTTTACGAGAGGCATTATAAACTTGTCAACAGGACAAGTATAATTGATTACAATCTTATCCACAAGCCAAAAAATTAAGAACTCCAGTGCACTAAAATGCACTTTCCAGTCCCTCTCCCCAAAATTCAAATAAAAATACAATAATGTACTTGTTGGCTTCTTTGAAGAAAAAAACGTACACCCCCTATTAAAAAAACCACCATCCTTAGGAGAAGCACAGATAAAAAAAATTGGCCTCGTAAAAGCCTGAGACAGATTAAGAGATAAACAGGTGTTACATATATACCAGTAGGTCAAAATATATTTCATAAACAAGTGAAAACTAACAATAATTATAATGTTCCGTTGTTTCAGTGACCTTGTGATGGCATTATCAAGAAATGAGAAAGAAAAACATCAGCAAAAATTAATATAGAGACCATATATTGTTGGTACATGTTGCTTTTACTTGTTATGTATCACAAATCATAATTAATAAGAATGAAATTCAGGTTATAATGGGTGGATTCTCAACACCCTTTGTCTCCTAGCTCTGATTCAATGAATAATTAGGGCTACAGGGTTGGAAATAAACCTAGGTCTAAAAAACTTAACTTGAAATAATTAGTTTTGACCAGTTCAACACAGGCCAGTTTTAAAAGGCCATAAAATTATTCTAGTAAGAGTATGTTCAAAATGAACACAAATCACAAACAAGCAAACAACCAAATACACTGATAAAGTGTACATGTACATACTATACACTATATACAATGTACATACCTTCTTCATCACAACTTATTTGAAGTCCAATCTCTAACTCACTTATGCCTTTTTTGTAAAAATCCACAGCCCTTTTCTTTGATACCAGCCCTCCTGTAAATAAAAAATATTTCATGCAAATAAACTTCAGGTTTTACTGTTATGTCCGTCTGTAAAACAGCGCCGGAATTCTTGTTCTTGGCCCCAACCTGTGTACCACAATTTAAGCATTTCCGGTAATTTATTGAGTATGTTGGAGCTCAGAAGGATATTGGCACTGCTTTGAGATGTTAGTAATATAACTGGGTTACATTACGTCTGCAACACAGGCTCCCCTGGGACAGGGACAAGGCTTCTTAACAATGAAAAAAAAAAACTTAAACTGCTGGTTCCTGCTGTTCACAAGTATTGCTGTTCACTGGATAAAGCATTATCCACTGGATAGAGATTTTATATTCCTTTGATACAGTGCCATCTACCTTTTGAACAACTGGGGCCTGTCTTCCAGATCCTAACTCCCAATATAAGCTCCTTAATCATTAAATAAACAAGCAAATTTAATCAAAATGTATTAAATTTACAGTAAAAAATTGTACATTTTATCATGCAACATTTGCTACATTTATCATGAACATTATTAATTGTAATTATGACTTCAACTTTTGATTTTCAACGATTTACTAGACCCAAAAATTTCTCTTTAACTGGCCTACCGAGCAAGCTTGCTTTAACTTCTTGCTTACTTTTTCCTTGACAAGCAAAGCAGTACAAAATAATAAAGCTACTTGTAAGTCAAAGTAGCTGCTAATAAAAACAGGGTGTTCATTTACCTTCCTCTTCATCGATCTCTAAAGCTTTCGTTATATAACCATAAGCTTGCTTATGATGCGTTCGAAGATTTAATATTTCTTCCGGCAAACCATCATCAGTTTCGTCCAAAGAGTTTTGATTCTTGAAAGGTTTTGAAGGAGTACGGGAGGCCATGAATGAGGATCTTGGTTTTCGAGCTAATGATCTCGTTCTCTGTTTAATACCGAATAAATTTGACCATAGCAGCGTTACCAGCACAAAGTGAAGAGCATTCCATAATGAAACAAATGGATAAGCTACTAATGAGAAATAGGCTCCATTACGAGGCATTTAGTAATCTAACCACAAGTGGATCCACATGACCTTAGTTCCTCTTTTAGGAAAGTCTGAAGAGTTTCACTATTTGGAGGAATAACAAACCAGCGGTAACACCATTAGCCTTATGCGCGTAGCACATAGCGCAATCTGGTCCCCAGAGCTTCTCCTGTCCCATTTGCCGAGTTTGCAGCTTCGCATCCCGGGGATTCGTACCTTAATTAATTTTTGAAAATAATTTTTATTTCGTGAAATAAGAAGAAGAATAATCATAACCATAATAAGACACGTGAAAACTTTTTCCTCGGGTGTAGGGCCGGGGGGAGCGTTAAACCGTAAAGTTGAGTATTTTTGAACAACACTTCACCATCTAATTTTTAGCTTTCATTCCATTCTGTATTCAGGGTTTATACATTTTTTAACACACGACAGAAGTTCGTGACGACACAAAAAAGCTAGTGTTCTGTTCATTCGATGTCCCGATTCACAGAATCAATTATGAGATTTCATATTAGTTTTATGTCCTGTTTTTTCTTTGCTTAATTTTGCCCTTTAGTTTTCGTTCAACTGCATACGTTGAGAACAAATAGCGTGACTATCAAAAGTAGCGTGACTTTTTATGCCTGAACATCCGCTCACGTGACCTCAATCATCTCGGGAAGTTCCGTTTGGCTTCAGGTCCTTGTGAATCAATTTTCCCTCGATTTATTTTGAGTAATTTTGCGTTGATTATTCAGCTAAACATGCTCACACACTTTAGAAATTCAGTCTTTCATGGTATAGACCCGGGGGTGTAGATCGGTATAGAACTTGTGGAGAAGGCAAGGTTCTCTTTTTTTTGTTGACTCTCTCGTTCTTCGACTCCGTTTTTATAAATTGTCAGTAGACAACATTTCCGGGAACTCGTCAGTCAGTTGCGTATGAGATCGTTTAAAACTATTTCCTGTATGTAACTCCTTCGCTGAAGACTTACTTGCTAGTCAACTGATTTTTTTAGACCAAGAGTATCCACCAATTTATGTAAGACGTCTTTTAAATTTTCTGGATCAAAAATCTGGAAACGCCATTTGATCTCAAATGTCTACTGTGTGATACTGAGTTTAAGAAAAAAATGGAAATACAATCCCTTAATCTCTCGTAATCTATCTACTCTGTATGCTCCATCACCAATGTAATTTGAGTTTTTTTTTCTTCTTCTCTGCTATGATTTATCTAGAAAGCTCTTGCTATTTTGGACACTGCACACATATGTTATCTCTTCTTCGCGCCTAATGATTACTTAGTACCGTTTTTTCTCTTCTATTTGTCTGTAACTAATGCCCTATCTAGTGTAAAATAAAGAAGGGAATTGAAAAGAATCAAACTAACCTGTATCTTCAATATACCTTTTTTTTTATTGCCATGAGGACACAGCTATTAGCTCTAACCAGGGTGACTCTAAAATAATACTCTAAATACTATAAAGTAATTGTATTATTACCATAATACACGAACTTTTCACAACACTTAAATTTTGAATGCGTAACACTAATTTTTTAAAATTAGTGTTGTAATAGTTGATAAGGTTTAACGTTAACTGTCGCATAAACGTCACGTAATAAGGTGATAGAAGAACCGGGCTAGGAGCCCTTCAGTCTCTGCAGTCTTGCCGACACGGGGACAGCTGTAAATTGGAAAGATGTGTACGGGCTTAATCGCTATAGGCGGAAAACCTTACCCTATACATTATCCCCCTCCGTTTCAGGGAAGGGGCGGCTGTAGACAGGCTAGAAAGCCCCTGGGCAAATAATCTCGCCCCATGAAAGGGAATCCAGGACAGTCTTGGATCGGATCCCAGGTACTGAATTCCAGTAAATGTCAGTACAACTTGGATTCTGGATTCTAATCGTTAGTGGTATTCCGCCGGCCAGATTCCTTGAGCTTGCAAAGGGATTCCGGATTCCCTAAGCAAAATTTTCCCGGATTACGGGATCCAAATTTCCTTAAATGGAGCGAAATAATCAGAGCGATGGATATGGGCCCGTTTCACGAAAGTCCCTGTAATTACCGGCTCCAGAGGTTGTTTGGGTATATTTGCCGTATTTATTCAAGAACAAGGTTTTAGTATGATCCGTTTTAATAATTTTGAAAGCAATAACACAAAAATATCAGGTAACTAAACAAAATGGACTTATTTGCGAGCTAGGAGTGGCCGTAACACTATTATTTGGGGTTTCCCGCCGAAGAAACGGGCCCTCGTTTTAAGCTTTCCTATTTCCCTCCGTGTGATTGGCCAGAAAATATATTCTCGCCAATCAGAAGTAGGAAAAAGTAAATGCTTCTAGAACTGGCTTGGTAAGACTATTAGTGCCTCTCACGTTCAGTGTGTTCTTTAGAATAAACTTATAGTTAATTATGATATTCCTTGAATATTCCGTCCCGCGATAACTTTCCCCAACGGGTTTCCGAGGATGGGAGCCCTTCAATACAAAAAGTACGTCTTTCATATTATAAACTGTAAGGCTTTCGTGAGATCTCGTCACTGTTGTATGTTAAATTTTCAGCCTAAACTAACCAATAAATCCTGAGCTTCCCCCCACCCCGCCATACAAACATCACTGTAAATTTTCCCAACTTTGCTAACCTATACCTTGGCAAGTTAACTAATATTAAGACGCTCTTTCCAGTAGTGTCCACGGATTATTAACCCTGACTGGTTCATGTCAAAAATTGAAAAAAACGTGGAAGGGTCTATTACTTAGAGCACTGCAACGTAGCTTTTGTGTTTCCCAAGATTATTTTTAGTGGAGATAAGTGAATCAGCTTTTGTTCCCCAAATTGGCGTATATTACCTATGAATGGTTCAGGATTCTTTTTAATAGCTTTGTCCCACAACTGAAGCTGTCTAAGGTGTTCTGTTCATCTTTTATTTAATGAGGTCTAGCACTTATTCGATTACAAGAAACTGCTAAACAGACTAAATCGAATGTTTTGCCTTTAATCAAAGGGTTCCAGAATTAGTTAGTACGGCAAACGATGCAGATGACTGTCAGTTTGAACCACGTGACCACGTTCTCCCTTTCTTGTTGTTTAGCTTGATTCCAGGTTTAGGTTCTTCTGCAATGTTTTCATCCGTTCGTTTTTTTTTATTGTTGAAAATTGCCAACCCGAATGGAAGGTGATATTTGCCGTTTGCTGTTAACGTGATTACAAAATCGCTATCTCTCTTTCGTGTAAACAAGTTTCAGCAGCTGTCAATTATTTACATTGGGCACAGTACTCACTGAAGTCACACCTCCTGAATGAGTGAAGTTCAAATTAAAGGACATGTCGCAGTACGTTCTTTGCGTTTTTTGTCTCTTTGTAACCCATTTTAAATTCGTATATCAGAGACAAGTGGATATTAACCAAAGCAATGGACTAAGACGAGCGGTTCTTGTCCAGGGCAGAGCCCGGGTTTCATACGGAAATTTCGTAGCCGACAAATTCCGTCGACTTCAAGTTCCAGTTGGCTCATCAACTCTTGTGATAAAATACAATGAATGCGCAACAAGCTGCGTCAACGCTCCAGGTTGTGTTTCGTTTAACCTCGCCACGTTTCCTGACGCAGATGGTAAATTCCTATGCGAGCTGTTGGATGAAGACAAGTACAGCAACCTCTATCAACTCGTAAGCTCGAAGCACTTTCACCATTTTAGCATCAAGGTACTGGAACTAATTACTTTTTTTTGCTTTGTTGGCCAGGGTTTACAAAAGTCAATTTTTTAGTCTCTGGTTTGTAAGATGTAAGGATTACCTTGTGAATGTTGTCTACCATCTCACACGTTAAGTCGGTCAAATTCTGTTGAACGGAAAATGAGTGTACTTTTAGAACTTATTCATTTAAGAAATGTTTGCATGAGCATTCAACATGTCCCATTGACATTTTATTACAAGAAAGCAACCAGAATTGCACATGTTACCTGAGCGAGTAGGAAACTCAGATCTCAGTCAAAATCAACTCTTGGTCGATATGGTGAAAAACCTTTTTTAACAAAAATAATTTTTTCCAGAAACTTAATACATTTTGAAATTCGTTTTTGACAATCTTTAAGGTACTACAATTAAGCTTTACTCAGTCTTTTCAAGTGCAAATTGGTCATAGATTGCATGAGCACGGTAATACAGCCACCTGTCAGTTCGGCTATTTAAAACAGCTTATAATCTATCATAGCTGGTGAGTGAAAAGTCCTATCCGTCACGGAAAACTCCTCGCTTCTCCTGTTATGTTAAGGGACATAAAACTGCTTTTTCAATTAGTATCGCTGTTGGATGCGTTATCATTTCTGAGCTTTCTTAGGATCAAATTTACAGTGAAACCATTTATGTATATATCTATGACTGCAATGCATTGTACATATAAGGCTGAATTAAAGAGCTACTTACAATCCTTAAATAACACGGTACAAGTATAGATCATAAATCGCAAAGTTTCTTTAAAAATCACTTACTAACAGCGACTAATTTTAATACTTAAAACTAATAAAATCTTGAGTACGCTCGGTGTTTCAAACTGGGCGCAAGCGGTAATTAGCTCCTGACCTAAGATATATGATAATTATGCTGAACTTTATCCTGTAATAAAGAATAAAGTGTAACGGGTGGTTTTCATTCTGTAGTCTTGCAACTGTAGACCTGATTACAATTAAATAAATTAATCAAATTTTCTTTGAAAAGCTTCGATATGTAAAAAGTAGACACTGGACATCATCCTTGAAGGGAAAACAATCATGATATAAATTGCTGTTGTACATGAATTATTTTCACCTTTTTTCTACGATAGACCAGGTTCTATGTGCTCTCCAGAAGCTTACGGCAGAAATGAAAGAAGCGAATAATCTTCTTTCAAGACTTTACAATTAATTAAAGTTTCAATTAAAAAGATTCGCTAAACGTTGAACAAAATCTTCAAACATTTCGGCATTTTACGGTGGAATTCGCTCAGACAACGGGCAGAGTATTTTTTTTTAACTTTACAGACACCTTGCTCTAGCTATCCTTGTAAAAACGGAGGAAAGTGCGTTCCAAATTACAGTGATGATCAATACCATTGTGACTGCTCACCCGGATACGATGGGGACCACTGTGAAACAGGTAAATTATAGAACAGGAATGAAGAAAAAGATCTGGTGTTTCCAGCCCCTCCTGGGACAAATTTGAGGACGGCCGGGACTACATTGCTTTATGGGAAGTCCGAAATCCTCTGCGACTCATTACTTTCACTTAGGCTTTTATCTCTTTGCAATAAAAAAATGAGAAAACAACAAAAGAAAGAGAGAAATGAATAAATGAAAAGCCTGACAGCCCGAGAACGACATCAATGACACTTTCAATTGCACCCTTAAATATAAAGAAATGATTTAAAAGGGTGAGTAGATAAGCAAACTTGTGAGCAGACATTTTTTAATCCCAACCCCCTTCCTTCCCCTGTTTTTTTTTTCCTCCGCTTGAAAATATATTTTTTAAAACTGATATTTTCTCTTAAATGTCGAAATTATACTGTACTAGACAAAAATAAGAGAAGATAAAAGCTATTTTCTCTTAGTGCAATCCGCAAATATAACAGGACCCCAATCAACAGATATATAACAGGACCCCCATCAACCGGCCTTTAAGCGTACGTTGAGCGGAGTAGGTGGGGGAGGGGGAGTTGGGCCAGTGTAGTTTTCTGGCCTTCACTCTACCTGAAGTAACTGTTATTTTGACTTTTCTGCCGCATAGACATCGATGAATGTTCCAGCAATCCTTGTTTAAATGGAGGATGTTGTACTGACCAAGTTAATAGATATGCTTGTAGCTGCCAGCCTGGATATGCGGGGGCTCAGTGCCAAACAAGTAAGTTGGTTTGATTCAGCCACTGAGGTGAATGGTACGGGTCATGCCAGGGTAGTTTGTCTTCTCTCTGACTTTTTACTGTTTTTATTTGATTTTTTCTGTCGCACAGATGTCGACGAATGTTCCAGCAATCCTTGTTTAAATGGAGGATGTTGTACTGACCAAGTTAATGGATATGTTTGTAGCTGCCAGCCTGGATACGCAGGGGCACAGTGCCAAACAAGTAAGAGTTGTTTGATTCAATAAAAAAGTAAATTGTAAATGCATGCCAGTGTAATTTTCCGTTTTCTCTAAAGACTTCTTGGTTGTTCTAATTTGATTTATCTGTCGTATAGATATCGATGAATGTTCCAGCAATCCCTGTTTAAATGGAGGATCTTGTACTGACCAGGTTAATGGATATGTTTGTAGCTGTCCGCCTACATACACAGGGGCACAGTGTCAAACTGGTAAGTTTGTCTGATTCAGTCGAGAAGTGTACGGTAAAGGGCCTACCTGATCGAAAGACCAGTTACTTTCATGTTTTAAAATATGTCTTAAAGAGTTCCACAACATCGTCTTTTCAACGATGCAATTTTTAAAGCTAAGGGCGCTTTTTAAAAACATAGCACTTGAACTTTCTTCAGGGGAACAAAACATGTAGCAACAAACTACAGAAAACAGTGTTTTTAACGACAGAGTGGAGATTCTTCTAGCCTGCGAACAGCAGACGCATTTCCGGTCGTCGCTTCTCTCCCTCCGAAAAATAGGGAGAGAAGCGACGACCGGAAATGCGTCTGAGGTTCGCAGGCTAAGATTCTTCTGTTGGGACTAAATCTAGTCTTAGATAACACTGTAAACTGGACCGCTATATAAGGAACAAAGACCAAGCATATGCATATAAGCTTCTTCCTTGACTGAAAGATAGTAAGTAGCGCAACATTGCCCCCTTAATATTCCTACGACTCTTGCCGATCAAAACAACGACGACAAAATGTATAAAACTCAAGTGGAATCACGGCTTCTAGTCGAGTGTTTCAATTCAGTGTGATTTCAATGGTTTTTACTCTCATCGACCATAGCTCTCGACTAATCAGCGTCCTAAAATCGCCCTGTTATTAGGGTCTGGGAATTGGGGTCCTGGGGCCCGTTTCTCGAAAGTCCCGATAATTAACGGGCCCGGTAAGCTGTCTCCGTTTACATTAAAAATCGAGGTTTCAATAGTTTTGCATCTAGCATGATAAAACTATCAGTTAATGAAACAAAATGGAGTAGTTTGCTAGCCAGGACCCGCGCTCTTATTCTTTATATTTCGATTTGAATATTTGATTTCGGGCCCGAAAAGTTACCGGGACTTTCGAGAAACGGGCCCCTGATCCCGCATTCCCGCATCCAAAACTTCTTTCATCGCTATTCCGAATATCTTTTTCTTTCCCAACCCGGCATCGGTACCCAAATTTTGGCCAATCCCGCTTCCCTGGTAGCAGTAGGCCTGTCAACGCTTTCCCGGTAATACCCTTCCAGGCAGTGTGTCATTGTAAAAATCTCCTCAGCTCAACCAGGCACGGATGCACGGAGACAGGAAGCTATTGAATTTCTGACGATTAAGAAAATTAATATTCAAATTGTAAACCACTAATATAACATGCAGTCAATTATTACATGATTCGTTTTGTTAGTTCTGCCTCAGTGGGTGGAGTACACTCCTTAAGTGTGTGGACCTCGGAGAGAGCTTAAGGATGGTGATTGGGTCACATTGGAGCAATGTAAGCAACTCTGTTCAGGTTGTGCTGCAATTGAGTACTGGTCTGGAGGAGACAAAGCGTGTTTTGAGTGCCTGGATCACACCAAGCGTACATCATATACCATTACCCATGATGCTCGCTACCCACCACACGTGTACATACGGCAGTACTAGGAGTATAGTTAAAAACATAATTACAGTGGAACCCCGCTCTAAGGACAAACGCTTAATATGGAGACCCGTATATTACTATAACGGGAACAGTTTCGTTATATATTTTCTCTACAAATAACACGCTTAATACGGACACCCGTTAATATAAGCATAAAGGACACTTTTCTGTGTCCCTAGTCACAAACTCTCATATATGATCAACCTAACTTTACGGACCGTTTTTTTCTGTGTAATGTCTATGACTGAATATCATACCAATAAAAACCTAACAGAAACGGAAAGTGACCATTCAATAGTTCCGTCTAATATTCAGTCCACTTAGCTAAGTTTGCGGCAAACTAAAAGCGTCAGTACAAAGTACAGTCATGGATTCCATTGTCGTCTTTCAAAAACAATATTTAAAAGGTAATTTTAGTCGAGACTATACGAAATATGATAATAATGATAATAATAATAATAATAATAATAATAATAAATAATAGTAATAATAATAACTTTATTTGTGTGTTAAAGTAATCTAGCAGACCTGCTAGTTGGAGACACCGTACCAAAGCAAAAATAATATTCAACAGTAAATATTGAATAAATACTAACATATCAAAAGTACCAGCTGGTACTATCCCATGAAAATACTACTATGTCTACGAACTGCAGAGAAAACAGTCAGGTTTACTTTCATTGTTATTAAATAACTAACTAAGTTTCTTAAAATGAGTTTAAGTGCTTGAATTTCATGTGTCCCGATGACATGATCGTGGGATTTCTTTAGGATGAACTTGTTTCAGTTACAGTTTTTAACGGACAGCTCGCTAACTAAAGATGGAACACCCAGAGTTGGTCCCTGCCTTTCTAAATTCCTTTAAGTTGACTCTCTTTGAGACGGACATTTCTCTAAGACGGACACGTTGTGCTGGTCCCAATCCCATAGGTGTCCCAGTCTTAGAGGGAGTTGGTTTTATAAGCTAAGTGCACTTTTCACTGAGTTTTAATGGAAAAGCGTTTGCAAACTAATAAGTGCCTGTGCAATAATTATCAGGAGGGGGGGGGGGGGGGGGGGGGGCTGAAAAACTAGAGTTATATAGCAAAAACTTAGACAGTACCCCAAAAAAATTAGTTCTAACTCCCCCTCTGTTATGTTAAAAATAACGTCGCCCCCCCCCCCCCCACCACACTGATAAACTCAAAACTGGACTGAGCTGCCATCACAGCTTCAATAATGACAAAAGTTATTATGTAACATGTAACATCTGGTATCGAGAAGGATGTTGATCGCTTGATTGAAGATTTAGGCAAAGCATTTGCTAAGTACTGGGGTGCTTACCACATTGGCTCAAAATCTAAAACTTCTGAAGCCAGAAAGAGAAAGGAGCAGAGAAAAAAAACAAAGAACAGGAGATTTAACGCTTCAAATAACAGACGAAAAAGAGCTTGCATTATATTTAGATCCTTGGGAGGAGAGCCTGTTGAACTTTGTTATGAGCCACATATATATGGAATTCAGCAAATCGATTCAGTCGATGAAGAAACATTACTTTTATTCACATCAAAAACTGACAATGTTTGTCTACGAGATCTGTTTGATTCCCATTGTTTTATGGGGGAAGCTGAAAAACAAGTTCATGATTTTTGCTTTACATAGGATCAGCTCAATTCATTAGAAGACAGCTTAAAATTGATCAGTTGTAAATTTGCTTTTCATTTTGATGGAATATTTTCAATAATCGTTTAACAGCTGTTCGTGTTGATATTTGTTACAGTCTATCATGATGCCTGTATTGAGAATCTTTTATTGCGTTTAATTTTATATGCATTTGGAATAAAACTTAAGGCCCCCCCCTCCGTCAAATGAGTGATTTTACTTTGAGCCCCCCCTATCTTGGCAGCAATTTTATGTAATGCCCCCCCCCCCCCCTCTAGTTTTTCAGCCTCCCTCCTGATAATTATTGCACAGTCCCTAAAATATGAGGTGAAAACAAAAAACAGACGTCACTGAGAAAGTGACGCATACAGTCAGCTCTCTTTTAACTGACACCTCTCTAAGACGGACACCTCGCTAAGACGGACACCCACAGTTGGTCCCCGCCATTCTATATTCTTTTAAGTTGACTCTCTCTAAGACGGGCATTCATCGAAAACGGACACTTTGTGTTGGTCCCGATCCCAGATCGGGGTGTCCGTCTTGGAGGGAGTTGACTGTATACGAATGCACAATTATAATTCAAGATTCTGAAGACTTGCTAGTGAACTGATTTTTTTAGACCAAGAGTATCCAACATGTAAAACATGTAATGTAAAACGTCTTTTAAATTTTCTGGTTCAAAAATCTGGAAACTGCCACTCGATCTCAAATGTCTACTGTATGATTAGGTTAAGATGGAAATACAATCCTTTAATCTATCTTATTTATACGTAAGCTCGGATTACTTTGTTCTTTTCGGGGGGAATATATAATTACATAACCCCCGAATCAACTGTCTGAAAAGCTGGGTGCGGCTTTGATTGTTTGAAGGAAAGAGCGGGGCTAATGAACACCTAATTAAAATGCGAGGGTATTATGTATTAATATGCAAGGGAGATAAGTGACATGATATTTCACCCTTGAATATTCCGTCCTGCGATAACTTGCCCCAACGGGTTTCCGAGGATGGGAGCCCTTCAATACAAAAAGTGCGTCTTTCATATTATAAACTGAAGGCTTTCGTTAGATCGTGTTACTGCATGTTAGATTTGGAGCCTAAACTAACGAAGAAATAGCTCCTCAAAGTCGCGAAATTTTACGGACGTTCTGCGTGGTGGGGGGCACAAACTTGCCCTCCCCCCGCCCCCCCCCCACCCCCACCGCCATACAAATCGGTAAATTTTCCCAACTTTGCCAGCCTATATCTTGCCAACTTAACTAATATTAAGACGCTCTTTCCAGTGGTGTCGACGGATTTTACCTCACTGGTTCATCATGTCAAAAATTATAAAAAAAAAAAAAAACGTGGAACAGTCTATTACATGTACTAACAGCCCTGCAACGTAACATTTGTGTTTCCCTCGATTATTTTGGAGATAAGTGAATCAGTTTTTGTTCCCCAAATTGGCGTATATTACCGATTAATAGTTCAGGATTTCTTTTAATAGCTTTGTCCCAGAACTGAAGCTGTATAAGGAGTTCTGTTCATATTAACGTCTAGCTCTTATTAGATTAAAAGGAACTGTTAAACAGACTAAATCGAATGTTTTGCCTTTAATTAGAGGGTTTCAGAATTAGTTTGTGCGAGCCCACGTTTTCCCTTTCTTGTTGTTTAGGTTGATGCTAGGTTTATGTTTTTCTGCACAGTTTTTATCCGTTCATTTTTTTATTGTTGAAAATTGACAACCTGAATGGAAGGTGACATTTGCCGTTTTCTGTTAACGTGATTATAAAATCGCTATCACTCTATCATGTAAACAATTTTCAGCACCTGTTAATTATTTACACCATATGCACAGTAGTTATTGAAGTCACCTCTGAATGGGAGGAGTTCAAATTGAGGGACATGTCGCAGTACGTTCTTTGCGTTTTTTGTCTCTTTGTAACTCATGTTAAATTGGTATATCAGAGACAAGTGGATATTAACTAAAGCAATGGACTAAGACGAGCGATTCTTGTCCAGGGTGTAGCCCGGGTATCGTACGGAAATTTTGTAGCCGACAAATTCCGTCGACTTCGAATTCCAGTTGGCTCATCAACCCTTGTGATAAGCTACAATGAATGCGCAACAAGCTGCGTTAACGCTCCAGCTTGTGCTTCGTTTAACCTGGCTTCGTTTCCTAATGAAGATGGTAAATTCCTATGCGAGCTGTTGGATGAAGACAAGTACAGCAACCTCAATCAACTCATAAGCTCGAAGCACTTCCACCATTTTAGCATCAAGGTATTGGAACTAATCAATTTTTTTTTATTGTTTTGTTAGCCAGGGTTTACAAATAAAAATCAATTTTTTAGACTCTGGATTCAGGTATAAGGATTACCTTATGAATGTTGTCTACCCCCTCAAAACGTTAAGTCGGTCAAATTCTGTTGAACGGGAAATGAGTGTACTTTTGGAACTTATTCATTTAAGAACTTTTTGCATGAGCATTCAACATTCCCACAGGCATTTTATTACAAGAAAGCAACCAGAATTGCACATATATTACCTGAGCGAGTAGGAAACTCAGATTTCAGTCAAGATCAACTCTTGGTCGATATGGTGAAAAACCTTATTTTAACAAAAACAATTTTTCCAGAAACTTAATACATTTTGAAATTCGTTTTTGACAATCTTTAAGGTACTACAATTAAGCTTTACTCAGTCTTTTCAAGTGCAAATTGGTCATAGATTGCATGAGCACGGTAATACAGCCACCTGTCAGTTTGTTTACTGATTAAAAACAGCTTATAATATAATCTATCATAGCTGGTGAGTGAAAACTCCTATCCGTCAAGGAAAATTCCTAGCTTCTCCTGATAAAAGGGCACAAAACAGCTTTTTCAAGTAGCATCGCTGTTGGATGGGTTTTCATTTCTGAAGTTTCTTCCGATCAAATTTACAAAACCACGTATGTATATATCTATGACTACAATACATTGTACATATAAGGCTGAATTAAAGTCATTAAAGAGCTTAGCTTACAATCGTTAATATAAATAACACGGTACAAATATAGATCATAAATCGCAAAGTTGCTTTAAAAAGCACTTACTACCAGCGACTAATTTTAATACTTAAAACTGTAATAAAGTCTTGAGTACGCTTGGTGTTTCAAATTGGGCGCAAGCGGTAATTAGCTCCTGACCCACGATATGATAATTATTCTGAACTTCATCTTGTAATATAGAATTAAGTGTAACGCGCACGGGTGGTTTTCATTCTGTAGTCTTGCAAATGTAGACCTGACTAAGTGACTAACTTACAATTAAATAAATTAATCAAATTTTCTTTGAAAAGCTTCGATATGTAAAAAGTAGACACTGGACATCATCCATGAAGGGAAAACTATCATGATATAAATTGCTGTTGTACATGAATTATTTTCATCTTTTTCTACAATAGACCAGGTTCTAAGGCTCCCAAGAAGCTAATACGGCAGAGATGAAAGAAGCGAATAATCTTCTTTTAAGACTTTACAATTAATTAAAGTTTCGTTTAAAAAGATTCGCTAAATGTCGAACAAAATCTTCAAACATTTCGGCGTTTTACGGTCGAATTCACTTAGACAACGGGCAAACTATTTTCTTTTTAACTCTACAGACACCGTGCTCTAGCTATCCTTGTAAAAACGGTGGCAGGTGCGTTCCAAATTACAGTGATGATCAATACCATTGTGACTGCTCACCCGGATACGATGGGGACCACTGTGAAACAGGTAAAATTTAGAAAAGGAATGAAGGAAAAGATCTTGTGTTTCCAGCCCCTCCGTTTCTGGGACAAATTTGAGGAAGGTAGCGCATTTCATTAAGGGAAGTCCGAAATCCTCTGCGACTCATTACTTTCACTAAGCTTTTATCTCTTTGCAATAAAAAAGGGAAAAACAACAGAAGAAAGAGAAACGAATAAAAGAAATGCCTGACAGCCTGAGAACGACATCAATGACACTTTTAATTTTACCCTTAAATATAAAGCAATGATTTATAAGCGTCAGATGAAGTTTAAAAGACTTCTGGGAGAATAGATATGCAAACTTGTGAGCAGACATTTTTTAACCCCCACCAGAAGCCGATTACCCCACCCCCTTCCTTCCCCTGTTTTTTTTTTTTTCCGCTTGAAATTATGTTTTTTAAAACTGATATTTTCTCTTAAATGTCGGGATCATACTTTACTAGACAAAAATAAGAGAAGATAAAAGCTATTTTCACTTAGTATAATCTGTAAATATAACAGGATTTTAGAAACGTTAGTAACCCTGCCCTTCCACAGATCCAGCACTGACTCGATGACCTTAAGAATTATGGCTTTAGAGGGTCTATCAAACACGTGAAAAGTGTTCGATCGGACCCCAATCAACCGGCCTTTAAGCGTACGTTGAGCGGAGTGGGTGGGAGGGGGGGAGCGGGGTTAGGCCGGTGTAGTTTTCTGGCCTTCACTCTAGGTGAAGTAACTGTTATTTTGATTTTTCTGCCGCATAGACATCGATGAATGTTCCAGCAATCCTTGTTTAAACGGAGGATCGTGTACTGACCAGGTTAATAGATATGTTTGTAGCTGCCAGCCTGGATATGCGGGGGCTCAGTGTCAAACAAGTAAGTTGGTTTGATTCAGCCACTGAGGTGAATTGTACAAGCTATGCCAGTGTAGTTTTTCTTCTCTCTGACGTTTTACTGTTTTTATTTGATTTTTTCTGTCGCATAGATGTCGATGAATGTTCCAGCAATCCTTGTTTAAATGGAGGATGTTGTACTGACCAAGTTAATGGATATGTTTGTAGCTGCCAGCCTGGATATGCGGGGGCTCAGTGTCAAACAAGTAAGTTGGTTTGATTTAGCCACTGAGGTGAATTGTACAAGCCATGCCAGTGTAGTTTTTCTTCTCTCTGACTCTTTACTGTTTTTATTTTATTTTTTCTGTCGCATAGATGTCGATGAATGTTCCAGCAATCCCTGTTTAAATGGAGGATGTTGTGCTGACCAAGTTAATGGATATGTTTGTAGCTGCCAGCCTGGATATGCGGGGGCTCAGTGTCAAACAAGTAAGTTGGTTTGATTTAGCCACTGAGGTGAATTGTACAAGCCATGCCAGTGTAGTTTTTCTTCTCTCTGACTCTTTACTGTTTTTATTTTATTTTTTCTGTCGCATAGATGTCGATGAATGTTCCAGCAATCCCTGTTTAAATGGAGGATGTTGTGCTGACCAAGTTAATGGATATGCTTGTAGCTGCCAGCCTGGATACGCAGGGGCACAGTGCCAAACAAGTAAGTTTGTTTGATTCAATAAAGAAGTGAATTGTACATGCATGCCAATGTAATTTTCCTTTTCTCCAGAGACTTCTTGATTGTTCTATTTTGATTTATCTGTCGCATAGATATCGATGAATGTTCCAGCAATCCCTGTTTAAATGGAGGATCCTGTACTGACCAGGTTAATGGATATGCTTGTATCTGTCCTCCTAAATACACAGGGGCACAGTGTCAAACAAGTAAGTTGGTTTGATTTAGTCGAAAAGTGAATTATTTAATTTGTAAAGGGCCTACCTGATGGAAAGACTAGTTACTTTCATGTTTTAAAATGTCTTAAAGAGTTCCACAACATCGTCTTTTAAACGATGCAATTTTTAAAGCTAAGGGCGCTTTTTAAAAACATAGCACTTGAACTTTCTTCAGGGAAACAAAACATGTAGCAACAAACTACAGAAAACAGTGTTTACAACGACAGAATGGAGATTCTTCTGTTGGGACTAAATTAGTCTTAGATAACACTGAAAACTGGACCGTTATATAAGGAATTCAAAGACACGGCATGTTAGCTTCTTTCTTGACTGAAAGATAGTAGACGGGGACATTGGGGGGTACCCAATACCGCAATACCGTAAGAAAAAATGGCAAATACCGAAATACCGCGTCAAAAATCGTCTAAATACCGATACTGCATATTTTAATCACATTCATAATCGGTTCCGCCTACTTATGGGTGCTTCCATCTAGCGCGTTTAATTATCTCAGGCATTTATGCACCAGATGTCCATGTTTTTTTAATATTTTGGTAGTTGGCAAATTTTCACAGAAAAGAACCTTTTGGTAGGTCGACCCAACAGCTAACTAACTCCAATAAAAATAACTCTTGAAAGCGAGAAAAAAAAAACAACAACAAACCAACCAAAACCCTTCCACGCACGTGTAGTGCGAATTTGGATGAGTCTATAGTCTAGTACGTCAGTATCTCAGGGGCCAACTATCTCGACTGCCTCACAGGCCGCGCCGGGAAGAGGCAAACTTACCAGATTTTCTTCTTTAACTTTAGAAGGCGTTTTTCAATTCTCGAAACCCGACATCTAAACTTACTCTTGTTGCGATAATGCTCGCCTCCTTCGCCCTCTTCATAAAAAATTGCCACACAGTCAATGATGACCACGCCGTCTTCGCCGTCTCAGCGACCTCAGCCATTGTGAGAAAACGTGTAAGACCTCGAATTGCCGGCCCAGGTATAGTCTGCAACACAGCCGTCTTTAGTGTCGTCACGCAACGCTCCTCCCCACCGGGGAGGAGCGTTGCGTGACGTCACTAAAAACGGCTGTGTAGCAGACTGGCACACGTGCACAGGTCGAAAAGCCTGGTAAGGTAACTTGAGGCGACTCATTGTCATTGGATGCAACAACAATCACATTGTATATTATCGACCATTAACTGTACCATTAAATGACCCACAATGGTTTAATCATTTACCGTTATGTCTCAAGACTTCTAAATATTAACTTTTATTGACATTTATGTCCTACTGTGTTTTGTTTTGCGTATTGTATCGAAAGGAAAGCGCAAATAAACGGTACCGTAATACCGTGAACAATCTTATTTCACCGAATACCGTCAGCCAAAATGATGAAAAACCGCACACCGCAGAGCTAGATGATACCGCAATACCGCATGTTAAAATTAAAATTACCGAAATATCCGCATGAAAAAAAAGCCCAATACCGCAACACCGTAAACCCTCATGTCCCCCTCATGGTAAACAGCGCAACATTGCCCCCTTAAGATTCCTACGACTCGTGTCGATCACAAAAACGACGTCAAAATGTTTAAAACTCAAGTGGAATCACAGGCTGTAGTCGAGTGGTTTCAATTCAGAGTGATTTCAATGGTTTTTACTCTCATCGACCATAGCTCTCGACTAATCATCGTGCTAAAACCGCCCTGTTATAAGGGTCTGCGAATTAAGGTCCAGGGGCCCGTTTCTGGAAAGTCCCGATAATTAACGAGCCCGGTAAGCTGTCTCCGTTTACATTAAAGATCGAGGTTTCAATAGTTTTGCATCTAACACGATAAAACTGTCAGTTAATGAAACAAAATGGAGTAGTTTGCTAGCCAGGACCCGCGCTCTTATTCTTTATATTTCGATTTGAAAATTTGATTTCGGGCCCGTAAAGTTACCGGGACTTTCGAGAAACGGGCCCCTGATCCCGTATTCCCGCGTCCAAAACTTATTTCATCGCTATTCCGAATATCATTTTCTTCCCCAACCCGGCATCGGTGCCCAAATTTTGGCCAATCCCGCTTCCCGGGTAGCAGTCAATTCCCGTAGGCCTGTCAACGTTTTCCCGAATCCCACACTCTGTTTTGGTCAAATCCCGGATCCCGGTAACACCCTTCCAGGCCCTGTGTTATTGTAAAAATCTCCTCAGCTCAACCAGCCACGGACGCAGGGAGACAGGAAGCTGTTGAATTTCTGACGATTAAGAAAATTAATAAATTGTAAACCCCTAATATAACATGCAGTCCCTTATTATATGATTCGTTTTGTTAGTTGTGCCTCAGTGGGTGGAGTACACTCCTCAAGTCTGTGGACCTCGGAGAGAGCTTAAAAGTGGTGGTTGGGTCACACTGGAGCAATGTAAGCAACTCTGTCCAGGTTGTGCAGCTATTGAGTACTGGTCTGGAGGAGACAAAGGGTGTTATGAGTGTCTGGATCACACCAAGCGTACATCATATACCCAAACCCATGATGCTTCTTACCCACCACACGTGTACATACGGCAGTACTAGGAGTACAGTAAAAAACATAACTACAGTGGAACCCCGCTCTAAGGACAAACGCTTAATATGCACACCGGTATATTACTATAACGGGGACAGTTTCGTTTGTCCCGACAAAGAGCTCATATATTTTCTCTAAAAATAACACGCTTAATACGGACACCCGTTAATATACGCATAACGGGCACTTTTCTGTGTCCCTAGTCACAAACTCTCATATATCATCAACCTCACTTTAGGGACAGTTTTTTTCTGTGCACTGTCTATAACTGAATATCATACCAATAAAAATCTAACAGAAACGGAAAGTGACCATTCAATAGTTCTGTCTAATATTCAGTCCACTTGGCTAAGTCGCAAACTATAAGCGTCTGTACAAAGTACGGTCATGGATTCCATTCTCGTGTTTCAAAAACAATATTTAAAAGGTAATTTTAGTCGAGACTATGCGAAATATGATAATAATGATAATAATAATAATAATAATAATAATAATAATAATAATAAATAATAGTAATAATAATAACTTTATTTGTGTGTTAAAGTAATTTAGCATACCTGCTAGTTGGAGACACCGTAACAAAGCAAAAATAATATTTAACAGTAAATATTGAATAAATACTAACATATCAAAAGTACCAGCTGGTAGTATCCCATGAAAATACTACTATGTCTACGAACTGCAGAGAAAACAGTCAGGTTCACTTTCATTGTTATTAAATAACTAACTAAGTTTCTTAAAATGAGTTTAAGTGCTTGAATTTCATGTGTCCCGATGACATGATCGTGAGATTTCTTTAGGATGAACTTGTTTCAGTTACAGTTAAGAAAACGCCTACTACGTCTTTATATCGATAAAAACATGTGCCCGTGAAGTTTTTAATACATACACTGTTGCAGGTGCCCCTGATGTCCGTATTGATCGGCTTCCACTGTATTGACCATTTTCAACATTTTTACAGTCTCTTCCTTCTTTGAGTATGTGTACCATATGCACAGCAATAGAATCGCGCCTATATAATCAGGGGCCATTTGTTCATAAGGTAGATAACACGGCAACTGGCTTCCTCGATACTTATCTGCTAGATAGTAATTCATCCGGTGGATGGCACTATCCAACGGCGGTTTGACCAACCGGGGCCATGTTAATAAGTTTGGTGCCTGAGTTTGTGCTTTGATTGATAAATGGTTTAGGGAGACGATTTGCTTTCAGTATCTGGGTTACACCAAATTCAAGGTCACTTTGTCATTGAAAAGAAACACCTGTTTTCTCATTCTCTTATATAATAAATCACCACTCTAGTCCAATACATTTCTTCAAGCACTAGAAGTTAAGAGGAGTTATTGTAATGTCAAGGTTACCTTTGGATATCTTGGGTGGTCATACCCTCACCACCTGGGAAAATACCGTGATTCATATGGTGAGGCTCCGCCCCGGGTTTCAACCCCTTATCTTTTTATGTACTACTTTTGGCAAACAAGGCACCCCTATCGTATACCTTGCATTGAAAAATGCTGCCCCTCTCACATACCTATTAACAGAAAGTCTTCTTTACGTTAAATAAATTAAAATGATACGGCCCTAAGGTGCGTCCGTTCAAGATATTTTAATTAAAGGCCCCTTAAATACATACAATCCAGTGAAAAGGACATGAATATAAGAATTGGACAAGCTTGGAGTGCACTCAACAAAATGATGAAAGTGTGGAAATCAAACCTAAAAAATCATCTCAAAATAGGTTTCTTTCGGGCCACAGTTGAAAGTGTACTGCTTTATGGTGCTGAATGCTGGACGATGACTGGAAAGATGATGAATAGACTAGATGGTACGTACAGAAGAATGCTCAGAGCAGTTCTTGGAGTTTCCTGGAAGGAGCATAAAACCAACAAAGAACTGTACGGCAACCTTCCTAAGATTACAGATACACTGATGATCAGGAGGCTGAGGCTTATAGGACACTGTTGGAGAAAAAAGGATGAGGTGATAAGTGATCTACTACTCTGGGAACCAAAGCACGGCGCAAGAAAGAGAGGAAGACCAGCATTAACATACGTAGACCAGCTGCAAAATGATACTGGTTTGAGCATTGCTGAACTGAAGAACATCATGGAAAACCAGAAGGAATGGATGAAGCTAGTTAATGGAGTTCGAGTTCGCTCGAAATAAGCAAGCAAGTAAGCAAATACCTAAATGACCGATTCCCCTCCCCTTTCATATACTTCATCTCGTGAAATCCCTACCCTCTTTTATACCATAAAGCCTGAAAAAGCTACCCCTTTTGGGTGGAACCTCCCCATGGCCCTCATAGAGAGTACCCCCTGGTGGCCTATAAAGCGTTTTCACTAACGTGGCCAGCATCTAGGCAAATTTATCGAAATAAAAGAAACCGTTTACATAACGAAAGAGTTCTACTCTCACGGGATTTGTTTGGAGCCCCAACATGGCTGCCGTTTCATTGTTTTGGAACACCAATATGGCCGCCTTGACATCATGTGAGAACGTTCTATCAACCCTTCTTTGAATATTTCAGATTTCAAAACTAAACATGATTAAAAAAAGAGAGCAAATACGTATCCCGCAGTGCGTTAATAAATATATATAAATAATTAAGGTAAAGAAACTATACCAGAAGAAGTCAAATCAAGCCTAGCTTTCGTAAGACAGCACTTGGGTCAAAGAATTTATAAATTAACTTAATTACTGACAACTATCCTTCAGAAACTGTTAAAAAAGCCAGAATGATGAAATGAAGAACATGCGCCGATATTTTTTGTACCTATTTTGTCAACTTATAACTCATTTAAAATTGGCGCACCAGAGCCAACGTTATGTTAACGCAAGCAGCGGATTAAACAGGGCGGCACTTGTACAAGGAGCAGTTAGATTATCGTACGGATACTTTACAGCCGACAAGTTCAGTCGACTTCAAGTTCCAGCTGGTTTATCAACTCTTGTGATAAGCTACAAAGAATGCGCTATAAACTGCCTTAACGCTCCAGCTTGTGCTTCGTTTAACATTGCCTCGCTTCCTGATGCAGATGGTAAATTCCAATGCGAGCTGTTGAACGATGATAAGTACAACAACCTTAACCAACTCATAAGCGCACAGAATTATCACCACTTTAGCGTAAAGGTATGCCATTTGTATTATCGTAATATATAAAGAGCCAGTTGTTGGGTCGGGTGTACAAATATTGGAACGGAAAAGAAACTTGGAAATGAGGTATTTTTAAGGTACAGACATGGGCTAATCACTTTTTCCACGCTCAGTTTCAAACACAATAACAAACACCTTGTTCAATTATTTAAATTAACGTTTATCCTTATCTGATCGAAGTGAAAATGCATGAAACCGTTACAGCAAGGGTATTTATTTGTATTTTCTTTCAAATGCCTAAGCACAACTGAGATGAAAAATCCGGGAAAAGACTGCAGACAGATAAAGCAAAGAAAGAAAAATATTAGTTAGGTTGACTAATTTTTTTCTGTCTTCCTTTTTTGATGCCTTCCTTTCTATTTTCTGTAAAAAGCTATCCCAGTTGTGCTTGTTGCGGGATGTAAAGAGCGTTGCTAACCGACTACAAGTTGTTATTCCGTTTTACAAAACACCCCCTCAAAATGTACTTAATTTGCGCCTATTAAAATGAAAGTGATCGACACATATATCCTATGATTTAACCACGAAAAAAGAACAAACTTTCACTTCTAGATTTTCGCATGATTAAAAAAAATATTTTTTTCTAAAAAGACTTCTGGAACCCGCCAGGGTAGCAAAATTACTAAACAAGGTATTTTGTTTACAGACACCATGCTCTAACTACCCATGTAAAAACGGTGGCAAGTGCGTTCCAAATTACATTGACGATCATTACCATTGTGACTGTACAGCTGGATTCTCCGGGGATCTCTGCCAAACAGGTGAATTTCATCGATCTAGAAAACCACGCTGGTGATCATACAGTCAAACGCGAGAGAAAAATTGAAGCTCAGTGATAACTATACTAAACAGATTGTCGCGACACTTTATCAACAAGTTAATTATGTAAACTTCTTTGATTCTTCTTTTCAAAACTAAAAGAACTCTCCGACTTTAAATTGAACTAGCTTTTCTTGCAGTATTACATATGAAACCTATGCCCACCCTCCGGGCACTAAAAAACAAACAAAAATGATATAATTTAGATATTTATATCATTGAATGGTACGCCCTACAGTGTCACGTTTATTGATTTTCTTGTGTGCTTTCTTTGACATTGTTCATGTTGATATGACCTATACATGTTCAATATTCGGGGCTAAACAAAACCAAGTCATACTTTTATGTTAACGGCGCATGTGGAAAAAGTCAGGAAAATACTAGAGAACTGGGGGTAATCTAATATATGAGAAAAAACCTTGAGTTAAAAGTATTTTAAAAAACTTTTGATATGTTGTTTCAACTTTTTTAGAAAACTGCCTCCATGCAGTGTCAGTTTCGGCTTCGAAGAAGATGTTTATTTTCTTTTAACTTTTTCGTGTTTGTCTTTTTGAAACTTTTAAAACTTTTCAACTTTATTTAACTCCATGAGTAGTACGTACTTTTCTGTGCTCATTATTCCGGGTGATTATTCGTTATAGCTTTTAAACTTTTTACCATAGACATTAACGAATGTTCCAGCAATCCTTGTTTAAACGGAGGATCTTGTACCGACCAGGTTAATGGATATGTTTGTAGCTGTCAGCCTGGATATGCAGGAGCTAATTGTGAAACAAGTAAGAAGAACTTCATCTAAATTTTCCTCCCTGAATCACTCAAGCGAAGGGTCGGTGGGCTGTGCGGAACTATTAAAACTTAATTCATTTATGTTACTTGCTTTCTTTTACATGTTTAACTGTCTGTCGTCTCTTGCTTACAGTGACTTTTCCTGAGGACGAGAAATACACGGGGGGGCGGGGGGTACTTGGGTTAACTTTTGCCGGGTATGTGAGTCCCTACCCCATTATAGTCTATTCTTGGTCCCTTTTGGGCAAATATGTAATTTTCGCGATCCCAACTTAGTCACATTCTATTTTTTTAAGAATTGACCCATTTTTAGATTGAATGAAGAGCACTTTATTTTTCATCTACAGAAACATTCTAGTACGTTTGCTAACCGTAAATACAAAGAACTGTCTTACCCGCAAAAATCCGAAAATGTGCGACCCCATTCTAGTAACTCTATTGAAAATTTCAAAAGGTTGAGTTTGATCGTCCGGGTGAACGTAGTCCTGAATAGGACTGTTGTTGTTGACAGTGACCGACGTTTCGACAACCTGTGCGGTAGTCATCTTCAGAGTCAAAGTGAGTTGTATCACGTCAGTTGATGGTATTATACTCGGGTTATTGATCTGATTGGTCAATTATGTCGCGATGTTATTGGTCGTCTGTCAGTTAAGCTGTGATGTTATTGGCTATGAAGACTCGTAATCAGTGATTGGTGCGTTTCGATCCGTCTATTGTCGCAGTTAAACAGTCGTCTATTGTTAGTCAAATTGTTAGTTCTCCAGTTGTTCTCTCGTAGTTAGTTTTGCTTGATCTCGTCAATAAGTCGTTTGTACGGCGCTGGTAACTGTTGACTACGATTCAGTGGCGTTTGTTCTAAGTTAGTAAACCAGCTTTCTAAAGTAAGACGTTGATAGTAGTCTGTAAAATACGTTATACATGTCGCAGAGTCCCAGTCAATTTGATGTTTCGTGTTTAAATGGTGCTCAGCAATGTGATTGTTGACGTCACCATTCCTCGTCGCGCGTTTGTGTTCGGTCAGTCGCGTGCTTAGGTTTCTGCCGGTTTCACCAATGTAAGAAGCCTGGTAGTCGCAGCATTTGATCTTGTATACTGCTCCCTGTCTGTCCTCCGGTTTGTCTTTGTCCTTGACATTAGTAAGCAGTCGCTGTAAAGTGGTTATCGGTTTGTGCGCAACCCGTATATTGTAAGGTTGTAATATACGTGCAATAGTTTCAGAGGTGCCTCTGATGTACGGTATAGTCGCTGTCGTAACAGGGCCAGAGTTGGTCTGAGAGTTAGAATCAGTGTTACTGTGAGTGTTCCGTCTAACAAAGTGCGTGTTGTAATTGTTCTTACTAAAAACGTTGTTAAGATAATCAGCCTCGTCTTGTAGGCTGTCAGGTGAGTCGCAAACTAGTTGCGCTCGTCTCGTCAGAGTCCGGATAGTAGTAGCCTTGTGAGAGGTCGGGTTGTACGAAGACTGATCTAGTAATCGGTCGGTATGTGTCGGTTTTCTTTAAATAGTCGTTTTTAGTTTGTTGTTGTCGCGAGTGACCAAGCAGTCTAGAAAAGGTATCTTACCATCTTCTTCGATCTCCTTGGTGAACTGTATGTCCGCGTTCTGTCTGTTAAGGTGTTCGTGAAAATCGTCGATTCCGTCTTTGTGTACGGCGGTGAATGTGTCGTCAACGTAACGTAACCAAAGAGGTACAGTTCGCGTGTAGGTAGCAAAGGCTTGTTCCTCGATGTTTTGCGTGACAATTTCTGCTACAACAACAGAAACTGGAGAGCCCATAGCTGTACCGTGTAACTGTTTGTAGTGTTTGCCGTTGTACTGAAAGTACGTCGAAGTCAAACAGAGGTTGAGTAGGTCCATAATGTCGTCTCTAGGTGGTGGTAGTTCAACAGTGGAGTTCTTAATAGCGTTCTCAGTACAGTCTAGAGCCAGTTGAAGTGGAATACTGGTGAACAGCGATTTCACGTCAAAGGACACCAGTTTGTGGTCGTCCGGTATCTGTATTGTCTTAATGGCGTCAATAAAGTTCTCAGTAAAATGTAGTTTGTGTCTAGATTTGTCAATCAGATCAATAACCCGAGTATAATACCATCAACTGACGTGATACAACTCACTTTGACTCTGAAGATGACTACCGCACAGGCTGTCGAAACGTCAGTCACTGTCAACAACAACAGTCCTATTCAGGACTACGTTCACCCGGACGATCAAACTCAACCTTTTGAAATGACTCCTGGGTTCAAACCTTTCACAGTTCTATTGAAAATGCAACCCCATTATTGTCAGTCCAGTCGTGAAAATGCGACCCCATCCAGCGGCACATCCCCATTAACCTGTTATATAAGGAAGTACCCCCCCCCCCCCCCTGGAAATATATAAGCAGCTAGGATGCAGTTCCACGAATATTAGTGATCATTTGTGGACAGAACAGATAGAATAGCGATTCGTTTAGCCTGAGAAAACAGCTGACATTTAGCGACACCATCACCAGTTTCCCCAGGAAATTACGTCAGAGGAAGGGGTGCAGAAACTTTTACATTGATGACTTGTCACTAGCCAGATTTGGGTAGTGTTTCTGGTTGGTTAAAGCAATTTTTTTTTCAACCAATCAAAAGCATTACTCAGAGCTGGGTAGTGACACGTCATAAGTATGGAATTTCTATGCTCGTTCCTCAGACGTCATTTTGCGGGGAAACCAGTGGTGACGTCGCAAAATGTCGGCTGTTTTCTCAGGCACCAATTAGTTTAGTTTTTCAATCTTTAACATAATTTAAGAATGTATATTGCTGCCAAGCTATTTAAAGCCTGGTGGTCATTATTTGGGTAATTATTTACTATAATTTTGCTTTTTACTGTAGACATCAACGAATGTTCCAGCAATCCTTGTTTAAACGGAGGATCATGTACTGACCAGGTTAATGGATATGTTTGTAGCTGTCAGCCTGGATACGCTGGAGACAGGTGTCAAACAAGTAAGATAGATAGGTTGGAAAAGTTTCAAGCGAGTATTAATTTTGCAGTGAAAAATTAAGCTCTCTAAGGTTTCAGATCTATTTGATTTATTGTCTTCATTCTTCCGGCAACAATTTAAACTAACGTTTGTCAACTTAATTACTACTAAGCAATCAAATGAGTAGTAATGATCTGTAGACATTATTTCGAATGATTATTTCGGTATTAATAACAGTTATTCAGGATTATTGAGTGAGGCTGAGTATAATGTGAACAATTATGCATACCCAGCCTAATTCAATTATTATTTTTATATTATTGATTCAAAATATTTTTACTGACGTTTTGTGTGCAGCTTTTCATAAGATAAAGTATTTTGATATTGTAAATATTTCTAAGTTCTTAACAACCTTCAGTCGAATGAGAACTAGGTGTTAATGTTGGCTTAAGGGAGGGGTAAGTGCGCAGTTTCTCAGAAAACATATAATGATCCAAGGTCTCCAAAGGTTTCGACAACGTCTATTAAAAAATCTGAAGTTTTGCAAGGAGTTACCATCGTACAAGACATGCATAACCCAGTCCCGCTGAGGCGTATTTCTAGGCCTTCTAGATCTTGAAACTCGCTCGGACCTCGTGACCCGAGACATGTGACCCAACTAGGATACTAAGCTCTCGGGACCACTAAAGGCGAGCCTGTGTGGACTATATGTTAGCAATAGTCGAGGAAAAAGTTAGGAAAGCGTTTTTCTAGTCATTGAAGGGCGTCTTCCAAGGCTTTTCTCGGTCAATGCATTTAAAAACACTGCCGTTTTTAGAACAAGTATCTTACAGATTCCACGCAAATCTTTTTGTTTTCGCAGACATCAACGAATGCTCCAGCAATCCTTGTTTAAACGGAGGCACGTGTACTGACCAGGTTAATGGATATGTTTGTAGCTGTCGGCCTGGATATGCAGGAGCCAGGTGTCAGACAGGTAGGCATTTGCATCTACAGACACTGTAAATGCGCATGCTCGAGTGGGAAAAAATCCTCGCCAAGGGGGGTATTTGAATTACGGGGATTATTCATTGAATGTCTTGTCGCATTGTCGTAACAGTTAGAAAGGCAATAGGTGGACATAGACATTAACGAATGTTCCAGCAATCCTTGTTTAAAAGGAGGATCATGTACCGACCAGGTTAATGGATATGTTTGTAGCTGTTAGCCTGGATACGCAGGAACTAATTGTGAAACAAGTAAGAAGAACTTCATCTAAATTCCCCCCCTGAATCACTTAAGACTGGTGGGCTGTGCGGAACTATTAATAACTAATTCATTTCTGTTGTTTTCTTTTACATGTTTAACTAACTGTCTATCGTCTCTTCCTTTCAGTGACTTTTACTGAGGACGAGAAATGTATAAGCAGCTCGGGTGCAGTGTCCGGAATATTAGTGATCATTTGTGGACAGAAATAATAGAATTGCGATTCGTTTAGCCTGAGAAAAGAGCAGTTATTTAACGACACCTTCACTGGTTTCCCCAGGAAATGACGTCTGAGAAAGGGGCGCAAAAATTCTATATTGATGACTTGTCACTACCCCGATCTGGGTAGTGCTTCTGATTGCTTGAAGCAAAATATTTTTCAACCAATCAATGCAAAAGCATTACTCAGATCTGGATAGTGACACGACATCAGTATGGAATTTCTGCGCTCGTACCTCAGACGTCATTTCGCGGGGAAACCAGTGGTGGCGTCGCGAAATGTCAGCTGTTTCCTCAGGCACCAGTTACTTTAGTTTTTCAATCTTTGACATAATTTAAGAATGTATATTGCTGCCAAGCTATTTAAAGTGTAACCCCTTTTAGTGGTCATTATTTTGGTTAATTATTCACTATAATTTTGCTTTTTTACCGTAGACATCAACGAATGTTCCAGCAATCCTTGTTTAAACGGAGGATTGTGTACTGACCAGGTTAACGGATATGTTTGTAGCAGTCAGCCTGGATACGCAGGAGCCAGGTGTCAGACAAGTAAGAAATGTTCTCAGCGATATAAATAGTTTCGGAAAAGCTTCAAGCGATTTTTAATTTTGCAGTCAAAAATTGAGCTGTTTAAGGTTTCAAATCTATATGATTTATTGTCTTCGTTCTCCCGGCACCAATTTAACCTATCAAATGAGTAGTAATGATCTGTGGGCATTATTTCGAATGATTATTTCATTATTAATGACAATTATTCAGGATTATTGAGGGAGGCTGAGTATAATGTGAAAAACTATGCACACCCAGCCGAATTCAATTATTATGTTATTGTTGATTTAAAATATTTCTAAGTCTAGTCTTTTGATACGTCTTCTTATTGGGAAATTGGTACGGAAAATGCCGGAACAGCAATAGATTTACATCTTGCTCGCCTCATGGATCAGAAACTTATCCATATCATTAGAATAAGGGCATTGACGTTTATATATCATCCACTGGGACTTTTGACTTGACTTTTTTCATAACTCTATGTGATTTCTTGGAATTTTGAATTGCGAAGGGTTTTGCCGGAATTTTGTATTGATATTGACGTTTTCTTTTTATGAATAGTTTACTGAAGTTTTGTGTGCAGCTTTTCATAAGATAAAGTATTTTGATATTGTAAATATTTCTAAGTTTTTAACAACCTTAATTCGATCGCGTGAGAAGCAAGTGTTAATGTTGGCTTTTGGGAGGGGTAGGTGGGCAGTTTTTCAGAAACATATCATGATCCAAGGTTTCCAGAGGTTTCGACAAGCTCTATTCAAAAATCTGCAAGGAGTTACTATCATACAAGACATGCATAACCCAGTCCCGCTGAGGCGTCTTTCGAGGTCTTCTAGATCTTGGAACTCGCTCGGACCTCGTGACCCGAAACGCATTACCCGCCCGGAATACTAAGGTCTAGGGACCGCTTAAGGCGAGCCTGTGTGGACTATACGCTAGCAATAGTCGAGGAAAACTTAGGAAAGCGTTTTTCTAGTCCCTGTAGGGCGTCTTCCAAGGCTTTTCTCGGTCAATGCATTTAAAAACAGTGCAGTTTTTATAACAATAAATAAAGTACAGATTCCACGCAAATCTTCTTTTTTTCGCAGACATCAACGAATGTTCCAGCAATCCTTGTTTTAATGGAGGCACGTGTACTGACCAGGTTAATAGATATGTTTGTAGCTGTCGGCCTGGATACGCAGGGGCCAGGTGTCAGACAGGTAGGTATTTGCATCTACAGACACTGTAAATGTGCATGCTTGAGTCGGAAAAAATCCTCGCCAAGGGGGGTATTTGAATTACGGGGATTATTCTTTGATTGTCTTGTCGCATTGTTGTAATAGTTAGAAAGGCAATAGGTGGATTGGTCACTAGTCCGGCAAACGTACGACAATTAGAAGCAGCCACTAAGCACTTTCTAAAAAATAAGCAATATAGTTAATTTGGTGATGTGATATGATACTGACACTAGCTCTCATTACACTACCCTCAACCATGGATGAATGCGCAAACGCGTTCCCAGGGTGCGACTAGGCGTTTCTGGGAAGGGAGGGGGAGGGGAGGGCGACGAGAGAAGCGAAAAGGGGAGTGATTGAAGTGAAAGAAACGCTGTCCTTTCTCCCCACCCCCCGCCCCCCACCCTCAAATCTCAAATCTTCTCTCTCCAAACCCCTAAGGATTAGGGTGTGACCAGTCAGAAGCTGAAGAGACTTTCTCATTCGATAAACCTATTCGGCTAACTTAATGTTGTACCCAATTCAAATCTCCCGAGGTTAACATTCTTTGTGTACTGTATTTGCATTATAATGTGGCATTCACATTTAAATGATACGATATGGGAATTCCTGAAACAAAACGTTCTATTCCCAAAGGGTATGAATTGGGTACAACATTGAGTTAGCCGAATAGATCTATTCTTCAAGGTTTGGCACTGTTTAATCAGTTATATGCTGCTGAAAGCTGACCTGCGTTATCAAACAAGTTTTTCAGATATTTTCGTAAACCCCGGTACGTCGCGGTGCCCGACCGTGGACCTGGAACTGGTACAAACTACGAGAAACGTAAATGGAACACGACATTCCGTTCGGAAATTCCAACCGGGAAAACGGACCCACCTTTTTAGATTTTCCACTTTTTCTGGGAATTTTACAGTGGGACGAACCGACGAAACGTGTTCCATTTACCCCCGAACCGGAAATTCCGCGAATTTTGACTAAATGGAAAGCGCTCAACTTTTTACCAATCGGGAATTCCATGTTTGCTCCCTCCGAAATTTCCGGGTTTTTTTCCTAAATGGAAAGCGCCCCTGGTGTCCGGCAATGACGTCGGCGTCACGCGACAAACTTGGTCGGTTGTTTTTGCGGCCGTTCAGGCGATTGGGAAATGTTTTTGACGATGAATTTCAACGGCAGAACTTTCTTAAGGAGAACGTTGGAGCAATTTAGACCATTAGCTTCAAAATAAGAGATAAAATCGTGATCAAAGAACATTCATCAGAGCGTCTCACTTGAGTTTGCTTCTATCGCGCGCTATGTGTGACGGAAGAGCGTTTCATTTAGGCTTTTGCACATTATGCTAGCATTTTTTCGAGCATTCTAGTGAGGCAAAAGCAGCATTTTAGTGGCATTTTCCCCGGAAAATTAATTTTTCTGAGAAAATAAAATAGAAATTAACTTTTTTCAGGAGCCCATGCCCCACGAGCTCCTTCGTTTTTAAAGAAAATGAAGACTAAAACTGAAAATTCACAAAAAACCTAATACAGCTGTTTTTTTGGCTGTATTTATGAACTTGTACAGGTTGTCGTTGTTACTTGCAACACTTGCACGTTTTTTGTGAGTGTAAACTTTGAAATTAATTAAAAAAAACCGTTTGTATAATGAGCATTATGCGAGCATTTTAGTGACTTTTTTGGGGAGACCGAGCATTTTAGTGGGACAAATGGAGCATTAAGGTGGAGCATTTTCGTGGGGAACCAAAAGCATAATGCACAAAAGCCTAGTTTCAGTTCGGCTTTTTAATTGTCCTTACACCTTAAACATAAAACACCGCCGCCTGACATCCAAATAATTCAATATATGCTTCGATTCGTTTTGATAGTTAACCAATGGGTAGATCATACGCCTCAATGGTGTACGCACAGCTATCGCAGACAGCTTCAGATTGGTGGTGGAGTCACTTTGGAGCAATGTAAACAGCTCTGTCCAAGCTGTGCTGCGATTGAGTACTGGTCTGGAAACACCAAAGGATGTTATGAGTGCCTGGATCACACCAAGCGTGAATGGTTTACCTACACCAACGATGGTGCGTACCCACCCCACGTGTATATACGGCAGTGAACAACGTCATCGTCCTCCTCTTGCTCACTTGTGTCCTTATCTCTAGAATTGAAATCAAACAATATTTTGGCACCCAGCGGTCGAAATTACGGAGCGGGTAATCCGGCAATGGTATTCAGAAAACAGGGAGCTTTAGCAACGACGACGGCGACGGCAGCGAAAACGTCCCTATTAAAATATATTTGCGTTTTTTCCTGCTCGCTTAACATGCAGATTGTGGGTAGATTTCACTGGAGTTGAATTCTTGGGGGCCACATCCATGGGAAAGGAAAAAATTCTTTGCCGTGTGACTAAGCGCGTAGTCGCTTTTGGATATTTCCCTTTTACACGATGTTATTTGTTTTAATTATTATTTGTAGAGTAAATGTTAATAACTGATAAGTCCTCCACGAAACGTGAAATTAAGTTTCACCTAGTCATGCAGTTACGGCAAGGAAATGTACCACAAAGTGCTTTTGCTTTTGTTTCTACATTTATCTATTCCTTTTTAAAGTTCCCTTTGCGTTGCAGTCGTCGTTGCTAAAGCACCATAATGTTTCGTCATGGGCCTCCCATGGAAATCACCCCTCCTAGGAGTTAGTGGGATCAGTAGACATGTATTTGTCCCTCGATTTGCTGCAAGTTACAAATGAGTCTTTTTCTCTATAAAAATAGTTTTTGATTCTGCGTTTGTTCGTTAAGAAAGGATGGCAGCAAATGATTTATGTAACAGTGAGGACTAAAATGTGGAAGAAACTCGTGAGCAGTACTTCGGTTCTAATATAGAAGTAAACATCGAGTTTATTAATACCATCATATATTTGATGAACTCCTCCTTTCTTTGAGCATGTACCATACTAATGAATTGTGAATACAGTAAAGACCACGTGGGGGGGGGGGGGGGGGGTACTTAGGTTAATTTTGTTGGTTATGTGCTGCTGGCCTCTCAGTACCCCTAACCCCAAGTTGGTCATTTTTGGGCAAATATGTAATTTCGCGATCCCAGCTTAGTCACTTTCTATTTTTATGAATTGATCCATTTTTTGGGATTGAATGGAGAGCACTATACTTTTCATCCACAGTGCAAATATTCTGGTAAGTTTGCTAATCGGAAATATGAAGAATTCGTGAAAATGCGACCCCATCCAGGGGCACATCCCCATTAGCCTGTTATAAGAAAGTACCACCCCCCCACCACCTGCCGGGGTAAAAACCCACGCGTAAAGAACCTAGTGGATTAAGAATCTGCTGGCATAAATTTGCCACTTCGATACAGTGGAAGCTTGATTAAAGAAGGGCCAAGGGACTGGCAAAATTTGTTCCCTATATCGAGGTAATTTGTTATTTCGAGGGTCTTTTTCATATATCTTACTACGACTGGGATAAAGAAAATCATTTGTTGTACCGAGGACATCGTTATATGGAGGTTCCACTGTACCCCTAAAATACAAGAACCTCATGTTTAGCCAAGGAAAACCAAGCAGGTTTTTACGTGTGGGTAACAATTATGATAAACATTTTAACCAACGAGTTTGGCTTCGAGATTGCAAATTTGACTGTAATTACTAATAAAAGGGTTTAATATGTAATTCCTGCACAAAAACAGCTTTATATAAAGTACTGAGTGTGATTGTATACATGGGCCTTAATTCAGAGCAATTACTGTAAGAACCTAGCTAAGAACCTACTGAGCCTTATAATTGCCCATAAGTGTCCCCAGATGCAAGAACCTATTTTGCCAGACTTTAAAAACAGAAGGTTCTTCGGATACGTTTCTGGGAAACTGCCCACCTACCCCTCCCCTAAGGCAACATTAACACTTACTTCTCACATAGGGAAAAATGTTGGCTTAGGGGAGGGGTAGTTGGGCAGTTTCCCAGAAACGTATAATGATCCGCTCATTAAAGCAAAATTCAGTTTGGTGGAATTAAGCAATAAATTTAAGACACAGTTTGTTTCATGACTGCATCACAACTATTGTGAACCTTGCTGATCACAATTTTGATTACCGGTATACACAGCTTTTTAAAGCGAAAGACATCTTTATCTGTATGTTATTAAATTTATTATTATATTTCTATATATTATTATATTTCTAGAAGTCTTACAATTTTCAACCTATATTCCTACATTTTTATGTTAGCTACCACTCAAAGGGAAGTAAGAAATATAAATAACATTCAGTCAGTAATAAAAACTATTTATCCTGCCTTATACTAAGAAAAAACCCTAGGTACAATATTACTGAAAGAAGCTTCACACGATTTAGTGAACAAGATACCTTTGGCACCCAGGGTACCAAAATTGCTAAACAAGGTCCAGTGGAACCCATACTATTATTATACTAGTGTCCATATTAACTGGGTGTCCCTATTAAGGAGGCTCTCACAAAATACAACACATGATATAAATGATAAAGCAGACAAAGAGCAACAAGGGTAGGAACAATGACTGCCACAAAAAGCCAAGGAAGTGTGGCAGGAGGCACAAAACCTAATTAATGGACTCCAGTGTACAAGTGTCAGTCAGGAAGAATAACAGACTTATTAAAATCAAACATGTCATGCTATTTTGCTACTTTTTAACGTAATAATATTGTATTAACCCATAGAAATATAGTATTCGAACAGGGTACGAGCCCTACGAGCACACGACAAGAAAAGACAGTGCGCAGGTAACCAGAGTCTGTAAAGCATATGCAGTTGACAATATACAAGAGTTTGTGACTCAGGACTCGGGACACAGAAAAGTGTCCCGAAACACATAATGCTTTTTGTCGGGACAAAAAAAACTGTCTGTTACATACATATATGGGTGTCTGTATTAAGTGGGTGTCCATAGAGCAGGTTTACACTGTAATATGTTTTCAGACACCAATGCTCCATCTATCCATGTAACAACTGAGGCAGGTGCAGGTGCCTCATGGTGACATCCAGACATTTAGCCAGATATTGAAAACTGGCCGTCCAGAAGGCATGTTTTCCCATAAAATTATAAGATAAAGTGAATTTTCTTTGTATTTCTTCCAAAAATGGACGTCCATAGGGTGGCTGGACACCCTTCTGGCTAAAGGCTTGGTAACATCCCTGAGCTAATAAGACAGCTGCTGTCAACTGTGGCAGCACTACAACGTATTAGTCCTTACTTACAACCAAATATCTCTCTTGGCCTTTACCATAAGACCTGTGCTTCAATCCATACCGCTGTGAAATGGTATGAATAAGTGCTCTGTCCTCTTTAGACAGTTCATTAGAAAACTTAATCTGCTGGTCAGCACCACTGATAAATGAGAGAAGGACATCTTGGACAGAGCCTTTTGTCACGTCTGCCCCCTGAGTGGGGTTACATCCCAGACCAAACTTTCTGTCTGTGCCGACAGCCATAACAGGCTCAGTGCGACCCTGACAGTCCTTACCAATCCCTCCACTTCCTGTCCATCCCATTTTTCTCAGCAGTTGGTTGCCAATATTGTCATCAGAGATAATCGGGGCCGTTACATAAGCTTTCGAAACTAAATCTGTTTTGGACACACATGCAGCAGTTTGATGTTGTTGAGAGGTCGGTCCATTTCGTTTGACTGGCTGACAAGCACGAAGAATCTCTAAAGCTTTTTCAGCAGCAATTCGCTTGGCCTGCTTTTTTCCAGGCCCTTCACCCGCTGCAATTAATTTGTCTGCGATTATCACCGCACAAGAATACAGAGAGGTTTTCTCAGTAAAACCAAGATCCTCAAAAGATATTGTCTTCTTTGACTTCTGTGCACTCTCGTTTAAAATACTCACGGGGTTATTGTTCGTGCTTTCATCTCCTTCTTTTGGTTCATAAACCGTGAAATTCCCTATCAAAGGTTTGGGTTTCTTTACCGATTTATCCGGCAGTGAAATTCGGGGTCCCTTCGCTTCAAGCTCTTTGACAAGTTCCTCTGTTTTTGACGGATATCGGCAGCCTAGGAACTTCATGTTAGCCCAGACCATAGACAATGCTGCAAGTCGTTCTTCTGAATAATGATTTTTCCATGTTTCAATAAACTGAGATCTGGCCTTCCACTGAATATCGCTCTCCCAGAGACATCTGATGCACCGTTTGCCCGCCATCTTGAAAAACATAAATGAGCGGTCACTAAGCTTTCCCTTGGTTAGGTACGTCATGTATGGGGACATATAGGAACCAAGTTAAGTTAGCCTGCGTGGCAGGCGTTCGAAAGGGAAGGGGAAGGGAATTAGGGGGCGAGACCACACGCATGTTTCTCTCGTGCCTAAAACTCCCTTTCTCCCCCCCCCCCCCCCGCCAAAAAAAATCCCTTTCCCTTCCCTTTTTCCACTCAGGCTAAAGTTAAGTAGGTAAAATCGGTACAATATATGTCCCCATACATGACGTATTTATCTTCCCTTGGATGGACGCTGAGCACAAGGACAGCAGTAAGCAATATGGCCGGTAATTTGTCCAAACCATTTCTAAATCTGTGACTTAAAATTCTGATTATTCTGTTCCTCTTCCGTCGTTGTCGCAAATTATGACCAGAGGTTTGATCTCTCAGCTCCGCAGTTTTCAGAAATCCCTATTTTTAAACAGATACCGGTCTAGCATTTCGAACTATAGGAGTCAAAGATACGTCTTAACACGAAGTATTCGTTCTTTCAACTTTCTTCCGTTCATCTCGAACCCATGGATAAAGGTGATAAACGGGAGGCATGTACCAAGGAGATTTTCCAGCCAGAAAAGCCCAGAACAACACACAAAACAGGATCAGATTCTTGCAGATGCTGCGCCTCATCACCATCACACTACCACGATATTACAGAGACTGCATGAGTTAGAGGAGGCGTTTCGCGTCAGGGGACACTCTGTATTGAGATGGGGATTGAGTGCTGTTATTGTGTCCGGGTTCGTTATTTACATTTTTCGTGAACAGTTAAAAGAAAACGTCGCTGATGAAGTGGCGGACGTCGCCAGCAGATCATTGGGTAAGGTCAACAACAAAATAGATTACTGCAGCGGGGGAAGGGACGGGGAATATGGTCATGTGTTTGGGTAACGTTACGTTTTGCCAATAAAAGAATAGAAAACGTTCCACCCGCAAAAAAGACCAACGGAGGCCCTTGTTTTCTAGCAGCAGCTAGAAAAAAACAGCTTAAAACAGCTAAATGAATGATATAAATATTTTAGGAAATGTCACGTGTTCTGCAGTCCCTCCTTTCTAATGGTTCATCCTATGACAGCGCATGTCACATGAATCAAACAGTCCCTGGAAGTTGCACATTATGGTGTATTATTGTTCAGCTCTATTAAATTTCCATTCCAAGGCTGTACTCTAAAAAAATATGAAGGAAGCTTAGTATGCTGAACCTGTGAAATCCAGGGTGCTCAGCATGCGATTCCTATGAGAAAACCAAGATTTCCTTGTTGCCTGGTAGCAAAAGTTAGGTCAAAGGGTTCACCAGGGGCCACAAGATCACAGCCAGGGATTCCAGTTGAATTCATTACTAGTGGCAGATTTCAGATTCATCTCTTCATTTCTTCATGCATAATGAGCAGTGAATTCACACGTGAGACAGTGACAAAATTTCTGCCAGCTCAGTTTTTTTTAATCTTCATAGAAATTTTATCCATTCATAATCAAAGATTTTTCAGCCTGTTATAGTGAACAATTCCCTGCTAATTGTGTATGCAGGAATGCAGGTTTGTTTTTGATACTAGTTGTGGTAATGACTATTTGCACAGGTTCATTTTTGAGTAATTTTAAAATTCATCAAAGGACTGTAGAGGACTATGCCTGACTTGGGGTGACTGTAAGCATTAGCATAGCATTAGGATTAGCACTGATAATATTATTGTTACTATGATTAATAGTCAAAAATGCTCATGATAAAAATGAGGTAAAAATATAAGCTTATACTTAGTTTATATTTCATATGTGATCTTCATTTCCAAAGACAGTGTTAAATAAGCAGGAGCACAAGTGTTGAACTTTTAGTTGAGGGGGGGGGGGGGGGAGCAAGGGGGGGGATCTCGTCACAAGTTCACGAACAACAATTTTGCGCTTCACAAGTCACAAAACAAATAGTGTAATTATTGACCTTTCATCTCGGCCACGTGTTAGGGTGATCTTTGGGTGGCTATAAATTCCCTAGGGAAGCTAGCTGTAGGTGGGTCTCAAGTGTGAAGTTACATCAAAAGACTCAAAAGTGAAGTTAAATCGCCACCAGATAAGGTCGTTTGGTCAAATTAACACCTTTCTTTTCCAATTGATCCTCAATGTACGTGTACAGTATCAAGAATTTGGGGAGTTTGTGTTTCATGGAGTGCACTTCAATCACGATTCACAGATCAGTTTTAGCAGTACATCGCAATTCATGGACCCCAAAAATGGTTGATCATGGCATCATGTAAATAAGCTTATCCCCCCCCCCCTTCTTAGTTATTCTTACACTCCAACATATGTAGCCTGAGAAAAGAAGAAAGTTCACGATAAAATTGCTTCTGTTAAGAGAAGTTAATGCCACACCCTTCAAGTGTTTAGCAGCTTTTGCACAGACAATGCAACATCAAATGTCAGAAGATTGGGAAAAAAGTGCAGAAAGGACTGAACACCACTTCCGGTGCTCATTGGTCGAGATGGTTTTAAAATGATCTGCACTCTGACCTTTCTCCAGGGTCTTGTCGTTTTCCAATATGGCGAGTGGAAAAAACGAGAAGACCCTGAGGACGAGGTTGGTCTGCCCTCTTACTCGTCACTGTCGTCATGTTGTCTCACAGATACCGGAAGCTCACACGTGAGTGTCGTTGTTGCGTAACAGAAATGTTATTAGGCTTTACATCATTATGGATATTTTAGTGACTGTTATTAACCTCAAAAATAGCAAGAAAATTAGTACTTTACTTCTTACCTTGTCCTTTTGTTATGCAACAACGATTCTCACTGGTGAACTTGAGGTACCTGTGGTTATCTTTGCTAAATCTACCTATTTTGAAGGTGAAAAATGGGCACCTATCGAATGGGCTTATGCGTGAACGGTCATGAAAAGTGCCACCCTAAGCTAAGAAAACATCTTCTTAATCTGTATTCTAATTTAATTTTTCCATGTAGCTGATGAAAACGTCATACAAAAGGCCGATGAAGTCACGCGAGCAGTCCTTCAAGACGTTCTTCGTGACCTGGAAATCACAAAGCTGGCCAGTGCGTTTGTGATGGAAGTACTTAACAGAGAAGACGTAAGAAATGCGGCCATACAGTTGACTCAACACGTACTCAGCGATCCATCAACAGAAAAAAAGATCGCGGAACTTGCTAAGAACACGCTTTCGGATCTGTTAACGAATGACGAAACCCGAGTTTTGTTGCTTAGTTACATTAAATCACTGATTTTAGACCAGAACACAAAAGATGCGTGCAAAGTGCTTCTAGAAGATCTGGTCAAGGACCCTGAAGTCAAAGGCTTCATGGCGGCTTCTCTGGGCGAACTTGTTACTTCTTCTGTTGTGAAAAACAGCGCAGCCGAACTGGGCAAAAGTGTGACGCATGAAGTTGTCAACGATGTGAAAATTCAGCAGGAAACTGGAAACTTTCTGTGGGGGACTGTGAAGAAAACGCTCACTCCTGGATGGTTTGGTTAGAGGGGAACAACAGGATCTTAATCAGTGGCGGATCCTCGGGGAGTGTCGCGGGAGTCCGGAATCCCCCCAACTCCCACCCGCTATTTAATCCAATCCAGAGAACTTCTTAAACGATTTGCAGGGATCTGATAATGTACATGATCATTTTATTGTTAACAAAAACAGCGAGGCGAAAAAAAGAAGGGCAAAGCCCCAGTAGGCCTTTTACGAGTTTCCCCGGGCCTCTATATCAAAACAAGGTTAAATTTTCATTCTCATGCAAACAAAACTCATTTTGGCCTCATTTTGAAAGTGAAGGTTTTTGGAACTTGTAAGAGGCCTATTAGGCCCATTATCCATATTTACAAATCCTCCATACCATCTCCATACATTTCCTTAAAGAACTACTGAAAGAATTTGTTTAAAGAGCAAAGTATTTTGCCTCAGGTGATCATTTTATATATTCTTATAACCTTTTCTCTTGATTTTGTGTTGATGTTGTTGGGAGAAAATAGATATTGGTCACTCTTGGGTCTGAAACGCGAACTGTTGACATCTGTTCGAACAACTAGACTGATTCATCAGTCAAGACAATTCTAAAGACGTCCAACGTGCGGTGTGCTCGCGAACCGGGTCGGACCTGTGTAGGAGTATTGCCCAAGAAAGCGTTCGTTCGGTGACTATAGGTATGATTTATAATCGTTTTAAGAAAGGGTTCATGCACTGTTTTTTTTCGTGTCATCTCGCACTGTTATCCAACTAGGTGACCGTTTTAGCAATAGAGGTAAAATATAAATAAATATGCCATTTGGGTGGTATACGGGGTGAACGCGTCAGCTTAAGAGAGGTCAAATTTACAGTACTTGGAAAGGAAATTAAGGGAATAGTTTATAAATGCCCGCCGCTTAAAAAAGGTTTGACTTTTCTTTTAAAACTAACTACCTTGATATTTCAAAGAAAATATATAAGAAAATATATATCACCGAATTGGTTGAAGAGTTCCACACACCTCGTAGATAGCTTAAAGGAACCACAAAATACCTTACAAGCTTTTTCCAACCGGTGAAATCTGGACAAAATAATTATATAAATATCACACAATTCTACTGCGTAACGAGTAGAACGTCACATCAGTTTACTGTGCGTATGATCACGGTAAGATTCTGGTTGTTGAAGGTGTCTGGTAGAAACTCGTGCGATGGCGAAGAAGGGTGGAAAGTATTGGCAATGAAACAGCACAGGCTCTAACACTACTTTTTTCATAAAACATTCCTTGGTCCGCCCCAGTTAATGTCGGGTTATTGGTAACACAGCAAAAATTAAGTCGTTAGGCTTAAAAATCGAAAAACAACATCATGAAAAAAAGTTAACCCTTCAAAAAGAGTTAATCGTAAGACATTTTTCGGCACAATTTTTAAGTTTGAGTGTCTTGAGTGTTTGTTGTGTCTTGTGTCCTGGCTTGTAGATCCTGCTGTTGGTGTCTTCCTTATGTTTGGGTGGCAAAATAGGTCCAAGCGTTTGAAATGTTTTGAACAGGAACACTGGGTTTCAACTTTGTTTTATAAAAGTTTCTGTTCATCGTTACGGAAAAAATTCAGTAACCGTAGGTTGTAAAAAGTCATTGATCGTACAAAAAAGCCACAATCACTTTGAGACCCTACACTAAACTTAACTCATGCACTACCCCTGAATTTTATCTGATGTCAAAATAAAAAACCGTTTTAAGAAGAAACGTTCTTTGAAGAGAAGCGAAAACCCTGGGCTGCCTTATTTAGGGCTCTCTACTGCGCAGACGGGTTAGACGGGGCGGGAACTGGGAATTATCTCCGAATTATTCAGTGTATTTGTACCCACATCTGAAACATCCATCAACCTCCTAGAGAAATTGAAAACGAAATATATATAGTGTCAATACCGGCTACCATTTCTGAAAATAACTTAAAACGTTGACCTTTTAGGCCCTCAAATTAATGAACAAATTAATGTAACGTATTTGGTAAGTTGACGATATGTTTCTGCCTCAAACTGCCAGATAGAGAGACGTACTTTTCCTGATTTGAGTTGGCAAAAATTGAGATTAAGCGACGAGAAGCTTGTCGTTTGCAAACCCGGCCTTCCCTCGGGGTTGGCTCAAAATTTATTGGCTAATTCATGGTTTGGTGCAACTAATGAGTTCATAAAATCTTTTCTACGCCGTAATTGAACACGGTTAATCGGACGGCATTTTAAGAAACCTCACTTTCAATTTGCTAGGGCGCATACGTTGCGCTCATCACGGTAAAAAGGAGTTTTGGCGATGATAGAATCCAAAAATGTCGGGCTTAAACCGCGCCATTATTTTACAAAAATAATCGACCTTGTGTTGTGGCCGTTATATGGAAAAAATATGTATCAATGTCTGCCATACTTCACTTTAACCGAGTTTTCAATCTAAGAAAACAATGTTAATGTTTGATAAGTTGAATATTTTACGCAATGACTGAGCGAGAAGCTATAAAAGACGACTGAATTTCAAAGGAAAGGGCTCCGCTTGACAGCAGTCGAAGCGTTGTTTTGTAGAAGAACGCTTGGATTAATTTCCATTCAGTAAGCCGTTGCTAGTTGGTATCCAAGCACGTGATCGAGTTAAGCAAAGGGCCTTTTTTCCCTGAACAACGGCGTGTTTACGCAATTTTTTGGTGGAATTTTTAAGCCCTTAGAGAGATCCGCTTTGCACAGAAAGAAGCCGTGCTAAAATACTTTGCATTGAGAGATCCCGCCTTAAATCAGTAAATGATGGACGATCCAATAATGAACACTTGAAAAACTCCCTCCAGCAGGTACCCGTGACCAAACCATTCATGACCAGATAAATTTTTAACAAGGTATACTAGGTCCCTTAAAAGGGTGTCAGATTTCGTTAGTTTCCAACGCAGCTTTAGGTAACGATCTGCTTTCAAGCTGCGAAAGACACCCGCTTTAAGAGCTTCTATTTGGCAATTCCTGCATCTATGCGTCGGTTTTGAGATTTCGTGGGAGTTGATTAAAACTGCTCCCGTATGCTAAGTTGGGTGGATTGTTGTCATTATCATTTCATCTTTGTTATGTTTACTTATGCGCAATCTGACAATCAGGTCGCTAGAAGAAGAAACCGATGCAGGCGTTTGCAAGAAACACGTTGACTGTTAAGTCCGTCAGCTTTTGGCTGTAAACAGAAGAAATCTTCCTTCATAGATGGAGCATTGAAAACATTGAAGGAAAAGCTCGCTACAAAAAGGAAAAATCACAAGAAAAGAACGCCAACAGATTGTTTGCTTGTTTTGTTCTCAGCTGGAAGGCTTTTTTTTTTTTACCGTGAACGCGGACAAACTGTGCAGAATGGAAATAATTGGAAGAAATCCAGGAATAAATCCTAGAAATTCGGATTTACTTGTATTATGCTCGATTTGTCTGGAGGAGGTCCATGAAAATCGAACAACCATTCATCGCCAATGTGACGGAAATTTCTGTGATTCGTGCTTTGGGGCCTATATACGACTGCAAATAACCCAGGGAAAATGGGAGGTGGAATGCGCCAACTGCAGCTTATTGTTATCGGAGGAAATTATTCAGCGCTTCTTGCAAGACTACCCGTTACTCCAAGAACATTTTGCCCGCCTCTTGGCAGACGCATATACAGATCCCCTAGTCAAAACTTGCCCCAACTGCTGCGTCTTGACGCGTGTGAAAGAAGAACTAACGAGGCATTTAGTCTGCTCAGAATGCCATTTCGATTGGTGTTTCTCATGTCACGCTCCATGGCACAAGGGAATGAAGTGCAAAGACTTCAAACGCGGAAGCAAGTTGTTCAAGGCGTGGACAAAGAGTACCACTGAAGGAACCAAAAATGCTCGACGCTGCCCCAAATGCAAGGTCTTTATTCAGAGATTAGAAGGGTGTGATCAAATGTCCTGCCCGCGCTGTCGAACCCAGTTCTGTTATCTATGCGGTGAGCGCATCGTTCATAGTAGAATTTTAGGGGGTCATTGGAGTATTTACAGTGTTTTAGGTTGCAGATATATCTACAAACAGAATCAACCGGTGCAGAGAAAGATTATACGGGGACTTTTTATGAGTATCGTGTTAACATCGCTGCCTATTTTGGCTGTAATGTTTCTAGCTGTGTCACCAGCATACGGAGTTTATTACTTACACAAGTATATCCGTAGGCACTGATTTCAGCACTGCGTGAAATAATATTGACAAACGTCTTTTTTAATGGACGCGCTTTTAGCCAGTTGCTGGTTTACAGCGTGCCTTCAATTTTTTTAAAGTATGCAGGCGCGTAATTTGATGGTTTAGGTTAGCACAGTTGTAAAATAACGAAAGTGTAAGTAAGAAGAGTTTTTCGACCCCAAGGTCTTGTAAATTGTTTATAGGCGGGTTAACCCACTTCAGAGAGAACCTACCAATCTGACCCAGAACCTGGATATTTCGTGACTTATCACTCGGACCGTTTGAAAACCAAACGTTTTGATCGATTTATCAAACTTTCTTGACAAATGAGAAGCAAAATAAGGGACTCGGGCGTTCGCGTTCGTGAGTTCTGATGGGTTGATATGACTGGATTTACCTGTTTTGACTGGTTAGAGTGATAACTTTGTTTTTTTTTGGCACAAATTTTCCCGCGCTTGACGCCGGGGTAAGTGTACTATAATTGGTTCATTTGATTGGCTTTACCTTTCTTGATTGATTGGAGTATTATAACTTTGTTTGACTTGTACACATTTTCCCGCACTCGGCTTGACGCCTTGCTAGATTTACCGTATTTTGATTAATTGAAAATAACTTTGTTTTCAGTTTGACAGTATTTTGAACTGAAACTGCTCTAACCAAGACCTTCATCAAGTTTCTCAGCACATAACATTTTTGGCTGCACTGTTCATTGTCTTCCACTGATTCCTCAAGTTACTGATTCTTTCTCTTGAGAGTCTTGTAAAGCCGTTTCCTTTATTTTTGAAAGGTTCTCTTCTGTTTTGTTCAAATTGTGCTGAAATGAAGAAAGAAAAGATAAATCGCTTTTGTTTTCTTTTTGTTTTGTTTTTATTGTTTTGTTTTGGTTAACCAGTTGATGTTGCTATTGGATTAAAAAAGTATGATTCAAAATGCTCTCCATGCCTTCCTTTCGTTGCATACTTAGTGTGAAGACAACTGGAGGGAAGGTATCCCCCTCCCCCCCCCCCCCCACACACACACCACCCCCGTGGGCGAGCCATTCCCCCCTCCTCTACAGGTCTGTCTCAATACTACTACTAACACTCACTTGAAGCACATGAAGCCCTGATAAAGATGCTACAGCTATCTCCTCCATTCCGTCGTTTGTTAGATCCACGTACTCAATAGCGAATAAAGGATTTGCAAAACTTCTTCTCCAGATTAATTGAAAATCAACATTACAACAAGACTGCAAACTGCTCTCCCCGCTGATGCACTTGTATACGAGTAATTCCTGTCAGCAAAGAGAAATTAGGTATTAAAATTCCTTGAATTAATCTGCACATATTTTGTGTTAGAGCGCCGCTGAAAAACTTGACTTTACTTTACAACCATTTCCATAACCAGCCATTACCCTATTATGGATGGTGTTTAGCAGTATTTTTGCCTAGGGATACCTCCTTAAATTACTGTTTGTTTCTAGACAAAAAACAACAACAACTGTCTAATAGGCGTTGAGAGAGGAACCTCTCCCCTAACTCCCCACCTACCCCTCTCCTAACTGTAAGTTGGTGTTAACGTTGGTTTAGGAGAGGGCGGAGATGGGTAGTTTCTCTGAATCTTATATGATCCCAAGGTTGTATTACCTTTAGTGAGAAAAACTGTTCCTCCCGAGGTGCGGGACGCATTGCCTCCTCTCGCGTACTCTGTCCCTTGACCGGCGCGTCACGAGTGACAGGCCTTTCGAATTGCCAACAAGCGTGACTGTCTTATTCTTTTGTCTCTAGAATACAGCGCTTTGTGGGCTTTTGTACCATTAAATACCAGGACCTCTATACGCTGTAATGTTTAATTTTATATTTCTGACCGCGCATTCTTGTAATTGAACCCTCGGGGTGCGAAACAAAAGTGTCGTCTGTGATTCAGCCACAAGGCGATGGTAGATCCGGAATTTCTCACCCATTGTTTGTGCTACTTAGCGAAAAATCAGGGATTCAGCGGGAAAGCCGACTCTGTCATAGAGTAGGATCTAAAGTACAATATAACTGGTAACTCGCTCACGGAGAGAGAGGGTTACTTTATACCTTGTTACACAGAAGAAAAAGAACAGTATTTTAAGTGGCATCTGTGCAGTTATTTATATTCGACTTTCAATAAACTTTTCTCTTTTCCACTGCCGAAACTCCCAGCCCTGACTTTGTATCCCTGCCCTAAGACTTAACTGCTCCGAACCAGACCCTTTTCATTACCTGTCCATAGGTCCCTAAAATGACTTCGTTACGTCCGTCCCAGTCTACATCAGCAATGCATGTACATGTCACACAATCGAAATCATCTGAACCTGGTAACGTTACCATATTTGTAAAGCCTTCATTGATTATATTCCTGTAAATTAAAGACACACATTCGCCACGGAAACTAGGCCGAGTTAGCTTTCGCAAAGACTTTCGAGATCGTTACGAGGGACGCACCTGTCAGCTACAGGCGGATTTATCTACATTTCTGCTCATTAGCATACGAGTTATTAAACCCATAAAAGATGTAGCCGTACATACCAATTAGCTTCAAAATTAAAAGAGCTGGTTAATTTATGCAGTTTGTGCAAGTATCAGCTCTTTGCAATCAGTAACAAAGAAAATAGCAGCAATTAAATACTGCAAAATTACTAGGTAGCAAAACGTATATAAGCTCATACATTCTCTGTAAATTTTGGGGTTTTCCAAAGAGAATTTCTCCAAAACTATCTGGTGTATTGGGCTCAAATTTTAAGACATAACTGAAATTTTAATGCTCTTTCAATATTCAGAAATTTCATTTTATTAGCTTCATCAGATAATGATTAGATAAGTCTATGCTAATGAGGCAAAAACCGTAAACAAGGATTTGCCTATTGGCCAACCCCAGTAACAGTGCCAAAAGTCTTTGCAAAAGTTAACTCGGCCCAGGTTAACACTTACAAAAGACAACTAGATCACCCACTAGAGAACATGACAACCCCACGAAATTACTTTAAATAAGTCGAAGTTTTGCTTGCGCATGTCCAGGTTTCAAAATTTTTAAAACTGTCGTTTCGCGCAAACACCCACCTGGACAAATTCAATTTTTTAAGAAAAAGACGCGTCTCAGAGAAGATGGGTCTTAAAAAAATACGCGAACTTCTCGTTTAAATGGCACAAAAATGTCTTCGCGTATTACCTAAGGCGGCTTAGCTAAGACGCACTTCATATGCTTGTATAAATGGGACAGTTCGTGTCGGCCCCCCTCCCCCTCCCCTCCCTCCCTCCCCTCCACTCCACTCATACTCTTCGATCGATAAGGCAAAGCACGGGCCTTGGAGTTCCCAACGAGGGTACCAATTCATGCAAGACATTTATTACAAAGCGTAAATATCTCAGATTGGATTTTTCTCTAATAAAAAGAACAGCCTGTATGAAAAGGAATACATACGTAAAAACAACGCTCGCTTCGATAGAACAGCTCACCAACAGGTGGTACTCGGAGATTGGGTCAGTTTCGTCTTCAATGATCTTTTTTTCATCTACGAGGAAGAATATTAGAAAAAAAATGCAAGATTTAAGTGTTTTCAGGGTGTAGTTGTTCGTTGCCTTGTTACACGTGGCACTTAGCCAGGGTTAATTGTAACAAAGCATTCGAGTTGTCTTGGTAGCTAACTAACCCAGGATTTGCCCTCTGAATAGGCCTTTAGAACAACTCGGCCAAGAAGTCAATAGCTTGTACTTGTTTTCAGTTTATGCATTATGCTTCGTTTTTTCTTATACTTAAAGAAACTTTGCTCCATACCGTGTATCTGTAACCAGAGCCAGGTTCCTGGAAAGATACCGAGGATTAATCCTGGGTTAAGTCAAATTTTAAGCACCTCTTTTTGTCGGCGAATATGCAAATGGTTTATGAAATATTGTTGAGCCTTAATTCCGAGGTAGAGTTATCTGATACTCTCAACGATCTATAGGAAGGCCACAATACAATCGTGAATTAAAATTTAATCCTGATTAAGCATCGGCTTTTAAGAAAGGCCCAGGGACTATACATTAGTACGAGGTCCCACTAAAACAAGGTGTAGCCTTACAATGGATCCCATCCAGGGGGTGGAGGCAATATTGCTAATTCCATAGTGTTAGACGCCACAGATCTCGCGGGGTTATCCCTCGAGTACATCCATAGCCTATAGTTACAACTGAGAAACTTAGAAGTTACTTGAAAAATCACCGTAACTATATATAGAAAAATGTTTTTACCATCGATGGCTTCAGTTTTGCAAGAAGTCAGTGAAAATAACTTTACACTTGAAATTGGTCCATCCCGATGCAGACTGTGCTCCTTTACAATATCTGCCAAAGTAACACACCAAAAAGCAAATAAAATAAATGAGTTTTTCTGCAATTGTTGAAGGATAGAGGTGGCAAGATAAAAGAGCATTCCACTGGTATAATAATTACTAACTAGATCGAGCGGACTTCGAAAAACGTCGAAAAACGGATTTCGTGATTGGCTTGATTTTCAAAGAGGAAAAATCGGTGCGAAAATCTATATAATAGGGGTATAAAGAGATTCAAAAGATTTTGTAAAGGCTGCAAATGACTAACTCAGACTCGCACCGCCTTAATTGGACTTGCAAACATGTGAATCAACGGGGACGTCAACGCAGAATATACTGCCACACCTACAGTACAACACTTAAAAAGCTTGATCCATATCGGCACTTGCCCTTTTTTAACATACTGCATACACTTCCAACGTGGTCATGCGCCGTTCACGCCAGGGAAGTCTCCTCCGCGCCTATTTTTTCTCCCCAGGCCACGCTCAGCTCGCTTCGCGCACAGATTTTCTTTTTCACACCACTCCACTTGGGAGCCTGGTCGCAGGATGACGTACACGTGCCAACTCTGACACGTTACACGCGAATGACGATCAACGCAGTTTAATGTGTATGCAGCAGTTGCATTTACAGTGTAACCCTTTTTTTCGCCCTCTGGTTTATCTGTCGGTTCTTGTTCTCCATCATTTTTTAAAGCTCTTTTCTGTTTTGTGTCTTGTTTCCCCTTTTTGTTCTCTGTTTTCCGTTTTCTGTTTGATTTTTCGAACCCTTTTTCCAGTTTTCTCTTTCTCTTTTTGTTTCGATTTCGGTTCCCTTTTCCGTTTCCACTTCCTTTTCCCGGTTTTTTTTGTTGTCTTAATTCAAGTCACAAGCATCGGAATTTTATTTCGTTCTCGCAGAACTTGGATGTCAAAGAGCGCCCCGAGCACTGAATGAAGACATGCGAAGTTGCCCGACATTGTGCGAAGGTTGCAAGGTTGCCGAAGACGTTCAGAAGAAACCTTGAACTTCAACTTAAAGTTGAAGCGGATAGTCAAGTAGAATTGACGAAAGTAATATGCCAAGTACATTAGAAAGCTAAAAATGCTAGAGGAACAACTTACTTGGTTCTCCAGAAAGGTCTGTGACTGCAACTTTTACATAACCATCCTGACATCCCAGAACTGTCACTCGTCTTGACTGCTCAGTTAATACTTCCAACCAGAGAATACTGTATGAAAAAGACAACAGTCTTACTGAGTCTACTGGCCTAGGAAAAGAAACAGTTTCATTGACAATTCTGCTACCATGGTCACCCAACAATATTTTCTTGACATGCTGATGACACGTCTACAACCCAGGAAAACTCCTATTGGCTATGTGAAAGCCCAGGGGAGTACTCGACAAAATTTTATACGGGGAGGCTTCGCCCCGAGGTCCAACCCTTACCCTCTTATATGCCGTTTTTGACAGAAAAAGTACCCCTTTCTTTTTCCTTCTATTGACAAATGGTACCTCTTTTACGTAACTTGTTTAAGAACTTTGCATCCCTTTTCACTGCTGTAAATGCACCGTCTTTTAAATATGAATAAATCACTAAACCAGGAAGTTTTCTTGTCTTTTTTAAAGCCATAAAATGCACCTGTTAGCCCTTTTAGATCTCTTACAAACCGAAATGACAGATTTCCCGCCCTTTTTATACTTCAACTAGTGAAATCCCTTCCTTTTCATATACCTAAAGCCTGAAAAAGGCACCCCTTTCAAACAAAACCATCGATCGTGTGTAGGCCATTATAGGGAGTAACCCCCTCCTCCCCCCTTGGGTATGAAAGTGACAGAGATGCTTGTTGTCTTGCTTATGGGTGACAGATTTTGGGATTTTGGTCTCCATGAGGGTGTTCAGGTTGGAAGGTCAAAATGGCGACATTGTTCCCCATAAGTATCACTTAGGGTTCTGCATAAAAACATGATGTCATGCTATGTTGGAGTATAAAGCCTTAGCCCAACCAGTGCTTTATTTTACAAAAATGCTGTCATACTATGTTGAAGTGATGTTTCCTGTAGGGATCAAATAAAGCCTGAGCCAAACCCATATTGGTCTTCTTCAGGGGTCAAATAAAGACTTATAAGGCTACGCCCATACCAGTCTCCTTTAGGGGTATACTGCTAATTAAAATTTTCTGACAGGCATCCTGATCTCTTTCACATAGCAGTCACCTCTCTGGAGACTACAAATTCTTTACAGTATGATGGGTTTCAGATAAAACTCATCCAGTCAACAAAGATGATGTATTGGAGGATGTGAAGACAGATACAGAAGTCTGACAGAGTAATTTCAAATGAGTGAAATGAAATGAAACCTTCCTATCTGTGACAGATTACAATAGCAATCTTACTTGCTTGGTAAATTTTGTAGTTCTGGAAAATAGTTTTTTACTGGTTGCTCTTCAAATCTCTTGTGGATTCTATCCTAAAAAAATGGGTAAAGAAACTTTAAAATACTACAAGTTTTGTATCATCTATATCAGTATTTATACATTGCTCCACTAACCTCACAGAACATGTGAACACTTTCATCACTTCCACAAAGTAGAAACACAATTTCTCTCCTTCCTTTTATGAATACTCTGTCAATAAGAGAGTCAGAATAATAAGTAGTTTGAAAAGAAAGGGAAAAGGGGCAAACTACAGCAGGACTAGCCCAGTCCATAAAGCCCTTGATGAGATGACAGGTCGGAGGTCCAAGCATTCGATTTTTAGAACCCGATCAATACTAAACATGAAGGTAATTGCCTTTGCAAATGGCTGGACCTTCGTGTTGCTTGGATGACCGAGCAAAATGGCAGTATCCCATCTCCAGAAGGAGACATACTTTACTTTGACACTCAAATTAAGTGCATAATTTTTTTTCTGGAAAACTCAAAGGATATATGATGGAGGAAGGAGGGTAGAGCTGCTTAATAGTCACTGTTTCATTATTTTCCTTTTTTTCCTTTGCCACTTCCCCTCCCCTATTTCTTTTTAAGGAATGTTGTGTGTTAAGTTTTGTCCTTGGTTTAAATTCCATTTTCCTTTGCTTTTCGATATAGTAATTGTACGATGGTGAGTAACAGAAACGATGGGAAAGCAGAAAATTTAAACCAAGGACAAAATTAAACTAAACATAAAATACAAAATGATATACTGAAAATACTCTAACCCTATTAATGATTATTAACTAATTGGCATTGATAATTAAATTTGAGCTACAGCTCAGAATGCCGGTATTAGAATCTCTTTATGGAGGCCAATTTACCCTACCTACATGGTTGATAAAACTGCTTTTTTTGTTCCATCTCATCACTATAAGAACACCATAGTTTCTCAAAACTCAGACCTTAGAAAGATTGAAAGTTATTATAAATAAGAATCAAAAAACAAAATTTCCTTCCAATCTTACTCTGCATGTGTCAACTGAAATGGAACAAAATCCAACTCAAGATGCTGGCAACCTTCTACAAGGAAAAAAAAAAACAGGCAAATATTATCGAATGATATATAATTTTTACCTGACTTTATCATAATTATTATAACTATGTCTGGACTTTTTTTTTACAAGACAATAACATTCACCCAATATTCAAAAAAATTTATGCTGGGCAAATGACTCAAATATACCAAATACAGTGTAATTATAAATGTGGCAACAGTTATTATCTTGAACTAGCCAAAGCACGAGCGAAATAGAGAAATCATAACAAATAAACTATTAATGTGCCTATTTAAGGAGAAACAGAGTCAACTGACCTGCTATACTGTCAAGAGAGAACACTGCTTTGCTTTCCAATGCTGAATAAATATTCAAAAATTGCTTCTGGTGGCTTCTGGAATTCTGTGGAGATACATTTAATAAATAAACAGGGAACAGGGTTGACTCCTATTTTGCTTTGTGGCAGTGGCTCAATTTTTTTACCCCGAAAGAGCTGAGGTATGGTGCCAATTCCAAACAAATTTGCTGGCACTGAAAGGTTGTATAATTTTAATATAGCATCCATCATTGGCTTCATAAGTCTAAAAAGGTTATGAGTTCTTAGTCATACCAGCCCACAAATCTTAATATAGAGCATGATAAAGCTTGACTAGTCTAGCTATAAAATAAATATTGTTGTTCTAATTTTTCATTACTACTCATACCTGTATGTTGTTTTCACATACTGTGAGCAGTTTCTGATTCAAGCTTAAGTCAACTCTTATTTAAAGGGGTATCGACAAAACTGCGAGCCAGCAAGTCATGGAAGTCAAGCGAGCCATCAGTAAAAATAAAGTGAAAACAAGTAAAAAGAAAAAACTGCAAATTTACAGATTAAGGGTTGAGCACTGACATTTTTCTGATAAGGGTTGAGCACTCATTTTAGGGCTAGGGTTAAGTGCTGTTTAGGGTTAAACACTTATTTACAACGGTTAGCTTTCAGTTAATGTTTTCAGTATTACAGTTTACTGTTTTTTAATATGTGTCTTCAATGAACTGCATGGCTTCCTGCCATGGCTCACATGATTCACGACTCGCATGTCTCGCTGGCTCACATTAATTTTCATACACACTCATGTAAAGTGCCTTATAATATAATATTACCTTCAATAGGATCAAGGATATTCCTACTACAAGTCCTTTGCTTGGTTCTGGTCTGTTGAAAGCATCAGTGGAAACAATCTCTGCTGATTCTGGTCATTAATCAAAGTGTCAAATAAAAAAAAAAATGACTAGAGATACAACTTTGTGTGAAAATATGCAATCACTTAATTTTGATGTGAATGTTTTCCAACATTACTTTAATATTTGCTAAATGATTTCTTTTTTTTGACTTACAAAGTTACTTTATAACAGGCTTATCATGCACTATATATTCATTATACTGATCTATCTCAGTCTGCTTTTTTATTGGGGGTGACTGTTGACAACACTGGGGAAGGAAAATCTGGGGTAGGAAAATTTTGCAAGTATCTTTTTTTGGGGGGGGGGGGGGGGTGCCTTCAGGCTTGATTAAACTAGGGATTTTATTTAGGTATTCAAAACAATATAAAGTTTTTTTTTGGCATGTTATATCATTTAACTCTTTCTGAAAATTTTTAAGGCTGGGAAATTCAGCATGGGATTCTTTGGATTTACCGTAATTTTTGGTCCAGGTATTTGTTTTGGGTTTTGTTGGAAGCCCTTGTGATTTTTTGGGGGTTTTGATTTTTGCCCCATTCAATCATCCCCATCACTTGGGGCCCTCATGGTACATAAGTAATCATTATTGAAACTCCTGGCTGTAAATAAAGCCACCCTTAGTTTCCATCATCTTTGCATTATTTGTTTGCAAATGCTGTTTATCATTATTGATCCCTGAGAGAGGATAATTACAGTATTAAGACTAGTATTTAACTCAAATTAATTACGTTTCACTTGTACAAAATATGTCTTGAAACTGGGTCCATTTAATAACCACCCCCTCCCAAGGAGGCCGTATGCTGAATCTTACTCCCTGAGAATGAAAAAAGATCAAAAGTACCAACACAGTACCCCTCGTCCCCCCGCTCCTTTAGAAACAGCCCACTTTCCTCACCCCCACCCCCAAACTCAGAAAAAAAAGAGAATTCTGTCCCATACCTCTCATAAATTACCTTTAAAGTCTCTTCTAAGAAAATATCATCTATGGGGCTGGAGGTCAGCAAAAAATGGATCGCCATTAAATAAATTTAATTTTAGGACCTTCGTAAACAATTGTCAGCCTAGCGTATTGATGGTTTTCACGGTGACGTCATCAGATTGCAAAGTCAAAAAAGCGAGGTTTTACGAATTCTTATTTACACTAGGTTCAAGATTAATAGGAAATAAATCTTTGTACAAGTTTCCAGCCCCGAAGCATGTTTCATTTCGAAAATACAGCAGTTTAAACTTCCGAGTTTTCACAGTGCGTGACACCAAAATAGGAATGCTATCTCCTTGAAAAAAGTCTCTCCGCTTGATTTTCAGTAGTTTAACCATTTCAAGTATTAGAAGATATGTTTATGCGCAAGTATGCTAGTTCTCGAGTGAAAAGGAGGAGCTTTTATAGAAAAAGTGAACTCCAGATGTTTTTGTTGATTTCCGGCGGCCATATTGATGGACAGTTTGTGTCCACCAATATGGCGTCTCCATACAAAGCTCTACAAAGGTGCGTGAAATGTTTCGGCAACTAACTGAGAAACTGTGGGCCACAAAGACCTGAGATTTGGACAAATTGTTTATATATTAGTCTTTTATAACATTTCATTTTCTTGGCTTCTTCCACTGGACGGTTTCAAATGTATTTTTTTGTGCCGTGTTTATTGCGTGACAGTGAAAACGAAGAATAAGGAAATTAAGCTAACATTAAATTAATATACCTTCAGCATAATAAATACAGTTATTTTAAATATATATTTTATGATAAAGTAATATTTCCTATTCAAAGTTATTGGTCATTTTCGATTAAAACAAACCTGGAATATAAGTGAAAGGCACTTCTCTTGAGGTCGGTACAAGCGAATTTGATAAATACTCCAAACAAACCACCCTGCCACTGAGAGATGCCAAGAATATTTTGTTTCCTTCTTCCCTGCTTTCTATCTTGGTTAGACCATATATGTTAGTTTGCGAGGGAATCGGAGAGAAATGAATTTCTTCAAAATTCAACTCCTCTCTGTCCGCCATGTTTGTTTTATTGACGGCAACTCGCCCCAGGTTTTCCGAGACTCCTTGTAGTCTTTCCCAAGTCTCGGTTATTACCGGGGCCCAGCCGAAGGCTGGCACCGGTCTTAAAATGCAGACCGTCCGTTTTTTCAACGTTACATTGTTAGGGATATATCGCTGACTGAGATATATCGCTGGCTCATTGAAATCTTATCCGCCATTTTGAAAAGAAGAGGCATGGAGGACAGTCAAGAGAAAGATTATAGCTTTTTTGGGGAACGACACGTTCCCCCAACCCAACTAGTTTATGAGCGAAAATTTAAGAGTGAATATTTGGAGAGACAAATTTACGAGCGATCACTTCTGAGACTGAACCTTCCATCGTGAAACTTATCGAGAAATTGAGTGAACCTTCCATCGTGAAATTTATCGAGAATCAAAGCGAACACTTATCAAAATTTGTCTTCAAAAAGATTTCAATGATTGACATACCGAAGACTTCAAAGCTCCATCGCTATGTTAATAAGGTGAGAAAACTTTATCATGCACGATATAAATGTAATAACAAACGCGATCCAAAGATAATTAACTTAAATAAAATGGCTATACCCAAGAAAGCTTATTTGTTGTCTTTCTTTAGCAGGCATTATCACAGGATAATGAAACTAAAAATAATGTAAAGCACGTCGATCTTTATCATTGTTTTCTTGCAATTGTGTGTCATATGACCAATTATGTGAATTTCAAACTAAGTAAAGATGTTGAGAAGAATCCAGGACCTACTCAATACAACACTGATCATCATGAAGTAATAATTAGACCTTCTATGCAAAATCACAGCTCAACATATTGGTTGAGGTCACACTAGAGACTTTACTATGGTAAAAAGGGCTTTACTATGGTAAGTCTCGCAACGTCTTCTTTACCGTAGTAAACCTGACAGGTCCACTTAAAAAGGCATTTGAAACTTTCCAGGCGTTTTTTCTCGCGTGATCGGTAACGTGAGAGTGAAAAGTAAAACAAATGATGACCTGCTATGAGAGCTGACTAAATTGAAATTACTGAACTGTAACTTCCTGAGCGTGACCCTCACAAGTGTACAAAGATGCTTCAATGTGAGAGAGTATTGTTTTCTGTTGTGAGCATTTTGCTTTTAATTCTGCTGCTCAGACGAGCAAGAAGAATGCGCTCCCTTATTACCTACCTTGGTTTCGAATACGAAGTTAGTGAAGATGTTTTAGTGACAGGTTTATTGATTACTCATCGAAGACGTATTCTTAGAGAAACAGGGGCACCCAACGGCAATTTTCGGGAAAATATCTGTTCGGAAGACGATTTGACAACTAGAATTTTCGGAACATTTGTTGTAAAATTTCTTGCTTGCCTGCCTCTCCTAGGATTTTCGAACATCTACAAAATGCTATAATTACCCATTTTCAACGGATATTTACCCTAAAAAAGGCCACCTAGAATTTTCGGGAGCCTTTTCCCGGCTGAAATTTTCGAAAAGGTAGGTTTTGATCCCTATAATTTTCGGATCACTAGACTTTCAGCTAGGAAATCCGAACAGATGAAAAGTTTTTAGGGGATAAAAACATGCCTATATCTGCCGTTTAAATACTAAAATACGTTCAACAATGCTATGCTAGGTGGTTTTGAACTATATCCTCGTTGGGTGCCCCTGGAGAAAGAGCGGCATTGCGAAGGCAAGCGTGGGTTTAACCTCGACCCCAGGAATGGTTTGAAGAAATGTACAGAAACAGAAACCTTCAAGCACTGTGGAAAAAGCAATCACCGATGTTCTAAAGCTATTCTGTTATGTGACCCTTTTTGAAACTACTTTCCTCAAAAATCATGACAAACTGTCAACAAAACAAACAAAGTTTAGATAGACTAGAGATATACCCACATATTTTTTTTGGTAACCAGATGGTTATCGGTGATGGGTCATCTTTGTTCTTTCCGCGGTAGTCATGGAAATTAACCAGGGTAGAGTTTACCATTGTAAACTGAAAAATGCCGGTCACACTTACGGCGCCGTTTACTATGGTAAACTTGAGTTTACTATAGTAAACTTTCTCTAGTGTGACCTCAACCAATGCAGTTGAACTCTCCTATTTCCTCTGAGAATTTGATGCAGTCTAGATTAGGTGCACTTTGTTTACAATCAATAGATGTTGGCGGTGCAGGTGATTGTTTCTTTAGATCTGTATCACATCAATTATATGGCAAAAGCAACCATCACATGCATATACGTACTGCTGGGGTTCAATTTATGAGAGACAATCCTGAGAGATTTATTGAGAGCAATACCGAAAATTCATGGATAAGATATCTGAATAATATGTGTATTCAAGGTACATGGGCTGATGCACTTATCATTCAAGCAGTTGCAGATATACTACTGTTTACCCAGTTCAGGAAAGAAATACTTCCTCTACAATAATTACTATAGGCCATATTGATGAATGCCACTATGTATCAACCACTGCCTTACAATCAAGTGCCTCCATTTCAATGTGCAATGAATTAACAAATGATACTCAGTCATCAATAAATAAGCATTTTATTATGTCTGTATATAACACTGGATGACATTTTTTACAGTGCAAGACAACAATCCATGACCACAAAGATCTATTTCAAAAATGTCTTATGTCTGTTATCATTTCAAATTCACAGTGTTTTCGCAAAAAATAGATAAATGTGATTAATAAATCTCAATGATAAACCTGATGATAACGTAGTTGAGAAAATGTGAAATTGTGATAATTCTGTAACAAACTTCTTTGCAAACTTTGTCATTACCATTCAACCCAAAACTGTCAGTGATTTTTGCTTTTTCACTCAAACTTAAAAACAAATGAAAACCTCATACAGATCACACTTATTGACATCACAGTGTTACTAAAAACACTACTATAACACAGACCGTTAGCTGTAATAACACTGAACAAACTTACAACAACATCCTCCTTTCTCATGCATTTTGTTGCTTTTCTTCTGCATGAGTTAATTCAGACTAAGTATTAGCCTCCACAGAGGAGGGGGGAGGGGTGCGAGAGGTAAACTATATCTATGCAATCCCGTATCCCACTGGGCCCCGGTAAGTTCCACGTAGTGGTTCTAGTTCTTTCATGTTACGCTTACGCCAAATAGACCTAGTGTTTCATATAACAGTAATAGAATTACATGAAGGATATATCTATTTGGCGTAAGCGTAACATGAAAGAATAACCCAAGTCTCTCACGTGGGTGGTCGGCCACTTGACTTTTATCTGATAAGTTTATTGACCAAATCGTAGAAATTCAACGGAGCAGAAAGAAACCATTTTTGGCTCCGTTTTGACAAATCTACAACTTCACTTAAATCTGCTTTGAAACAGACAACGTAAAAGTGGATCGGACAGACAGACCAGTTCTGGTTACTTTTTTGGGTGGGGTCAGTGACTTATTGGAGGTCTACATGACATCGATTATGTATGAATTTTGCCAGTTGAATCTACTCATGCAAATACATTCCACGAAGTGAAAGCTAAGGCTCGGCAAAGCTGCGCGGCAGCAGTTATTTGCACAGGAATTACTGTTTTAATCTCACTGGATGGTATACCAAGTGAGGACGGATAATTTATGTTTATTGGGGTAATAAATATTTTGGTGCAGATGCATAATTAATCACTTGTTTTTCTTGGTCAGATTTTCAGCCCTATCAATTTCAAATGGTTTTCAGGGTCCCTGTTATACTTTTCTACGGTAATTATTTCCGCTGCGAAACTATCGAAGTAATATGGTCCCGTTAACGTTAAAACACGCTTTTAAAGGTCATTGAATTATAAGTTCAAAAAAACAGAACAAAAGAAATCAAAATTTTATATTTTTTCATTTTTATTCCATAGCATTCTCTGTAGCAATATAAACAGAAAAAATACTCAAATTTTTAGAAACTTTAAGAATCATTTTAATGTTAAAACACAATTTTCTTTCAAATTACAATGTAAAGCTTGAAATAAAAAACGAAAAATTTTGAGTTATAAAATATAAACATATTTTTTAATTTTTTTTATATTTTTCAAAAAAATAGCTATAGTTTGTTTGTGAGATCGTTTAACTTAAATAAATAGCCCAGCATTTCTGTGGTACTCTCACTTTTTTAAAAACTTCTCTCCTGTAAATGAACTGAAAATGGGTGTACCTTCATGAGAGAGTCCAAAACCAAAGTTTAAGATAAAATACTTCTAAGCATCAAGAGCGGTGGAAGACTAACATCGAACATGTAGTGGAGTAACCAGCCCCCAGTTCAAGGTACGGTAAATGATTATACATTCACAAGAGAATTTCAAAATCAAAGTTTAAGATAAAATACATTAAAGCATCGAGAGCAGTTGAAGACTAAAATCGAACACCAAATCGAAAACCAAAGTTTAAGATAAAATAAATTAAAGCATCGAGAGTGGTTGAAGACTAAAATCGAACTCGTAGTGGAGTAACCAACCCCCACTTCAAGGTACCTTTTTTCTGTATTTTATATGAACAAATTAAAAACCGTTTTCTCATGTATATCTTCATCTTGAATAAGGTCAGCCGAGTCTCTTGGCGCTCTCTGCGCTGTGATGTCACCGAGAGAGATTCGCCCAGCCTTTCCCAGACTTCGCGCAGTTAAAGGGGCAAGAGAGAACGGGTCGCCTAGAGACTAGGCTGGAACAAGGTATGCGTGTATGTTGGATAAAAAAAATCTTGTCTCCGAGCCCGCGAGTAGCACCTAAACTAAGAGTCGGCTCCACCGCTAAAGGCCAACGCGGACTCTGGGAGAGAGTTTGTCCGGAAACAAACAGTACAATCAAACGACATGGTCATGAAATTTCATATCAAATGCTCTACGCTCTCAAGCGAACGTTAGAGCCACGACATCACATAATGGTTGAAACCAGTAGTGTAAAAAGATTCAAGAGGATTTCAACTCTTTTTCTCCATTTTCTGTTTCAGAGCATTCAGCGCTTTTTGTGCAGCACTTGATTTGGCAATGCGGAAATTCCTCCCGGTACCAACAAAAGTTCCAAAGCCGAGCAAACTCAGCGTGCTTTTGAATTTTCCATCCACCATTCTCTCCAGCGGACTGTCATAGAAAAACATACCATTATTAACAGGAGACCAGAAACACAAAAGGTGTGTGCTGTACGAGACACGTCAACAGTAACTGCGAGGTTCTCATTAGCAGGGAAGGGTTCAAAAGCTGGTAACTAAGAGATGGACAAAACTATCTTCACCTCCCCTACATATTTTTTTGGGTGGAGGGTGGGGTCGCTCTGGTGAAATCAACAGTATGGTAAAGGGGAAGAACATGCATGACATCTTTTTCAAACAAGACAAATTAAAGCCTTAGTTAACCCGCGTTATCAACTTTCAAATCCTTCTACAGAGAAGATAGCGTGACGAGAAAATTGAGCGTATGAATAAGAGGCTGACCGAGCCCGGATGATACAGGTAATGTGTCACCAGCCCTGTCCTGATTGTGCTCGGCAACTTTTAAGCAACTTTTAGCTTTTGGAGCGCAACTTTTTGAGGTTCTAGTAACCCCCTTGAGCAGAGCAATTTTTGAGCAAAATATAAGTTTAGAGCACACATCAAGCACGAAAGAGTCAACGATTTCATAGAACAATTCAATTTATGCGAATTTCTTCATAGAGTTAATAGAGGATTGCCTTCTCTTGTAAATGATTATCAACTTTTGAACACATAAAGTTTCGATCAAATTAGGTTTCTAAGAAACTGCCCACCTACCCCTCCCCTAACTCAACGTTAACATTTGCGTCTCACGTGGGGCAAAATGCTGGGTTAGGGGAAGGGTAGGTGGGCAGTTTCCCAGACACCCAAATTGACCCTAAAGTTTCGCAGGCCTAAAAAGGCAATTGTTGCGGTATGAATAATTAGTTAGTACCCATAAATTTTCTCCCATAATTGCGAGCATCTCTTTCAAGCGGCTAACTTCAGGCTATTTTTCCGACCGATGTCATTGATCATTGTGAAGAACAGAAAAATAAAGCTTTAAATTGACGTTTATATAAAAATATGCAGACATTTCGGTAGCAACTTTTTGGATTTTTGGCAATTTTTAACAACTTTTTTGGCATTCCAGTAAGCAACCTTCCAGCATTTTACGAGCACAATCGGGACAGACTTACGTGCAAAAAGTGAAATCTGGCTTGAAACAAAGCGTCATCACAACTGAACCATTGTAGAGTTAGCCAATCAACCCCAGGTGGGAGGGGGGGGGGGGGGGGGGGTACTCCAGATTTCAAGTGATGGGGGCAAATATCAAAACCCCAAAATATCCCTAGGGCTTCCAACAAAGCCAAAAAAGAATCCCTGGACCAAAAATCAACCTCAAAATAATCCCCCAAAATCTCGGAATCAAAAATTTCAAACCTAAAAAATCCTTCGATCATCCGCGTGACTTGAAATCCGGAGTAACCCCCCTAGCAGCTCAGCCTAGCCGTTCTTTGTCTTGTCAAGCAATAGTCCTCTCTAAAGGAACATCAAGGAGCGTTGCGTGACAAGGCAAAGAACGGTTGCGTAAGAGGTATAGTAGATTGAGAAATTTACGTACTCAAACTTGACAGAATTCGGCTTCATCTCCAGGAGCCTTCTGACCGCTGACATGGGAGGATTGGCAGAGAAATAATCTATAAAAAAAATGTTTATTTTTCCTGTAAACATAACAATGAAGGTAGTAGATGAAAAAGCTACATACAATGTCAAAGCCTAACGAATCTTTATACAACGGCGACAGACTGCGACAGTTTTGGGGAATAGGCCTTTGTGCACTTTTTTAAAAGCAGGAAGAGTGTTGAAGTTCAAGACTGATTTGCACCACTAACTAACACATTCTTTGACGTAACTAGTGCGACAGACGACAAAGTAAGCGGTTTATGGATATTTCAAAAGCTTTCTGCATCACAATAATAGCATTTCCACTAATAAACATTCACCATTTTCACCGAGACCAAAATGCACCTTGTTTACCCTCCCCCCCCCCCCCCTCCCCCCCATTTTTTTTTTTCATAACCACTGTCTTCGATTTCTCTTGGGACGAATATAATACCAAGGAGAATTAAAAACAATGGTTATGCAAAATTTTGATGGGTATTGCCCGTAAACAATGTGCCCTATGGTCTCGGTCAAAATGATGAATTGCAGTGAACACAGTCGATCTCGAGAACTAACGCATCAAACTTACCTATAGTGGGCTTGAGTATCGGCCGATAGATTTGCCACACCCTGTCTAAATCCTGTCCACAATCCACGTACACAGCACCGGCAACAGCCTCAAACAGGTCACCCAATACCTTCGGTACCTCAACTTCAACAAACTCCTCGCTATCTTCACTTCCCAGAAGAAAGACACTGGAATAAATCTGCAACGGAAGCAAGAAGAGCAATGTACATGACCTTCTTTACATTCATTTCTTAATCCCGCAGTTCCAAAATATTAAATTCGTATATTCATTATTCAACCTTCATCCTTCCCACGAACCAATTTTAATGACCAGCTCCGGCCCAGTTGACTTACTAGCACAATTTAGAGCGCTGCACTTGTATCGCAGAGGTCAGGGCTCGAATCCCCCAAGCCTGAATTTTTTTCGGGCTTTCTTTTCGCAACTGCATAAGTTGCGTCTTTAGATGCGATGATCTCCTTTACATTCATTTCTTCATCCCGCAGTTTCAATATATGATAGTCATATATTCATTAGTAAATGAAATAAGCGACCAGTGTCTTCCAGTTAACACAGTTTCCGTGGAAGGTGTTAAAAAAACCACATCCGCGCACTCACTACCCTTCTCGCAAGTCAAAACCCGCCTCCTTTTTTAATTTCTTAATAACAGCAGCTAGAAAGGAGATGTAGAATCCATTTTGTGCTTTACGCTTCCCACTCTTCACTGACTCTTCTCTTGCGTCACGCATGTAAAGGGTAAGTTGAGAATTTCTGGTCTTCACATGAGGTCATGTGATTTTCATCAAAGAGGTTAACAAAAAATCTCTTAAATTTCGGGAGAATAAATGGTGTGAAGCCTTGAGGAAATTTTTGAAGGGAAGAAAACCGATAATAGTCGTTGTTATATTACCTCATGATGCTTCTCTTGTTGCTGTTTCAGCTCTTGCTCCTTCAACTTTACTATGAACTTGTTCACGATATGAAACAAAGGTGGTGATAAAGATTTTAGGTGTTTAGCGAATCCCAGTTTGACAGCCAGCACTGCAAAGCTATAGTTGTTGACCACAGCAGACCGTAGATCCGTCAAATTACCTGGAGACATGTTTCTGTGGTTTAGATATAAATGGCGGGTCACAAGAAAGTCTAACAGCGCATCTCCTAAGAACTCCAGCTGCTCGTAGCTGTTGGGTACTGGATTGTAGTCTCTGGGAAGCGATGTGTGTGTGAATGCTTGAACAAGCAGGGAATGGTCTCTAAAGCGGTAGTTTAACGCTTTCTCAGTTGCTGTAAACTCATCAGTTAAAGTCGAGTGACTTGGAGTGTTATCAAGACGAAAATTACTTGGGTGTCCGGAAGGTAAAGGAGCTTCATTCAAGAAAGGATCAGTCGTGATCTCAGTAATTGTGGAAGTTTGTTTTGATAGCCGCGCACTTTCAGTTGGAACAGTTTCAGACGTATTTTCTGAGACATTGTCCTCCGTAGCAGACAGCTTCTTGCTTGGGCGATAGTGCAATTTTTCCTTCGCACAGGAAGACATAGGATTCGATGAAAACTCAGCATCATCTGATTGTTTCTCTAACTGAAGAAATTGCTTGTAAGACATTTCACAAGCTGCATAAGGTCTTTTGGAATCTTCATGGCTGCTTTCTTTCGAATCGGATTTCTTTTCCACCATCTCACAAGAAGTGTCTTTGGATAGAGACATATCTGAGGGGCATTCACCTTTGACCTGTTTGGTCACTTCCATACCCAGCCACTCCAGAAAGCTCCAGGCACCTTCGGGGCCATAGCACAGCAGGTACGCCCCGATGAGGGCCTCGGTTGCGTCGGCTACTGTTTTATCTGAGCATGAGTGATGGAAATAAGGGCTGAGATTGATACCAGAACGGTGACCCTCCGTTAAAGACCCTTCACTGGAGTCAGTAAGAACAGGACCTGAAATCAGAGAAAATTTTTTTTTAAAATGACTCTTCAAAGTTATACAAAAAAAAAATTTGGTAAACCATTTCGCTTCTAAAGATATCGATAATATACACTGGGCCCAAAAATGGCGAAGTAAGAAGCTAAGGAACAAACAGAACCTTAGAAAATTACCTCACTTTTGTTGTTACACCAAACACCCAGGAAGGTACTGCAGAAGCTTTCATTTGAATGGTCACACTTAGGGATCTTACCCACACGCCCGAAAGCTAGATCAAAAAAATAAACAGCACCACGAGCAAGTACTGTTCAGTAGCTTTTATGTGAATAGTCACACTACAGCATTTCGGCAGCAACTGACCCGACAGCTAGATCGGTTAAATGAACAGCACCACATGAAAGGCAAGTACTGTTCAGAGGCTCTCATTTGTATTGTCACACCACAGAATTTCATCCACAGATTCATCCATTAGAGCTACACTATTTCCTCTAGGGGTTTTCAAAACGAAAAGGATCTGTGGTCTCTTCACTATGGTTAGACATTCCAAAAAGGAATGTGGCTGTATTCATGGCCCGCCTCTCTCCATAAACTCCGATCCAAGAGATTGCTGACATACTCGGTTTTCCTTTTCTGAATAATCTGACCTACAAGTTTCCACTGAAAAGAAACTTTCAAAAAGAAATTCGTACCTGGTGCTTCGTTCTGAACGAAAAAACTTTCCTCTTCCTCGTCCTCTTTGATCTGTTGAGGGGTCTTCTCTGACATCAGAAACAGCTCGCTGGTGGTCATCAGATCAGAATCATCATCAACCACGTGATAAAATCCAGGGGGAAGCCAGTTACTCAGGGGATTGAAAATCCCGGTTATCATGAATGAAGGCAGGTCTCGGTGCCGTGCCAAATAAAACAGCTGCCTGTTACTCACTTTCAGTCCCCGGATGAATGACAGCTTGCCCTCGTTCTGGTGTTGATTTTCGAAGAAGACTGATGCGGATATGGCGTATTTCATGAAAGAATCTCCGAGCACCTCGAGTCTCTCAAGGGAAAATAAATCGTTCGCGGAACAGGTGGTGAGAGCACGAAGGATTAAAGTAGATGAAGGACCACACGATGTGTATAAGCGCGACAAACCAGGATCAGTCCAAATGGTCGACGGAGAAACCTTGCTATCAGCTGCTTCCAAAGGCCGAAGTTCACCTTCAGAAAACGATTCGTCCTTCTCTACAGAAGCAGAAACATGCTCAGATACAGCCACGTTTTCAATCGAACTAGCTTCACTTGCTGAAAGAGAGCATTTGCCTAGGCCACAATAACTTGTTGACTCGCCGTTAGATGGTTTCTCCTGACAAATTTGTTTTTTTACGGTTTTATCATCAGGATTTTCCACTCCCGATATTCGCATATTTGACAAAGCTTTAGGTAATTCTGTGGAGCATTTCACGATACGTCTAACACAAGAAGAACTGTCTCTTGATCTCAGCTCGGGAGAATAAGATTCAGACGTTTCCGACAGCTTGTCTTGTGATTCACTTGATAACGAAGTTCTTTGAATAGCAATGGGTGGGACTGGCGTTGTTCCCACAATGCTCGTGCCAAGAGATCCATCATGTACTTCCCCTGAGAAAGAATCTTTTTGATGCACCAACTCAGTGGTAACTGGTTTGATTGCCTCATCCCTTATACTCACATCACATGAGACATTAGGAACAGATTCTCTTTGCACGACAATCTCCTCTCCCACCATTTCCCCCATGTTCAGCAGTGGTAGCGGGACATCATTTGGCCACTCAACAGCTCCCCTGTTGAGAGCCCTAGCAACCGAGGACCTTAGCTCTTCCGCGATCAGCAACGATTCGAAGCGATAGAGCACCGATGGTAGAATGAAAAGCTGCCTCCATATATATCCAGGCAATGGATGAACTGAACACAGCTCTGGTATCACGAAAACTTTAGACCTTTGAGAGCGTTTGGAGTCTTCCCGAGGTATCGAGAGGTTCTGCCCTTTGATTGTAGAGTAACGTGGTTGCAGGAAATTAAGTCTCGACGTGACATGATCAACATCCAGCATGGGTTGGTTTAATGTTACCTGTCAAACAAAAAGAACCGTCAATAATGTGATCGTTGACAATACCATACATAAACTGTTTACAGGTAGCCATCACGACACCTGAAGTAGGATAATGAGGTTATCCTTATATTAAGGTCTCTTCTTACAGATAACCCAACCAGCCAAGGAAAGGTTGGCCACACCACCGGGGTCTACGTCTCCTACTCTTTTCGAAAAGTGCGGTGTGTGTTCTTTTATGTCACTCAAGAACCAGATAAGTGAGAGTGTTGTGAGTTGTCGTCCTTATCCGAAAGTTTAAGGGTCGGTTATTTAAACGAAGTCTAAGGCCGCGGCTTAGCGAATCTTCCTACCTTCAAATCTCGTCCTTAGTGGGTTACTTTAATAGGATAAATGCTCTTCTAGTCTACGCTTTATGCCTTCAAGCCACGTTTCACGACAAATAGTTTTAGGATAAAAGCGTTAGGAAAACTGAAAATGGGTTAGAACGAGGTTTTGTTAAAGACTGGCTAAACTCCTCTTAAATAACTGGCCCTAAGCCTTTGCAGATATCATTACAAAGGCAGCACTTTCTTCCCAGTTATTTAAAGACCCTGAGTGTTGGTCCGGCCGAAGCTTGAACCCGCTACCTCTCCCGCTCAGCAGACCGCCACTCTCCCAACTGAGTTAACCAGGCGGCGGTGATGTTTCAGTTTTCGTTATTTTGAAGACAAATGTCACCTTGATGGTAAGAATTCTCAAGAATAAAAAAAGACCCCTTCAAATAAGCGGCCCGCTTCGAATTATCGCCCCATTTAGTCGACCTCAAAAGATAAATAAACAAAGCACTGTGGGAGCGTATATTTGGGCGACGATGTACTAGGCGTGTACTGTGATGTACTAGGCGTACCTGCTATACAACTAGTGGCCTGCTTACATGAGCCGGGCTGGCTCGCTTTGCAGAGATCCCGGCACCTTAGTTTAACGCAACAAAAATCAACTTTGCGATTATATGACAATCGAGCCAGTCCGGTTTGCTGGGATACCAGTATTGTGATGCCTGGATCCCGAGTGGAAATTTACCGAGTAATCACGCTTGCCGGGCGGCCCGGTGAATGAACCAAGCGAGAAACACGACAGCGGGTAACACACTGTTCATGCGCACCCCTTCCCCGGCTCGTTACCTGAGGGTCGTATACACGAGAACATGGAATTTTGCGTGAGATCTTCTTTGGCGCTCAACAACTGAGGGCAAAAATATTGTCAAACTCTGACAATAAACCAAAGAATTCACACCGTGTGCTGCGAGTACGATTATTTTCCAACGGAAAAATCAAAATCATATACTGAATTTGTTTCACTCAGTGTAGCTAATTTTCCCAAAAAGTTTGCAATCTATGGCCGATTTGTTTGCCGTGCGTTATCTGTGGGTCGTATGTAACGAAGATAAATGCTGTGTTGTGACAGAGCGCGGCAGGCATTCGCGTTGTTTGGCTTGTTTACGTTTGCACGTATTGCGTGCCTACTGCAACTTTGAATCAAAACAAGCGAGCTCGATTACTTTATCTGGGCCACGCCCAAATAATAAGTGCACAATAATTATAATCTGCAACGCGTTTTTCCCCCGGGGGGGGGGGGGGGGGGACTCTCTTATATAGGCTGTATAGGTATGTGCGGCGCCAAAGGGTATGGTTTTCTAGCCGTTTTGGTCTGAAACAGGATATCAACTTCGACCATTTTGGTCTGAAATAGGGTATGGTTCTTCCACTCTAGTCTTGAACTGCGTATGTTTTTTAGAAGAAGCTACTTCTTCATCATTTGGCGATAAGACCATTTCCCTTTTAATGTTTACGCCAACCGTGTACGTGCCGTAACAGCTTGTCACGCGCTCCGGTCACGCGCCGGGCTCCGGGGCTTCAGGTCTGAAATAGGGTATCAAATTTTTGATCAGGTCTGAAATAGGGTAAGGAAAATCACAGATTTTGGTCTGAAATAGGGTAAGGGTTTCAAGAAGCAAGCCGCACACCCCCACCTAATTTTTCTAGAAGTAACCCCTGGGTTTTGGGTCGCATTTTATACACAAATGGGGGGTCATTGTGTCAGGCATTCCAAGCGGAGACCGTGGAAACTGGGACTAAGAATTGTTGCGTGATCGAAGCCACGCATGTTTTTCGAAGAAAGCTTAGGAGAGATTAAATTTAGAGCTTTTCGGAAACGTGTCGGTCCCCGAATTCTATCGCTTGAAAGGGCTGATTACTTTGGAACAAGTGAACACTACTGAGTGGTCCAAAACAGAATAAGAATCTTAATTAACAAAACTGCGACGGTCGGGTGTTGTAAACTGTCATTGTATGCAAATAAGTCTAAGTGATGAGCATGCAGTTTATTTTCGGCGATGATTGAAATGACGTGCCATGTAAATCCCCTTTTTGATCTCAGGCAATGATGTAATTTCTCTGGAATCGAGGCCCTTGAATTTTCGTGTATTTATACACGCTTATAGCCTGCGACAGCAGACGTATTTCCGGTCGTCGCCAACACGCGTACTAAATCAATTCAGAAACAAATAAAAAGCATCGACGTCGATAAAGTAGGAGGTAAAAACCCTTTAGCGAGTAAATCCTGCTTCGTGTAGAGTTAATCGCCTCCTCATTTCTCGATCTAATCTCCAAGCAAGCGAGACTGACCGACGCTGTAAGCGCGTTCTTGTTTACATTGCGTTACCTTACATCAAATTACGTTACGTTACGTCATTTTCGCTACGTTACCGTTATCTTACCTCAACGCCGTATCGCAGTTGGTAGTATTCAGCGAATGTCGCTGCTGTTTCTAACTTCGGGAATGGATCAGCAGGACTGCGATCATAACAAATGTCAGCCACATAAAATCGATTGCATTTGTCACTGTAAACAGACGTCACCACTGCATCCTTGAATATTTCCATGTCTTGGATACCAGCAGGGGGTGGGTCAGTGGGATTGTCGAAGCTACCCAGATCCTTCTCAAGAGTCTGAAGGAAATTCAAAGCGATCTCTTTGCGGTCGAGTCCTGTTGAAGGAGATTGGCTGTTACCTGAGGCATTCTTTAGAAGCGCAATGTAATACCCAGAATTGGCGCTGCTGGGATCAAAATCCACAACGTCCTTTACTGAAGAGCTTGTTTGCTTTGAGGTTTCCTTGAAGATGTAGCCAGTGAACCTTCGAAACAGAGAAATGTCTTCAGAAGTTGGGACAAACGGCTGTGAATTGCACTCAGTAACTGTTACAGTGACCTCTCCAGCTCTGTCAAATATAAGCATCGCCGGCAGCTATGGTTACAAGATAAAAATAGAAAATAAAAAGACGATCACGCACTTGAAAAGCTAACAGTGCAAAGTCTGGCATAACTTTGATCTAAGAAAACCCAAATACAAAACAAAGTACTATAAAGGAATACTGCTCAGAACCCTTCATTTTAATAGCAACAAAACTTTAAGATTTCGTGTCCAGAGAGTCAAAAGTTAGAGCTACCCTAGATACAGCATAATAAGCACCACCAAAAAGAGTACTGCTCAGTAGATTTCAACTCAATGTCACACTTTAGGATTTCATCCAGAAGCTCAAAAGTTAGAACCACCTTAACAGCAGAATGGTCTTCCTTTTGGATTTCATCCATAGACTTAAAAACTCCAACAAGACAGAAAATACGTAATTAGCACCTCTCCTCCTTGCTCACACTATGAAGTGAAAGTCTGGCGGAATGTGTCAAAGTAAGTTTTTTAATGTGGGACTAGATATCTTGTGTACAGAGTGTTGCCCCTTGCTCGCACCTCAGAAGCACGCCTGACCCTTCATATACAGCTATTTTGAGAAAGGTTGTCGGATAAAGTGCACACGACAACCCCGAAAGGTCTTGTGGGTTATTTTGAGTTCACTCTTTCATAGAAATTTGAAAGAATGGTAGGAGAGGCCATGGACATATGTCTGTGAGTGCTAAACGAAAGTAACAAAAGTAGGTTCGACAGCTACAGTGTCAGGAACAGTGTATTGCACATATCCCATATTACCTTTCGGGATTGTCGCGTGCACATTTTTTCCGACAACCTTTCTCGAAATAGCTGTATATGGCGGCACGCGGCTTCCCTCGTGCTAGGTTAGTTTTGAACAAATAACGGAAAAAAAGGTCCCATAAGCTGCGTGGCTGTTGAGAAAGTAAGTAAGGGAATGTTCAAAAAAAAATGTTGAACAAAAGTGCCGTTTTGTGGTTTGAGTTCCTTTCCAAACGTTTCATGCAACTATTCTAACGTACTTGTAACTCCACAAATGAAGGGTCAGGGGCCCGTTTCTCGAAAGTCCCGGTAACTTTTCGGGCCCGATATCAAATTTTCAAATAGAAATATAAAGAATAAGAACGCGGGTCCTGGCTAGCAAACTACTCAGTTTTGTTTCATTAACTGATGGTTTTATCATTTTAGATGCAAAACTAGTGAAACCTCGATCTTTACTGTAAAAGGAGACAGCTTACCGCGCCCGTTAATAATCGGGACTTTCACGAAACGGGCCCCAGGGGCCCTTTTCTCGAAACTCCCGACAACTCTTCGGGCCCGAAAACCCGTTTTATGTTTGCATGTTTGCATTCAAGATCAAAGTTTTAATAATTTTGAAAATGCTATAATGAAACTATCAGTTAACGAAGCAAAATTGGCCGGCTTGTGAAACTGTGCTACTATTCAACAGGTTTTGATTTCAAAATTTGCCTTCGGACCCGAAAAGTTATCGGGCCTTTCGGGAAACGGGCCCTAGGCCCGAAATGTTTGGAGAGGAACTCAAGCCACTAAACGGCAATTTTCTTCACTACTTTTGTTGAACATTCTCTTACTTAGATTACTTTTGTCCCGCTTTAAACAAAAATCGCGTATATCTGAGTCTGTGTGTACGAAAACATCCTTAGTTTTTAAATTCCTTAAATTTAAAAAAAAAGTTTCAAGAGTTCAATGGTCTGGATCCGAATACAAAACTGCACAAAGTAGTGGCTGTGAAAAAATTACGAAGTATTGATTTTTCAACTAACTTTGGGTAGCAGCTTTCGAGAGAGAATTCCAGGGCAATAAACAGCTTCTGTAGATGACTTCACTTTGCTCTGAGACCGCACTGCACGTTCAAAGGTCCAAGGTTTGGTGAGTTCCATACTGACAGAATACACATAGCAAGGCTCATCGGGAACAGGAAAATTATCTTCCAAGACCGATGGAAACTGTGATCAAGGAAATCAGATTTAATCAAACAACAGAACGCCAATATTAGGGAGTTTAAGCAGCGACGTTTTTGAGCGACGCTACATCAACCGGAAGCCAGCCTTTTTCTCTTTTCATATGCCTTGAGTTTACCAAATTTGTTTTGCAGAGTGTCTTTACTCTTATGGAGACAATTTTCCCAAGAATTTGTTTAAAATCACGGCCGAAGAGAGTAAATAGTCCATTTCCGGTTGATTTACGCTCGAAAACGTTGTTGCTTAAACTCCCTATTAGTGGCACACTGATTTAAGAACAAGAATATTGTATTGGATTTTTCCCGAAACGTTACCACCCTAACTATCGGAGGTTAGTTCGTCTATGACTGATTACCATCCCACGTTACAAAGGAAAAACCCTGGGTACGTCAGGTTGCGCGACGTACGGACAACGGGTTTTAAGAATCTAAAACTGACAGGCAGCGTGGCCGAGTAGTTACAGTGCTGGACCTGCAATTCGAAGGCCCCAAGTTCAAGTCCCGCTGTGACCGCTGGCCGTGGATTTGTTCACGGTAGTCCCGGGGCCCGGTTCAAATCCTCGGCCATGCCTGTAACTAGCCAGCCTGTATGCCTACCGCCAGTTGGGATTCTTAACCCTGTTATGTTTGATTTAGATCAGTTTCATACATTTGCTCGGCCCCTCTAGGATTAGTGCTATTTATACTACTACATGGGTAATTTCTGCAATTTGATTGGCTTAGAGCAGTGGTATTTCAGCTTAATTTGAAATACCTACACGTGAAAATTATAAACCTTTTGTGGATAGTAGTATAAACAAATAATAACATGATTTGTACGAGATATTTGGCATAAATACCACGAGAGACATTTCAAAACTACGTATAACAATTTTGAAATATCAATCGTGGTATTTATGCCAAATATCACTACAAATCATGCTATTACCTATACAAATATTGATTGTACTCACAATCTGTCTTCTCCTTGGCTAAGAGCCTACAGCTAATTTTGGAAATCAGCGCGACCTACAGATTAACTAGTTATCTGCTAGCAGATAAGTGACTAATCTGTAGGTTGCGCGCGCAATGCATGATTTCCGAGAGCAATGTCAAATCGGCTCTATGCGACGGTGTATTTGTCGTTATTTATTTCAAATCAATGTATAACAAAACAATTATTAGATTCGGCTTTTGTGATATCCGGAATAATCAAGGTCTCGCTTAGTGTTATCAGCCTCGGCCTTCGGCTCGGCTGATAACACTTATCTCGACCTTGATTATTCCGGATATCACAAAAGCCGAATCTAATAATTGTTTTATTATACATTGTCATTGTTATTATACATTGTCATTGTTATTATACATTGTTGTTATACACCTCATCCAAATAATTGTTTATCTTCACTATCATTAGGGCCATTTATACGAGGAAAAATAAGACGCGTCTTAAATAAGACGCGAACTTTCCGTATAAACGGCACATTTCGTCTAAAATAAGACACGGCTTAGCTAAGACGCGTCTTATTTTAGAACAGCCCTTAACACCTGTTCTTAGATAAGACGCATCTTAGCTAAGACGAGAAAAACTTCGTATAAATGACCTTCGCGTCTTACATAAGACGCGAACGCATAGTACGCATGCGTAAATTTTTGGCGCACCACGTTGGATTGCCGTTGCTACGGGCGACATTCACATGAAAACGAGTCAAGAACAGAAATAAGACGCGAACCATTTATACCAGCTGTTCTTGTGTTAGATAAGACATGCTCGTATAAATGGTACAGTTCGCGTCTTATTTAAGACGCGTCTTATGTAAGACGCGTCTTATTTTTCCTCGTATAAATGGCCCTATTATCATTTATTGTATTATCACTATTACATTACGATCAGCCTTGCTGTGTCTCAGAGGAACCAGGAGTAAGAGAAGAGCAGCCAATATATCTGACACTGACATTACATCGGAAAGTGCGCAAGACAGAATTTAAGTAGTAACTTTTTATCAGTTTGAATTATTATTTTTAAATAGTTTTTATTTTTTTTTATTAACTTTTTTATGCTTTTTATATATTGTTATTAGTAGTCTTTAGATAGTTATTTTACGACAATTCTCTTTCGTACACAAGAAGAATGTACATAGGGTATATATTTTAATATTTCATATTCTTGAATCTGTAAATAGTCTATTTTTTTTAAATCTATGAATAAAGTTTTGTTTTATTATTATTATTATTATTATTATTATTATTATTATTTTTATTATTATTATTATTATTATCACTTATGGACCTCGTTTACGCGGTACGGAGAAATTTTTGGACGGACAAATTTTCTACCTAAGCAACGCGTTTACACGGTACAGGTTACAGTACTGTTCACGCTCAAAAACTTGCTCGGTTCCTCGGGTCCCGTATAAACAAAAGGCCGATCCGTGTAAGTTTTTGTGGACCCGTTCAAAAAAAAATTTCGGGACCCGTCAAAAAGGGGCCCTAGTTTAATAGTTAAATTACCTTTCTCTTGTAAGCCCTAACTCTTTTCACAGATCCTTCCAATCCCACACCGTTATCAGCAACTTCGCACTCACAAGGTTCACTCTCTGCAGTCAGATGCAATTGTTGGAATCTATAAAAGTGACCACATCGATCACATTTAGAAGAGCCATGGAATCCTAAAAGTCCAATTGTATAATTGGGAGCTTAAGCAAAGACGTTTTTGAGCGACGCACGTTAACCGGAAGTGAGCCTTCTCCCTTTTTATATGCCTTGACGCTAAAAAATTTGTATTCCTAGTTTCTTTTCTGTTATAAAGGCAATTTACCCGAGAGTTTCAACTAAACCACTGCCCAATGATGCAAAAAGTCCACTTCCGGTTGACGTCCGTCTCTCAAAAACGCTGTTGCTTAAGCCCCCTAATAACCCTTTACGGCAGCGTGACCGAGCGGTTAGAAGGTCGGACTTCCAGGCCTCGAGTTCTTCAAGCCCGGCCCTGACCGCTAGCTGGAGAGTCCATTGAATCAAGGCAGTACCGAGTTCAAATCCTCGACTACTCTTGTAAGTAGCCAACTGGTTTGCTTGCCTCCTACCAGTTGGGATTCTTATGCCAGTAGCTTATGTTTGATTTAGCTTAGTTGTTTCAGTTCATTTGACGTTCCAAAACATGCTCAAGAAAATCAATCATGGGTCTGTGTAGCTTAAGCATGGCTGCCACAGATACCAGTTTCCAAAATTCCTTGACTTTGGGTGATAAACTTAAATTTCCCTCACCAAACAATTAAATACAAAACGCAAGAATGGACAAAATGCCTAATTTCACGTTTTACGGAGAAGGTAAACAAGCAACGACGAAATTTTATTTCTCTCACTGTACTTGGATATGGTGCCTAGGAATTCAACTCCAGGAGGGTTCGCCTACATTTGACAAAGTGAGTGGGTAGGAATAATTGCGATTAAGACTGAAAGAACGCAAATTCACTTTTTAAGCGACGTTCTCATTGCCGTCGCGTCGTTGGATCTTAAAGTCCCTAATCAGCCGATCGACTTGACTTGATGAATCAGGACAAGAATTGTAAACAATAGAATAGGTTATATCTTACTAATGCCAACGCATTGATAAACTTAGCAACCAGCTTGCTCTGCAAGGAATGTACTTTTAATTGATACAATGTGACGAAAAAGTTTAATAAAATTCGTCAGTCCCCATTGAAGTCCCTATTTATCATTTCAATCGCCTGGAAAACACATTATTTCATCAAGCTATACACATAATAATGTTCTCTTGGTCAAAAAAACTCATGGTGGTATTTTCTTTGTTCATTGCTGCGGACATCCTCTATACGTTAAGCTTGCTTCTTCGCGGCACATCGTCATATTCTACGAAGCTACTTCAAGAACTTTCAAGGAAAGAAAAAATTTCGTTTCTGTGGACAAGAAATAGAATACAACTCGTCCAAGACGACGAGCAACTAATAATATTGATCCTAAGCGCGCCTATTCAAAATAGCAGAAGACTAGCCATACGACAGACATGGCTTTCGCTCTTGGTAAACAACTCTTTTGCGCTAGGAAGATCAAACATACGAAGAATGAAAAACCGTTACAATTTATCTAGTAATATGGTGATTCACTATTGGTTTGTTTGCGGGCGTGACACAAGAAAGGAAGTGGAAACCACCGTGGAGAATGAGATGGCTGTTTACGGCGACATCTTGAGACTGGACTACAACGAAACCTATTCACTGCTTGTTTTCAAGACTTTGAGCTCTTTGTGGCTTGCTTCCACCATGAACGTTCATTTCATTGTCAAAGTGGACGATGACGTATATTTGCACGTCCCTAAGATGATTTCGTGGCTGAAAACGTCCTCTCTACCAGAGAAGCTATACGCCGGCGCTGTACAAGAAGGGATTAAATTAAAAGTTATAAGAGATCCAAGGCATAAATGGTTCGTCAGCGAACAAATTTTCAACAACTCTTGGTTCCCTTCGTACTGTAACGGGCCCTATTATATTTTGTCCAAAAGCGCTCTTCTGGACTTACTTAAAGCCTCTTCCAATGAAGGCCTGACACCATTTCCTTTGGAGGACGCCTATATAGGAATATTGGCGAACAGAGTTGGAATCAGGCCTCTACAGCTTAATGGTAAACATGTCCTTATTAAATGGCGAAGGGTGGCAATTGGATTAAGAGATGATAAACTTAACCAGTTCTTCGCACTGGGACACGGGCTGTCCATTGAACGAATGGTCGAATTTCACAAAAGATTCACTAACTTGACCTTCACTTAACTGCAAAGACAACAGAAGAAAAGACGATGATGAATCAGTGAAAGATTCCGGCAATTCTACTTTTTAACAAAAAGTTCAACTCTGCTAGTTAAAACCAGCAGAAAAACTAAGTTTCTGCATTCATTTTCCAAAGAACAAAATGCAAACTTGTTACCTTTTTAATGTCTATGCTTGTCGTTTAGGTTAAAAGTTAAGAAAAGGCACCTTTTTTTGAAAAAGAAGTCAGGTATTTTCATCTTTCGAGTGAATGATATTTTGACGTCAATATTGTCCGCTCTTCATCCATTTCGATGAGTTAAAGCGCGAAAGAGGTTCCCGTATCTTTTTGTCACTTTCAAGCGATGTCGTTAAAGGCGCAGAAAGGTACCTTTTTTGCAGTTGGAAGTGATGTTGTTAAAAGTGCGAAAAAGGTACCTTTTTTAAAATATAAAATATAAGATAGCCTTTTCAAGCTTTTGCGAAGCCATTTAAAATCCTACTGATTGACAGATGTCAACCGTTAACACCTCTTGAGCTTCAATGAACGATGCAGTGTTTTTTCGCGGATTCTAGGTGGTCCTGATTGAAATGGTCTACAAGGGGAATCAGCGGAGTAAAAAGTTTTAGCTAGCTTCTTTTCGCAAAGATCAAAAGCGAGAAACTATAAGAAATAAGAAATCCGAAAATACTGGCCACCAGCCAAATGGATAAAATGGCTCCTGAAAATGTAGCAACTTCTGGTACTTTAAAACCAGATGCAAGAAGAGAAGCTCAGCAAGCGCAATTTTAAGCGTGGAGCAAATACTTTAACCTGAAAGAAGTCCTACATGTAAAGCAAACTGAAAGTGTTCATTTTTCTTTTCAGCTTTAAGTCTAAACTGAGCGGGTTCCGAGCGGGTCATTTTAATAACTGTCTTGTTTCGTGGGTGATGTTTTTCACTCCAGAAAGGTTATTAGAGACTTCAGTGTTGTGGTTATTTTTGTTTGCTATTATATAAATTGTACAAATAATTAAACTTCTGGTGCTTTTTGAGCTACAGACCGAAGTAAAGCCATTAACAGTAAAAATTCCACCATACATGTACCTCTAACACCCTCTAACTAAATAATAAGGAAAGCCTGAACAGCTTTCCTCTTCTTAGACTTTTGTACAGCATGCCAGCATTTTTTTCGAGAATTTTGGTGCAATTTCCCGGAAAATGTTTTTTTCAGAGAAAATGAAAATAGAAAATAAACTCTCAAAAGTCAAAGAAATGGATGAAGAGCGGACAATATTGACGTCAAAATATCATTCACTCGAAAGCTGAGAATACTCGACTTCTTTTTTAAACAATAGGTTTCTTAACTTTTATCCTAAACGACAAGCATAGACCAAAAAGGTAACAATTTTGCATTTTGTTCTACGGAAAATGAATGCAGAAACTTAGTTTTCTACTGGTTTTAACTACCAGAGTTGACCTTTTTGTAAAAAAGTAGAATTGCCAGAATCTTTCACTGATTATGATGGCCTCCGTTGCCAACACCTTTATTAGCCCGAAAAACAGGCGTTATTTTTTCGCGTTTTTCAGGCGAGTGAAGGCAAGTGCGTAGCGAGCGTGGCGCGAGAGACACACGCGACGTTTTCCGGGCCCTCACCTTTCGCGCGTGTCTCGCACTCTACGCCCGCTTCGCGCTTCCCTTAGCTCGCCTGAAAAACGCGAAAAATAACGCTTGCTCTGCAGGCTACAGCTTTACTGAAGTGTCAAGAGAAGAAAAAGATATATTTCAACTTATCACCGATAAACATTTTATAGAACGCACATGACTAGATTAATACAAACAAGAGCGTTGCATGCGTTCGTGTCCAATTTCTTATTAATATCGGTAGCTGTCAAATCGTCACTTCACTCTTACATTTTGTTGACATATAAATTTTGCTCGTTTTCTGTTCTTTAAGTAAACTTGCACTCATTTACATATCGCTTTCATGAAAACACACGGTATTGAAATACAGTTGACTCCCGACAACTCGAACCCTTGCTAACTTGAACCTCGCGCTAACTCGAATCAAAATCAATTTCCGCTACATTTTCGTCATACGTTTACTGTAATTTTACTCTCGGTAACTCGACCCCTCGTTAAGTCGAACCGTCCGCTAACTCGAAATAGTTTTTGTTTCCCCTCAAATCATTTCCATACAATTTTACCCTCGATAACTCGAACCATGTTTTGAGCCCTTTTTTATTGAATTAAAAGTCGGGAAAAAACAGTCTCCTGGCGTCGCAAACATTGAATTTTGAATTTCCCATTGACGTGTAGCCTCCCACGCAGGCGTTTTTAGGGGAGCTCGTATTTCTTCGAGCTCCCCTAAAAACGCCTTCGTGGGAGGCTAATTGACGTGTTGTAGGCAAATACTTTAATATTGGAGGCTGATGTTGTTTGTCACAAATCAATTGAAATCTAACGTGAAACAGCTTCACTTCTCAAAACAGTAAAACGAATGCTCTATTTAGGCAATGTCGTTACGTTACGTTCTGATTTATAATTTGGAAGTATCTTTTTTTTTTCACTTGACACTTCTACAATTAAATGTGATTAAAATGTTCACTATGCAGTAAAAACGGTTTTTTTCCTTCCTCCCGGCTATTTTCTTCGAGCTCCCGATAACTCGAACCTTTTTCGATCTCCCTTGAAGGTTCGAGTTATCGGGAGTCGACTGTAAAGTCAGTTCATTCATTCCTTCATTCGTTTTACATAACAGCTTTGATAGCGAGAACTATCGAGCCAGCGTGGCCGATCGGTTAAAGTGCTGGAGCATGGATTTGGAAGGCCTCGAGTTGAAGTTTCACTATATATTGCTGCTAAGGACACTGAGCCAGCTGCTTTTTATGTCTGTCTGCATTTTCTATGCCGTTTAACGGGACCCATATCATAATAACTTTCACAAAAAAAAAACTTTTTTTTGCTTTTCACAGACGATAACTGCCGTTGACTCTCTTGAACTAAAAATTTCGTTGCATTGTAGCGCTAGTTTAGGTTTTTCCACGCGCGTGGATTCGCGCAATACACGGAATGGTGTGAACAGGATTCGTTGCGAAACTAAACATGTTTTCTGTAAGAATGACTGACTGCCCCTGGGTGTTCCAAGGATGGCGCTTTCGTGTCGACCATAAATTAGGCCCTGTGCACACTAACGCGCTTTCGTTTGAAAACACCTTCATTTCGATGCGTTTAGGCCTTCCGTCCACACTAATATGCCGAGCGTTTCACCAATAACGCATCGACTTAAAAACACTCTTGAAAGTGGTTGAAAAAAGAAAACGCATACATGTCGTATTAGTGTGGACGGTCGATAACGGTTGAAACGCATCAAAATTAAACCGATGACCAAAAATGTCGTAAGTGCCAGTGTTTGTAGCTTGCGCATGGAGTTCAACTTACGTCACAACGTGTAATTCTAACGCTTTTAGTGTGGACATTCGAAAACGCATCAAAACGGTAGTGTGGACGCCAATCGATGGATGCCTTTTCGATGACATGAAAAATCAGTATATTATCATCTATCTACAGTCTTAGTACAGTCGGTTGGATCGGGATGGGTCACTTCATTTCATAAGTTGTTATTTGTTCGTTCTGGTAAACCTTTTTATTCTATGACACTATATTTCGGCCTAGTCTGGATTTAGTCTATTCAGCCACATCAGTTTATTCCTACCTGGTTCGTACGGAAGACGGAAGTGATAAATTTTGATGAAAGTTTAGAGGTAACACAGCTTTTTCATTTTGAAAATGAACGGTACCACCGACCAGTTCAAACTTTAGGCAAGCGTCCTAAAGTCCGCAAGATCTGTGAGCACGTGAACACTTCGGGTGATAAACCAATCAAATCGCTAAGCCATCAGAGGTTAAAGTACAAAGCGCGGGGAAAGACGTGTGAGCAAGGCACGATTGGCTTTGGATTTACTCCTGATTGGCTGAGAAAGTGGCCCGAGACAATTCAGCCAATAACAAACCAGTGCTAAGCGCGGGAAAGTGTGTGTGAGCAGGGCACGGTTGGCTTTAGATTCACCCCTAATTGGCTGAGAAAGTGGCGCGAGATACTTCAACCAATCGGAAACCAGTGTCAAGCGCGGGAAAACGCGTGCGAGCAAGAAACGATTGGCTTTGGATTAACTCCTGATTGGTTAAGAAAATGGTGCGAGATATTTCAGCCAATCACAAACCGTTGGAACGTAAAGCTAAAGTACTTATGATAAGAATTACTCTATAAAGGGACTTGAAATTAATTTGCCTAAACTTTACATTCATGTACCTCAACATAGGCTGAAGATCATCATCCAGTTCTCCTGATTTGTGTAATTGCCGACATGTTTCCAGAGCAACGCACATTTCAGATTTGATCCTGGCCTTCCTTAATGTTTCCTCATTAACCTGATCTTTCTGCACTGTCACACTGGCCTTAATACCAAATATAGAATAAGGAAGATTAAATCCCAGATAAATAGAATGATATGTGTGGAGAGAAGAACTCAGAAACAATTTGCGAGTTCCAGATGGGAATTGAACCCACGACCTTCCGTACACTAGTCGGATGCTCTAACCACTGAGTTACAGTGAACTTTAGTGATGAGCAGGTCTGACACAACGACCGCATCTCGCAGTCACATAATGTCAAATGAACACACAAAAAAGTGCATCGCGCAGTCACGTAAATACTCACTGAGCAATAAATAATAAATAGAATGATATATGTAGCGGGAAAAACTCGGAAAAAAATTCTGAGTTCCAGATGGGACTCCCAAAAGAAATTGAAATGAATGGTGCTGAACAAAATCAAATCAGATTCTGGACATATAAAATTCAAACCATCTGGCAGAAAAAAGAGTAAGATGTGCCGTAAAAGACCACCGCCGGAAAACGCGAAGTTTTGACGGTCGCTGTAGCAAGAGGCTCGAATCACAGTGCTTTAACTGATTATGCTGTTATGGTGGTCGCTTATAAGAGATGTCCGCAGGTGGAGGATCGACTGAATAATGAAGTTCAAAATTCAATTTGTCTTAAGCTTAAGACAAAGAAACTACCCACCTTCAGACTATAGAGAAGGGGTGGCAAGACAAGCAACTTTACTTTTAATTCCTATCCGAGACTCAGAGTTTTGCCTTCCTCCTTTTTCTCGCACCGAGCTCATTGAATACAGTCAAATCTCTATCAGACAGACGCTGTGGGGACCAGCGCAAGACTTCTGCCTTAGAGACGTGCCCGCCTTATATAGAGTTGAAGAAAATGACCGAGGGAAAAGCGGAGCCCAACTCCAGGTGTCGATTTTCGGGAGGTTTCCGCCTCATAGAAAATCAATAAAAATCAGGACTGAAGAACAGCAGGGACCATCTCTAGGTGTCGGTCATAGGAGGCGTACGTCTTACAGAGAGTCAATAGGGACCTTTAGCCACGAGGACGTTGACGTCCCGGACGTCAAAAACTTTTTAGTGGCAACCGGAAGTTGATATTCTCTCTCTTTCAGTGTTCTGACTCGACATATTCGCAGAGTGGAAGTTAAAAAAAGTAATTCAGATTCGTTGTGTGAGGCAAAAGTATTCCATCAAACGAGACATCGTACTTCCGGTTGCCAATCATGACGTCCGGGATGTCAGTGTTCTCACTAATGAAAATTAATGACTGATGAACGGAAGGGAGCACTGCAACTATAAGTGTTTGTTTAAGGGAAGTGTTTTTCCTCTGTGAAGTCAATGAAGATGAGTAAAGCACGTCAGCAACCAACTCTAGGTATCGATTTTGAGGAGGTGATCACCTAAGCGAGGTGTCTATTTAACAATTATTCCTCGAGCCCGAATGGGCTCTGAGTCGGCCTCTTGGGCTATTGAGTCAGAGGCCACAAGGGCGAGAGGAATAATTGTTTTTTAATTAGTAAAATCCACCTAGTTGGTCAAAAACATCGAGACAAAACAACTTTAGCTAGTTAAAGCTAGGCTTTAATCCATTTTTACCGCCAAAAAGCCGGGGCTTTTCGCTACTAGTGGGCTATAACATATAGCCTAGTAGTAGCTCAACCAATCAGAACGCAGAATTGTTAATAGACCACTAGTTGGATTTTACTTATTGGTACTAGTTTTGGTATTAGTTGACTGCATTCCATCTTTTTGTTTTTCTTCCATCCCTCCCATATTTTTGTCGCACACCAGTCTTACCTAGCTCGACACTGTAATTAACTGTTTTAGTTCCAATGTTATTCCATACATTGATTTCCATATGATTTTCCATTCGAATTCATTATGGTACTAATAAAGATCTACCAACCAGTCGCGGATCCAGAGGAGGGGCCCGGGGGGCCCGCCCCCACCTTATTTCTAGACCAAACTGAGGCCCAAACGACCGAAAAAAATCTTTTTTGAGATACCTGTATAGGCCAGTAAACTGGAGAGTTTCGTGGCAGGTATAAAGTCGACATAAATTCAACTTCATTTTCAGACCACACTTCTTTGGTCCTGCAAACAGGAATGGCTGAACCAGTTCCACTGCTTGGAAACTTGGAGCAATAACTATAAAAAGAAATTCAGAACAGAAAAGTAAATTTGGACAAAATTAATATGATGTAGGTCAAATAAAAATTCAATTCAGGGTAAAAATTTTTAAAGGGGCTATGTCGTGGCTGTCTGGTTCATTTTATTGATAGGGAACTTAAGCAAGGACATTTTTGAGCGACACCTGTCAACCAGAAGTGGACTTTTTGTGCCCTTCGGCCGTGATTTGGAACAAATTCTTGGGCAAATCGTCTCTATAAGAGTAAAGACACTTTACAATCCAAATTTGGTAGCGTAAAGGCAGTGTGGCCGAGTGGTCACCGTGTCAGACTAGGGACTTAAAACTGGGACTGCCCGATTGGTCTCTGGCGACTTGCTGGATTTGTTCCCGGTTGTCGCAGTTCAAATCCTCCGCCACATTTGTAAATAGCCAACTGCCATGGTTGCCTCCTGCCAGTTGGGGTTTTTACTCCTGGTTGGGTGTATTTATATTATTTGTTTCTAAGCCAGTATTTGAGTGAAGTGCCTGAAAACTAGCTGGATAAGCTAAGTGCACGTTCCACTATAAACAACTTACTCTTAAACCTTAACCCAAGGTTCTCATTAAGTGCCAGCAACCAGCTAAAAAACCGGTTACTTTGAGGTCTGTGCTGTCTACTTTAAGGGGAAAATAGATAAAGTGAGGGAGTGGAAGCCTCAAGTTGCCTACAACACTTGATTGCCAAGCCCCCTACTTTTACATCCTAGCTGTCTACTTTAGAACTTAATGAAAACCCTGTAACCTTATCCGGCTGACATGCATTGCTCAAAACGTCACTGCTTAAACTCCCTAATAACACCAACTACGCATCCTCATTCGCTATGGAACTTGAGAAAGATGTATAATTAATATTATATATTTTATGTTGCAGGTCATTATCAAACCCAGGTTAAAATTGTTTCAACCTAGCTTATACAGCTGTAGCTTGCAGTGCAGGCATTTTCCTTGGGCACACAAAAGTTTTTGCTCGCAAAGGTGCCATGTTGAAACTCCAAAAGAAAGGAGGAAGTGGGGCAAGTCAAAAGGAGCTTTTTCCTCCCCTTCCCCTCCTCCTTTTTTCTTTTGCCCCTAGCTATTTCTACTCTCCCCAATCCCAATCCTCCTCTCTCACAAAATCAAAGATGGCGGCTACAAACATAAACAAACATAAACCACTAGGGACAGCGCATAACTAATCAAAAGGTGAAAGTGGGCAACATGCTGTTGCTAGCGGCCTTTTAAACAAACAGCTTTCGCAAACCCCAAATACACCTGCCCAGCAGGCTACCTAGCTTAACACACATGTAATTAGGGCTCCATTGTGCTGGACAGTAGTGATTAAGAATCATGCTAGGTAAGAGCCCATGGGCTCCTGACCTAGGTTTAAAATTTTAACCGCAATTTAATGTGGACCTACAAACAGATACAGGGAAAAATCTGTTCATGACTTCCATTATCTAAATGCAGCCTGCAAGGAACCTGACAGGAAGCAAAGCGAGCATGTATCTAAAGATTAAAAGGGTAGCAGTAGAAATTAAGTCCACTGGGTGGAAAAATATTCCTCTTTTTATTTTCCGTATTCCCCCACCCCTGCCCCGCCCACAAAACCTAGCACTTTTAATTGACTCACATCCAGTTAAGCATTCATAGCATAATAAGGCACAAGTTAAAAGAAGGGTGTAAACAATCTAGTACAATTTAGGATGGTAATTTACATTGACTACCTGTTGAGGAGGGAAATGCTTGACAAAAGATCCACCTTTGGTCCACCCTCGCCATAAGGTTCATATGCTGTAACTGGTTGATCCTCAGGGAAGAGTTTCTTTACTTCACAGCATGGGAGTCGGCAGTTAGGACATCTCTCAGCTAAAACATTTTCTATCCCTTGCAAAATCTGCTTGATTCAAAAAAATTTTATCTGTTATTGACCAAGCATGAGGTAAATATAAAGGTGGCTGGATATTGACCAAGTTCTTTTTTGCATTTTTATTACCTGAGACAAGACCAAGGTCAATAAAGATGCAAAAAAGAAAGAGGCCAATATCCAGCCATCTTGACCAGACAAGCTTGGTCAATTGTTTATTGACCAAAAAAATACTTTTTCTTGCGCTACCAGCACGGGAAATCCCAAGTGGGCAAGATGGGCCCACCTTTCCCACTTGGGTAGCCAATCATAATGTACATGTAGGATTGGCTTCATCTTGCCTGCTCACAGATTCAGCCAAACATCAAATGAGATTACTGCACATTCACACTGCTTGACATTCAACAAGGGGTCAATTCAACAAAATTTTGACAAGTGTTACATGTACATGTACTATAATTTACATGAAAAGGTGTAGGTATTTTTTTCAAACTCTAGTAAAAGTGTTATTAAACTGAGTCCACGCTTCTTTCAAGGGTGGGGACTATCCCACTGCTCTACAGGAAATTTAAAGAAGAAGGAAGTAAATTTAATTAGACAGCAATAGATTAGATGATAGAGTGCTCAATGTCAAGTGTGGGGGTGCAAAGGGGGATCATCCCCCTCCTCCACTGAAGGGGTCTGGGAGCCTCCCCAGAGAAAAATTTTAATTTGGGGGCCCTGAAAAGTGAATTGCACTGCAATTGCAGTGAATTGAAAATAGCAGATAGAGGAACATCTTGGTCCATGATCAATCACAACGATATTACATGTATCTTCTGATTTTTGGTGTAACAATGCTTATGACAAAGAAGTCACGATTGCAACAGTACACCTGTTACTCAGGGTTGTCAAAAAGTTTTAAAGTAGATGGCTGAGTTGTCAAAGTAAGCGGCCAGTCCAGGGATATTTTATTTAAAAAAACTCCATCCATAAAGAAATGCCAAGCAGAGTAGCCAGCCGATACTAACCAAGAAGGCAGCGATTTTCACTGGTTACTTTTGACAACCCTGGTTACTGCATTGTAATAGTCAAAGAGACCTCAGAAATCAACCCTCTTGATTGTTTTCAGTGCTTTCATTATTTTTCCACAATCAAATATGGGATTTACTTCAAGGTTTCACCTTGGGCTTATTTAAAATCAAACCATAAACTAAATTCACTAAGTCTTACTGGCTATACCTTAAACTTCTCCTCAGCCTTTGCCTTTTCTGTCTGCCTAACAAGAACAATGAATTTGGCCCCTGTAGATTTCAGGCTCCTCTTCACACTGAAATAATGTTTGTAGTCCTTAGGCATCCCTTGACGTATCAGCAAGCTACATCTGCGTGCATACAGGTCCTTTTCAATCTCAAAAGTTGCGACAAGGACATTTACGGAACCATCTTGCATGCAATCCATAACGGTTACCTTACCCTCCACTTCATCAATCAGGCCTTGCTCAAGAACATCTTGTTTTGCTTTCTTACTACAGACACACGCACTCTTAAGAAAATTGTACTCAGGAAATTTATCTGATAGCTTATTAATGAGAGAATTCAGAGCCTTTGCAACGATGGTACTAGGGACAAGAATGACACACAAGGGGTCATCACATTGAGTCTTTGATCCATACGTTGTCGGCACATTTTGCGGTTGAGAGGCTACTGTCCAGTTGTCGGGAAGTTGTGTTGAAGCCGACAAGTCAACAGGTTGTTGCTCAGGAAACCCTGTTAGATCATCTGCAGCCATATGAGTTTGATCATCCGATAAGGGGCCTGAATCTGCACATAGACCTTCTTGGCAAATGGACCCTTGAAAAGAACAATCTGCAGTGTAACCAGGCTTTAAATGCATTGACATGTGAAACAGCAGTTTCTCTGTCAAATCAGTCAGTTCACATCTTTCAAAAGTACTATTCTCCAGCAAGTTGACAACTAAACTTAGCTGTGTCCTACAATATTGGAGAATGAGCAGGTCATAGTTTTCAGAACATTTTTTTTCAAACTTCATGATCTCTTTTATCGTAATTTTGGCAATATAAGCAGTGTGCTCTGGCCCAAACAACAAGAGAACCTTATGGCACTCGCTTAAAACATGTTTGGCAAACTTGACACATTCTTGAGTTGCATCTTGCTCTTTGATGTCTTTCAGAAATATGACAGCATTTTGAAGAATTTCCTTGAGCTTACAAGTAAGTTGATTGTCCTCAGAAGCATGAGTGTAGTACACTAACTCTTCATCACTTCGTTCTCCATATCTGTTCAAGCCCAGCAAATCATAAGAAACAGATGCCTTGCAATTAAATGTTTCCTCCACTGAGCTAAGAAACCGTTCAGTATCTTGCAGACATGATAGTTGACGTGAAATCTCTGAAGACAGCCCAACAATTTTTGGCCTAAAATCCAGTTCACAATTATCTACATGATTTAAAATAAGTGCGAACGGATGACCCGGAGAAGTAGCATGATGGCACTGGTCCAGAATAATCAAGCTGATAGATGTTAAATTTAACACTCCAACTTTTATAAACTGTAGAAAACTGGAGGCTGTTGCAACCAAAATATCACTTTTATGAGGAAACCATTGACTGTTTCCAGTAACCTCATCTTCATCAAAATACGTTTTCACAGACAACATACTTTGGTTTGCCATAGCATTCAGGAATGGCTTCACCAACTGAGCTGAAGACACAAAGGAAAAAACGATCAAGTGGCCCAATTATTGATGGGTAACTTCAACCCTTGTTACATCACACGCATGCAGCACAACTTGTCATTAGCTTATCATTAATGAAATGGAAAAATAAAGTTGATGGATACGTATTATTTTGTGAGTTAAGTAGGTCTGGAAATAAATATAGATGTATTCAAGTTGTTTTTTTCTTTCTTGACTGTTCATCATTAATTTTCCCACAGCCCGGTGTCAGGAATTGTATCCATCCTGTGATAATGCCTGCCCTACATCTCTACACAGACTGTATGTCTCTAGTGGGAAAGAGGGTATATGGTACATTTTCTACCCACAAGTAAAAAAGCCAGAAGCTGGAGTTTCCTTCTGATTAGTCAAGAAACAATTGTGAATAAGTTCTGTTGATTGATTGATTCATCATGTCTTTCAGTGAAAACATCAGCAGATTATAATACAGTGAAACCTGTATTAAGCGGAAAACCGAGCGGGGAATGTTGTAGTGTCCACTTAATACAGAGAGTCCGCCTAATACAGGTTTCGATAGATAATGTCGTATGAGGTGTCGAGTGCCATTCAAATGAACAGTGGAAATGTTTAGAATATTCCCAGAGACTATGACGCTATACAGTACATTTGCATTAATTTCCTTATTAAAGTGGACCAATTGATCATAGTACCAAAAACATATAATTACAACTCAAACTTGAAGAAATCAGATGAGTGAAACAAGCTGATTAGAAGCAAAATGAAATAGAAAACAATACTGTACTGTGAAACCAATCAAATAAGTTCATCAAGTCATGTTTTTAAATGTAAAAATCAAAACATTATTTTATGGGTGGCAGTCTTTTGCATTTCCGGCATCTGGCATGTTGGGTGGTGGAATTTAAATATTACAAGTGTCCGTTTAATACAGGTAATCAACAATAGAAATGACTATTCCAGGTATTTTTAAGGTGTCCGCATCTGTTTCCGCTTAATAGAGATGTCCACTTGATAACGGTTTTATGTAAAGTAAATAAAGGAAATAAATTTGGGGACTTCGGCTACTGTCCGCTTAATAGAGGGTGTCCGCTTAATACGGTGTCCGCTTAAGGTCTCGGTAAATGAAAATTTTAGTACATTGCTCGATTTTGTTTTTTTGGGATTTTTGGCATGAGTGGGTCCTAAATTTTATTTTGGAAGAAAAAGAAAATCAGAAAGTGCTTTTTAACCCTTCTAAAATGAGCCTTTTCTGAGCCAACCAGCCAAGCGTGGACCTCGCGCTAAATCTTTAGAGCTGATTTTCTCTCACTCTATTTTAGACGCAAAAATCAAAATTCTCCGACCTCCAGTCGGGACAGGTCTTAAGCTATCGCTTTGAAACTTTCAGATATGATGGATAATGATATAGACTCAAAAAGGGTGTGAGGAATTTTCCGATTTCCCTTTGTAACTCATATTATGCCAGTTTCTTTGCGTAAATCGCGCTCGAGATTCGACTTTTTAGTTTGAAATGCAATAATTCCGCTAATACGAGACATATGCAAATTTCCTCATACCCTTTTTTAGGTCTTTTATCTGTCAATCAGATGCAATAAAAAGGAAGTGAATATTTAACAACGCGAAAGGGCTGGAGCTTCAGCAGTAAACTCGATACCTCTGAGTTCGAGAGCAAAAAACTTAAGCGCCTTTTGAAATTCGATGAAATAAAATCTTTCATAAGGTAATTTAGTCTTTTAGCTTTAATTTGATATATAACTTGCCTTTGTAGCGAAAATACTCGCGCGACTAGAATTTTTTTCTGTGGGCACCTCGTTTTCCTTTACCGAGACCTTAATACAGGTTTCACTGTCGGATAGAAATCAAATCACTTTACATTTAATGTAAAGTACAGGGTTGTCAATAAGGTTTTAAGTAGGTGGAAAAAGCTAAGGAGAAGGCAGAGATAAAAAAAACTCACACCAAAGGCAAAACTTGCACATCCCAAAGGCTCAAGTTTCTAGGGGGATTTGGGGCCATGTCAGTCTCACTATTTTTTAACTTTTCTCTTGGCCCTCGCAACAAGACTCCCATTCTCATGTTTTTTTTTTTTTTTACGAAATCATTCTAAAATGAAATGGTACCTTGCTGGATAAAAATGGAAATTTAATGGAGAATGCTAGTGCCCATTCAAGCCTACAAGGCATTTTGTCTAACATTTTTAGCCATGAAGTTGGCTTATCTGGAAGAAACTACCCAGTTACTATGAGTTTCATCCTAGTGATGACCTCTTCCCTGGCCCCTTAAGAATCATAAAAAATGGCATCTTGTTACAAGAAAGATCACAAGATAATATTCAGATATATAAACAGTGAATGCTCCTAACAGAAAGAGGGCCGTGTTTAATCTTGATCAGGAAAATAAAAATAGAATCTCACCACTTTTTGTAGAATCTCCAGATTTTTTGGGGGGGAGGGGGAGGGATTTCCAGATTTTCTTTTATCAGGGTTGGCAGGTCTGAGAGCTATAGCCACTCTAAATAATTATAATCTCTAACTCGACTGACTCGACTCCTACATGTAAGATATAGCAATTGATTTTAGCACTGCAGTTTTACATAAACTCTCCTTGTAATCTTAAGCTTACCACTCTCGTCGTTAACCAAAAGAACCATCAACCCAGGTTTCAGAGCTCGTCGCCGAAACTGCTGGAAGATCTTAAATGCAATGAAAAGCTTGGACTCGCTTCTAGCCATACAAACAACACTCGCACTTTCAGAATCCAACGCTTTTTCCACCAAATCCACTGCATAGTGTGGACGCTGAAATGAGATTTCTTTTTCTCGTTTACTTACATTCATCGTTTAACTCTATGGATTCAGTGTGTTGTGGGTGAAAAAAGTCGTTTTCACAGAAGTTTGGAAAAGACCGCCACGGAGGCGGCCATCTTTAAATTGGTACCCAGTCCCCCAATATTCTGTCTCGTTGGGTCACAGGTCACCCAAGCTCCGTGCATAAACCGCATGTGCCCATTCTCTGGACTACATGAGAAATTCAATATAGTTGAACAGTTGAATGTAGAAACGCATTTCACTTACCTAAAACCTGTTTTTTTTGCTACTTTTTCTGTGCAACCTGGGCTCAATTCACGGCCATGCTCTATGGTTTTGCAGCTCGCTGTTTGCGTTTTCTGTGCAACCTGGGCTTAATTCATGGCCATCATGGCTCTATGGTATTGCAGCTCGATGTTTGTTTGGTGTTATTTTCCTAAAAAATGCGAACTGAAGCTAACCAAGGTTGGTTACTGAGCGCAACCTCAACTCACAATTGCTCTCGCATCACAAACCATCGCGCTGATCCGCCATTAAACACCACCACCTTTTCCACTCGTCATGAGTAATGCATTGCGATTTTGGTGGAAAACATTTCATCAAGCTTTAGGTTCTGGCAAGAGCCATCCCATTATGGCTCTTGGTTCTGGGCAGTTTGGCTTGCGCTCATCTCAAAAACTACGCGTTGCGTAGTGAACGCGGTGATTTCACACAGCCCTTACATACACTAATCTCATTGGCTAGTTCTCAAGACTGAATAGTTTCTCAGGAAATGCTTATTCTCCATTTGCACGCCTCCCATAATGCACCTTGTTTTCCCCCAAAAGTGATGAATAAAAATTGTCTTTACATTCGTCTTGGAACGACTGGAACACCCAGGAAAAATGAAAAGCAAAGGTTATGCAAAATTTGGGCGGGGGTGGGGGGGGGGGGGGGGGCGGAGGCGCAAACAAGGTGAATTATGGGAGATGTGCAAAGGGTGAAAAAGGTAATGGGCGAGAGAGGAATCAATAGTAAAAAACTCCTGCATGCATTGTGGTTAAAAAAACCAGATGTATTATGAGTAGAAATCGAAAATATTCATGTCCCTGAGGTCTGCTGCGTTGTTCGCTCGCTGAGGGAAGAGGGTAGAAGGGTGTTTTCTTTTATCAAAAATAAAATGATTTTATTAAGTTAAAAACAACAGATGTTAGCCTAGTGGTTTTTATTAGATAGGGAACTCGCATGGGCTGAGATTCGTAAACGTTCTGATAGATAGATTTTTCTTTACTCAGGGATAATCGGTATTTTCTCCCAAACTATTAGCCTGAGAGAGCATCCGGTTGTTTCGGCTCTAATTTCACCCGCCGGAGGGAGAGAAGCGACGACCAGAAGACGTCTGTGGTTCTCAGGCTACCAAACTGAAAGGTGACACTTATTTAGCCTGTGAACAGGCTCTCTGTTGGGGAAAAAAAATAGCAAGGATTCCCTCTCCCTAGTTCCCCGCTCGACCAAAGGCCTGTTCACGGGCTAACACAATTTCGCAAGGCGAAGCAAGGGCGACTGGAATCAGTAACACATGAAAACTGACCAGGTTTATCAAGCAGCTTCAAAACCCTTTCTTCACCCTGTTCATTTGTGTACTAAACCTTAAATCTAGGCACTAGTTTAACATCTTATCCATGTTATCTGATACAATTCGATATTTTTTATTAATTGCTAACGTTAACCTGGGTTAAATTTTTGGTTATTCACAAATACAAAAATATTATAGGGCTTTTTTACTAATAGGAAAGAAGGAGCTAACTCGAAGAGTAGGGGGTGAACTTATAGCGGGCTGATTCCCCAAGAGGTCTAGGAGGCGACCTCACTAACATTCCATTGTAGATATCAACCTGATTTGGCTGGTAAGTTTTTTTTATCTCCTGCTCAAAGGTTTTGTTTCATTCTCCTTTCATATTTTGCGATGCTATTCTGTCTATTGTTGAGAAAATTGTCCGTAAGGAGCCTTTAAACTTCCAAGCCATCAAACATATTCAACAGTGAGAATGCATGGGGGAAATTTTTCTAAAATTATTTTACTAGATAGGAATAAGCCTCGTATGACTACTCAAGACAAAGTAAGGCCCAGTTCAAACGTCGAATTTCACATGCGCCGAATTTAATTTCTATTTTAGTCGACTAAAATAGTTAAATACGGCATTTGATTCAAACGTCGAATTTTTCTCACTGAACTCTGTCGAATTTAACTCTCTTCGCTGTCAATATTCTCAGTAATATAATAATAATTTACTAAAATTCATTCATTAAGTTCGGCACATGTGAAATGCGACGTTTGAATCAAAAGTCGAACCTAAGTCGAATCTTCGACTTTTTCAGTAGCAGATACGGCAAACGTCGCATTTAATTTAAACAGTCGAATTTAATTGATTCAGACGTCGCACTTCACATGCATTTAACTCTCGCGTTAAGTTCGGCACATGTGAAATTCGACGTTTGAACCGAGCCTAAGGGTCGCACAAACACCAGATGAACTCCTTTGTGGCCGCAGCAGTAGCAAAGCCAAACAAGTTTAAACTTGTGTCTTGCGACTTTCCTGTTGAATTAACTAACGACAAGGGAGAATGAGCTCCTTCTATCTTCCTTACGACCCCCCGCTCCCACACCCCGACAATTTAACGTCAAATTCGCCATTTCTCAAAATCCCATCCAAAAAAAAATCTAGCCAGAGGCTAAACAAAAGGGCTTTTTACTCGTGACTGACATCGTTCCAAAGTTTACAGAATTTTCAGCAAACGACCTTTGACATTCTGTCTCAGAATTAGACTGCCCTTGGACCTACCTAGATGGCAAAACCCCTGACTTTGGAAAACGTTTCTACAATTCACCTTCTCGCCAAATTGACCAAATTGGCTTTAAAAATTTTATCACTTTGACTCTTCATGTCCTAACTTGCGTTTGTTAGCTAACACCTCTACAAATGACGAAATTCATACCAAATTTTATATTTACATTTTAGCACTGAACTTTCACGAAATTTCTCTCCTTTAACTGAATTATCTCTGATTTATTTAATTAAAGTTGTTCTTGCCTTTATGATTACTTGAGCCGTTCTCAACTCACACATGAGTTGAAGAATTCTAGACGTCTAAATGTTCGGTGTTCTGCCTTTACAGATTTTTCGCTTCAGCAAGATGACAAAACGAACAAGTTGCGACAGCAATGCGAATAGGATCAACAACGCAAACAGCGCAAAAGGAAAACTGAGAAGAGCCACTTGGATCCACCGTAGGACGACAATGATGCTTTTGTTTGGACCTTCTGGGCGGACTGCAGAGGACGCGAGAGTCGCTGTTGTCACGTTTATGGTCGCGATACAAGACAATGTTATCAGAGAAAAAGTTTCCATTCTATCTGCTGTGCGGTCCCTGAATGGCTTCTTGATTAAATGATGAACTGCCATCAAAATACAGGCAACTGACATGCACAAGGAACAAACCATGAAATTGGGAATAAAGGCGCGAAATATGAGAAGCACAAGCCTTCGACCAATCAGAACGCTTTCCCAGTAGAGCGTCCCTTGATCATGCGCACTAGTTGGACGGAAAGGGCCAAGCAAAATGTTGGAAATTTCGTTGGTGCACTCTTCTATATCATTTGAGGCATTTCCATCGTCAATAAGCGATGAAAGGCGGCTGTATCTATTATGAGAGGCGGGGTTTTCTCTCTGTTTGGTGTATGAACGTTTAGCAAGCCAGTAAACGAGAAACGGTAGGGGAACAATACACGCACCAATAAACTGTTTCCATGATATGGCCTTGTGGTACAGCTTTCCAGAACCCAGGTACAGAACCCCGACGAATGGAACGACGAAAATAACATTAAAAGCCAGAAGACCGTGCTGCCACCATTGCCAGCAAACAACGTTACCGTCGTAGTAAAGACGCAGTTCAGATCCAGTCGGTACGCAGTGCATTAACTTGAACGAGGTTTCTGCAAGACGCTCGTAGCCAAGCAACAGGATTTCCATGGCAACAGCCACGTAATGAACCAACAAAGGCTTGTGTTTCTTCAATATTCGGTACACCACCAAATTAAGACAGTAGATCATGAAAACGTGACCTATGGCAACAAATACCAGCGCAGAGAGAAACATTTCCTTAGTGACCGCTGTCAGTCCAACAAAGGGGCAGCCAATTTTTTTGTCCAGGATATGGACTTCAAAGTTAAAAGCAGCGACAATCGTGGAAATGTACGGAACTTTTTCCATCATTGTTTCCACAGATGTGGTGCTTAGTAAGTCGAATACTTGGTAGAAATAGAACGTAATTCTGACGTAGCCATTCTCGCTTTCTTCTTTCTCAAAAACCGAGTCTCTTTGCAAGTTCTGTTGATGACGATCCCTTTTAAACCAGAAAATTTGATCTTTCAGAAAACGAACAAGAGGAGGTTTTTTCAACAAATAGAAAGTCAAAACGATGGTATAGATTGCCATGAAAAGCCACAATTGAAAATTGCATCTACATTTGTCAGCTTTTCGACATTTGGTTGAAAACAGTGATTCAGTGAAATTAGGAGCACATCTTCCGCAAAGAACACCCTGCCGGTAACCATAGCAACGGTTGAAGTCCTGGTGGTAGTGACCTTTACTGCGGCAATACTTTTCAGGACAAGGCACAAATGTCAGTGACGAGAAATTGCTCGAATTTGTAATTTTGTAACCCCAAAAATCTTGTTTAGCGACAATGTTATTGGGTCCTTCGCAGCGGGCTCCAAATGGGCACTCAAGACAACTGAAGCCTTTGCGAACGGACAGTCCCCTAGAAAATCCACTTTGAAGACTGTACATTTTTGAAGGGCACATTAGACATGTAAATATCTCAGTTGTAACGTTAATACGGCAAAATGTACTGCCGTTCCCACCTCCATAACTGAAGTGAGTAAAATTGTCAAACTGAAGCGAGCTTCCCATTGGGCATTGAATGGTAGAGTTTGAGTCCATATCGAAATAGCCACCGGAAGATATCCTGATAATTGATTGTTGGCGAATCAGCCTTTCAGAGAAATTTGTATTAAAAGAAGTTTCCTTTATCTTGATCGGTCCTCCACTTTGCGAATGCAGAAATCTGCCAAATCTAAAAGAAGTTCCGTTGAAAGTTCCTTCTTTTTCTGTGCGCTCGAAAGCACAGTTCTGGAACTCGACCTTCGCACTCCCGTATCCAATACAAACATGACCTGTGTCGCTCAAGGCAAAATTATTTGTGAAATTGCATCTTCGAAACTGAACATAACCATTAATGATTTGAATCGCACCAGCCGCATACCCAAAGTTGTTTTGAAACAGCGTGTTTTCAACAAGTACACGACTTTTGTAAAACCACTGGGAATGAGTGTCCTTTCTCTCCCCTACTTTAACACATCCTCTGTCTACCAGCTTATCGGAGTCGAAAAGAAAAAGAAACGCTCCCTGGCCAGTCGTATACCCTGGCAAATTTTTATATTTATTATCTATCCAATCGTTAATTTCTAGACTGAAACTGTCACGGAAATTGCAGCCTCGCAGAGTGATCGTCTTGTTTCCCTTGGCAACAAACACAAAGGCATTAGTTGGTCGACCTGCAAAAGTTGCATTTTCTATTTCAACGTTTGCTGTCGAAGGTATCTGTTTGTTTAGAAGGGGGATGATGATGCGAATACCAAATGTAGCGTTCTTCCGGTTTTTTTCTTGTATTTCTTTGCCGTCAAAAACTGTGTTGGTCACTCAAACATCAACGCGGACGCTATTGTGTAGCAAACCGTACACGTCCATCAAGTTATTTCGAAATGTGCAGTTGTGAATGTTTGCAAATAAATAAAGATTGCTATCGTTCATAACAACCGCGCCATACCGAGCCATCCAGACACCATATAACGAGGACCCCACAGTTACACCTTCAAGACAAACATTGAAATTCGGTGTTAATCTAACTGCAACTTCGGAGCTTCGGACAAACGAGGTGTTGAAGATGTTAATTGTTCCAGACTGAGTTGTAGTTCCCGTCACTCGCAATGTAGCGGCCAGAACTGTTCGATTCGTTTTATTGTCGTAGAAGCGGGACCCATTAACTTTTAAGTCGATTGTTCTATTTGCGTTAGTAAAGCTCTGAACTGTGATACATGTTACTGCAGAGTTATTTATACACTGCAAACCAACAAAAGCGACTGTGGCCATCCTCACTTTGGAATAGTAAAGGCTGCGGGAAGTCATAAAATGATTGCGCTCAAGATTAATGTTACAGTACGCTTCTTTTGTAACAGCAGCGGGTAATTCAACATCCAAGAAATGACCTCCGCCCCCAATGCAAAGAACATCATTCATCGTTATTTGCAGATAAATAGTTTGAGAGGATTTCTTCATTGCTTCATTCGTTGAAAACACTATAGCACCCCTTTTGGGGGACTGTGTGTGGAAACCATTTTCCAAAAACTTTGTTTTGGTCACATTTAATGAAAACAGTCTGTCTTTCTTGAGAGATCGTTGTTCAAAGTAGATTCTAACACACAAGGAATTGTTTTGAAAGACAGAGTCTCGAATAGTTACATTCACTTTCGAAATGTTTTGCACATGAATAACAACAGCTGATTCCATGGCGGTTTTATCGCTATGCCTTTTTCGAAGAGTACAGTTGATGATCTCCACGTCGCCACAGTCTATAAATTTTAAAGTCGTTTTTGAGAACGATAAGCCGCTTAACGATATACGCAAAGACTCGTTTGATCCATGAAAATGAAACCCTTTTGGACAGGTCACGTGGGCTTCTGTTGATGGTAAGCTGGTCATTGTGACGCTTTTTGTTACCCAGATTCCCGGATGATGGGCCCGCGTGGTTAACTGTTCGCAGTCATATGGTTGCTTTGCTGTACCACTGCCGTCCAGGATAACCATCCCGTCCCAGGACACGCGGGTAACAGCCTTTGTTATCGTGCGACAGGGCTTTTTAATGGAGCCACAACGTTTGCTGTCGTTTTCGCGTAAAGAAACGTGGACAGTTCTTTGATACTCGAGGCATCCTGTAAGCATTGGAAAGACAGTCAAGTGTTCAATCAAGATGCATGTTCCCCTTGCAAGAATGGCTAAACAAAGTGTCATTGGGCAGGGCCGTCCCTTTCAAGGGCTCTTTTCCTTTCCAAGCCCCTTATGTTAAAAATTCAATGTGCAAGATCTTGGTTTCTGCGGCCGAGTTCTCAGTTAACCGCCGTCTGGAAGTCTTCCAATTAATATGATCAAAAGAAAGCGAATTCAAGATCATAGCGGCCAACTTGGTAACTTCCACGCCAAAAATGATTAAACAATAGTAAAAGAACTTTCTAGACTGTAGCAAACAAACCCATGAATTTACTTTTAAACTTTCCTGCACGTTATTACATCAACTATTGTTTTCTAGATTGACAGAGCCCAGCTTGCCCCACAAAAATAGAGCAGCGCTTAGTATAAGGCAAGACAAAGCAGTTGTCCCGTCTAGGTTTCCCTTGCAAGAGAGGCTAGTGTGGTCGCATACCATTACAACCCAATAGCTGCTCTTGCATTTTGTGCTTACAACACCACAGGTAGCCCAAGCTCGAAATATGAGCATCGACAAACATCGGCATTGTTGCGTAACATATATTACTTCGGCGGAGCGCGAAGTAAAGGATTCGCGACGCTCAGGAATGTATCAAAGGTGCATTTTTTTGACACGATTGGGCAAGCAAAGTGTGTAGGTTTTCGGTTCTATTCGGCTATTTGACGAAGTGAGAGCCGAATTAGTTCGAGATATCTCGAGATCACTTCGATTTCTTTGATTTATTCTTTAACTTTTTCGAAGAAGAAAGAATTATTATTTAGGCTTTAATGGGGTTTGAAGCGACTCACCTGTGTGACCCGTCAGATCAGAGGAGACTCTTAAGTTGAGGGATTAGCCGATTGCGCTACTGCGACCGAAGGTAGTTTGAGAAATGAAAAATAGTTATGAATTGATGCACTAGTTTCGGGACAAGATTGGGCGTGCAAGTTCGTGAGTTTTCGGCTTGTCTCAACTATTTCACGAAATGAGACCGGACTACTTCGCGATATCTTGAGATCACTTCGAGTTTAGTCTTTAATTACTCGAGGAATAAATAGAGTATATTTCGTGGCCGCGCAGAGACACGAAATTTCTCTTCGAGTGTTGAAAAACATTTCACGAGTGAGCCCTCCTTTCGAACTGTTTTATGATGAATTTAAAGTTTCAAAATGCTGCACAAAGACATTTTGTCTTTGTTGAGTGTTACGTAGTAAAATTGCTTTCATGCGTTGCGTGACTTTCTCAAACGTTCTCTACGTTTTTGGATTCGCCATGAATAATTAATTAGGGCATGTTTACATTTCAGCATGAGTCAGCAGATTTGCATCAGTTACTGAAATCATACAATGTGTCGAAAAGCTACTACTATTCGCCTGTTTAGTATTTTCTAGAACCTTATGTCAAACGGTATACAAGTTGCAAGCGAGTTCTTTTGACGAACTAAGTTTTTTTCCCACGAGCTGGACTGCTGTGTTTAGTCAAGTGTGACGAAGGTCGATTTTCAGGTTCTGTGTTTACAAGTTCGCGGAAGCCGTACGATATCTGAAGTTCAAGTGAGAGTTTTTCATTATTGGTAGAGGCTGTTTAGTTTTACTCAAAGTTCAAGTCAAGTTTGTGTTGGTGGATGCTGTGTTTTAAAGCTCTGTAAAGGCTATGTTCCTTTGGTGTTAAACTTCCATGTGTTAATCCGATATCCCTGTGTGCTGATAGTCAGTGAATAATTATCCTCCAAACATTCGAACTCGTGACTTTGAGTTTTAGCCAATTCCATGCTCAACGTAATTGACTCCTCAGGGGCACCCAACGAGAATATAGTTCAAAACCACTTAAACATAGCATTGTTAAACGTATTTTAGTATTAAAACGGTAGATATGGGCATATTTTTATCCCCTTAAATTTTTCATCTGTTTGGATTTCCCAGCTGAAAGTCTAGTGATTCGAAAATTATAGGGATGAAAACTTACTTTTTCGAAAATTTCAGCCGGAAAAAAGGCTCCCGAAAATTGTAGGTGACCCTTTTAGGGTAAAAATCGGTTAAAAATGGGCAATTATACCATTTTTTAGATGTTCGGGAATCCTAGGAGAGGAAGACAAGCAAGAAATTTTGGAAAAAAATGTTCCGAAAATTCTAGATCTCAAATCGTCTTCCGAACAGATATTTTCCGAAAATTGTCGTTGGGTGCCCCTGACTCCTTACCCATGCATATCTTTAATCAGTACATGAGACTGCTATGCTGTTTTTGAAGCCTGATGTGACTAAGAAAAATAGGGATTTTTTTTTTAGAAGGATTTGTATGGAGTCATCAGAGCATAACTCGGCTAATATCTCGGAGACAATTTGTCCCGAAATCCTAGTTTTTGGCAATTAGGCCTCTTGGATGTTGTTCTTTTCAGAATATCCTGACAAATCCCATAATGTCACAAATTAACACCTTACGCTTACCACATTTGATTTCTTACTATTCCTCCGCATTTTCAGTTAATTAGTTCCACAACCACGACGCCCAAGTGTACGCTCCGTAGCGACTTGCTCGAAATATAAAGATTTGTGTAGGAAAAAAACCTATCGTTTCTGTAACCTACGAAAATGAAAGGATTTCAATAAAAAACACCTACCTTACTTAAACTGTGTATTACGTCTCTCCTGTGTGGTCCACGGGCCGATTTATGGCCGTTTTATGGGATTTTATGTAAACCGTTTTCTCTCTATAATAAAGGTTTACCAAAGTTGGACAGTTGGGCACTCCAGCGAAGCGGCTCGACTGATCCACCGAAGGAAAACGGCCGTAAATTCCCTCCAACTACTCCAATCGCCTCCAAATTCCGCCTTGGTAACACACGATATAGTTCTCCTTTCCAGTCGTGATCTTTATATAGAGAGAAAACCGTTTACATAAAAGACCATATAACGGCCATAAATCGGCCTGTGGACCACAAAGGAGAGACGTAACACACATTTTAAGTAAGGTAAGCTGTTTTTTTATTGAAATCCTTTCATTTTCGTAGGTTAAAGAAACGATAGGTTTTTCCCCATACAAATCTCTATATTTCGAATGTTACGCAACAATGCCGTTGTTCGCCGATGCTCATATTTCGAGCTTGGGCTACCTGTGACAACACTTGCTTTGTATATGTTCTAAAAGTCGAGCTACGGTCTTGATGAGTCTAAGGAGCGGAGTACTTGCCTTCTCATGATCAGCCTCTCAATATGTTAGAAGAGCAAGGAATGGTAAATACACATTTCCAAATGATCATTCGAAAGGAAAATATCCCTAAAACTTTCCCTCCGGGGGTCGGTTATGAAAATTTTTAATGTACTTCGAACTTTCGAATCTTTGGACAAAATCCAATAGCGTAACCAATTCAATACCACTTCAGTCTTAAATTATTTGCCTTCAGGATTTGGCAATTCAAAATTTGCAGTTTTGCTTCATTTGAGCTTTAACCACCACTGGGAGATGATGAAGGTTTAATCCCATCAAGAGAAAAATTCAAGAAAATAATTTTCTTTCCTTTTCTTTTTTTAATTCGAAAAAGAAACCCAGTGTAAACGTCCCTCTAAACAACAAATGAATAAAAGGGACGAATATATGATGGCAGAGGGCAGCGCAGAAAAAGTTGGCTTTATTAACAGTGAGTTAATAAACAAGACCTTTGGATTCTAAGACGAAGATGACTACACGGGAACGAGATTTTCTCAATACACTCTTTACTTTTTTATAAAAATATTGTTTTTCCGGCCCATGCTTAATATTCCTATTTTTCTGCCGATTTTAGGCTGAAAATATTCTTGTTATATTCTTAATGACAGCTTATGACATTTCCGTTTAAGGATGTATTGGGGTACGTTTGCGGTTCAGTTCATGTCTTTTGTATCGTACATATTTCGTACTGCACAAATACATTACATGTTCCGCTCATCATTGAACATTTGGCTATCGCTAGTAAAGAGTGTTTCGTTTGTTGGCTAGTTTTGCCGTTTAGAGAAAGGAATACATGTAATTTTATACAGTTAAGTAAAAACATATCATTGCATTGTGTTTACAGATTTTCGCACGAAATTATATTCTTTTTACAATTTCAGCCTCAGGTTTATTCTTAAAATATTCTTAAAATTTCGCAAATTTCAGCCTCGATATTCTTACAACATATATTCTTATAAAAAAGAAAGAGTGCACTAAGTAGAAGCAACAGGGGCACCCAACGACCGAATGTTTCCAAATGGTTTTCTCTGTTCTTTAGAAGCCTGTTTGGTTATTTTGGAGTTGTCCTAAAAACTATTTATCTGTTCGGATGTCTTAGGCGAACTTTGGTATTCAAGAAAGTCTTAGGTGGCTTTTTCGTATCTCATCCGAAAGTGTAAGCTACCCTTATGGGTCCGGTCGAAGTTTTGAGGGGACGTTTTGCCTTTATCCGAAATTTTTAAGAGACCTTTTTAAACAATAATCGCTTTCTAGTATTAAAATCAGTGAATAACATAACCTCGGAAAATAGTAGTCAAGCTATTGGAAAACCTCCGAATCTTTTAGACCAATGGAATGGTTATCCAGCCTTTTTAAGCTTTCCTCAAGCTTTAGAAATTTTTAGGCAATATTTTCTCCTTTGGACAATTATTTTACAGAAAAAAGTCGCTGCGTGCCCCTGAAGCAAAGACGTTTTTGAGCGACGCATGTCAACCGGAAGTGAGGTCTTTTCCCTTTTTATATGCCTTGACGGTAACAAATTTGTATTGCTAAGTTTCTTCACTCTTACAGAGGCGACTTATAATTGACCATTTCTAACGAATTTTTGCTCTAAAAAGGTCACCTAGAATTTTCGGGAGCCTTTTTCCTGGCTGACATTTTCGAAAACGTAAGTTTTGATCCCTATAATTTTCGGATCACTAGACTTTCAGCTAGGAAATCCGAGCAGATGAAAAACTTTGAGGGGTTAAAATTATGCCTAAATCTACCGTTTAAATACTAAAATACGTTTAACAATTCTATGTTTAGTGGTTTTGAACTATATACTCGTTGGGTGCCCCTGATGCTGTTGCGTTCATCTGTTGACTAACCTGTTTTTACGCTCAAGAGAAGAAAGAGATGAGAAACGAAGACAAACCAACAAGCCAACATCGTCTATAAGTTTGCCCGGGAGTGAGAAATGTTGCTTTCTAGGCTGCTGTTGTTTAAGTGACTAATAACTGAAAACGATTAGACTCCTTATAATGGCTCGAGACCTCGAAAATGAAAGCAATTTGCCTACGCCAAGTACATAGGAACTAAAATTACCATGAAAACATTTCTCTTTAAAAGTGAGTTAGCGGGCAGTAGAAAAATTAGGGTGGTGAGTTTCACTGAAATAGAAATCAGTATCTTCGTTGTCAGCTCGACTATAGGTTTTTTAACAGGTTAATCAACAAACAAAGAAACAAACAAGTAAACAAACTAAAAGAAAAAGACGTTTTTTAAAATACTGTTTCTCGTGGGTGCCGTACGGGACGATGGCCGAACCAAATTCCATATATATGGAGCATACAATGACTTTCAAAGACTCCCTCAGAGCTCCTACACGTTCTGTGGGTGAATAAACTAAATTTTTTTATTTAATCATTAAAGGATTGTGACGTCTCGACTACAGCAACGCTTGGGTAATCCGGCCGGAGACCGCGCGTTCGATTCGCACCACTGCGAACATAACATAGAGTTGGCGGGAGCGGTATTAGCATTTTTTCGCTAGTGGGATGCGGGATGAAAGAAAATTTAAGGGCGGGATGTGGGAAGTTCGTCATTTTCATGGCGGGACGCGGAAAATCGTGATTTTTCCGGAACAGGATGGATGGCGACAATTGCTGGTTTTCAGGTGACGCCATTCAAAATAGATCGAAATAAAAATCAAAACCGTTCAATAGATAAAGTCCAGAATCTGGGAAATGGAAGGAGGTACAAATACAAAGACCCTCGCCAAGATTCAGGTCAGAGGAACATTTCGTACACGAGATATCCGAAGAAATGTTTTACCCAAACGTATAGAGATTTGTAAGTAGACGCTATGCTGGTGCTCACCTGGATGAGCTCCAACATGGCGGACGGAAACCAACAGAAACATCTGTTACAAAAGCGTGAATTTGTTCTTCGAGAAACTCATAAACATTAATTAAAAGTAATACTTTTTCTAATACATGAACTGTTAATTCCTGAAATAAGTCGTCATTTTTTTCAACCTACATGACAGCTCTCTTGGCCGTCATGTAAATGCCGGGTCACGCAAAAGCTTAGAAATTCAAGCGTACTCTATCACAAAACCAAGAACCCTTTTGGAGCGAAAATTTGTATGAAAATTAGTTTTCAGCTGCTCTAATGCATCGTGAAAGTAAAATCTCTGTAGAATCGTTAGTTTTTTAGTTTGAATTTTAGTGACGTCATGTGAAAACCAACATTATAGAATATTTCATGATTTCGTGAAGAAAAACTAGTCTGGAAGTTTACATAGGTGGTGTCTGAAATCAGTTCTGCATCTTTTATATAAAAGTGCCTTTTTTTGTCTGATTTTAAGACCGCGCGTGTCATGTACATTCTGAATCAAGCCTTTGCGCAGCTCCTCATACTGTTGCTTTACATGAAGGAGGAATCACATTCTATGATCCTGAAAATAGTAGACCGCTGAAATGATGGTGATATGAAGGAAAGATTGAAACGTTTGCAGGTGGAGAATTGCAGGTAATGTAATGGAACAGCGTAAAAAAACCCTTATTTTTCCAAACCACTACGGTGTGTCCTTGGCGAGCAAAGGAGTTGCCTTAAGATTTTCACAACGCTTAGAAATTAAAAATAGCCTGACTTCTGCTTTTTAGTCTTCATTCGGCTTTTTTTTTTCTGTTCATGGAAAGCACGACGAATTGAACGTGTACAATCTACCAACAGCCATTTTAGGAGCTGGGGTACTGTTTTCCTTTTTTGAAGGAGAATGTATCATCCATCAGAAACATATACATGGAGTGCGTTCTGCCACAGACTTTGAATGGTCCTCATGGAGGTGTTGCAACTACGATGGGGCTTGGAACATCTCCAACAAATACCGAACAATTTTCCTACAACAACACGAATTTCTTGAGTTGTATGACCCTTGATGTGGAGAATCTGCACGTTTCTGTTCATCACAAGAACTAGGTCACCACCCTGTTACAATATACTTAGTTAGGAAAACGGCTAAGAAGGGGCTAAAACTATAACTTCCTGATTGGCGTAGAAGCTACCCCTTTCGTCGACGATCGCTGCCATTTTTAAGATACTTGGAAAATTTTTGACTTGATATTAAGAATGCTTCTATGAAAAAGAAAGAAAATCGCAACCCAGGTTCAAACCAGGGCCTCGAACCCGAACCTTAGTATCCTAATCTCACCCTCTTAAGCTTACAACTACACTACAACACCAACCCGCCAAAATTCCGAAAAATTTAAGTACATACACTAGCAAAGTGTTCTTCTTAACTGTTACATCAATAACAGGTGACCCTAGCCCTTTTCGTAATTAACTTGGGCTTCAACGTCCTTCTTTTTAAGGTTATTCAAAAACGTCTCATTTGCCTTAGAGTAACTTAATCCAAGGAATACGTTACGTCTACAGTTGGTCTATTATGACTAAAGGCTTGGTTACCAATGGTGACATCGACCGTTAAAAAATGGCAAAGACCGCTGACGAAAGGGAAATAGGAATCGGCGCATAGCGTGGTCAACTAACATAGTATCCGCTTCCTGAACAGTCATGCGGCCTCTTCGACATCCCTGCTCATGTCTCCGGTGTTGGCTTTTGAAGAATCTGAAGTGAGAATGATCTTGTCACTCACCGGCCGCATCTCCTTGTTGTCTCTGGCCTTATGCTTCTATACCTCACTAAGGCACTGTAAGCCTTTTGCATCATCGCAATTTCATCGTGATTAGCCGGAACCTACCGGGGGATGTTTCTTCTGACCCCTGAACCTGATGAACCCGTGACAGTATATTCAGATGAACGAAGCAAGTAGTGACGAGCTCGAGGAAGCGCCTGAAGAAAATCTTCCCGCAGAAAAAAGTGACAACCTGTTTCAGCTCAGTCACTAGTCAAACGTCAACTTTTTGGTGGGTGTGACATCGCAGTTTGGCCGGCGCCCTAAGAGGTTTTAAAATATGCGTTTAATATTTGACCATTTCACTGCATTGTCCTCTAGTGCAGATATCAGGAATTGCTGAGGCAAAAGCTGGAATAATAGTTTAACTGTCTAACATCATCTGTTTAAGACATACTGCAATCGTTTCCACTGTTAACTGGCAGACGTTGTACATATTTATTCCAGCCCGAGTTTGTAAATATTTATTCAATCCTATAGAAGGTCGTACGTAAGGAAGACATATCTAAATAAATCTTGGCATGGATGCTTTTCCAATTTTGCTTGTTTGTGCTGACAACTCCCTGTTTTTCAGTTTGGTGTATGAAAGGGGGCCTTCGCATTGTTCCCACGTGCTGTTCTCCGGTAAAAGAAAACTTTTGTTTGATTCCTGAATGTTTATCCAAAAGAGGACAAATTTACCAAACTAAACTTACTGCTGCTGTTTACAGTGAACTCATACCGATTTGTAGAACTAACCCCACCCCTAACCCGCGAAAACCGCGTCTCTTGTGGAAAAACAACTTTAGACTGCGTGGCAAGAGTTTCCCAAACGCAGGCTAAAAGAACTTTGACTGTCATGCAAACACAGAATTCTGAAAGCGGTATCTGGATGACACGTCCGAAGCAAGCAGGATAGCGGAATGAAAAACATTAATAGTGGTAGGAAGCGGGATTTGGAAACCCTATTTAAGGCCCTCACCACTATCATGTCCTGTTCTGAGCGTACACGCAACGGCGTATAAGCAGCGCAAAGCTAAGCGGCGCGATGAAAAAATGCCCTTTTTTTTCTCTTCGCTTTACTAGACTATAGACTCTAGACCCCTGAATGAATGTGTGTTAAATTGCCAACCACGCTAAATACCTATCAGAAATGTCAGGCAAAGCTTCTGAAGTTTAAGCTCAATCTGGGAAGATAAGGCAAATATTAATGGAATTTAAATTTGCCTACCTTGAAAAGTCACAGCCTTCTTGCTTGATTGGGTACTTGGTGAGCAGCAAGAGTTCATCTAAGGGTATGTTCACACATAGAGCCACGAAAAGCTACTTGGTATAGTATGAGCAGCAACGACCCTTGGCGGCGCAAAGTCGTTCGCACGCGGCGAACATCGCGCCGGCGTGGTTGGCCGATAGGTTTTGGTGCACTAAATTCCAGTCCTTACTCTTTATTATTTACTTCCGCCTCACAGGGTTCCAGGCCTCGCTCCTACTTATTTACTTCCGTGACGGGTCGAATGGGTGTTCACACTGCACCAAAGTATGGCGCAAAACCTATCCAATATGTGACGCTCGACTTTCGAGATTGGTGCGGCACATCCTCGCTGCGTCACAGAAATCGCACGGCCACAGCCGAACCCATATCCGGTATGGTTTTCGTGGCGGGGCAAAAGCTATCCAGTAAAGCGTGAACATAAGCCTAAGTCATGGATACAATGGAACATCTCTCTCCCCTTGGCGCCTCGGAAAGCTATCCGATATTGCGTGAACATGGCCTTAGATGAACTCTCGCTGCTCACCGAGTACCCAATGTAACAACAAGGCTGTGACTTTTCAATGTAGGCAAATTTAAATTCCATTCCCCTTATCTTCCCAGATTAAGCTTAAACTTCAGAATCTTTGGCAAATTTATGATAGACATTTAGCAAGGTTGACAATTTATCACACATTCTATACTCCCGAAAGTACCTGTGAATTGTTTCACATAGTGTTTACGGCAATACAAAATGTGCAATACCAGAACATGTCATCATCAAGAGGGGTTGATGTTTGTAAGTGAGGTCCAGAATTTAATTGGATTGGACATTTGGAGTATGATGGCACATCTAACACAGAATTCCGGGACTATTTCATGTGTGTACCCATGATTTTTTTATCTTTCAATATATATCGAAAACTTGAGGCACGGCGGCATCTAGTGAAAACATGTAAGTGGAAAGCCTATTTTGATATGCGGTTTTGTGTGAATATTTCTTCTCAAAGCTGGGAGACAAAATACTTTTGTCATAAAACTTCAAATATAGATCACTAATTTTATGCTTAAAAAGGATCAAGATACTCGTAACTTTCGTTCTGCCATCCTTCACAAAGAAAAGAAGGCGTCGAAATGCGGGAAACGCATCCTAATGACTACTAGGTATTTTCTAAAATGGCGGACCACTTATCACTCATTCGTAGGCCCTCTCTATGCTGGCGGCTGAGTCAAATTTTCCACCGTGGGGACGTTCAGGATGTCAAATTCCCGTAGATTGACGACCCCCCCTCCCCCTCTAGATTCACAAACTGTTTTCTTATACTGGATTTGAAACGTAAACGGGGGATGTGAAATTCGTCCACAATCAATACCACCTGATGTAAAGGAGAAAGCAAGACAACAGCACTCACCTTTTTGTTCAGAAATCAGAACTCAGCAGAATTGCCTGCGGGAAAGAAGCGAATGGTGTAACTTAAAAATTAATATGTCCAGATTCAGAAAACGTTCGCATACCGGATTTGGAACGTAAACGGGGATGTGAAATTCGTGCGCTGAATTACCACCACACGACACACCCACCGTTTTCACAAAATCCATGCGAAAAGGAAACGTTAGTGTACGTCCTTGTCTTTTATTTGAGTTGTTCGTGGCGCAGTGCAGTCAGGTTAATTACAATGCATTCTAGTAAAAAGTGATGAATTCGAGAATTAATCTTTTTCTTGAATCCAGATTATGTTGCTGCTAGCTCGCTGTGCTCGCTCTGCAGCAAAAACACTGGGAACAGTGTTTTATTAATTTGAAAACAATAGATGTAACCTTGTGTTTTTTATCAGATTGACTAGATTAAGGGCATACGCAAGGGGGAAGATTCGTAAACGTTCCGATAGACAGATGTTTTTTCACTCAGGGATAATCCGTGTTCAAAAATTTAAAGATGACACTTATTGAGCATACGTTTAGTTATTTTTTATTATTGTTATTTTTTTCATCATCGTTATTGTTTAACTGGACCTTTTGTAGAGTCTTTTTAAATCACGGTTAATTACGAAAGGCGACGAATAGCCTGAGAAAACAGCCGACATTTCGCGACGCCGCCACTGATTTCCCCGTGAAATGACGTCTGAGAAACGTACGCAAGCAAAGAAACTCCATACTGATGATACGTCACTACCCAGGGGAGGGTAATGACACGTCATCAATATGGAATTTCTGCACTCGTTTCTCAGACGTGGTGGCCTCGCGAAATGTAGGCTGTTTTCTCAGGCTAGGCGAAGCAAGGCTGACTTGAATCAGTAATTAAACACTTGAAAACTGATCAGGTTTATTAAACACCCTTTTCATTTGTGTACTAAACCTTCATTTTCCTTATATTTTGGCAAACCAAATAGATGTAAAATCCAGGCACTAGTAAAACACCTTAACCATGTTTTCTGTTACAATTCGATGTTTCATTTCCTTTGCTAAAATAATCCAAACCTAACTAAACTTGATCATAAATGGGAAATGAGCACAGCTACACTAGTACCGTGGAACCCCGCCTTACGGCCACCTCGATAATACGGTCACCTCGTAATTACCGCCAGTTTTTTCGGTTCGGCAAAACGACCATGGATTTCGTTATAAAAAGTCCCCGTTAATGCGGTCGCCAGTTAATACTGCCACGGCCACATTTTAAAATCTCAAACAGCAGAATCTCTTAAAATTTCACCCCTTCAGTAAGGCCACTCGTTCGAAATTTAGAAAATTAAAGTGCCTGTGATATGTCAATTTTTGTAATCTGAGCTTATTCTTGTACTGTTTTTAGACTACAGTACACATAAAATGCACTTGTGGCGATTTATAGCCGAATTTTAAAAGAGTTTAATGACCTGAAGTAAAATTTTAAGTAGTTTTTTCAATTACTTTACGAGATATCTACATTCCGGTTGTTTATTTATGAGTACAGGACGGTGAATGCGATATACGGTGCATTTGTTTCATTACGGCCCTCAAGTCATGAAATTTGAGCCTGCCCCAGTAATACGGTCAAATTTTTTTGGCCCGTTAGTGACCGTTTTAACGGGGTTCCACTGTACCGAGTACGTACTTTGTAGGGTCTAAAACCAGTATAATACTTTAAAAAGCACAAGGCTTATCTATTAGACGATATTATGCCCTTAAAAAGGTATAACATCAGTGTTTTCCCACGCCAAAGATACAGGCACAAGTGTACATGCAGAATCGATGAGAGAAGTGAAGTGTTAAAGTGGGTTCCAGGTCGTATGCCTCAACCTTAATACAAATTAAGATAGCTAAACGCTAATGCGATAAATGCTTTTTAAGTCAGAAATTTCAAAAATAAAAAATAATTTTTACTTTAATTTGCTAAAACGAGCAGCAAGTATGTAAATAAATGTTTTTAAAAAGTTACCCTTAGTCATGCAATGGACTTTATGCCTCAAATTTCAGATCATCTAAACCTTATTATGTCTGGGTCATCTGTTGTCATTATAGATATCAATTTGATTTGGTAAACTTCAAATCCATCATTTACATGCAACGCTCAATATGCATGAAAGAATTTTCTTCTAAAGCTGAATAGGGTTTTCGAGATCTCTTGTTTTGATTCAAAGTTGCAATAGGCACGCAATATGTGCGAACGTAAACAAGTCAAGTAAACAAGCCACGCGACGCAAATGTCTACCACGCAAACGACTCGTACAAGGTACAAGGCATGCCAGAGAGAAGCTTTGCTAGAAAGGTACTTGATCCCACTTTTACGATCTCAAAAACCTTGCAACAAAGACTGACACAATTCCCAACAGTGCAGGGACGAAGAATTTAAAAGCGATGAACATTATAAAGCAACGCCTCCGGACCATAGGTACAGGTCGTGATCGTGCATGAGATAAATAAGGGATTGTTTCAATGAGGGGAATGACATGCGATGAGTGGCCACATATAAAGTATTTCTGCAGTTTGATAATTTTGTTGGAACTAACTGATGCTAGCCTTTTAATCTTAACTTAAACGATGCATAATTTCATTGCTAATGTTCGGAAGGGAGGTGATTTCTCAAAATCTTATTGAAAAAAACGATCTCGTAAACAAGTTGCATTCTTTCACGTGCGAACCGTAAAACATCCTCACTTGCAAACTGCGGGCGTAACAGTTAGTTTTAAAACCCTGGGGTTAAGTAGACTAAGTCGTATGGTCTCATACACGTGCAAACGGCGGGGCAATACAAGTCATAGCGAGCGCCTGATTACATTAGCCGGGCTGGCTAGCTCTACCGAGGTGACTTTTATCCCGGTATTACATGAACCGGGCCAGCCCGGAGCCGCCATCCCTAATACACATAATAAACGTCACATATGCTCTGTACAACGACGCCAAAATATACGCTACTGCAGCGTCTTGTTTACTAGATCAGAATAAAGAGCCTCGTTTGACTAATCAAGACAAAGTACTGGTCGCAAGTGCAAACACTAGACTGACGTAATCTTTCGGTGGCCGCAGCAATAGCATCGCCAAACAAGTTTCTAACCTCGTATCTTGAGACTTTCCTGATGCATTAACTTACGACCCCCCATCCCCACACCCCGAAAATTTAGCACCAAATTCGTTATATCTATAAATCTCATCGTAAAGATATATGAGGGAAACATATGAGGTTTACGGTATTTACAGCAATCGCCCTTAGATATTCCCGATTCAGCACTAGACTGCCTTCGATCTACGTGGATTGCAAAACCCCTGACTTTGGAAAACTTTTGTACAATCCTCATCGTCACTTAATTGACCAAATTTGCCGTTTTTCACTAATTTGACCCTTCATGTGTATCTAGTGTGAGTTAGCTAAAATCTCTACAAATGACGAAATTTGAGCCAAATTTTCTCATTACATTTCAGCACTGAACTCTTAACGAATTTTTGCTCCTTTAATATAACTGAATTGTCTTTGATTTGTTTAGTTAAAGTTATTCTCGCCTTTATGTATTATTGAGCTTCTCAACTCACATGTGAAGTAAAGAAGTCCTGTCGTTTAAATGCCCGTTCGGTGGCTACCTTTCCAGATTTTTCGCTTCAGCAAGATGACAAAACGAACAAGTTGCGACAAGAATGCGAATAGGATCAACAACGCAAACAGCGCAAAAGGAAAACTGAGAAGGGCCACTTGGATCCACCGTAAGACGACAATAATGCTTTTGTTTGGACCTTGTAGGCGGACTGCAGAGGACGCAAGAGTTGCTGTTGTCACGTTTATGATCGCGATACAAGACAAAGTTATCAGAGAAAAAGTTTCCATGCTATCTGCTGTACGGTCCCGGAATGGCTTCTTGATTAAATGATGAACTGTAATCAAAACACAGGCAACTGACATGCACAAGAAACAAACCATGGAATCGGGAATAAAGACGCGAAATATGAGAAGCACAAGCCTTCGACCAATCAGAACGCTTTCCCAGTAGAGCGTCCCTTGATCATGCGCACTAGGTGGACGGAAAGGGCCAAGCAAAATATTGGAAATCTCGTTGGTGCATTCTTCGCTATCATGTGAGGCATTTCCATCGTCAAAAAGCGACGAAAGGCGGTTGTATCTATTCTGAGAGGCTGGTTTTCCCCTCTGTTTGGTGTGTGAACGTTTAACAAGCCAGTAAACGAGAAACGGTAGGGGAACAATACACGCACCAATAAACTGTTTCCATGATATGGCCCTGTTGTACAGCTTTCCGGAACCCAGGTACAGAACCCCGACGAATGGAACGACGAAAATAACATTAAAAGCCAGAAGACCGTGCTGCCACCATTGCCAGCAAACAACATTACCATCGTAGTCCTTCGAAAGGTTGACAACTATCCCATCTATCATTGCGACACCTTTCTCGCACGTCATTGGCTCGCGTCATTCTGGCGTCAATTTTAATTTGTTTTGACAAAAATTTTTTTTTTGTTGCGACAGAATTTTGTTCCGCATTTTTCACTCTTTTCTTACGTTTACCCTAGAGGAGCCATTTCTTTCCAGACGTAAGTATTTCTCTACGGGACTCCTCCTCATCCCTTATAATTGTTTTTAATTTTGGGCCTCCTTATTTCCAGGACTGAACTTTTTTCACAACCGGCATTTTTGAAGAAACCCTTTGTTTTCGTGGTAAGATATTGTCACTTTAGCTTAATTAATTTGTTACTTTTAAACTGCTCAACTGCTGCTTTCCGCTTTACCGTTAAAAATTTTTTTTTTAATTATCGTTTTCCAACTCTATTTACATACAAAGAGAGTATATTGTTCTGCTCAAAGTTTATTTGTTTGTGTTTTTTTCTATTCTTCTTCTTCTTCTTCTTCTCTTTCTTTTCTCTCTCTCTCTTCTTGGCTACCTCCCGGCCATTTCCCTCCTCTCTCCCCCTTTTTTTTTCTTCTCTAGGACTCGACACAGAGGATGTCGGGCAAAGGCTCGGCGCCGGGCTAGAAACATCCTCGCTCAGTTGTACTTTGCCCCTGACGATTCACAACATTACAGGAGCCTTGGTGTCGATGCATCCTTCTTCTTGCCATACCCGGGTATTCCCATTCTCCTTCACACTCTTTTGTTCCTTTCCTACTTCCTTTTTTCCTTTAATGAAAATAAGACAATTTTGTCATAACTTATGACGCTATTACCTATTACTATTAATAGATATTAATTACGAATTACCATCCTGATGCTCTCATCCCCACCCCCTCCTTTATTGTTATCTTAACAGACTACTTTCAACTATGGATAACAACCACTCCACACTCCACTTTTACCATCACCATCTCCGCAACCTCTCCCGTGCATCTATTATCCAACAACGTCTTCAACTTTTTAATTCTATCAACGGCGACGCTTTTTATCCACTTTCTGTTTGGCCACAAGATTTTAAGTTAATTTTTTGGAAAAAACCAATAAGCGACAAGAACACTTTCAAACTGTTTTTATTTTTAATTGGCAATGGCTGTTCACCCCACCTCACTTCACACTGGATCATGACGTCACAACACTGGACCACTGACAGAAAGGCAGAAAAACGTGCCCGCCAGCTAGACTTTCTTCTCAACAACATGGATAACAAATCTCATATCTGGTTTTATTTTGATCTGCACTGTGAAGAATGGCTCTACCTTAACGGACAAAAGAGATCGACTAACAATAATTAACGACTAACCATCTTAAATTCTCTTTCAAAAAATATTTTTTAAAAATTTACAAGTTGTATTCCTTATAATTGTTAATATCTACGAACACAAAAGGACCACTAAAAACTACCCATTTAAATTCTCTTTCAATTACATTTTTGTAATATTTCAAGTTATACTACTTATAATAGTTTCATCACGAAAGTTCCTATCCTGTACATTTCTATTAACCCCGTCCCCCTTTTTTTATGGAAGATTACATGTGACTTTTTCCTTTGCTTAATTCTAATGTTGTATTTCATCCAATATATCGGACTATATTTTAAAGTACTATCCAACATTTTAATTTATTTCACAATTTTCACAACTGTGCAGATGTTGCTATAGTTACCAGAGAAACTACTGAGTCTTTTTCAACTTTTATTGAAAAGAATAATTATTTCCAGAGTCGATAACTCCTTGAGTGTTTTAAGAACGAATATATTTCCATCTAATCTTAACTATTTCAGTGATTCGATAAGTTTTTAAGAACGACTATACACCAATAATTATGTGAAGCTCATGTAGTGTTTTCACTGTATCAGTTAACAAGCCATCTGGGTTGTTATAATTTGTTTTCACCAAAGATACAGCTGTACGTTTTCACTTTTGCACAAACATGTTACCATTATTTTTGAAGAAGAAGAAAAAATCACACATTAAAGTTATTGAAGTAATTCCTTTGTTTGTTTTTTCCTTTGTTTAACCCGGATTTATTATTCATTTATTTTATTTTATTTCATTCATTCTATCATTTATTTCATTTCATTTTATTATTAAAAATAATTTTTTTTTTTCTCCTTTTCCTCTTCTCTCTTCTTTATTTTTAACTCTCCAAGAGGTTGACATGACTGCTTTGCAGTTTGCCGGTCCCTCTTTTCCCCTTTCATCTTCCTATCATCCTTCTTATTATTTTTACCTTCTAACCCCTCATCCTCTTATACTTATCCTAACTCTTTTTTGAGGTTGACATAGCTGTTTGACAGTTTGCCAGTCCCTCAATACTTATTCTTTTTATTTTTCAACTTTAATATTTTATTTAATCCTATCGTTATTAAAATTTCAGCAATTATTACTTTCTACTAAATAATTTTTTGCACTTCTTTGAGGTACACATAGCTGCTCTGCAGTTTGCCCGTCCCTCATTATCAGTGCTAATCTTAACATCTAACTTTTTTTGTTCTGTTTTTATACACACAACACCCTTGTATACACGCATCCTCCCTCCCCACCTTACCCACTATTTTAGTGGAGACTTGGGAACCCTTTCATTAGGGATTCCATACCACACCTGTAATGCCACAAAGGTTGCTAGATATATCTACTGTCCTCTTTTTTTTTTTTTTTTTCTTTTTTTCTTTTTAGAAAGCTAATGAGGTTATCCTTATATTAAGGTCTCTTCTTACAGATAACCCAACCAGCCAAGGAAAGGTTGGCCACACCACCGGGGTCTACGTCTCCTACTCTTTTCGAAAAGTGCGGTGTGTGTTCTTTTATGTCACTCAAGAACCAGATAAGTGAGAGTGTTGTGAGTTGTCGTCCTTATCCGAAAGTTTAAGGGTCGGTTATTTAAACGAAGTCTAAGGCCGCGGCTTAGCGAATCTTCCTACCTTCAAATCTCGTCCTTAGTGGGTTACTTTAATAGGATAAATGCTCTTCTAGTCTACGCTTTATGCCTTCAAGCCACGTTTCACGACAAATAGTTTTAGGATAAAAGCGTTAGGAAAACTGAAAATGGGTTAGAACGAGGTTTTGTTAAAGACTGGCTAAACTCCTCTTAAATAACTGGCCCTAAGCCTTTGCAGATATCATTACAAAGGCAGCACTTTCTTCCCAGTTATTTAAAGACCCTGAGTGTTGGTCCGGCCGAGGCTTGAACCCGCTACCTCTCCCGCTCAGCAGACCGCCACTCTCCCAACTGAGTTAACCAGGCGGCGGTGATGTTTCAGTTTTCGTTATTTTGAAGACAAATGTCACCTTGATGGTAAGAATTCTCAAGAATAAAAAAAGACCCCTTCAAATAAGCGGCCCGCTTCGAATTATCGCCCCATTTAGTCGACCTCAAAAGATAAATAAACAAAGCACTGTGGGAGCGTATATTTGGGCGACGATGTACTAGGCGTGTACTGTGATGTACTAGGCGTACCTGCTATACAACTAGTGGCCTGCTTACATGAGCCGGGCTGGCTCGCTTTGCAGAGATCCCGGCACCTTAGTTTAACGCAACAAAAATCAACTTTGCGATTATATGACAATCGAGCCAGTCCGGTTTGCTGGGATACCAGTATTGTGATGCCTGGATCCCGAGTGGAAATTTACCGAGTAATCACGCTTGCCGGGCGGCCCGGTGAATGAACCAAGCGAGAAACACGACAGCGGGTAACACACTGTTCATGCGCACCCCTTCCCCGGCTCGTTACCTGAGGGTCGTATACACGAGAACATGGAATTTTGCGTGAGATCTTCTTTGGCGCTCAACAACTGAGGGCAAAAATATTGTCAAACTCTGACAATAAACCAAAGAATTCACACCGTGTGCTGCGAGTACGATTATTTTCCAACGGAAAAATCAAAATCATATACTGAATTTGTTTCACTCAGTGTAGCTAATTTTCCCAAAAAGTTTGCAATCTATGGCCGATTTGTTTGCCGTGCGTTATCTGTGGGTCGTATGTAACGAAGATAAATGCTGTGTTGTGACAGAGCGCGGCAGGCATTCGCGTTGTTTGGCTTGTTTACGTTTGCACGTATTGCGTGCCTACTGCAACTTTGAATCAAAACAAGCGAGCTCGATTACTTTATCTGGGCCACGCCCAAATAATAAGTGCACAATAATTATAATCTGCAACGCGTTTTTCCCCCGGGGGGGACTCTCTTATATAGGCTGTATAGGTATGTGCGGCGCCAAAGGGTATGGTTTTCTAGCCGTTTTGGTCTGAAACAGGATATCAACTTCGACCATTTTGGTCTGAAATAGGGTATGGTTCTTCCACTCTAGTCTTGAACTGCGTATGTTTTTTAGAAGAAGCTACTTCTTCATCATTTGGCGATAAGACCATTTCCCTTTTAATGTTTACGCCAACCGTGTACGTGCCGTAACAGCTTGTCACGCGCTCCGGTCACGCGCCGGGCTCCGGGGCTTCAGGTCTGAAATAGGGTATCAAATTTTTGATCAGGTCTGAAATAGGGTAAGGAAAATCACAGATTTTGGTCTGAAATAGGGTAAGGGTTTCAAGAAGCGAGCCGCACACCCCCACCTAATTTTTCTAGAAGTAACCCCTGGGTTTTGGGTCGCATTTTATACACAAATGGGGGGTCATTGTGTCAGGCATTCCAAGCGGAGACCGTGGAAACTGGGACTAAGAATTGTTGCGTGATCGAAGCCACGCATGTTTTTCGAAGAAAGCTTAGGAGAGATTAAATTTAGAGCTTTTCGGAAACGTGTCGGTCCCCGAATTCTATCGCTTGAAAGGGCTGATTACTTTGGAACAAGTGAACACTACTGAGTGGTCCAAAACAGAATAAGAATCTTAATTAACAAAACTGCGACGGTCGGGTGTTGTAAACTGTCATTGTATGCAAATAAGTCTAAGTGATGAGCATGCAGTTTATTTTCGGCGATGATTGAAATGACGTGCCATGTAAATCCCCTTTTTGATCTCAGGCAATGATGTAATTTCTCTGGAATCGAGGCCCTTGAATTTTCGTGTATTTATACACGCTTATAGCCTGCGACAGCAGACGTATTTCCGGTCGTCGCCAACACGCGTACTAAATCAATTCAGAAACAAATAAAAAGCATCGACGTCGATAAAGTAGGAGGTAAAAACCCTTTAGCGAGTAAATCCTGCTTCGTGTAGAGTTAATCGCCTCCTCATTTCTCGATCTAATCTCCAAGCAAGCGAGACTGACCGACGCTGTAAGCGCGTTCTTGTTTACATTGCGTTACCTTACATCAAATTACGTTACGTTACGTCATTTTCGCTACGTTACCGTTATCTTACCTCAACGCCGTATCGCAGTTGGTAGTATTCAGCGAATGTCGCTGCTGTTTCTAACTTCGGGAATGGATCAGCAGGACTGCGATCATAACAAATGTCAGCCACATAAAATCGATTGCATTTGTCACTGTAAACAGACGTCACCACTGCATCCTTGAATATTTCCATGTCTTGGATACCAGCAGGGGGTGGGTCAGTGGGATTGTCGAAGCTACCCAGATCCTTCTCAAGAGTCTGAAGGAAATTCAAAGCGATCTCTTTGCGGTCGAGTCCTGTTGAAGGAGATTGGCTGTTACCTGAGGCATTCTTTAGAAGCGCAATGTAATACCCAGAATTGGCGCTGCTGGGATCAAAATCCACAACGTCCTTTACTGAAGAGCTTGTTTGCTTTGAGGTTTCCTTGAAGATGTAGCCAGTGAACCTTCGAAACAGAGAAATGTCTTCAGAAGTTGGGACAAACGGCTGTGAATTGCACTCAGTAACTGTTACAGTGACCTCTCCAGCTCTGTCAAATATAAGCATCGCCGGCAGCTATGGTTACAAGATAAAAATAGAAAATAAAAAGACGATCACGCACTTGAAAACCTAACAGTGCAAAGTCTGGCATAACTTTGATCTAAGAAAACCCAAATACAAAACAAAGTACTATAAAGGAATACTGCTCAGAACCCTTCATTTTAATAGCAACAAAACTTTAGGATTTCGTGTCCAGAGAGTCAAAAGTTAGAGCTACCCTAGATACAGCATAATAAGCACCACCAAAAAGAGTACTGCTCAGTAGATTTCAACTCAATGTCACACTTTAGGATTTCATCCAGAAGCTCAAAAGTTAGAACCACCTTAACAGCAGAATGGTCTTCCTTTTGGATTTCATCCATAGACTTAAAAACTCCAACAAGACAGAAAATACGTAATTAGCACCTCTCCTCCTTGCTCACACTATGAAGTGAAAGTCTGGCGGAATGTGTCAAAGTAAGTTTTTTAATGTGGTACTAGATATCTTGTGTACAGAGTGTTGCCCCTTGCTCGCACCTCAGAAGCACGCCTGACCCTTCATATACAGCTATTTTGAGAAAGGTTGTCGGATAAAGTGCACACGACAACCCCGAAAGGTCTTGTGGGTTATTTTGAGTTCACTCTTTCATAGAAATTTGAAAGAATGGTAGGAGAGGCCATGGACATATGTCTGTGAGTGCTAAACGAAAGTAACAAAAGTAGGTTCGACAGCTACAGTGTCAGGAACAGTGTATTGCACATATCCCATATTACCTTTCGGGATTGTCGCGTGCACATTTTTTCCGACAACCTTTCTCGAAATAGCTGTATATGGCGGCACGCGGCTTCCCTCGTGCTAGGTTACTTTTGAACAAATAACGGAAAAAAAGGTCCCATAAGCTGCGTGGCTGTTGAGAAAGTAAGTAAGGGAATGTTAAAAAAAAAATGTTGAACAAAAGTGCCGTTTTGTGGTTTGAGTTCCTTTCCAAACGTTTCATGCAACTATTCTAACGTACTTGTAACTCCACAAATGAAGGATCAGGGGCCCGTTTCTCGAAAGTCCCGGTAACTTTTCGGGCCCGATATCAAATTTTCAAATAGAAATAGAATAAGAACGCGGGTCCTGGCTAGCAAACTACTCAGTTTTGTTTCATTAACTGATGGTTTTATCATTTTAGATGCAAAACTAGTGAAACCTCGATCTTTACTGTAAAAGGAGACAGCTTACCGCGCCCGTTAATAATCGGGACTTTCAAGAAACGGGCCCCAGGGGCCCTTTTCTCGAAACTCCCGACAACTCTTCGGGCCCGAAAACCCGTTTTATGTTTGCATGTTTGCATTCAAGATCAAAGTTTTAATAATTTTGAAAATGCTATAATGAAACTATCAGTTAACGAAGCAAAATTGGCCGGCTTGTGAGATAGAAACTGTGCTACTATTCAACAGGTTTTGATTTCAAAATTTGCCTTCGGACCCGAAAAGTTATCGGGCCTTTCGGGAAACGGGCCCTAGGCCCGAAATGTTTGGAGAGGAACTCAAGCCACTAAACGGCAATTTTCTTCACTACTTTTGTTGAACATTCTCTTACTTAGATTACTTTTGTCCCGCTTTAAACAAAAATCGCGTATATCTGAGTCTGTGTGTACGAAAATATCCTTAGTTTTTAAATTCCTTAAATTTAAAAAAAAAGTTTCAAGAGTTCAATGGTCTGGATCCGAATACAAAACTGCACAAAGTAGTGGCTGTGAAAAAATTACGAAGTATTGATTTTTCAACTAACTTTGGGTAGCGGCTTTCGAGAGAGACTTCCAGGGCAATAAACAGCTTCTGTAGATGACTTCACTTTGCTCTGAGACCGCACTGCACGTTCAAAGGTCCAAGGTTTGGTGAGTTCCATACTGACAGAATACACATAGCATGTCTCATCGGGAACAGGAAAATT
>OZ037782.1:19646551-19851551 GCA_964035525.1 Porites cylindrica | reverse complement strand
GTACAAAATGCCTAATTTCACGTTTTACGGAGAAGGTAAACAAGCAACGACGAAATTTTATTTCTCTCACTGTACTTGGATATGGTGCCTAGGAATTCAACTCCAGGAGGGTTCGCCTACATTTGACAAAGTGAGTGGGTAGGAATAATTGCGATTAAGACTGAAAGAACGCAAATTCACTTTTTAAGCGACGTTCTCATTGCCGTCGCGTCGTTGGATCTTAAAGTCCCTAATCAGCCGATCGACTTGACTTGATGAATCAGGACAAGAATTGTAAACAATAGAATAGGTTATATCTTACTAATGCCAACGCATTGATAAACTTAGCAACCAGCTTGTTCTGCAAGGAATGTACTTTTAATTGATACAGTGTGACGAAAAAGTTTAATAAAATTCGTCAGTCCCCATTTAAGTCCCTATTTATCATTTCAATCGCCTGGAAAACACATTATTTCATCAAGCTATACACATAATAATGTTCTCTTGGTCAAAAAAACTCATGGTGGTATTTTCTTTGTTCATTGCTGCGGACATCCTCTATACGTTAAGCTTGCTTCTTCGCGGCACATCGTCATATTCTACGAAGCTACTTCAAGAACTTTCAAGGAAAGAAAAAATTTCGTTTCTGTGGACAAGAAATAGAATACAACTAGTCCAAGACGACGAGCAACTAATAATATTGATCCTAAGCGCGCCTATTCAAAATAGCAGAAGACTAGCCATACGACAGACATGGCTTTCGCTCTTGGTAAACAACTCTTTTGCGCTAGGACGATCAAACATACGAAGAATGAAAAACCGTTACAATTTATCTAGTAATATGGTGATTCACTATTGGTTTGTTTGCGGGCGTGACACAAGAAAGGAAGTGGAAACCGCCGTGGAGAATGAGATGGCTGTTTACGGCGACATCTTGAGACTGGACTACAACGAAACCTATTCACTGCTTGTTTTCAAGACTTTGAGCTCTTTGTGGCTTGCTTCCACCATGAACGTTCATTTCATTGTCAAAGTGGACGATGACGTATATTTGCACGTCCCTAAGATGATTTCGTGGCTGAAAACGTCCTCTCTACCAGAGAAGCTATACGCCGGCGCTGTACAAGAAGGGATTAAATTAAAAGTTATAAGAGATCCAAGGCATAAATGGTTCGTCAGCGAACAAATTTTCAACAACTCTTGGTTCCCTTCGTACTGTAACGGGCCCTATTATATTTTGTCCAAAAGCGCTCTTCTGGACTTACTTAAAGCCTCTTCCAATGAAGGCCTGACACCATTTCCTTTGGAGGACGCCTATATAGGAATATTGGCGAACAGAGTTGGAATCAGGCCTCTACAGCTTAATGGTAAACATGTCCTTATTAAAGGGCGAAGGGTGGCAATTGGATTAAGAGATGATAAACTTAACCAGTTCTTCGCACTGGGACACGGGCTGTCCATTGAACGAATGGTCGAATTTCACAAAAGATTCACTAACTTGACCTTCACTTAACTGCAAAGACAACAGAAGAAAAGACGATGATGAATCAGTGAAAGATTCCGGCAATTCTACTTTTTAACAAAAAGTTCAACTCTGCTAGTTAAAACCAGCAGAAAAACTAAGTTTCTGCATTCATTTTCCAAAGAACAAAATGCAAACTTGTTACCTTTTTAATGTCGATGCTTGTCTTTTAGGTTAAAAGTTACGAAAAGGCACCTTTTTTTGAAAAAGAAGTCAGGTACTTTCATCTTTCGAGTGAATGATATTTTGACGTCAATATTGTCCGCTCTTCATCCATTTCTCTCACCAGACGATGACTTAAAGCGCGAAAGAGGTTCCCGTATCTTTTTGTCACTTTCAAGCGATGTCGTTAAAGGCGCAAAAAGGTACCTTTTTTGCAGTTGGAAGTGATGTTGTTAAAAGTGCGAAAAAGGTACCTTTTTTAAAATATAAAATATAAGATAGCCTTTTCAAGCTTTTGCGAAGCCATTTAAAATCCTACTGATTGACAGATGTCAACCGTTAACACCTCTTGAGCTTCAATGAACGATGCAGTGTTTTTTCGCGGATTCTAGGTGATCCTGATTGAAATGGTCTACAAGGGGAATCAGCGGAGTAAAAAGTTTTAGCTAGCTTCTTTTCGCAAAGATCAAAAGCGAGAAACTATAAGAAATAAGAAATCCGAAAATACTGGCCACCAGCCAAATGGATAAAATGGCTCCTGAAAATGTAGCAACTTCTGGTACTTTAAAACCAGATGCAAGAAGAGAAGCTCAGCAAGCGCAATTTTAAGCGTGGAGCAAATACTTTAACCTGAAAGAAGTCCTACATGTAAAGCAAAAGTGTTCATTTTTCTTTTCAGCTTTAAGTCTAAACTGAGCGGGTTCCGAGCGGGTCATTTTAATAACTGTCTTGTTTCGTGGGTGATGTTTTTCACTCCAGAAAGGTTATTAGAGACTTCAGTCTTGTGGTTATTTTTGTTTGCTATTATATAAATTGTACAAATAATTAAACTTCTGGTGCTTTTTGAGCTACAGACCGAAGTAAAGCCATTAACAGTAAAAATTCCACCATACATGTACCTCTAACACCCTCTAACTAAATAATAAGGAAAGCCTGAACAGCTTTCCTCTTCTTAGACTTTTGTACAGCATGCCAGCATTTTTTTCCCGGAAAATGTTTTTTTCAGAGAAAATGAAAATAGAAAATAAACTCTCAAAAGTCAAAATAAATTAAATAATTTCAAATGCCACTGTTAATTGTCTTTTGGTGTATTAAATCCATTAGCGTACATTCTGGTTGTTTTAACACTTATACTTATCATCATCTCATCGTCGCGCATTTTAGTGAATTTTTTTAGAGTGAGCATGTTATTCGAAAAAAAATGGAGCATTAAGGTAAAGCATTTTAGCGAGGAAACAAAAAACGCATTTTAAATGCACAAGAGCCTGGCCCGGCTTCTCTTCAGGTTACTTATAACTGACACCTGTCATTCATTGATAACCACCGAGCCAGCGAAAATGCTTCCATCTCCACTCCGACACTGATCAAGGTGGCTCACACCCATGTCAAAATCAAGCACGGGGAATAGATTTTAAAACTGCGACCTGACACTGTCACAGTGTCAAGCTCAGTAATTGTTTTCAAACTCGGCCAACAAACGGGGAATATTTATCTCTCGACTAGTGGATTAGTAAATTCAGACAAAAAAATTCATAAAATGGCACCAAACGGTTGCATCTGTCAATCAGTAGGATTCTAAATGGCTTCCCATGGCTTGAAAACACTATTTTACATTTTTTAAGACTTTTAATAAAGGTACATTATGCCCGCTTTTGAGAACATAACTTCCAACTGCCAAGATTTTTCGCGAGTTTGAGAACATCGCTTCCAACTGCAAAAAAGGTACCTTTTTGTGCCTTTCATGACATCGCTTGAAACCGAAAAAAAGGTACCTTTTTCTGCGCTTTAAAACATCGTTTGGTGAAGCGAGAAATGGATGAAGAGCGGACAATATTGACGTCAAAATATCATTCACTCGAAAGCTGAGAATACCCGACTTCTTTTTCAAACAATAGGTACCTTTTCTTAACTTTTATCCTAAACGACAAGCATAGACCAAAAAGGTAACAATTTTGCATTTTGTTCTACGGAAAATGAATGCAGAAACGTAGTTTTCTACTGGTTTTAACTACCAGAGTTGACCTTTTTGTAAAAAAGTAGAATTGCCAGAATCTTTCACTGATTATGATGGCCTCCGTTGCCAACACCTTTATTAGCCCGAAAAACAGACGTTATTTTTTCGCGTTTTTCAGGCGAGTGAAGGCAAGTGCGAAGCGAGCGTGGCGCGAGAGACACACGCGATGTTTTCCGGGCCCTCACCTTTCGCGCGTGTCTCGCACTCCACGCCCGCTTCGCGCTTGCCTTAGCTCGCCTGAAAAACGCGAAAAATAACGCTTGCTCTGCAGGCTACAGCTTTACTGAAGTGTCAAGAGAAGAAAAAGATATATTTCAACTTATCACCGATAAACATTTTATAGAACGCACATGACTAGATTAATACAAACAAGAGCGTTGCATGCGTTCGTGTCCAATTTCTTATTAATATCGGTAGCTGTCAAATCGTCACTTCACTCTTATATTTTGTTGACATATAAATTTTGCTCGTTTTCTGTTCTTTAAGTAAACTTGCACTCATTTACATATCGCTTTCATGAAAACACACCGTATTGAAATACAGTTGACTCCCGACAACTCGAACCCTTGCTAACTCGAACCTCGCGCTAACTCGAACCAAAATCAATTTCCGCTACATTTTCGTCATACGTTTACTATAATTTTACTCTCGGTAACTCGACCCCTCGTTTAGTCGAACCGTCCGCTAACTTGAAATAGTTTTTGTTTCCCCTCAAATCATTTCCATACAATTTTACCCTCGATAACTCGAACCATGTTTTGAGCCCTTTTTTATTTAATTAAAAGTCGGGAAAAAACAGTCTCCTGGCGACGCAAACATTGAATTTTGAATTTCCCATTGACGTGTTGTAGGCAAATATTTTAATATTGGAGGCTGATGTTGTTTGTCACAAATCTAATGTGAAACAGCTTCACTTCTCAAAACAGTAAAACACATGCTCTATTTAGGCAATGTCGTTACGTTACGTTCTGATTTATAATCTAGAAGTATCTTTTTATTTTCACTTGACATTTCTACAATTAAATGTGATTAAAATGTTCACTATGCAGTAAAAACGGTTTTTTGCCTTCCTCCCGGCTATTTTTCTCGAGCTCCCGATAACTCGAACCTTTTTCGACCTCCCTTGAAGGTTCGAGTTATCGGGAGTCGACTGTAAAGTCAGTTCATTCATTCCTTCATTCGTTTTACATAACAGCTTTGATAGCGAGAACTATCGAGGCGGCGTGGCCGATCGGTTAAAGTGCTGGAGCATGGATTTGGAAGGCCTCGAGTTGAAGTTTCACTATATATTGCTGCTAAGGACACTGAGCCAGCTGCGTTTTATGTCTGTCTGCATTATCTATGCCGTTTAACGGGACCCATATCATAATAACTTTCACAAAAAAAAAACTTTTTTTTGCTTTTTACAGACGATAACTGCCGTTGACTCTCTTGAACTAAAAATTTCGTTGCCTTGTAGCGCTAGTTTAGGTTTTTCCACGCGCGTGGATTCGCGCAATACACGAACAGGATTCGTTGCGAAACTAAACATGTTTCCTGTAAGAATGACTGACTGCCCCTGGGTGTTCCAAGGATGGCGCTTTCGTGTCGACCATAAATTAGGCCCTGTGCACACTAACGCGCTTTCGTTTGAAAACACCTTCATTTCGATGCGTTTAGGCCTTCCGTCCACACTAATATGCCGAGCGTTTCATCAATAACGCATCGACTTGAAAACACTCTTGAAAGTGGTTGAAAAAAGAAAACGCATACATATCGTATTAGTGTGGACGGTCGATAACGGTTGAAACGCATCAAAATTAAACCGATGACCAAAAATGTCGTAAGTGCGAGTGTTTGTAGCTTGCGCATGGAGTTCAACTTACGTCACAACGTGTAATTCTAACGCTTTTAGTGTGGACATTCGAAAACGCATCAAAACGGTAGTGTGGACGCCGATCGATGGATGCCTTTTCGATGACATGAAAAATCAGTATATTATCATCTATCTATAGTCTCAGTACAGTCGGTTGGATCGGGATGGGTCACTTCATTTCATAAGTTGTTATTTGTTCGTTCTGGTAAACCTTTTTATTCTATGACACTATGTTTCGGCCTAGTCTGGATTTAGTCTATTCAGCCACATCAGTTTATTCCTACCTGGTTCGTACGGAAGACGGAAGTGATAAATTTTGATGAAAATTTAGACGTAACACAGCTTTTTCATTTTGAAAATGAACGGTACCACCGACCAGTTCAAACTTTAGGCAAGCGTCCTAAAGTCCGCAAGATCTGTGAGCACGTGAACACTTCGGGTGATAAACCAATCAAATCGCTAAGCCATCAGAGGTTAAAGTACAAAGCGCGGGGAAAGACGTGTGAGCAAGGCACGATTGGTTTTGGATTTACTCCTGATTGGCTGAGAAAGTGGCCCGAGACAATTCAGCCAATCACAAACCAGTGCCAAGCGCGGGAAAGTGTGTGTGAGCAGGGCACGGTTGGCTTTAGATTCACCCCTAATTGGCTGAGAAAGTGGCGCGAGATACTTCAACCAATCGGAAACCAGTGTCAAGCGCGGGAAAACGCGTGCGAGCAAGACACGATTGGCTTTGGATTAACTCCTGATTGGTTAAGAAAATGGTGCGAGATATTTCAGCCAATCACAAACCGTTGGAACGTAAAGCTAAAGTACTTATGATAAGAATTACTCTATAACGGGACTTGAAATTAATTTGCCTAAACTTTACATTCATGTACCTCAACATAGGCTGAAGATCATCATCCAGCTCTCCTGATTTGTGTAATTGCCGACATGTTTCCAGAGCAACGCACATTTCAGATTCGATCCTGGCCTTCCTTAATGTTTCCTCATTAACCTGATCTTTCTGCACTGTCACACTGGCCTTAATACCAAATATAGAATAAGGAAGATTAAATCCCAGATAAATAGAATGATATGTGTGGAGAGAAGAACTCAGAAACAATTTGTGAGTTCCAGATGGGAATTGAACCCACGACCTTTCGTACACTAGTCGGATGTTCTAACCACTGAGTTACAGTGAACTTTAGTGATGAGCAGGTCTGACACAACGACCGCATCTCGCAGTCACATAATGTCAAATGAACACACAAAAAAGTGCATCGCGCAGTCACGTAAATACTCACTGAGCAATAAATAATAAATAGAATGATATATGTAGCGGGAAAAACTCGGAAAAAAATTCTGAGTTCCAGATGGGACTTCCAAAAGAAATTGAAATGAATGGTGCTGAACAAAATCAAATCATATTCTGGACATATAAAATTCAAAACATCTGGCAGAAAAAAGAGTAAGATGTGCCGTAAAAGACCACCGCCGGAAAACGCGAAGTTTTGACGGTCGCTGTAGCAAGAGGCTCGAATCACAGTGCTTTAACTGATTATGCTGTTATGGTGGTCGCTTATCAGAGATGTCCGCAGGTGGAGGATCGACTGAATAATGAAGTTCAAAATTCAATTTGTCTTAAGCTTAAGACAAAGAAACTACCCACCTTCAGACTATAGAGAAGGGGTGGCAAGACAAGCAACTTTACTTTTAATTCCTATCCGAGACTCAGAGTTTTGCCTTCCTCCTTTTTCTCGCACTGAGCTCATTGAATACAGTCAAATCTCTATCAGACAGACGCTGTGGGGACCAGCGCAAGACTTCTGTCTTAGAGACGTGCCCGCCTTATATAGAGTTGAAGAAAATGACCGAGGGAAAAGCGGAGCCCAACTCCTGGTGTCGATTTTCGGGAGGTTTCCGCCTCATAGAAAATCAATAAAAATCAGGACTGAAGAACAGCAGGGACCATCTCTAGGTGTCGGTCATAGGAGGCGTACGTCTTACAGAGAGTCAATAAGGACCTTTAGCAACGAGGACGTTGACGTCCCGGACGTCAAAAACTTTTTAGTGGCAACCGGAAGTTGATATTCTCTCTCTTTCAGTGTTCTGACTCGACATATTCGCAGAGTGGAAGTTAAAAAAAGTCATTCAGATTCGTTGTGTGAGGCAAAAGTATTCCATCAAACGAGACATCGTACTTCCGGTTGCCAATCATGACGTCCGGGATGTCAGTGTTCTCACTAATGAAAATTAATGACTGATGAACGGAAGGGAGCACTGCAACTATAAGTGTTTGTTTAAGGGAAGTGTTTTTCCTCTGTGAAGTCAATGAAGATGAGTAAAGCACGTCAGCAACCAACTCTAGGTATCGATTTTGAGGAGGTGATCACCTAAGAGAGGTGTCTATTTAACAATTATTCCTCGAGCCCGAATGGGCTCTGAGTCGGCCTCTTGGGCTATTGAGTCAGAGGCCACAAGGGCGAGAGGAATAATTGTTTTTTAATTAGTAAAATCCACCTAGTTGGTCAAAAACATCGAGACAAAACAACTTTAGCTAGTTAAAGCTAGGCTTTAATCCATTTTTACCGCCAAAAAGCCGGGGCTTTTCGCTACTAGTGGGCTATAACATATAGCCTAGTAGTAGCTCAACCAATCAGAACGCAGAATTGTTAATAGACCACTAGTTGGATTTTACTTATTGGTACTAGTTTTGGTATTAGTTGACTGCATTCCATCTTTTTGTTTTTCTTCCATCCCTCCCATATTTTTGTCGCACACCAGTCTTACTTAGCTCGACACTGTAATTAACTGTTTTAGTTCCAATGTTATTCCATACATTGATTTCCATATGATTTTCCATTCGAATTCATTATGGTACTAATAAAGATCTACCAACCAGTCGCGGATCCAGAGGAGGGGCCCGGGGGGCCCGCCCCCACCTTATTTCTAGACCAAACTGAGGCCCAAACGACCGAAAAAAATCTTTTTTGAGATACCTGTATAGGCCAGTAAACTGGAGAGTTTCGTGGCAGGTATAAAGTCGACATAAATTCAACTTCATTTTCAGACCACACTTCTTTGGTCCTGCAAACAGGAATGGCTGAACCAGTTCCACTGCTTGGAAACTTGGAGCAATAACTATAAAAAGAAATTCAGAACAGAAAAGTAAATTTGGACAAAATTAATATGATGTAGGTCAAATAAAAATTCAATTCAGGGTAAAAATTTTTAAAGGGGCTATGTCGTGGCTGTCTGGTTCATTTTATTGATAGGGAACTTAAGCAAGGACATTTTTGAGCGACACCTGTCAACCAGAAGTGGACTTTTTGTGCCCTTCGGCCGTGATTTGGAACAAATTCTTGGGCAAATCGTCTCTATAAGAGTAAAGACACTTTACAATCCAAATTTGGTAGCGTAAAGGCAGTGTGGCCGAGTGGTCACCGTGTCAGACTAGGGACTTAAAACTGGGACTGCCCGATTGGTCTCTGGCGACTTGCTGGATTTGTTCCCGGTTGTCGCAGTTCAAATCCTCCGCCACATTTGTAAATAGCCAACTGCCATGGTTGCCTCCTGCCAGTTGGGGTTTTTACTCCTGGTTGGGTGTATTTATATTATTTGTTTCTAAGCCAGTATTTGAGTGAAGTGCCTGTAAACTAGCTGGATAAGCTAAGTGCACGTTCCACTATAAACAACTTACTCTTAAACCTTAACCCAAGGTTCTCATTAAGTGCCAGCAACCAGCTAAAAAACCGGTTACTTTGAGGTCTGTGCTGTCTACTTTAAGGGGAAAATAGATAAAGTGAGGGAGTGGAAGCCTCAAGTTGCCTACAACACTTGATTGCCAAGCCCCCTACTTTTACATCCTAGCTGTCTACTTTAGAACTTAATGAAAACCCTGTAACCTTATCCGGCTGACATGCATTGCTCAAAACGTCACTGCTTAAACTCCCTAATAACACCAACTACGCATCCTCATTCGCTATGGAACTTGAGAAAGATGTATAATTAATATTATATATTTTATGTTGCAGGTCATTATCAAACCCAGGTTAAAATTGTTTCAACCTAGCTTATACAGCTGTAGCTTGCAGTGCAGGCATTTTCCTTGGGCACACAAAAGTTTTTGCTCGCAAAGGTGCCATGTTGAAACTCCAAAAGAAAGGAGGAAGTGGGGCAAGTCAAAAGGAGCTTTTTCCTCCCCTTCCCCTCCTCCTTTTTTCTTTTGCCCCTAGCTATTTCTACTCTCCCCAATCCCAATCCTCCTCTCTCACAAAATCAAAGATGGCGGCTACAAACATAAACAAACATAAACCACTAGGGACAGCGCATAACTAATCAAAAGGTGAAAGTGGGCAACATGCTGTTGCTAGCGGCCTTTTAAACAAACAGCTTTCGCAAACCCAAAATACACCTGCCCAGCAGGCTACCTAGCTTAACACACATGTAATTAGGGCTCCATTGTGCTGGACAGTAGTGATTAAGAATCACGCTAGGCAAGAGCCCATGGGCTCCTGACCTAGGTTAAAAATTTTAACCGCAATTTAATGTGGACCTACAAACAGATACAGGCAAAAATCTGTTCATGACTTCCATTATCTAAATGCAGCCTGCAAGGAACCTGACAGGAAGCAAAGCGAGCATGTATCTAAAGATTAAAAGGGTAGCAGTAGAAATTAAGTCCACTGGGTGGAAAAATATTTCTCTTTTTATTTTCCGTATTTCCCCACCCCTGCCCCGCCCACAAAACCTAGCACTTTTAATTGACTCACATCCAGTTAAGCATTCATAGCATAATAAGGCACAAGGAAAAAGAAGGGTGTAAACAATCTAGTACAATTTAGGATGGTAATTTACATTGACTACCTGTTGAGGAGGGAAATGCTTGACAAAAGATCCACCTTTGGTCCACCCTCGCCATAAGGTTCATATGCTGTAACTGGTTGATCCTCAGGGAAGAGTTTCTTTACTTCACTGCATGGGAGTCGGCAGTTAGGACATCTCTCAGCTAAAACATTTTCTATCCCTTGCAAAATCTGCTTGATTCAAAAAAATTTTATGTGTTATTGACCAAGCATGAGGTAATTATAAAGGTGGCTGGATATTGACCAAGTTCTTTTATGCATTTTTATTACCTGAGACAAGACCAAGGTCAATAAAGATGCAAAAAAGAAAGAGGCCAATATCCAGCCATCTTGACCAGACAAGCTTGGTCAATTGTTTATTGACCAAAAAAATACTTTTTCTCGCACTACCAGCACAGGAAATCCCAAGTGGGCAAGATGGGCCCACCTTTCCCACTTGGGTAGCCAATCATAATGCACATGTAGGATTGGCTTCATCTTGCCTGCTCACAGATTCAGCCAGACATCAAATGAGATTACTGCACATTCACACTGCTTGACATTCAACAAGGGGGTCAATTCAACAAAACTTTGACAAGTGTTAAATGTACATGTACTATAATTTACATGAAAAGGTGTAGGTATTTTTTTCAAACTCTAGTAAAAGTGTTATTAAACTGAGTCCAGGCTTCTTTCAAGGTTGGGGACTATCCCACTGCTCTACAGGAAATTTAAAGAAGAAGGAAGTAAATTTAATTAGACAGCAATATATTAGATGATAGAGTGCTCAATGTCAAGTGTGGGGGTGCAAAGGGGGATCATCCCCCTCCTCCACTGAAGGGGTCTGGGAGCCTCCCCAGAGAAAAATTTTAATTTGGGGGCCTTGAAAAGTGAATTGCACAGCAATTGCAGTGAATTGAAAATAGCAGATAGAGGAACATCTTGGTCCATGATCAATCACAATGATATTACATGTATCTTCTGATTTTTGGTGTAACAATGCTTATGACAAAGAAGTCACCATTGCAACAGTACACCTGTTACTCAGGGTTGTCAAAAAGTTTTGAAGTAGATGGCTGAGTTGTCAAAGTAAGCGGCCAGTCCAGGGATATTTTTTTTTAAAAAAACTCCATCCATAAAGAAATGCCAAGCAGAGTAGCCGACGGATACTAACCAAGAAGGCAGCGATTTTCACTGGCTACTTTTGACAACCCTGGTTACTGCATTGTAATAGTCAAAGAGACCTCAGAAATCAACCCTCTTGATTGTTTTCAGTGCTTTCATTCTTTTTCCACAATCAAATATGGGATTTACTTCAAGGTTTCACCTTGGGCTTATTTAAAATCAAACCATAAACTAAATTCACGAAGTCTTACTGGCTATACCTTAAACTTCTCCTCAGCCTTTGCCTTTTCTGTCTGTCTAACAAGAACAATGAATTTGGCCCCTGTAGATTTCAGCCTCCTCTTCACACTGAAATAATGTTTGTAGTCCTTAGGCATCCCTTGACGTATCAGCAAGCTACATCTGTGTGCATACAGGTCCTTTTCAATCTCAAAAGTTGCGACAAGGACATTTACGGAACCATCTTGCATGCAATCCATAACGGTTACCTTACCCTCCACTTCATCAATCAGGCCTTGCTCAAGAACATCTTGTTTTGCTTTCTTACTACAGACACACGCACTCTTAAGAAAATTGTACTCAGGAAATTTATCTGATAGCTTATTAATGAGAGAATTCAGAGCCTTTGCAACGATGGTACTAGGGACAAGAATGACACACAAGGGATCATCACATTGAGTCTTTGATCCATACGTTGTTGGCACATTTTGCGGTTGAGAGGCTACTGTCCAGTTGTCGGGAAGTTGTGTTGAAGCTGACAAGTCAACAGGTTGTTGCTCAGGAAATCCTGTTAGATCATCTGCAGCCATATGAGTTTGATCATCCGATAAGGGGCCTGAATCTGCACATAGACCTTCTTGGCAAATGGACCCTTGAAAAGAACAATCTGCAGTGTAACCAGGCTTTAAATGCATTGACATGTGAAACAGCAGTTTCTCTGTCAAATCAGTCAATTCACATCTTTCAAAAGTACTATTCTCCAGCAAGTTGACAACTAAACTTAGCTGTGTCCTGCAATATTGGAGAATGAGCAGGTCATAGTTTTCAGAACATTTTTTTTCAAACTTCATGATCTCTTTTATCGTAATTTTGGCAATATAAGCAGTGTGCTCTGGCCCAAACAACAAGAGAACCTTATGGCACTCGCTTAAAACATGTTTGGCAAACTTGACACATTCTTGAGTTGCATCTTGCTCTTTGATGTCTTTCAGAAATATGACAGCATTTTGAAGGATTTCCTTGAGCTTACAAATAAGTTGATTGTCCTCAGAAGCATGAGTGTAGTACACTAACTCTTCATCACTTCGTTCTCCATATCTGTTCAAGCCCAGCAAATCATAAGAAACAGATGCCTTGCAATTAAATGTTTCCTCCACTGAGCTAAGAAACCGTTCAGTATCTTGCAGACATGATAGTTGACGTGAAATCTCTGAAGACAGCCCAACAATTTTTGGCCTAAAATCCAGTTCACAATTATCTACATGATTTAAAATAAGTGCGAACGGATGACCCGGAGAAGTAGCATGATGGCACTGGTCCAGAATAATCAAGTTGATAGATGTTAAATTTAACACTCCAACTTTTATAAACTGTAGAAAACTGGAGGCTGTTGCAACCAAAATATCACTTTTATGAGGCAACCATTGATTGTTTCCAGTAACCTCATCTTCATCAAAATACATTTTCACAGACAACATACTTTGGTTTGCCATAGCATTCAGGAATGGCTTCACCAACTGAGCTGAAGACACAAAGGAAAAAACGATTAAGTGGCCCAATTATTGATGGGTAACTTCAACCCTTGTTACATCACACGCATGCAGCACAACTTGTCATTAGCTTATCATTAATGAAATGGAAAAATAAAGTTGATGGATACGTATTATTTTGTGAGTTAAGTAGGTCTGGAAATAAATATAGATGTATTCAAGTTGTTTTTTCTTTCTTGACTGTTCATCATTAATTTTCCCACAGCCCAGTGTCAGGAATTGTATCCATCCTGTGATAATGCCTGCCCTACATCTCTACACAGACTGTATGTCTCTAGTGGGAAAGAGGGTATATGGTACATTTTCTACCCACAAGTAAAAAAGCCAGAAGCTGGAGTTTCCTTCTGATTAGTCAAGAAACAATTGTGAATAAGTTCTGTTGATTGATTGATTCATCATGTCTTTCAGTGAAAACATTATAATACAGTGAAACCTGTATTAAGCTGAAAACCTCGCGGAATGTTGTAGTGTCCACTTAATACAGAGAGTCCGCCTAATACAGGTTTCGATAGATAATGTCATATGAGGTGTCGAGTGCCATTCAAATGAACAGTGGAAATGTTTAGAATATTCCCAGAGACTATGACGCTATACAGTACATTTGCATTAATTTCCTTATTAAAGTGGACCAATTGATCATAGTACCAAAAACATATAATTACAACTCAAACTTGAAGAAATCAGATGAGTGAAACAAGCTGATTAGAAGCAAAATGAAATAGAAAACAATACTGTACTGTGAAACCAATCAAATAAGTTCATCAAGTCATGTTTTTAAATGTAAAAATCAAAAAATTTATGGCTGGCAGTCTTTTGCATTTCCGGCATCTGGCATGCTGGGTGGTGGAATTTAAATATTACAAGTGTCCATTTAATACAGGTAATCAACAATAGAAATGACTATTCCAGGTACTTTTAAGGTGTCCGCATCTGTTTCCGCTTAATAGAGGTGTCCACTTGATAACGGTTTTATGTAAAGTAAATAAAGGAAATAAATTTGGGGACTTCGGCTACTGTCCGCTTAATAGAGGGTGTCCGCTTAATACGGTGTCCGTTTAATACAGGTTTCACTGTCGGATAGAAATCAAATCACTTTACATTTAATGTAAAGTACAGGGTTGTCAATAAGGTTTTAAGTAGGTGGAAAAAGCTAAGGACAACGCAGAGATAAAAAAAACTCACACCAAAGGCAAAACTTGCACATCCCAAAGGCTCAAGTTTCTAGGGGGATTTGGGGCCATGTCAGTCTCACTATTTTTTAACTTTTCTCTTGGCCCTCGTGACAACACTCCCATTCTCATGTTTTTTTTTTACGAAATCATTCTAAAATGAAATGGTACCTTGCTGGATAAAAATGGAAATTTAATGGAGAATGCTAGTCCCATTCAAGCCTACAAGGCATTTTGTCTAACATTTTTAGCCATGAAGTTGGCTTATCTGGAAGAAACTACCCAGTTACTATGAGTTTCATCCTAGTCATGACCTCTTCCCTGGCCCCTTAAGAATCATAAAAAATGGCATCTTGTTACAGGAAAGATCACAAGATAATATTCAGATATATAAACAGTGAATGCTCCTAACAGAAAGAGGGCCGTGTTTAATCTTGATCAGGAAAATAAAAATAGAACCTCACCACTTTTTGAAGAATCTCCAGATTTTTTGGGGGGGAAGGGGAAGGGATTTCCAGATTTTCCTTTATCAGGGTTTGCAGGTTTGAGAGCTATTGCCACTCTAAATAATTATAATCTCTAACTCGACTGACTCGACTCCTACATGCAAGATATAGCAATTGATTTTAGCACTGCAGTTTTACATAAACTCTCCTTGTAATCTTAAGCTTACCACTCTCGTCGTTAACCAGAAGAACCATCAACCCAGGTTTCAGAGCTCGTCGCCGAAACTGCTGGAAGATCTTAAATGCAATGAAAAGCTTGGACTCGCTTCTAGCCATACAAACAACACTCGCACTTTCAGAATCCAACGCTTTTTCCACCAAATCCACTGCATAGTGTGGACGCTGAAATGAGATTTCTTTTTCTCGTTTACTTACATTCATCGTTTAACTCTATGGATTCAGTGTGTTGTGGGTGAAAAAAAAGTCGTTTTCACAGAAGTTTGGAAAAGACCGCCACGGAGGCGGCCATCTTTAAATTGGTACCCAGTCCCCCAATATTCTGTCTCGTTGGGTCACAGGACACCCAAACTCCGTGCATAAACCGAATGTGCCCATTCTCTGGACTACATGAGGAATTCAATATAGTTGAACATTTGAATGTAGAAACGCATTTCACTTACCTAAAACCTGTTTTTTTTGCTGCGTTTTCTGTGCAACCTGGGCTCAATTCACGGCCATGCTCTATGGTTTTGCAGCTCGCTGTTTGCGTTTTCTGTGCAACCTGGGCTTAATTCATGGCCATCATGGCTCTATGGTATTGCAGCTCGATGTTTGTTTGGTGTTATTTTCCTAAAAAATGTGAACCGAAGCTAACCAAGGTTGGTTACTGAGCGCAACCTCAACTCACAATTGCTCTCGCATCACAAACCATCGCGCTGATCCGCCATTAAACACCACCACCTTTTCCACTCGTCATGAGTAATGCATTGCGATTTTGGTGGAAAACATTTCATCAAGCTTTAGGTTCTGGCAAGAGCCATCCCATTATGGCTCTTGGTTCTGGGCAGTTTGGCTTGCGCTCATCTCAAAAACTACGCGTTGCGTAGTGAAAGCGGTGATTTCACACAGCCCTTACATACACTAATCTCATTGGCTAGTTCTCAAGACTGAATAGTTTCTCAGGAAATGCTTATTCTCCATTTGCACGCCTCCCATAATGCACCTTGTTTTCCCCCAAAAGTGATGAATAAAAATTGTCTTTACATTCGTCTTGGAACGACTGTAATACCCAGGAAAAATGAAAAGCAAAGGTTATGCAAAATTTGGGCGGGGGTTGGGGGGTAGGGGGGAGGCGCAAACAAGGTGAATTATGGGAGATGTGCAAAGGGTGAAAAAGGTAATGGGCGAGAGAGGAATCAATAGTAAAAAACTGCTGCATGCATTGTGGTTAAAAAAACCAGATGTATTATGAGTAGATATCGAAAATATTCATGTCCCTGAGGTCTGCTGCGTTGTTCGCTCGCTGAGGGAAGAGGGTAGAAGGGTGTTTTCTTTTATTAAAAATAAAATGATTTTATTAAGTTAAAAACAACAGATGTTAGCCTAGTGGTTTTTATTAGATAGGGAACTCGCATGGGCTGAGATTCGTAAACGTTCTGATAGATAGATTTTTCTTTACTCAGGGATAATCGGTATTTTCTCCCAAACGATTAGCCTGAGAGAGCATCCGGTTGTTTCGGCTCTAATTTCACCCGCCGGAGGGAGAGAAGCGACGACCAGAATACGTCTGTGGTTCTCAGGCTACCAAACTGAAAGGTGACTCTTATTTAGCCTGTTAACAGGCTCTCTGTTTGGGGAAAAAAAATAGCAAGGATTCCCTCTCCCTAGTTCCCCGTTCGACCAAAGGCCTGTTAACGGGCTAACACAATTTCGCAAGGCGAAGCAAGGGCGACTGGAATCAGTAACACATGAAAACTGACCAGGTTTATCAAGCAGCTTCAAAACCCTTTCTTCACCCTGTTTATTTGTGTACTAAACCTTAAATCTAGGCACTAGTTTAACATCTTATCCATGTTATCTGATACAATTCGATATTTTTTATTAATTGCTAACGTTAACCTGGGTTAAATTTTTGGTTATTCACGAATACAAAAATATTATAGGGCTTTAGCTTTTTTACTAACAGGAAAAAAGGAGCTAACTCGAAGAGTAGGGGGTGAACATATAGCGGGCTAATTCACTAAGAGGTCTAGAAGGCGACCTCACTAATATTCCATTGTAGATATCAACCTGATTTGGCTGGTAAGTTTTTTTTATCCCCTGATCAAAAGTTTTGTTTCATTCTCCTTTCATATTTTGCGATGCTATTCTGCCTATTGTTGAGAAAATTGTCAGCAAGGAACCTTTAAACTTCCAAGCCATCAAACATATTCAACAGTCAGAATGCATGGGGGAAATTTTTCTAAAATTATTTTACTAGATAGGAATAAGCCTCGTATGACTACTCAAGACAAAGTAAGGGTCGCACAAACACCAGATGAACTCCTTTGTGGCCGCAGCAGTAGCAAAGCCAAACAAGTTTAACCTTGTGTCTTGCGACTTTCCTGTTGAATTAACCAACGACAAGAAAGAATGAGCTCCTTCTATCTTCCCTACGACCCCCCGCTCCCACACCCCGACAATTTAACGTCAAATTCGCCATTTCTCAAAATCCCATCCAAAAAAAACTCTAGCCAGAGGCTAAACAAAAGGGCTTTTTACTAGTGACTGACATCGTTCCAAAGTTTAAAGAATTTTCAGCAAACGACCTTAGACATTCCGTCTCAGAATTAGACTGCCCTTGGACCTACCTAGATGGCAAAACCCCTGACTTTGGAAAACGTTTCTACAATTCAACTCCTCGCCAAATTGACCAAATTGGCCTTAAAAATTTTATCACTTTGACCCTTCATGTCCTAACTTGCGTTTTTTAGCTAACACCTCTACAAATGACGAAATTCATACCAAATTTTATATTTACATTTTAGCACTGAACTTTCACGAAATTTATCTCCTTTGAACTGAATTATCTCTGATTTATTTAATTAAAGTTGTTCTTGCCTTTATGATTACTTGAGCCGTTCTCAACTCACACATGAGGTGAAAAATTCTAGACGTCTAAATGTTCGGTGTTCTGCCTTTCCAGATTTTTCGCTTCAGCAAGATGACAAAACGAACAAGTTGCGACAGCAATGCGAATAGGATCAACAACGCAAACAGCGCAAAAGGAAAACTGAGAAGAGCCACTTGGATCCACCGTAGGACGACAATGATGCTTTTGTTTGGACCTTCTGGGCGGACTGCAGAGGACGCGAGAGTCGCTGTTGTCACGTTTATGGTCGCGATACAAGACAATGTTATCAGAGAAAAAGTTTCCATTCTATCTGCTGTGCGGTCCCTGAATGGCTTCTTGATTAAATGATGAACTGCCATCAAAATACAGGCAACTGACATGCACAAGGAACAAACCATGAAATTGGGAATAAAGGCGCGAAATATGAGAAGCACAAGCCTTCGACCAATCAGAACGCTTTCCCAGTAGAGCGTCCCTTGATCATGCGCAGTAGTTGGACGGAAAGGGCCAAGCAAAATGTTGGAAATTTCGTTGGTGCACTCTTCTATATCATGTGAGGCATTTCCATCGTCAATAAGCGATGAAAGACGGGTGTATCTATTATGAGAGGCGGGGTTTCCTCTCTGTTTGGTGTATGAACGTTTAGCAAGCCAGTAAACGAGAAACGGTAGGGGAACAATACACGCACCAATAAACTGATTCCATGATATGGTCTTGTTATACAGCTTTCCGGAACCCAGGTACAGAACCCCGACGAATGGAACCACGAAAATAACATTAAAAGCCAGAAGACCGTGCTGCCACCATTGCCAGCAAACAACATTACCATCGTAGTAAAGACGCAGTTCAGATCCAATCGGTACGCAGTGCATTAACTTGAGCGAGGTTTCTGCAAGACGCTCGTAACCAAGCAACAGGATTTCCATGGCAACAGCTACGTAATGAACGAACAAAGGCTTGTGTTTCTTCAATATTCGGTAAACCAGCAAATTAAGACAGTAGGTCATGAACACGTGACCTATGGCAACAAATACCAGCGCAGAGAGGAACATTTCCTTAGTGACCGCTGTCAGTCCAGCAAAGAGGCAGCCAATTTTCTTGTCCAGGACATGGACTTCAAAGTTAAAAGCAGCGACCATCGTGGAAATGTACGGAACTTCTTCCATCATTGTCTCCACAGATGTGGTGCTTAGCAAATCGAATACTTGGTAGAAATAGAACGTAATTCTGATATAGCCATTCTCGCTTTCTTTTTTCTCAAGAACCAAGTCTCTTTGCAAGTTCTGTTGACGACGATCCTTTTTAAACCAGAAAATTTGATCTTTCAGAAAACGAACAAGAGGAGGTTTCTTCAACAAATAGAAAGTCAAAACGATGGTATAGATTGCCATGAAAAGCCACAATTGAAAATTGCATTTACATTCGTCAGCTTTTCGACATTTGGTTGAAAACAGTGATTCCGTAAAACCAGGAGCACATCTCCCGCAAAGAACACCTTGCCGGTAACCATAGCAACGGTTGAAGTCCTGGTGGTAATGACTTTTACTGCGGCAATACTTCTCAGGACAAGGCACAAATGTCAGTGACGAGAAATTGCTCGAATTTGTAATTTTGTAACCCCAAAAATCTTGTTTAACGACAATGTTATTGGGTCCTTCGCAGCGGGCTCCAAATGGGCACTCAAGACAACTGAAGCCTTTGCGAACGGACAGTCCCCTAGAAAATCCACTTTGAAGACTGTACATTTTTGAAGGGCACATTAGACATGTAAATATCTCAGTTGTAACGTTAATACGGCAAAATTTACTGCCCTTCATAACTCCATAACTGAAGTGAGTAAAATTGTCAAACTGAAGCGAGCTTCCCATTGGGCATTGAATGGTAGAGTTTGAGTCCATATCGAAATAGCCACCGGAAGATATCCTGATAATTGGTTGTTGACGAATCAGCCTTTCAGAGAAATTTGTATTAAAAGAAGTTTCCTTTATCTTGATCGGTCCTCCACTTTGCGAATGCAGAAATCTGCCAAATCTAAAAGAAGTTCCGTTGAAAGTTCCTTCTTTTTCTGTGCGCTCAAAAGCACAGTTTTGGAACTCGACCTTCGCACTGCCGTATCCAACACAAACATGACCTGTGTCGCTCAAGGCAAAATTATTTGTGAAATTGCATCTTCGAAACTGAACATAACCGTTAATAATTTGAATCGCACCAGCCGCATACCCAAAGTTGTTTTGAAATAGCGTGTTTTCAACAAGGACACGAGTTTTGTAAAACCACTGAGAATGGGTGTCCTTTCTCTCCCCTACTTTAACACATCCTCTGTCTACCAGCTTATCGGAGTCGAAAAGAAAAAGAAACGCTCCCTGGCCAGTCGTATACCCTGGCAAGTTTTTATATTTATTCTCTATCCAATCGTTAATTTCTAGACTGAAACTGTCACGGAAATTGCAGCCTCGAAGAGTGATCGTCTTGTTTCCCTTGGCAACAAACACAAAGGCATTAGTTGGTCGACCTGCAAAGGTTGCATTTTCTATTTCAACGTTTGCTGTCGACGGTATCTGTTTGTTTAGAAAGGGGATGATGATGCGAATACCAAATGTAGCGTTCTTCCGGTTTTTTTCTTGTATTTCTTTGCCGTCAAAAACTGTGTTGGTTACTCGAACATCAACGCGGACGCTATTGTTTAGAAAACCGTACACGTCCATGAAGTTATTTCGAAATGTGCAGTTGTGAATGTTTGCAAATAAATAAAGATTGCTATCGTTCATAACAACCGCGGTATACGCAACCATCAGGACACCATATAACGAGGACCTCACAGTTACACCTTCAAGCCAAACATTGAAATTCGGTGTTAAGCTAACTGCAACTTCGGAGCTTTGAACAAACGATGTGTTGAAGATGTTAATTGTTCCAGACTGAGATGTAGTTCCCGTCACTTGCAATGTAGCGGCCTTTACTGTTCGATTCATTTTATTCATTTTATTGTCGTAGAAGCGGGACCCATTAACTTTTAAGTCGATTGTTCTGTTTGCGTTTGTAAAGCTCTGAACTGTGATACATCTTACTTCAGAGTTATTTACACATTGCAAATCAACAAAAGCGACTGTGGCCATACTCACATTGGAATAGTAAAGGCTGCGGGAAGTCATAAAATGATTGCGCTCAAGATTAATGTTATGGTACGCTTCTGTCGTTACAGCAGCGGGCAAATCAACATCCAAGAAATGACCTCCGCCCCCAATGCAATGAACCTCATTCATCGTTGTTTGCAGATAAATGGTTTGAGAGAATTTCTTCAGTGTTTCATTCATTGAAAACACTATAGCACCCCTTTCAGGGGACTGTGTGTGGAAGCCATTTTCCAAAAACTTTGTTTTGGTCACATTTAATGAAAACAGTCTGTCTTTCTTGAGAGATTGTTGTTCAAAGTAGATTCTAACACACAGGGAGTTGTTTTGAAAGACAGAGTCTCGAATAGTTACATTTACTTCCGAAATGTTTTGCACACGCATAACAACAGCTGATTCCATGGCGGTTTTATCGCTATGCCTTTTTCGAAGAGTACAGTTGATGATCTCCACGTCGCCACAGTCTATAAATTTTAAAGTCGTTTTTGAGAACGATAAGCCGCTTAACGATATACGCAAAGACTCGTTTGATCCATGAAAATGAAACCCTTCTGGACAGGTCACGTGGGCTTCTGTTGATGGTAAGCTGGTCATTGTGACGCTTTTTGTTACCCAGATTCCCGGATGATGGGCCCGCGTGGTTAACTGTTCGCAGTTATATGGTTGCTTTGCTGTACCACTGCCGTCCAGGATAACCATCCCGTCCCAGGACACGCGGGTAACAGCCTTTGTTATCGTGCGACAGGGCTTTTTAATGGAGCCACAACGTTTGCTGTCGTTTCCGCGTAAAGAAACGTGGACATTTCTTTGATATTCGAGGCATCCTGTAAGAATTGGAAAGACAGTCAAGTGTTCAATCAAGATGCATGTTCCCCTTGCAAGAATGGCTAAACAAAGTGTCATTGGGCAGGGCCGTCCCTTTCAAGGGCTCTTTTCCTTTCCAAGCCCCTTATGTTAAAAATTCAATGTGCAAGATCTTGGTTTCTGCGGCCGAGTTCTCAGTTAACCGCCGTCTGGAAGTCTTCCAATTAATATGATCAAAAGAAAGCGAATTCAAGATCATAGCGGCCAACTTGGTAACTTCCACGCCAAAAATGATTAAACAATAGTGAAAGAACTTTCCAGACTGTAGCAAAGAAACCCATGAATTTACTTTTAAACTTTCCTGCACGTTATTACATCAACTATTGTTTTCTAGATTGACAGAGCCCAGCTTGCCCCACAAAAATAGAGCAGCGCTTAGTATAAGGCAAGACAAAGCAGTTGTCCCGTCTAGGTTTCCCTTGCAAGAGAGGCTAGTGTGGTCGCATACCATTACAACCCAATAGCTGCTCTTGCATTTTGTGCTTACAACACCACAGGTAGCCCAAGCTCGAAATATGAGCATCGACAAACATCGGCATTGTTGCGTAACATATATTACTTCGGCGGAGCGCGAAGTAAAGGATTCGCGACGCTCAGGAATGTATCAAAGTTGCATTTTTTTGACACGATTGGGCACGCAAAGTGTGTAGGTTTTCGGTTCTATTCGGCTATTTGACGAAGTGAGAGCCGAATTAGTTCGAGATATCTCGAGATCACTTCGATTTCTTTGATTTATTCTTTAACTTTTTCGAAGAAGAAAGAATTATTATTTTGGCTTTAACGGGGTTTGAAGCGACTCACCTGTGTGACCTGTCAGATCAGAGGAGACTCTTAAGTTGAGGGATTAGCCGATTGCGCTACTGCGACCGAAGGAAGTTTGGGAAATGAAAAATAGTTATGAATTGATGCACTAGTTTCGCGACAAGATTGGGCGTGCAAGTTCGTGAGTTTTCGGCTTGTCTCAACTATTTCACGAAATAAGACCGGACTACTTCGCGATATCTTGAGATCACTTCGAGTTTAGTCTTTAATTACTCGAGGAATAAATAGAGGATATTTCGTGGCCGCGCAGAGACACGAAATTTCTCTTCGAGTGTTGAAAAACATTTCACGAGTGAGCCCTCCTTTCGAACTGTTTTATGATGAATTTAAAGTTTCAAAATGCTGCACAAAGACATTTTGTCTTTGTTGAGTGTTACGTAGTAAAATTGCGTTCATGCGTTGCGTGACTTTCTCAAACGTTCTCTACGTTTTTGGATTAGCCATGAATAATTAATTAGGGCAGGTTTACATTTCAGCATGAGTCAGCAGATTTGCATCAGTTACTGAAATCATACAATGTGTCGAAAAGCTACTACTGTTCGCCTGTTTAGTATTTTCTAGAACCTTATGTCAAACGGTATACAAGTTCCAAGCGAGTTCTTTTGACAAACTAAGTTTTTTTCCACGAGCTGGACTGCTGTGTTTAGTCAAGTGTGACGAAGGTCGATTTTCAGGTTCTGTGTTTACAAGTTCGCGGAAGCCGTAAGATATCTGAAGTTCACGTGAGAGTTTTTCATTATTCGTAGAGGCTGTTTAGTTTTACTAAAAGTTCAAGTCAAGTTTGTGTTGGTGGATGATGTGTTTTAAAGCTCTGTAAAGGCTATGTTCCTTTGGTGTTAAACTTCCTTGTGTTAATCCGACATCCCTGCGTGCTGATAGTCAGTGAATAATTATCCTCAAAACATTCGAACTCGTGACTTTGAGTTTTAGCCAATTCCATGCTCAAAGTAATTGACTCTTCAGGGGCACCCAACGAGAATATGGTTCAAAACCACTTAAACATAGCATTTTTAAACGTATTTTAGTATTAAAACGGTAGATATAGGCATATTTTTTTCCCCTTAAATTTTTCATCTGTTCGGATTTCCCAGCTGAGAGTCTAGTGATTCGAAAATTATAGGGATCAAAACTTACCTTTTCGAAAATTTCAGCCGGAAAAAAGGCTCCCGAAAATTGTAGGTGACCCTTTTAGGGTAAAAAGCGGTTAAAAATGGGCAATTATACCATTTTTTAGATGTTCGAGAATCCTAGGAGAGGAAGACAAGCAAGAAATTTTGGAAAAAAATGTTCCGAAAATTCTAGATCTCAAATCGTCTTCCGAACAGATATTTTCCGAAAATTGTCGTTGGGTGCCCCTGACTCCTTACCCATGCATATCTTTAATCAGTACATGAGACTGCTATGCTGTTTTTGAAGCCTGATGTGACTAAGAAAAATAGAGAATTTTTTTTAGAAGGATTTGTATGGAGTCATCAGAGCATAACTGGGCTAATATCTCGGAGACAATTTGTCCCGAAATCGTAGTTTTTGGCTATTAGGCCTCTTGGATGTTAATCTTTTCAGAATATCCTGACAAATCCCATAATGTCACAAATTAACACCTTACGCTTACCACATTTGATTTCTTACTATTCCTCCGCATTTTCAGTTAATTAGTTCCACAACCACGACGCCGAAGTGTACGCTCCGTAGCGACTTGTTCGAAATATAAAGATTTGTATAGGAAAAAAACCTATCGTTTCTGTAACCTACGAAAATGAAAGGATTTCAATAAAAAACAGCTTACCTTACTTAAAATGTGTTTAACGTCTCTCCTGTGTGGTCCACGGGCCGATTTATGGGATTTTATGTAAACCGTTTTCTCTCTATAATAAAGGTTTACCAAAGTTGGTTAGTTGGGCACTCCAGCGAAGCGGCTCGACTGATCCACCGAAGGAAAACGGCCGTAAATTCGCTCCAGCTGCTCCAATCGCCTCCAAATTCCGCCTTGGTAACACACGATATAGTTCTCCTTTCCAGTCGTTATCTTTATATAGAGAGAAAACCGTTTACATAAAAGACCATATAACGGCCATAAATCGGCCTGTGGACCACAAAGGAGAGACGTAACACACATTTCAAGTAAGGTAAGCTGTTTTTTAATTGAAATCCTTTCATTTTCGTAGGTTAAAGAAACGATAGGTTTTTTCCCATACAAATCTTTATATTTCGAATGTTACGCAACAATGCCGTTGTTCGCCACTGTGACAACACTTGCTTTGTACATGTTCTAAAAGTCGAGCTACGGTCTTGATGAGTCTAAGGAGCGGAGTACTTGCCTTCTCATGATCAGCCTCTCAAGATGTTAGAAGAGCAAGGAATGATAAATACACATTTCCAAATGATCATTCGAAAGGAAAATATCCCTAAAATCTTTCCCTCCGGGGGTCAGTTATGAAAATTTTTAATGTACCTCGAACTTTCGAATCTTTGGACAAAATCCAATGGCGTAACCAATTCAATACCACCTCAGTCTTTAATTATTTGCCTTCAGGATTTGGCAATTCAAAATTTGCAGTTTTGTTTCATTTGAGCTTTAACCACCACTGGGAGATGATGAAGGTTTAATCCCATCAAGAGAAAAATTCAAGAAAATAATTTTCTTTCCTTTTCTTTTTTTCATTCGAAAAAGTAACCCAGTGTAAACGTCCCTCTAAACAACAAATGAATAAAAGGGACGAATATATGATGGAAGAGGGCAGCGCACAAAAAGTTGGCTTTATTAACAGTGAGTTAATAAACAAGACCTTTGGATTCTAAGACGAAGATGACTACACGGGAACGAGATTTTCTCAATACACTCTTTACTTTTTCATAAGAATATTGTTTTTCCGGCCCATGCTTAATGTTCCTATTTTTCTGCCGATTTTAGGCTGAAAATATTCTTGTTATATTCTTAATGATAGCTTATGACATTTCCGTTTAAGGATGTATTGGGGTACGTTTGCGGTTCAGTTCATGTCTTTTGTATCGTGCATATTTCGTACTGCACAAATACATTACATGTTCCGCTCATCATTGAACATTTGGCTATCGCTAGTAAAGAGTGTTTCGTTTGTTGGCTAGTTTTGCCGTTTAGAGAAAGGAATACATGTCATTTTATACAGTTAAGTAAAAACATATCATTGTATTGTGTTTACAGATTTTCGCACGAAATTATATTCTTTTTACAATTTCAGCCTCAGGTTTATTCTTAAAATATTCTTAAAATTTCGCAAATTTCAGCCTCGATATTCTTACAAAATATATTCTTATAAAAAAGAAAGAGTGCACTAAGTAAAAGCAACAGGGGCACCCTACGACCGAATGTTTCCAAATGGTTTTCTCAGTGCTTTAGAAGCCTGTTTGGTTATTTTGGAGTTGTCCTAAAAACTATTTATCTGTTCGGACGTCTTAGGCGAACTTTGGTATTCAAGAAAGTCTTAGGTGGCTTTTTCGTATCTCATCCGAAAGTGTAAGCTACCCTTATGGGTCCGGTCGAAGTTTTGAGGGGACGTTTTGCCTTTATACCGAAATTTTTAGGAGACCTTTTTAAACAATAATCGCTTTCTAGTATTAAAATCAGTGAATAACATAACCTCCGAAAACAGTAGTCAAGCTATTAGAAAACCTCCGAATTTTTTAGACCAATGGAATGGTTATCCAGCCTTTTTAAGCTTTCCTCAAGCTTTAGAAATTTTTAGGCAATATTTTCTCCTTTGGACAATTATTTAACAGAAAAAAGTCGCTGCCTGCCCCTGAGGCAAAGACGTTTTTGAGCGACGCATGTCAACCGGAAGTGAGGTCTTTTCCCTTTTTATATGCCTTGACGGTAACAAATTTGTATTGCTAAGTTTCTTCACTCTTACAGAGGCGACTTATAATTGACCATTTCTAACGAATTTTTGCTCTAAAAAGGTCACCTAGAATTTTCGGGAGCCTTTTTCCTGGCTGACATTTTCGAAAACGTAAGTTTTGATCCCTATAATTTTCGGATCACTAGACTTTCAGCTAGGAAATCCGAGCAGATGAAAAACTTTGAGGGGTTAAAATTATGCCTAAATCTACCGTTTAAATACTAAAATACGTTTAACAATGCTATGTTTAGTGGTTTTCAACTATATACTCGTTGGGTGCCCCTGATGCTGTTGCGTTCATCTGTTGACTAACCTGTTTTTACACTCAAGAGAAGAAAGAGATGAGAAACGAAGACAAACCAACAAGCCAACATCGTCGATAAGTTTGCCCGGGAGTGAGAAATGTTGCTTTCTAGGCTGCTGTTGTTTAAGTGACTAATAACTGAAAACGATTAGACTCCTTATAATGGCTCGAGACCTCGAAAATGAAAGCAATTTGCCTACGCCAAGTACATAGGAACTAAAATTACCATGAAAACATTTCTCTTTAAAAGTGAGTTAGCGGGCAGTAGAAAAATTAAGGTGGTGAGTTTCACTGAAATAGAAATCAGTATCTTCGTTGACAACTAGACTATAGGCTTTTTAACAGGTTAATCAACAAACAAAGAAACAAACAAGTAAACAAACTAAAAGAAAAAGACGTTTTTTAAAATACTGTTTCTGGTGGGTGCCGTACCGGACGATGGCCGAACCAAATTCCATATATATGGAGCATACAATGACTTTCAAAGACTCCCTCAGAGCTCCTACATGTTCTGTGGGTGAATAAACTTAATTTTTTTTTATTTAATCATTAAAGGATTGTGACGTCTCGACTACAGCAACGCTTGGGTAATCCGGCCGGAGACCGCGCGTTCGATTCGCACCACTGCGAACCTAACATAGAGTTGGCGGGAGCGGTATTAGCATTTTTACGCTAGTGGGATGCGGGATGAAAGAAAATTTAAGGGCGGGATGGGGAAAGTTCGTCATTTTCATGGCGGGACGCGAAAAATCGTGATTTTTCCGGAACAGGATGGATGGCGACAATTGCTGGTTTTCAGGTGACGCCATTCAAAATAGATCGAAATAACAATCAAAACCGTTCAATAGATAAAGTCCAGAATCTGGGAAATGAAAGGAGGTACATATACAAAGACCCTCGCCAAGATTCAGGTCAGAGGAACATTTCGTACACGAGATATCCGAAGAAATGTTTTACTCAAACGTATAGAGATTTGTAAGTACACGCCATGCTGGTGCTCACCTGGATGAGCTCCAACATGGCCGACGGAAACCAACAGAAACATCTGTTACAAAAGCGTGAATTTGTTCTTCGAGAAACTCATAAACATTAATTAAAAGTAATACTTTTTCTAATCCATGAACTGTTAATTCCTGAAATAAGTCATTTTTTTCAACCTACATGACAGCTCTCTTGGCCGTCATGTAAATGCCGCGTCACGCAAAAGCTTAGAAATTCAAGCGTACTCTATCACAAAACCAAGAACCCTTTTGAAGCGAAAATTTGTATGAAAATTAGTTTTCAGCTGCTCTAACGCATCGTGAAAGTAAAATCTCTGTAGAATCGATAGTTTTTTAGTTTGAATTTTAGTGACGTCATGTGAAAACCAACATTATAGAATATTTCACGATTTCGTGAAGAAAAACTAGTCTGGAAGTTTACATAGGTGGTGTCTGAAATCAGTTCTGCATCTTTTATATAAAAGTGTCTTTTCTTTGTCTGATTTAAAGACCGCGCGTGTCATGTACATTCTGAATCAAACCTTTGCGCAGCTCCTCATACTATTGCTTTACATGAAGGAGGAATCACATTCTATGATCCTGAGAATAGTAGACCGCTGAAATGATGGTGATATGAAGGAAAGATTGAAACGTTCGCTGGTGAAGAATTGCAGGTAATGTAGTGGAACAGCGTAAAAAACCCTTATTTTTCCAAACCACTACGGTGTGTCCTTGGCGAGCAAAGGAGTTGCATTAAGATTTTCACAACGCTTAGAAATTAAAAATAGCCTGACTTCTGCTTTTTAGTCTTCATTCGGCTTCTTTTTTCTGTTCATGGAAAGCACGACGAATTGAGCGTGTACAATCTACCAACAGCCATTTTAGGAGCTGGGGTACTGTTTTCCTTTTTTTAAGGAGAATGTATCATCCATCACAAACATATACATGGAGTGCGTTCTGCCACAGACTTTGAATGGTCTTCATGGAGGTGTTGCAACTACGATGGGGCTTGGAACATCTCCAACAAATACCGAACAATTTTCCTACAACAACACGAATTTCTTGAGTTGTATGACCCTTGATGTGGAGAATCTGCACGTTTCTGTTCATCACAAGAACTAGGTCACCACTCTGTTACAATATACTTAGTTAGGAAAACGGCTAAGAAGGGGCTAAAACTATAACTTCCTGATTGGCGTAGAAGTTGCCCCTTTCGTCGACGATCGCTGCCATTTTTAAGATACTTGGAAAATTTTGATATTAAGAATGCTTCTATGAAAAAGAAAGAAAATCGCAACCCAGGGTCAAACCCGGGCCTCGAACCCGAACCTTAGTATCCTAATCTCACCCTCTTAAGCTTACAACTACACTACAACACCAACCCGCCAAAATTCCGAAAAATTTAAGTACATACACTAGCAAAGTGTTCTTCTTAACTGTTACATCAATAACAGGTGACCCTAGCCCTTTTCGTAATTAACTTGGGCTTCAACGTCCTTCTTTTTAAGGTTATTCAAAAACGTCTCATTTGCCTTAGAGTAACTTAATCCAAGGAATACGTTACGTCTACAGTTGGTCTATCATGACTAAAGGCTTGGTTACCAATGGTGACATCGACCGTTAAAAAATGGCAAAGACCGCTGACGAAAGGGAAATAGGAATCGGCGCATAGCGTGGTCAACTAACATAGTATCGGCTTCCTGAACAGTCATGCGGCCTCTTGGACATCCCTGCTCATGTCTCCGGTGTTGGCTTTTGAAGAATCTGAAGTGAGAATGATCTTGTCACTCACCGACCGCATCTCCTTGTTGTCTCTGGCCTTATGCTTCTCCACCTCACTAAGGCACAGTAAGCCTTTTGCATCATCGCAATTTCATCGTGATTAGCCGGAGCCTACCGGGGGATGTTTCTTCTGACCCCTGAACCTGCTGAACCCGTGACAGTATATTCAGATGAACGAAGCAAGTAGTGACGAGGAAGCGCCTGAAGAAAATCTTCCCGCAGAAGAAAGTGACAACCTGTTTCAGCTCAGTCACTAGTCAAATGTCAACTTTTTGGTGGGTGTTACATCGCGGTTTGGCCGGCGCCCTAAGAGGTTTTTAAAATATGCGTTTAATGTTTGACCCATTTCACTGCATTGTCCTCTAGTACAGATATCAGGAATTGCTGAAGCAAAAGCTGGATCGAATAATAGTTTAACTGTCTAACATCATCTGTTTAAGACATACTGTAATCGTTTCCACTGTTAACCGGCAGACATTGTACATATTTATTCCAGCCCGAGTTTGTAAATATTTATTCAATCCTATAGAAGGTCGTATGTAAGGAAGACATATCTAAATAAATCTTGGCATAGATACTTTTCCAATTTTGCTTGTTTGTGCTGACAACTCCCTGTTTTTCAGTTTGGTGTATGAAGGAGGGCCTTCGCATTGTTTCCACGTGCTGTTCTCCGGTAAAAGAAAACTTTTGTTTGATTCCTGAATGTTTATCCAAAAGAGGACAAATTTACCAAACTAAACTTACTGCTGCTGTTTACAGTGAACTAATACCGATTTATAGAGCTAACCCCACCCCTAACCCGCGAAAACCGCGTCTCTTGTGGAAAAACAACTTTAGACTGCGTGGCAAGAGTTTCCCAGACGCAGGCTAAAAGAACTTCGACTGTCATGCAAACACAGAATTCTGAAAGCGGTATCTGGATGACACATCCGAAGCAAGCAGGATAGCGGGACGAAAAACATTAATAGTGGGAGGAAGCGGGATTTGGAAACCCTATTTAAGGCCCTCACCACTATCATGTCCTGTTCTGAGCGCACACACAACGGCGTATAAGCAGCGCAAAGCTAAGCGGCGCGATGACAAAATGCCCTTTTTTTTCTCTTCGCTTTACTAGACTATAGACTCTAGACCCCTGAATGAATGTGTAAAATTGCCAACCACGCTAAATACCTATCAGAAATGTCAGGCAAAGCTTCTGAAGTTGAAGCTCAACTGGGAAGATAAGAAAAATATTAATGGAATTTAAATTTGCCTACATTGAAAAGTCACAGCCTTCTTCCTACATTGTGTACTCGGTGAGCAGCGAGAGTTCATCTAAGGGTATGTTCACACATAGAGCCACGAAAAGCTACTTGGTATAGTATGAGCAGCAACGACCCTTGGCGGCGCAAAGTCGTTCGCACGCGGCGAACATCGCGCCGGCGTGGTTGGCCGATAGGTTTTGGTGCACTAAATTCCAGTCCTTACTCTTTATTATTTACTTCCGCCTCACAGGGTTCCAGGCCTCGCTCCTACTTATTTACTTCCGTGACGGGTCGAATGGGTGTTCACACTGCACCAAAGTATGGCGCAAAACCTATCCAATATGTGACGCTCGACTTTCGAGATTGGTGCGGCACATCCTCGCTGCGTCACAGAAATCGCACGGCCACAGCCGAACCCATATCCGGTATGGTTTTCGTGGCGGGGCAAAAGCTATCCAGTAAAGCGTGAACATAAGCCTAAGTGATGGATACAATGGAACACCTCTCTCCCCTTGGCGCCTCGGAAAGCTATCCGATATTGCGTGAACATGGCCTTAGATGAACTCTCGCTGCTCACCGAGTACCCAATGTAACAACAAGGCTGTGACTTTTCAATGTAGGCAAATTTAGATTCCATTCCCCTTATCTTCCCAGATTAAGCTTAAACTTCAGAATCTTTGGCAGATTTATGATAGACATTTAGCAAGGTTGACAATTCTATACTCCCGAAAGTACCTGTGAATTGTTTCACATAGTGTTTACGGCAATACAAAATGTGCAATACCAGAACATGTCATCATGAAGAGGGGTTGATGTTTGTAAGTGAGGTCCAGAATTTTATTTGATTGGACATTTGGAGTATGATGGCACATCTAACACAGAATCCCGGGACTATTTCATGTGTGTACATATGATTTTTTTATCTTTCAATATATATCGAAAACTTGAGGCACGGCGGCATCTAGTGAAAACATGTAAGTGGAAAGCCTATTTTGATATGCGGTTTTGTGTGAATATTTCTTCTCAAAGCTGGGAGACAAAATACTTTTGTCATAAAACTTCAAATATAGATCACTAATTTTATGCTTAAAAAGGATCAAGATACTCGTAACTTTCGTTCTGCCATCCTTCAAGAAGAAAAGAAGGCGTCGAAATGCGGGAAACGCATCCTAATGACTACTAGGTATTTTCTAAAATGGCGGACCACTTATCACTCATTCGTAGGCCCTCTCTACGCTGGCGGCTGAGTCAAATTTTCCACCGTGGGGACGTTCAGGATGTCAAATTCCCGTAGATTGACGACCCCCCTCCCCCTCTAGATTCACAAACTGTTTTCTTATACTGGATTTGAAACGTAAACGGGGGATGTGAAATTCGTCCACAATCAATACCACCTGATGTAAAGGAGAAAGCAAGACAACAGCACTCACCTTTTTGTTCAGAAATCAGAACTCAGCAGAATTGCCTGCGGGAAAGAAGCGAATGGTGTAACTTAAAAATTAATATGTCCAGATTCAGAAAACGTTCGCATACCGGATTTGGAACGTAAACGGGGATGTGAAATTCGTGCGCTGAATTACCACCACACGACACACCCACCGTTTTCACAAAATCCATGCGAAAAGGAAACGTTAGTGTACGTCCTTGTCTTTTATTTGAGTTGTTCGTGGCGCAGTGCAGTCAGGTTAATTACAATGCATTCTAGTAAAAAGTGATGAATTCGAGAATAAATCTTTTTCTTGAAGCCAGATTATGTTGCTGCTAGCTCGCTGTGCTCGCTCTGCAGCAAAAACACTGGGAGCAGTGTTTTATTAATTTGAAAACAATAGATGTAACCTTGTGTTTTTTATCAGATTGACTAGATTAAGAACTCATACGCAAGGGGGAAGATTCGTAAACGTTCCGATAGATAGATGTTTTTTCACTCAGGGATAATCCGTGTTCAAAAATTTAAAGATGACACTTATTGAGCATACGTTTAGTTATTTTTTATTGTTGTTATTTTTTTCATCATCATTACTTTTTAACTGGACGTTTTGTAGAGTCTTTTTAAATCACGGTTAATTACGAAAGGCGACGAATAGCCTGAGAAAACAGCCGACATTTCGCGACGCCGCCACTGATTTCCCCGTGAAATGACGTCTGAGAAACGTACGCAAGCAAAGAAACTCCATACTGATGATACGTCACTACCCAGGGGAGGGTAATGACACGTCATCAATATGGAATTTCTGCACTCGTTTCTCAGACGTGGTGGCCTCGCGAAATGTAGGCTGTTTTCTCAGGCTAGGCGAAGCAAGGCTGACTTGAATCAGTAATTAAACACTTGAAAACTGATCAGGTTTATTAAACACCCTTTTCATTTGTGTACTAAACCTTCATTTTCCTTATATTTTGGCAAACCAAATAGATGTAAAATCCAGGCACTAGTAAAACACCTTAACCATGTTTTCTGTTACAATTCGATGTTTCATTTCCTTTGCTAAAATAATCCAAACCTAACTAAACTTGATCATAAATGGGAAATGAGCACAGCTACACTAGTACCGTGGAACCCCGCCTTACGGCCACCTCGATAATACGGTCACCTCGTAATTACCGCCAGTTTTTTCGGTTCGGCAAAACGACCATGGATTTCCTTATAAAAAGTCCCCGTTAATGCGGTCGCCAGTTAATACTGCCACGGCCACATTTTAAAATCCCAAACAGCAGAATCTCTTAAAATTTCACCCCTTCAGTAAGGCCACTCGTTCGAAATTTAGAAAATTAAAGTGCCTGTGATATGTCAATTTTTGTAATCTGAGCTTATTCTTGTACTGTTTTTAGACTACAGTACACATAAAATGCACTTGTGGCGATTTATAGCCGAATTTTAAAAGAGTTTAATGACCTGAAGTAAAATTTTAAGTAGTTTTTTCAATTACTTTACGAGATATCTACATTCCGGTTGTTTATTTATGAGTACAGGACGATGAATGCGATATACGGTGCATTTGTTTCATTACGGCCCTCAAGTCATGAAATTTGAGCCTGCCCCAGTAATACGGCCAAATTTTTTTGGCCCGTTAGTGACCGTTTTAACGGGGTTCCACTGTACCGAGTACGTACTTTGTAGGGTCTAAAACCAGTATAATACTTTAAAAAGCACAAGGCTTATCTATTAGACGATATTATGCCCTTAAAAAGGTATAACATCAGTGTTTTCCCACGCCAAAGATACAGGCACAAGTGTACATGCAGAATCGATGAGAGAAGTGAAGTGTTAAAGTGGGTTCCAGGTCGTAGGCCTCAACCTTAATACAAATTAAGATAGCTAAACGCTAATGCGATAAATGCTTTTTAAGTCAGAAATTTCAAAAATAAAAAATAATTTTTACTTTAATTTGCTAAAACGAGCAGCAAGTATGTAAATAAATGTTTTTAAAAAGTTACCCTTAGTCATGCAATGGACTTTATGCCTCAAATTTCAGATCATCTAAACCTTATTATGTCTGGGTCATCTGTTGTCATTATAGATATCAATTTGATTTGGTAAACTTCAAATCCATCATTTACATGCAACGCTCAATATGCATGAAAGAATTTTCTTCTAAAGCTGAATAGGGTTTTCGAGATCTCTTGTTTTGATTCAAAGTTGCAATAGGCACGCAATATGTGCGAACGTAAACAAGTCAAGTAAACAAGCCACGCGACGCAAATGTCTACCACGCAAACGACTCGTACAAGGTACAAGGCATGCCAGAGAGAAGCTTTGCTAGAAAGGTACTTGATCCCACTTTTACGATCTCAAAAACCTTGCAACAAAGACTGACACAATTCCCAACAGTGCAGGGACGAAGAATTTAAAAGCGATGAACATTATAAAGCAACGCCTCCGGACCATAGGTACAGGTCGTGATCGTGCATGAGATAAATAAGGGATTGTTTCAATGAGGGGAATGACATGCGATGGGTGGCCACATATAAAGTATTTCTGCAGTTTGATAATTTTGTTGGAACTAACTAATGCTAGCCTTTTAATCTTAACTTAAACGATGCATAATTTCATTGCTAATGTTCGGAAGGGAGGTGATTTCTCAAAATCTTATTGAAAAAAACGATCTCGTAAACAAGTTGCATTCTTTCACGTGCGAACCGTAAAACATCCTCACTTGCAAACTGCGGGCGTAACAGTTAGTTTTAAAACCCTGGGGTTAAGTAGACTAAGTCGTATGGTCTCATACACGTGCAAACGGCGGGGCAATACAAGTCATAGCGAGCGCCTGATTACATTAGCCGGGCTGGCTAGCTCTACCGAGGTGACTTTTATCCCGGTATTACATGAACCGGGCCAGCCCGGAGCCGCCATCCCTAATACACATAATAAACGTCACATATGCTCTGTACAACGACGCCAAAATATACGCTACTGCAGCGTCTTGTTTACTAGATCAGAATAAAGAGCCTCGTTTGACTAATCGAGACAAAGTATTGGTCGCAAGTGCAAACACTAGACTGACGTAATCTTTCGGTGGCCGCAGCAATAGCATCGCCAAACAAGTTTCTAACCTCGTATCTTGAGACTTTCCTGATGCATTAACTTACGACCCCCCATCCCCACACCCCGAAAATTTAGCACCAAATTCGTTATATCTATAAATCTCATCGTAAAGATATATGAGGGAAACATATGAGGTTTACGGTATTTACAGCAATCGCCCTTAGATATTCCCGATTCAGCACTAGACTGCCTTCGATCTACGTGGATTGCAAAACCCCTGACTTTGGAAAACTTTTGTACAATCCTCATCGTCACTTAATTGACCAAATTTGCCGTTTTTCACTAATTTGACCCTTCATGTGTATCTAGTGTGAGTTAGCTAAAATCTCTACAAATGACGAAATTTGAGCCAAATTTTCTCATTACATTTCAGCACTGAACTCTTAACGAATTTTTGCTCCTTTAATATAACTGAATTGTCTTTGATTTGTTTAGTTAAAGTTATTCTCGCCTTTATGTATTATTGAGCTTCTCAACTCACATGTGAAGTAAAGAAGTCCTGTCGTTTAAATGCCCGTTCGGTGGCTACCTTTCCAGATTTTTCGCTTCAGCAAGATAACAAAACGAACAAGTTGCGACAAGAATGCGAATAGGATCAACAACGCAAACAGCGTAAAAGGAAAACTGAGAAGGGCCACTTGGATCCACCGTAAGACGACAATAATGCTTTTGTTTGGACCTTGTGGGCGGACTGCAGAGGACGCAAGAGTTGCTGTTGTCACGTTTATGATCGCGATACAAGACAAAGTTGTCAGAGAAAAAGTTTCCATGCTATCTGCTGTACGGTCCCGGAATGGCTTCTTGATTAAATGATGAACTGTAATCAAAACACAGGCAACTGACATGCACAAGAAACAAACCATGGAATCGGGAATAAAGACGCGAAATATGAGAAGCACAAGCCTTCGACCAATCAGAACGCTTTCCCAGTAGAGCGTCCCTTGATCATGCGCACTAGGTGGACGGAAAGGGCCAAGCAAAATATTGGAAATCTCGTTGGTGCATTCTTCGCTATCATGTGAGGCATTTCCATCGTCAAAAAGCGACGAAAGGCGGTTGTATCTATTCTGAGAGGCTGGTTTTCCCCTCTGTTTGGTGTGTGAACGTTTAACAAGCCAGTAAACGAGAAACGGTAGGGGAACAATACACGCACCAATAAACTGTTTCCATGATATGGCCCTGTTGTACAGCTTTCCGGAACCCAGGTACAGAACCCCGACGAATGGAACGACGAAAATAACATTAAAAGCCAGAAGACCGTGCTGCCACCATTGCCAGCAAACAACATTACCATCGTAGTCCTTCGAAAGGTTGACAACTATCCCATCTATCATTGCGACACCTTTCTCGCACGTCATTGGCTCGCGTCATTCTGGCGTCAATTTTAATTTGTTTTGACAAAAATTTTTTTTTTGTTGCGACAGAATTTTGTTCCGCATTTTTCACTCTTTTCTTACGTTTACCCTAGAGGAGCCATTTCTTTCCAGACGTAAGTATTTCTCTACGGGACTCCTCCTCATCCCTTATAATTGTTTTTAATTTTGGGCCTCCTTATTTCCAGGACTGAACTTTTTTCACAACCGGCATTTTTGAAGAAACCCTTTGTTTTCGTGGTAAGATATTGTCACTTTAGCTTAATTAATTTGTTACTTTTAAACTACTCAACTGCTGCTTTCCGCTTTACCGTTAAAAATTTTTTTTTTAATTATCGTTTTCCAACTCTATTTACATACAAAGAGAGTATATTGTTCTGCTCAAAGTTTATTTGTTTGTGTTTTTTTCTATTCTTCTTCTTCTTCTTCTTCTCTTTCTTTTCTCTCTCTCTCTTCTTGGCTACCTCCCGGCCATTTCCCTCCTCTCTCCCCCTTTTTTTTTCTTCTCTAGGACTCGACACAGAGGATGTCGGGCAAAGGCTCGGCGCCGGGCTAGAAACATCCTCGCTCAGTTGTGCTTTGCCCCTGACGATTCACAACATTACAGGAGCCTTGGTGTCGATGCATCCTTCTTCTTGCCATACCCGGGTATTCCCATTCTCCTTCACACTCTTTTGTTCCTCTCCTACTTCCTTTTTTCCTTTAATGAAAATAAGACAATTTTGTCATAACTTATGACGCTATCACCTATTACTATTAATAGATATTAATTACGAATTACCATCCTGATGCTCTCATCCCCACCCCCTCCTTTATTGTTATCTTAACAGACTACTTTCAACTATGGATAACAACCACTCCACACTCCACTTTTACCATCACCATCTCCGCAACCTCTCCCGTGCATCTATTATCCAACAACGTCTTCAACTTTTTAATTCTATCAACGGCGACGCTTTTTATCCACTTTCTGTTTGGCCACAAGATTTTAAGTTAATTTTTTGGAAAAAACCAATAAGCGACAAGAACACTTTCAAACTGTTTTTATTTTTAATTGGCAATGGCTGTTCACCCCACCTCACTTCACACTGGATCATGACGTCACAACACTGGACCACTGACAGAAAGGCAGAAAAACGTGCCCGCCAGCTAGACTTTCTTCTCAACAACATGGATAACAAATCTCATATCTGGTTTTATTTTGATCTGCACTGTGAAGAATGGCTCTACCTTAACGGACAAAAGAGATCGACTAACAATAATTAACGACTAACCATCTTAAATTCTCTTTCAAAAAATATTTTTTAAAAATTTACAAGTTGTATTCCTTATAATTGTTAATATCTACGAACACAAAAGGACCACTAAAAACTAACCATTTAAATTCTCTTTCAATTACATTTTTGTAATATTTCAAGTTATACTACTTATAATAGTTTCATCACGAAAGTTCCTATCCTGTACATTTCTATTAACCCCGTCCCCCTTTTTTTATGGAAGATTACATGTGACTTTTTCCTTTGCTTAATTCTAATGTTGTATTTCATCCAATATATCGGACTATATTTTAAAGTATTATCCAACATTTTAATTTATTTCACAATTTTCACAACTGTGCAGATGTTGCTATAGTTACCAGAGAAACTACTGAGTCTTTTTCAACTTTTATTGAAAAGAATAATTATTTCCAGAGTCGATAACTCCTTGAGTGTTTTAAGAACGAATATATTTCCATCTAATCTTAACTATTTCAGTGATTCGATAAGTTTTTGAGAACGACTATACACCAATAATTATGTGAAGCTCATGTAGTGTTTTCACTGTATCAGTTAACAAGCCATCTGGGTTGTTATAATTTGTTTTCACCAAAGATACAGCTGTACGTTTTCATTTTTGCACAAACATGTTACCATTATTTTTGAAGAAGAAGAAAAAATCACACATTAAAGTTATTGAAGTAATTCCTTTGTTTGTTTTTTCCTTTGTTTAACCCGGATTTATTATTCATTTATTTTATTTTATTTCATTCATTCTATCATTTATTTCATTTCATTTTATTATTAAAAATAATTTTTTTTTTTCTCCTTTTCCTCTTCTCTCTTCTTTATTTTTAACTCTCCAAGAGGTTGACATGACTGCTTTGCAGTTTGCCGGTCCCTCTTTTCCCCTTTCATCTTCCTATCATCCTTCTTATTATTTTTACCTTCTAACCCCTCATCCTCTTATACTTATCCTAACTCTTTTTTGAGGTTGACATAGCTGTTTGACAGTTTGCCAGTCCCTCAATACTTATTCTTTTTATTTTTCAACTTTAATATTTTATTTAATCCTATCGTTATTAAAATTTCAGCAATTATTACTTTCTACTAAATAATTTTTTGCACTTCTTTGAGGTACACATAGCTGCTCTGCAGTTTGCCCGTCCCTCATTATCAGTGCTAATCTTAACATCTAACTTTTTTTGTTCTGTTTTTATACACACAACACCCTTGTATACACGCATCCTCCCTCCCCACCTTACCCACTATTTTAGTGGAGACTTGGGAACCCTTTCATTAGGGATTCCATACCACACCTGTAATGCCACAAAGGTTGCTAGATATATCTACTGTCCTCTTTTTTTTTTTTTTTTTTCTTTTTTTCTTTTTAGAAAGCTAATGAGGTTATCCTTATATTAAGGTCTCTTCTTACAGATAACCCAACCAGCCAAGGAAAGGTTGGCCACACCACCGGGGTCTACGTCTCCTACTCTTTTCGAAAAGTGCGGTGTGTGTTCTTTTATGTCACTCAAGAACCAGATAAGTGAGAGTGTTGTGAGTTGTCGTCCTTATCCGAAAGTTTAAGGGTCGGTTATTTAAACGAAGTCTAAGGCCGCGGCTTAGCGAATCTTCCTACCTTCAAATCTCGTCCTTAGTGGGTTACTTTAATAGGATAAATGCTCTTCTAGTCTACGCTTTATGCCTTCAAGCCACGTTTCACGACAAATAGTTTTAGGATAAAAGCGTTAGGAAAACTGAAAATGGGTTAGAACGAGGTTTTGTTAAAGACTGGCTAAACTCCTCTTAAATAACTGGCCCTAAGCCTTTGCAGATATCATTACAAAGGCAGCACTTTCTTCCCAGTTATTTAAAGACCCTGAGTGTTGGTCCGGCCGAGGCTTGAACCCGCTACCTCTCCCGCTCAGCAGACCGCCACTCTCCCAACTGAGTTAACCAGGCGGCGGTGATGTTTCAGTTTTCGTTATTTTGAAGACAAATGTCACCTTGATGGTAAGAATTCTCAAGAATAAAAAAAGACCCCTTCAAATAAGCGGCCCGCTTCGAATTATCGCCCCATTTAGTCGACCTCAAAAGATAAATAAACAAAGCACTGTGGGAGCGTATATTTGGGCGACGATGTACTAGGCGTGTACTGTGATGTACTAGGCGTACCTGCTATACAACTAGTGGCCTGCTTACATGAGCCGGGCTGGCTCGCTTTGCAGAGATCCCGGCACCTTAGTTTAACGCAACAAAAATCAACTTTGCGATTATATGACAATCGAGCCAGTCCGGTTTGCTGGGATACCAGTATTGTGATGCCTGGATCCCGAGTGGAAATTTACCGAGTAATCACGCTTGCCGGGCGGCCCGGTGAATGAACCAAGCGAGAAACACGACAGCGGGTAACACACTGTTCATGCGCACCCCTTCCCCGGCTCGTTACCTGAGGGTCGTATACACGAGAACATGGAATTTTGCGTGAGATCTTCTTTGGCGCTCAACAACTGAGGGCAAAAATATTGTCAAACTCTGACAATAAACCAAAGAATTCACACCGTGTGCTGCGAGTACGATTATTTTCCAACGGAAAAATCAAAATCATATACTGAATTTGTTTCACTCAGTGTAGCTAATTTTCCCAAAAAGTTTGCAATCTATGGCCGATTTGTTTGCCGTGCGTTATCTGTGGGTCGTATGTAACGAAGATAAATGCTGTGTTGTGACAGAGCGCGGCAGGCATTCGCGTTGTTTGGCTTGTTTACGTTTGCACGTATTGCGTGCCTACTGCAACTTTGAATCAAAACAAGCGAGCTCGATTACTTTATCTGGGCCACGCCCAAATAATAAGTGCACAATAATTATAATCTGCAACGCGTTTTTCCCCCGGGGGGGACTCTCTTATATAGGCTGTATAGGTATGTGCGGCGCCAAAGGGTATGGTTTTCTAGCCGTTTTGGTCTGAAACAGGATATCAACTTCGACCATTTTGGTCTGAAATAGGGTATGGTTCTTCCACTCTAGTCTTGAACTGCGTATGTTTTTTAGAAGAAGCTACTTCTTCATCATTTGGCGATAAGACCATTTCCCTTTTAATGTTTACGCCAACCGTGTACGTGCCGTAACAGCTTGTCACGCGCTCCGGTCACGCGCCGGGCTCCGGGGCTTCAGGTCTGAAATAGGGTATCAAATTTTTGATCAGGTCTGAAATAGGGTAAGGAAAATCACAGATTTTGGTCTGAAATAGGGTAAGGGTTTCAAGAAGCGAGCCGCACACCCCCACCTAATTTTTCTAGAAGTAACCCCTGGGTTTTGGGTCGCATTTTATACACAAATGGGGGGTCATTGTGTCAGGCATTCCAAGCGGAGACGGTGGAAACTGGGACTAAGAATTGTTGCGTGATCGAAGCCACGCATGTTTTTCGAAGAAAGCTTAGGAGAGATTAAATTTAGAGCTTTTCGGAAACGTGTCGGTCCCCGAATTCTATCGCTTGAAAGGGCTGATTACTTTGGAACAAGTGAACACTACTGAGTGGTCCAAAACAGAATAAGAATCTTAATTAACAAAACTGCGACGGTCGGGTGTTGTAAACTGTCATTGTATGCAAATAAGTCTAAGTGATGAGCATGCAGTTTATTTTCGGCGATGATTGAAATGACGTGCCATGTAAATCCCCTTTTTGATCTCAGGCAATGATGTAATTTCTCTGGAATCGAGGCCCTTGAATTTTCGTGTATTTATACACGCTTATAGCCTGCGACAGCAGACGTATTTCCGGTCGTCGCCAACACGCGTACTAAATCAATTCAGAAACAAATAAAAAGCATCGACGTCGATAAAGTAGGAGGTAAAAACCCTTTAGCGAGTAAATCCTGCTTCGTGTAGAGTTAATCGCCTCCTCATTTCTCGATCTAATCTCCAAGCAAGCGAGACTGACCGACGCTGTAAGCGCGTTCTTGTTTACATTGCGTTACCTTACATCAAATTACGTTACGTTACGTCATTTTCGCTACGTTACCGTTATCTTACCTCAACGCCGTATCGCAGTTGGTAGTATTCAGCGAATGTCGCTGCTGTTTCTAACTTCGGGAATGGATCAGCAGGACTGCGATCATAACAAATGTCAGCCACATAAAATCGATTGCATTTGTCACTGTAAACAGACGTCACCACTGCATCCTTGAATATTTCCATGTCTTGGATACCAGCAGGGGGTGGGTCAGTGGGATTGTCGAAGCTACCCAGATCCTTCTCAAGAGTCTGAAGGAAATTCAAAGCGATCTCTTTGCGGTCGAGTCCTGTTGAAGGAGATTGGCTGTTACCTGAGGCATTCTTTAGAAGCGCAATGTAATACCCAGAATTGGCGCTGCTGGGATCAAAATCCACAACGTCCTTTACTGAAGAGCTTGTTTGCTTTGAGGTTTCCTTGAAGATGTAGCCAGTGAACCTTCGAAACAGAAAAATGTCTTCAGAAGTTGGGACAAACGGCTGTGAATTGCACTCAGTAACTGTTACAGTGACCTCTCCAGCTCTGTCAAATATAAGCATCGCCGGCAGCTATGGTTACAAGATAAAGATAGAAAATAAAAAGACGATCACGCACTTGAAAAGCTAACAGTGCAAAGTCTGGCATAACTTTGATCTAAGAAAACCCAAATACAAAACAAAGTACTATAAAGGAATACTGCTCAGAACCCTTCATTTTAATAGCAACAAAACTTTAAGATTTCGTGTCCAGAGAGTCAAAAGTTAGAGCTACCCTAGATACAGCATAATAAGCACCACCAAAAAGAGTACTGCTCAGTAGATTTCAACTCAATGTCACACTTTAGGATTTCATCCAGAAGCTCAAAAGTTAGAACCACCTTAACAGCAGAATGGTCTTCCTTTTGGATTTCATCCATAGACTTAAAAACTCCAGCAAGACAGAAAATACGTAATTAGCACCTCTCCTCCTTGCTCACACTATGAAGTGAAAGTCTGGCGGAATGTGTCAAAGTAAGTTTTTTAATGTGGGACTAGATATCTTGTGTACAGAGTGTTGCCCCTTGCTCGCACCTCAGAAGCACGCCTGACCCTTCATATACAGCTATTTTGAGAAAGGTTGTCGGATAAAGTGCACACGACAACCCCGAAAGGTCTTGTGGGTTATTTTGAGTTCACTCTTTCATAGAAATTTGAAAGAATGGTAGGAGAGGCCATGGACATATGTCTGTGAGTGCTAAACGAAAGTAACAAAAGTAGGTTCGACAGCTACAGTGTCAGGAACAGTGTATTGCACATATCCCATATTACCTTTCGGGATTGTCGCGTGCACATTTTTTCCGACAACCTTTCTCGAAATAGCTGTATATGGCGGCACGCGGCTTCCCTCGTGCTAGGTTACTTTTGAACAAATAACGGAAAAAAAGGTCCCATAAGCTGCGTGGCTGTTGAGAAAGTAAGTAAGGGAATGTTCAAAAAAAAATGTTGAACAAAAGTGCCGTTTTGTGGTTTGAGTTCCTTTCCAAACGTTTCATGCAACTATTCTAACGTACTTGTAACTCCACAAATGAAGGGTCAGGGGCCCGTTTCTCGAAAGTCCCGGTAACTTTTCGGGCCCGATATCAAATTTTCAAATAGAAATATAAAGAATAAGAACGCGGGTCCTGGCTAGCAAACTACTCAGTTTTGTTTCATTAACTGATGGTTTTATCATTTTAGATGCAAAACTAGTGAAACCTCGATCTTTACTGTAAAAGGAGACAGCTTACCGCGCCCGTTAATAATCGGGACTTTCAAGAAACGGGCCCCAGGGGCCCTTTTCTCGAAACTCCCGACAACTCTTCGGGCCCGAAAACCCGTTTTATGTTTGCATGTTTGCATTCAAGATCAAAGTTTTAATAATTTTGAAAATGCTATAATGAAACTATCAGTTAACGAAGCAAAATTGGCCGGCTTGTGAAACTGTGCTACTATTCAACAGGTTTTGATTTCAAAATTTGCCTTCGGACCCGAAAAGTTATCGGGCCTTTCGGGAAACGGGCCCTAGGCCCGAAATGTTTGGAGAGGAACTCAAGCCACTAAACGGCAATTTTCTTCACTACTTTTGTTGAACATTCTCTTACTTAGATTACTCTTGTCCCGCTTTAAACAAAAATCGCGTATATCTGAGTCTGTGTGTACGAAAACATCCTTAGTTTTTAAATTCCTTAAATTTAAAAAAAAAGTTTCAAGAGTTCAATGGTCTGGATCCGAATACAAAACTGCACAAAGTAGTGGCTGTGAAAAAATTACGAAGTATTGATTTTTCAACTAACTTTGGGTAGCAGCTTTCGAGAGAGAATTCCAGGGCAATAAACAGCTTCTGTAGATGACTTCACTTTGCTCTGAGACCGCACTGCACGTTCAAAGGTCCAAGGTTTGGTGAGTTCCATACTGACAGAATACACATAGCAAGGCTCATCGGGAACAGGAAAATTATCTTCCAAGACCGATGGAAACTGTGATCAAGGAAATCAGATTTAATCAAACAACAGAACGCCAATATTAGGGAGTTTAAGCAGCGACGTTTTTGAGCGACGCTGCATCAACCGGAAGCCAGCCTTTTTCTCTTTTCATATGCCTTGAGTTTACCAAATTTGTTTTGCAGAGTGTCTTTACTCTTATGGAGACAATTTTCCCAAGAATTTGTTTAAAATCACGGCCGAAGAGAGTAAATAGTCCATTTCCGGTTGATTTACGCTCAAAAACGTTGTTGCTTAAACTCCCTATTACTGGCACACTGATTTAAGAACAAGAATATTGTATTGGATTTTTCCCGAAACGTTACCACCCTAACTATCGGAGGTTAGTTCGTCTATGACTGATTACCATCCCACGTTACAAAGGAAAAACCCTGGGCACGTCAGGTTGCGCGACGTACGGACAACGGGTTTTAAGAATCTAAAACTGACAGGCAGCGTGGCCGAGTAGTTACAGTGCTGGACCTGCAATTCGAAGGCCCCAAGTTCAAGTCCCGCTATGACCGCTAGCCGTGGATTTGTTCACGGTAGTCCCGGGCCCCGGTTCAAATCCTCGGCCATGCCTGTAACTAGCCAGCCTGTATGCCTACCGCCAGTTGGGATTCTTAACCCTGTTATGTTTGATTTAGATCAGTTTCATACATTTGCTCGGCCCCTCTAGGATTAGTGCTATTTATACTACTACATGGGTAATTTCTGCAATTTGATTGGCTTAGAGCAGTGGTATTTCAGCTTAATTTGAAATACCTACACGTGAAAATTATAAACCTTTTGTGGATAGTAGTATAAACAAATAATAACATGATTTGTACGAGATATTTGGCATAAATACCACGAGAGACATTTCAAAATTACGTATAACAATTTTGAAATATCAATCGTGGTATTTATGCCAAATATCACTACAAATCATGCTATTACCTATACAAATATTGATTGTACTCACAATCTGTCTTCTCCTTGGCTAAGAGCCTACAGCTAATTTTGGAAATCAGCGCGACCTACAGATTAACTAGTTATCTGCTAGCAGATAAGTGACTAATCTGTAGGTTGCGCGCGCAATGCATGATTTCCGAGAGCAATGTCAAATCGGCTCTATGCGACGGTGTATTTGTCGTTATTTATTTCAAATCAATGTATAATAAAACAATTATTAGATTCGGCTTTTGTGATATCCGGAATAATCAAGGTCTCGCTTAGTGTTATCAGCCTCGGCCTTCGGCTCGGCTGATAACACTTATCTCGACCTTGATTATTCCGGATATCACAAAAGCCGAATCTAATAATTGTTTTATTATACATTGTTTTGAAACCTCATCCAAATAATTGTTTATCTTCACTATCATTAGGGCCATTTATACGAGGAAAAATAAGACGCGTCTTAAATAAGACGCGAACTTTCCGTATAAACGGCACATTTCGTCTAAAATAAGACACGGCTTAGCTAAGACGCGTCTTATTTTAGAACAGCCCTTAACACCTGTTCTTAGATAAGACGCATCTTAGCTAAGACGAGAAAAACTTCGTATAAATGACCTTCGCGTCTTACATAAGACGCGAACGCATAGTACGCATGCGTAAATTTTTGGCGCACCACGTTGGATTGCCGTTGCTACGGGCGACATTCACATGAAAACGAGTCAAGAACAGAAATAAGACGCGAACCATTTATACCAGCTGTTCTTGTCTTAGATAAGACATGCTCGTATAAATGGCACAGTTCGCGTCTTATTTAAGACGCGTCTTATGTAAGACGCGTCTTATTTTTCCTCGTATAAATGGCCCTATTATCATTTATTGTATTATCACTATTACATTACGATCAGCCTTGCTGTGTCTCAGAGGAACCAGGAGCAAGAGAAGAGCAGCCAATATATCTGACATTGATATTACATCGGAAAGTGCGCAAGCCAGAATTTAAGTAGTAACTTTTTATCAGTTTGAATTATTATTTTTAAATAGTTTTTATTTTTTTTATTAACTTTTTTATGCTTTTTGAGCTATTTTGAAAAAATAGCTCATATGTCAGTGGTGTGAGCTATGTATCTTTGTGGCTTTGTATCTTTGTAACTTTGTAACTTTGTAACTTTGTATCTTTGTAACTTTGTATGTTCGGATGTTTGTTGCAAGAGCCAATAAGGTTGAAGGTACTATGAGTTGATGCTAAGGAACCAATGAGATCTTGGCATCTACTTAAAAATCACATTGCTAAAGGTCGAACAAGGGCACTTTAAGACCGCCATCTTGATTCTTTACAATTTGTTGGTCTTTTATTACGGCTACAGGTGTTTGGAAACATTATATTAAATATCTTCATGATTCAAACGCTGTGTACAGTGATGCAGCTGTTTAAGGGTTCATATTTTAGTGTGGATGCTACTTCAAGACATTTCTGACCGAATTCGGCTATCGCGAACGGTACCACGCACGTATTTATGAGTTGTGTTTCACCTGCTTCAAGGTAGAGTATAAACGATCATATATTTTCAAAGCTCTTCCAGTGAAGCAATAATTGATATTTACATATGGACTTTAATTCGAAAGTATGCGGCCTATAAAATGTGGTTTTAGAAGTTTGAAAAGCAGCTTATTTTTTTAAAAGCTGTACCGAGTATTGTTAATCCTGTAAACAAGCTGTAGAAATATTATTCTCTCGCTTACAAAGTTCAACAGACCTTTTTCGTTCCGGCAAAACAACAACAAAAAGGAATAATAAGTGAACAACATGATACATCCTTCCTGCATACTAAGCATTATAGTTATTGAAACGTATTTTATTTAGTAAAGATGCGTATAAACTTAAGTAGAAACAGTAGCGCTAGGGAATAAAATTGGAAGAAGCTAGTTGACACAATAATTAGGTACTGCTTTATTGAGTGGAGTAACATGATATGAGCAGAAATATATTTCGGCAGTTTGATAATTTTCTTGGAAGTTAATAAATGTTAGGCTATCAACCTTGACGTTGCATGAAACATAATTTAATTGCAGATGTTGTAATAAGGCCGAGGTGATTTCTTAAAATCGCTTGAGAAAATTTTGTAGTAAACAATTTGCGTTTTTTTAAAGTACGAATTGTAAAAGGGCCAAAGACCAACATCTTCACATGCAAATCGTGTGCATGAGTTATTTTTATAATTCTGTTTACTCGATTACTGTGTGATAACTCGAATTCCCTCACGTACGAACCACGGAAGGGGACAAAGTCCAACACTTTCACGTGCCATCTGTGTGACTGTACATCTTATGCAGATTGACTTTTCACAATAGTAATAGTGACTTGAACGTATAAAGACCTGTTTCGTTTAGTAACCAATGCCCTAAAAAAGGCTCTTGTCTTTTAAGAAGCAATAGCTTTTAAAACATGAAAAAATAAGTTGTCGAAGTTAAAGACTGTCTCACAAATGTTAATAAATGTTAGGTTATCAACCTTGACGTTGCATGAAACATAATTTAATTGCAGATGTTGTAATGAAGCCAAGGTGATTTCTTAAAATCGCTTGAGAAAATTTTGTAGTAAACAATTTGCCTTTTTTTTAACGTACGAATTGTAAAAGGGCCAAAGACCAACATCTTCACGTGCAAATTGTGTGCAAGAGTTATTTTTATAATTCTGTTTACTAGTTTATTGTGTGGTAACTCGAATTCCCTCACGTACGAACCACGAAAGGGGACAAAGTCCAACACTTTCACGTGCCAGCTGTGTGACTGTACATCTCACGCAGATTGGCTTTTCACAATGATAAATAGTAACTTGGACGTATGAAGACCTGTTTCGTTTTGTAACCAATGCCTTAAAAAAGGCTCTTGCCTTTTAAGAAGCAATAGCTTTTAAAACATGAAGAAATAAGTTGTCGGAGTTAAAGACTGTTTCACTGAGTAGAATCGCACGTGAAAACCTCGTGAATTATGATGACGCAACCATCTACCTCAATGATAAAAATCCTGGTATTTCGTAACTATTCAGTATTCGATGAGTCACATTTTGGCTTAAGGAACTCCGAGGAAACCTTAGAGTTTTCCTTCTAATCAACGTTTGGTGAGTAGAAATTTATTTAACTTTAGCAATTTGTTTAACTTGCACCAGATGTAACTGGGAAAGACAGAGGAAAGTGAATACATAGGTTGAGGATCGACTCAGCTGAGCGTTTCGCGTTTTCATTTATGTAGCGCAATACCCAATTTCGCACAAAAATCAAATCTAAATTTAGGATGAAAAAGGTAGATTCATCACTCTTGGTAAGGTTACACCGAAGTATTATAGTTACACTGAAGCATTCAAAATAGCTCATGCACGTTGAACGTGCCTATGTTTATATACTGTTATTAGTAGTCTTTAGATAGTTATTTTACGACAATTCTCTTTCGTACACAAGAAGAATGTACATAGGGTATATATTTTAATATTTCATATTCTTGAATCTGTAAATAGTCTATTTTTTTTAAATCTATGAATAAAGTTTTGTTTTATTATTATTATTATTATTATTATTATTATTATTATTATTATTATTATTATTATCACTTATGGACCTCGTTTACGCGGTACGGAGAAATTTTTGGACGGACAAATTTTCTACCTAAGCAACGCGTTTACACGGTACAGGTTACAGTACTGTTCACGCTCAAAAACTTGCTCGGTTCCTCGGGTCCCGTATAAACAAAAGGCCGATCCGTGTAAGTTTTTGTGGACCCGTTCAAAAAAAAATTTCGGGACCCGTCAAAAAGGGGCCCTAGTTTAATAGTTAAATTACCTTTCTCTTGTAAGCCCTAACTCTTTTCACAGATCCTTCCAATCCCACACCGTTATCAGCAACTTCGCACTCACAAGGTTCACTCTCTGCAGTCAGATGCAATTGTTGGAATCTATAAAAGTGACCACATCGATCACATTTAGAAGAGCCATGGGATCCTAAAAGTCCAATTGTATAATTGGGAGCTTAAGCAAAGACGTTTTTGAGCGACGCACGTTAACCGGAAGTGAGCCTTCTCCCTTTTTATATGCCTTGACGCTAAAAAATTTGTATTGCTAAGTTCGTTTGTCTTATAAAGGCAATTTACCCGAGAGTTTCAACTAAACCACTGCCCAATGATGCAAAAAGTCCACTTCCGGTTGACGTCCGTCTCTCAAAAACGCTGTTGCTTAAGCCCCCTAATAAGCCTTTACGGCAGCGTGACCGAGCGGTTAGAAGGTCGGACTTCCAGGCCTCGAGTTCTTCAAGCCCGGCCCTGACCGCTAGCTGGAGAGTCCATTGAATCAAGGCAGTACCGAGTTCAAATCCTCGACTACTCTTGTAAGTAGCCAACTGGTTTGCTTGCCTCCTACCAGTTGGGATTCTTATGCCAGTAGCTTATGTTTGATTTAGCTTAGTTGTTTCAGTTCATTTGACGTTCCAAAACATGCTCAAGAAAATCAATCATGGGTCTGTGTAGCTTAAGCATGGCTGCCACAGATACCAGTTTCCAAAATTCCTTGACTTTGGGTGATAAACTTAAATTTACCTCACCAAACAATTAAATACAAAACGCAAGAATGTACAAAATGCCTAATTTCACGTTTTACGGAGAAGGTAAACAAGCAACGACGAAATTTTATTTCTCTCACTGTACTTGGATATGGTGCCTAGGAATTCAACTCCAGGAGGGTTCGCCTACATTTGACAAAGTAAGTGGGTAGGAATAATTGCGATTAAGACTGAAAGAACGCAAATTCACTTTTTAAGCGACGTTCTCATTGCCGTCGCGTCGTTGGATCTTAAAGTCCCTAATCAGCCGATCGACTTGACTTGATGAATCAGGACAAGAATTGTAAACAATAGAATAGGTTATATCTTACTAATGCCAACGCATTGATAAACTTAGCAACCAGCTTGCTCTGCAAGGAATGTACTTTTAATTGATACAGTGTGACGAAAAAGTTTAATAAAATTCGTCAGTCCCCATTTAAGTCCCTATTTATCATTTCAATCGCCTGGAAAACACATTATTTCATCAAGCTATACACATAATAATGTTCTCTTGGTCAAAAAAACTCATGGTGGTATTTTCTTTGTTCATTGCTGCGGACATCCTCTATACGTTAAGCTTGCTTCTTCGCGGCACATCGTCATATTCTACGAAGCTACTTCAAGAACTTTCAAGGAAAGAAAAAATTTCGTTTCTGTGGACAAGAAATAGAATACAACTCGTCCAAGACGACGAGCAACTAATAATATTGATCCTGAGCGCGCCTATTCAAAATAGCAGAAGACTAGCCATACGACAGACATGGCTTTCGCTCTTGGTAAACAACTCTTTTGCGCTAGGACGATCAAACATACGAAGAATGAAAAACCGTTACAATTTATCTAGTAATATGGTGATTCACTATTGGTTTGTTTGCGGGCGTGACACAAGAAAGGAAGTGGAAACCGCCGTGGAGAATGAGATGGCTGTTTACGGCGACATCTTGAGACTGGACTACAACGAAACCTATTCACTGCTTGTTTTCAAGACTTTGAGCTCTTTGTGGCTTGCTTCCACCATGAACGTTCATTTCATTGTCAAAGTGGACGATGACGTATATTTGCACGTCCCTAAGATGATTTCGTGGCTGAAAACGTCCTCTCTACCAGAGAAGCTATACGCCGGCGCTGTACAAGAAGGGATTCAATTAAAAGTTATAAGAGATCCAAGGCATAAATGGTTCGTCAGCGAACAAATTTTGAACAACTCTTGGTTCCCTTCGTACTGTAACGGGCCCTATTATATTTTGTCCAAAAGCGCTCTTCTGGACTTACTTAAAGCCTCTTCCAATGAAGGCCTGACACCATTTCCTTTGGAGGACGCCTATATAGGAATATTGGCGAACAGAGTTGGAATCAGGCCTCTACAGCTTAATGGTAAACATGTCCTTATTAAAGGGCGAAGGGTGGCAATTGGATTAAGAGATGATAAACTTAACCAGTTCTTCGCACTGGGACACGGGCTGTCCATCGAACGAATGGTCGAATTTCACAAAAGATTCACTAACTTGACCTTCACTTAACTGCAAAGACAACAGAAGAAAAGACGATGATGAATCAGTGAAAGATTCCGGCAATTCTACTTTTTAACAAAAAGTTCGACTCTGCTAGTTAAAACCAGCAGAAAAACTAAGTTTCTGCATTCATTTTCCAAAGAACAAAATGCAAACTTGTTACCTTTTTAATGTCTAACTATGCTTGTCGTTTAGGTTAAAAGTTAAGAAAAGGCACCTTTTTTTGAAAAAGAAGTCAGGTATTTTCATCTTTCGAGTGAATGATATTTTGACGTCAATATTGTCCGCTCTTCATCCATTTCTCTCACCAGACGATGAGTTAAAGCGCGAAAGAGGTTCCCCTATCTTTTTGTCACTTTCAAGCGATGTCGTTAAAGGCGCAAAAAGGTACCTTTTTTGCAGTTGGAAGTGATGTTGTTAAAAGTGCGAAAAAGGTACCTTTTTTAAAATATAAAATATAAGATAGCCTTTTCAAGCTTTTGCGAAGCCATTTAAAATCCTACTGATTGACAGATGTCAACCGTTAACACCTCTTGAGCTTCAATGAACGATGCAGTGTTTTTTCGCGGATTCTAGGTGGTCCTGATTGAAATGGTCTACAAGGGGAATCAGCGGAGTAAAAAGTTTTAGCTAGCTTCTTTTCGCAAAGATCAAAAGCGAGAAACTATAAGAAATAAGAAATCCGAAAATACTGGCCACCAGCCAAATGGATAAAATGGCTCCTGAAAATGTAGCAACTTCTGGTACTTTAAAACCAGATGCAAGAAGAGAAGCTCAGCAAGCGCAATTTTAAGCGTGGAGCAAATACTTTAACCTGAAAGAAGTCCTACATGTAAAGCAAAAGTGTTCATTTTTCTTTTCAGCTTTAAGTCTAAACTGAGCGGGTTCCGAGCGGGTCATTTTAATAACTGTCTTGTTTCGTGGGTGATGTTTTTCACTCCAGAAAGGTTATTAGAGACTTCAGTCTTGTGGTTATTTTTGTTTGCTATTATATATATTGTACAAATAATTAAACTTCTGGTGCTTTTTGAGCTACAGACCGAAGTAAAGCCATTAACAGTAAAAATTCCACCATACATGTACCTCTAACACCCTCTAACTAAATAATAAGGAAAGCCTGAACAGCTTTCCTCTTCTTAGACTTTTGTACAGCATGCCAGCATTTTTTTCGAGAATTTTGGTGCAATTTCCCGGAAAATGTTTTTTTCAGAGAAAATGAAAATAGAAAATAAACTCTCAAAAGTCAAAATAAAAATAATTTCAAATGCCACTGTTAATTGTCTTTTGGTGTATTAAATCCATTAGCGTACATTCTGGTTGTTTTAACACTTATACTTATCATCATCTCATCGTCGCGCATTTTAGTGAATTTTTTTAGAGTGAGCATGTTATTCGAAAAAACATGGAGCATTAAGGTAAAGCATTTTAGCGAGGAAACAAAAAACGCATTTTAAATGCACAAGAGCCTGGCCCGGCTTCTCTTCAGGTTACTTATAACTGACACCTGTCATTCATTGATAACCACCGAGCCAGCGAAAATGCTTCCATCTCCACTCCGACACTGATCAAGGTGGCTCACACTCATGCCAAAATCAAGCACGGGGAATAGATTTTAAAACTGCGACCTGACACTGTCACAGTGTCAAGCTCAGTAATTGTTTTCAAACTCGGCCAACAAACGGGGAATATTTATCTCTCGACTAGTGGATTAGTAAATTCAGACAAAAAAATTCATAAAATGGCACCAAACGGTTGCATCTGTCAATCAGTAGGATTCTAAATGGCTTCCCATGGCTTGAAAACACTATTTTACATTTTTTAAGACTTTTAATAAAGGTACATTATGCCCGCTTTTGAGAACATAACTTCCAACTGCCAAGATTTTTCGCGAGTTTGAGAACATCGCTTCCAACTGCAAAAAAGGTACCTTTTTGTGCCTTTCATGACATCGCTTGAAACCGAAAAAAAGGTACCTTTTTCTGCGCTTTAAAACATCGTTTGGTGAAGCGAGAAATGGATGAAGAGCGGACAATATTGACGTCAAAATATCATTCACTCGAAAGCTGAGAATACCCGACTTCTTTTTCAAACAATAGATACCTTTTCTTAACTTTTATCCTAAACGACAAGCATAGACCAAAAAGGTAACAATTTTGCATTTTGTTCTACGGAAAATGAATGCAGAAACTTAGTTTTCTACTGGTTTTAACTACCAGAGTTGACCTTTTTGTAAAAAAGTAGAATTGCCAGAATCTTTCACTGATTATGATGGCCTCCGTTGCCAACACCTTTATTAGCCCGAAAAACAGGCGTTATTTTTTCGCGTTTTTCAGGCGAGTGAAGGCAAGTGCGAAGCGAGCGTGGCGCGAGAGACACACGCGACGTTTTCCGGGCCCTCACCTCTCGCGCGTGTCTCGCACTCTACGCCCGCTTCGCGCTTGCCTTAGCTCGCCTGAAAAACGCGAAAAATAACGCTTGCTCTGCAGGCTACAGCTTTACTGAAGTGTCAAGAGAAGAAAAAGATATATTTCAACTTATCACCGATAAACATTTTATAGAACGCACATGACTAGATTAATACAAACAAGAGCGTTGCATGCGTTCGTGTCCAATTTCTTATTAATATCGGTAGCTGTCAAATCGTCACTTCACTCTTACATTTTGTTGACATATAAATTTTGCTCGTTTTCTGTTCTTTAAGTAAACTTGCACTCATTTACATATCGCTTTCATGAAAACACACGGTATTGAAATACAGTTGACTCCCGACAACTCGAACCCTTGCTAACTTGAACCTCGCACTAACTCGAATCAAAATCAATTTCCGCTACATTTTCGTCATACGTTTACTGTAATTTTACTCTCGGTAACTCGACCCCTCGTTAAGTCGAACCGTCCGCTAACTCGAAATAGTTTTTGTTTCCCCTCAAATCATTTCCATACAATTTTACCCTCGATAACTCGAACCATGTTTTGAGCCCTTTTTTTATTAAATTAAAAGTCGGGAAAAAACAGTCTCCTGGCGTCGCAAACATTGAATTTTGAATTTCCCATTGACGTGTAGCCTCCCACGCAGGCGTTTTTAGGGGAGCTCATATTTCTTCGAGCTCCCCTAAAAACGCCTGCGTGGGAGGCTAATTGACGTGTTGTAGGCAAATACTTTAATATTGGAGGCTGATGTTGTTTGTCACAAATCAATTGAAATCTAACGTGAAACAGCTTCACTTCTCAAAACAGTAAAACGAATGCTCTATTTAGGCAATGTCGTTACGTTACGTTCTGATTTATAATTTAGAAGTATCTTTTTTTTTTCACTTGACACTTCTACAATTAAATGTGATTAAAATGTTCACTATGCAGTAAAAACGGTTTTTTTCCTTCCTCCCGGCTATTTTCTTCGAGCTCCCGATAACTCGAACCTTTTTCGATCTCCCTTGAAGGTTCGAGTTATCTGGAGTCGACTGTAAAGTCAGTTCATTCATTCCTTCATTCGTTTTACATAACAGCTTTGATAGCGAGAACTATCGAGCCAGCGTGGCCGATCGGTTAAAGTGCTGGAGCATGGATTTGGAAGGCCTCGAGTTGAAGTTTCACTATATATTGCTGCTAAGGACACTGAGCCAGCTGCGTTTTATGTCTGTCTGCATTATCTATGCCGTTTAACGGGACCCATATCATAATAACTTTCACAAAAAAAAAACTTTTTTTTGCTTTTCACAGACGATAACTGCCGTTGACTCTCTTGAACTAAAAATTTCGTTGCATTGTAGCGCTAGTTTAGGTTTTTCCACGCGCGTGGATTCGCGCAATACACGGAATGGTGTGAACAGGATTCGTTGCGAAACTAAACATGTTTCCTGTAAGAATGACTGACTGCCCCTGGGTGTTCCAAGGATGGCGCTTTCGTGTCGACCATAAATTAGGCCCTTTGCACACTAACGCGCTTTCGTTTGAAAACACCTTCATTTCGATGCGTTTAGGCCTTCCGTCCACACTAATATGCCGAGCGTTTCATCAATAACGCATCGACTTGAAAACACTCTTGAAAGTGGTTGAAAAAAGAAAACGCATACATATCGTATTAGTGTGGACGGTCGATAACGGTTGAAACGCATCAAAATTAAACCGATGACCAAAAATGTCGTAAGTGCGAGTGTTTGTAGCTTGCGCATGGAGTTCAACTTACGTCACAACGTGTAATTCTAACGCTTTTAGTGTGGACATTCGAAAACGCATCAAAACGGTAGTGTGGACGCCAATCGATGGATGCCTTTTCGATGACATGAAAAATCAGTATATTATCATCTATCTATAGTCTCAGTACAGTCGGTTGGATCGGGATGGGTCACTTCATTTCATAAGTTGTTATTTGTTCGTTCTGGTAAACCTTTTTATTCTATGACACTATATTTCGGCCTAGTCTGGATTTAGTCTATTCAGCCACATCAGTTTATTCCTACCTGGTTCGTACGGAAGACGGAAGTGATAAATTTTGATGAAAATTTAGAGGTACCACAGCTTTTTCATTTTGAAAATGAACGGTACCACCGACCAGTTCAAACTTTAGGCAAGCGTCCTAAAGTCCGCAAGATCTGTGAGCACGTGAACACTTCGGGTGATAAACCAATCAAATCGCTAAGCCATCAGAGGTTAAAGTACAAAGCGCGGGGAAAGACGTGTGAGCAAGGCACGATTGGCTTTGGATTTACTCCTGATTGGCTGAGAAAGTGGCCCGAGACAATTCAGCCAATCACAAACCAGTGCCAAGCGCGGGAAAGTGTGTGTGAGCAGGGCACGGTTGGCTTTAGATTCACCCCTAATTGGCTGAGAAAGTGGCGCGAGATACTTCAACCAATCGGAAACCAGTGTCAAGCGCGGGAAAACGCGTGGGAGCAAGACACGATTGGCTTTGGATTAACTCCTGATTGGTTAAGAAAATGGTGCGAGATATTTCAGCCAATCACAAACCGTTGGAACGTAAAGCTAAAGTACTTATGATAAGAATTACTCTATAAAGGGACTTGAAATTAATTTGCCTAAACTTTACATTCATGTACCTCAACATAGGCTGAAGATCATCATCCAGCTCTCCTGATTTGTGTAATTGCCGACATGTTTCCAGAGCAACGCACATTTCAGATTTGATCCTGGCCTTCCTTAATGTTTCCTCATTAACCTGATCTTTCTGCACTGTCACACTGGCCTTAATACCAAATATAGAATAAGGAAGATTAAATCCCAGATAAATAGAATGATATGTGTGGAGAGAAGAACTCAGAAACAATTTGTGAGTTCCAGATGGGAATTGAACCCACGACCTTCCGTACACTAGTCGGATGCTCTAACCACTGAGTTACAGTGAACTTTAGTGATGAGCAGGTCTGACACAACGACCGCATCTCGCAGTCACATAATGTCAAATGAACACACAAAAAAGTGCATCGCGCAGTCACGTAAATACTCACTGAGCAATAAATAATAAATAGAATGATATATGTAGCGGGAAAAACTCGGAAAAAAATTCTGAGTTCCAGATGGGACTCCCAAAAGAAATTGAAATGAATGGTGCTGAACAAAATCAAATCATATTCTGGACATATAAAATTCAAACCATCTGGCAGAAAAAAGAGTAAGATGTGCCGTAAAAGACCACCGCCGGAAAACGCGAAGTTTTGACGGTCGCTGTAGCAAGAGGCTCGAATCACAGTGCCTTAACTGATTATGCTGTTATGGTGGTCGCTTATCAGAGATGTCCGCAGGTGGAGGATCGACTGAATAATGAAGTTCAAAATTCAATTTGTCTTAAGCTTAAGACAAAGAAACTACCCACCTTCAGACTATAGAGAAGGGGTGGCAAGACAAGCAACTTTACTTTTAATTCCTATCCGAGACTCAGAGTTTTGCCTTCCTCCTTTTTCTCGCACTGAGCTCATTGAATACAGTCAAATCTCTATCAGACAGACGCTGTGGGGACCAGCGCAAGACTTCTGTCTTAGAGACGTGCCCGCCTTATATAGAGTTGAAGAAAATGACCGAGGGAAAAGCGGAGCCCAACTCCAGGTGTCGATTTTCGGGAGGTTTCCGCCTCATAGAAAATCAATAAAAATCAGGACTGAAGAACAGCAGGGACCATCTCTAGGTGTCGGTCATAGGAGGCGTACGTCTTACAGAGAGTCAATAGGGACCTTTAGCAACGAGGACGTTGACGTCCCGGACGTCAAAAACTTTTTAGTGGCAACCGGAAGTTGATATTCTCTCTCTTTCAGTGTTGTGACTCGACAAATTCGCAGAGTGGAAGTTAAAAAAAGTAATTCAGATTCGTTGTGTGAGGCAAAAGTATTCCATCAAACGAGACATCGTACTTCCGGTAGCCAATCATGACGTCCGGGATGTCAGGGTTCTCACTAATGAAAATTAGTGACTGATGAACGGAAGGGAGCACTGCAACTATAAGTGTTTGTTTAAGGGAAGTGTTTTTCCTCTGTGAAGTCAATGAAGATGAGTAAAGCACGTCAGCAACCAACTCTAGGTATCGATTTTGAGGAGGTGATCACCTAAGCGAGGTGTCTATTTAACAATTATTCCTCGAGCCCGAATGGGCTCTGAGTCGGCCTCTTGGGCTATTGAGTCAGAGGCCACAAGGGCGAGAGGAATAATTGTTTTTTAATTAGTAAAATCCACCTAGTTGGTCAAAAATATCGAGACAAAACAACTTTAGCTAGTTAAAGCTAGACTTTAATCCATTTTTACCGCCAAAAAGCCGGCGCTTTTCGCTACTAGTGGGCTATAACATATAGCCTAGTAGTAGCTCAACCAATCAGAACGCAGAATTGTTAATAGACCACTAGTTGGATTTTACTTATTGGTACTAGTTTTGGTATTAGTTGACTGCATTCCATCTTTTTGTTTTTCTTCCATCCCTCCCATATTTTTGTCGCACACCAGTCTTACTTAGCTCGACACTGTAATTAACTGTTTTAGTTCTAATGTTATTCCATACATTGATTTCCATATGATTTTCCATTCGAATTCATTATGGTACTAATAAAGATCTACCAACCAGTCGCGGATCCAGAGGAGGGGCCCGGGGGGCCCGCCCCCACCTTATTTCTAGACCAAACTGAGGCCCAAACGACCGAAAAAAATCTTTTTTGAGATACCTGTATAGGCCAGTAAACTGGAGAGTTTCGTGGCAGGTATAAAGTCGACATAAATTCAACTTCATTTTCAGACCACACTTCTTTGGTCCTGCAAACAGGAATGGCTGAACCAGTTCCACTGCTTGGAAACTTGGAGCAATAACTATAAAAAGAAATTCAGAACAGAAAAGTAAATTTGGACAAAATTAATATGATGTAGGTCAAATAAAAATTCAATTCAGGGTAAAAATTTTTAAAGGGGCTATGTCGTGGCTGTCTGGTTCATTTTATTGATAGGGAACTTAAGCAAGGACATTTTTGAGCGACACCTGTCAACCAGAAGTGGACTTTTTGTGCCCTTCGGCCGTGATTTGGAACAAATTCTTGGACAAATCGTCTCTATAAGAGTAAAGACACTTTACAATCCAAATTTGGTAGCGTAAAGGCAGTGTGGCCGAGTGGTCACCGTGTCAGACTACCAATCGGACGGTCCCAGTTTCAAGTCCCACTCTGGCGACTTGCTGGATTTGTTCCCGGTTGTCGCAGTTCAAATCCTCCGCCACATTTGTAAAATTTAATAGCCAACTGCCATGGTTGCCTCCTGCCAGTTGGGGTTTTTACTCCTAGTTGGGTGTATTTATATTATTTGTTTCTAAGTATTTGCGTGAAGTGCCTGTAAACTAGCTGGATAAGCTAAGTGCACGTTCCACTATAAACAACTTGCTCTTAAACCTGAACCCAAGGTTCTCATTAAGTGCCAGCAACCAGCTAAAAAACCGGTTACTTTGAGGTCTGTGCTGTCTACTTTAAGGGGAAAATAGATAAAGTGAGGGAGTGGAAGCCTCAAGTTGCCTACAACACTTGATTGCCAAGCCCCCTACTTTTACATCCTAGCTGTCTACTTTAGAACTTAATGAAAACCCTGTAACCTTATCCGGCTGACATGCATTGCTCAAAACGTCACTGCTTAAACTCCCTAATAACACCAACTACGCATCCTCATTCGCTATGGAACTTGAGAAAGATGTATAATTAATATTATATATTTTATGTTGCAGGTCATTATCAAACCCAGGTTAAAATTGTTTCAACCTAGCTTATACAGCTGTAGCTTGCAGTGCAGGCATTTTCTTTGGGCACACAAAAGTTTTTGCTCGCAAAGGCGCCATGTTGAAACTCCAAAAGAGAGGAGGAAGTGGAGCAAGTCAAAGGGAGCTTTTTCCTCCCCTTCCCCTCCCCCTTTTTTCTTTTGCCCCTTGCTATTTCTACTCTCCCCAATCCCAATCCTCCTCTCTCACAAAATCAAAGATGGCGGCTATGAACATAAACAAACATAAACCACTAGGGACAGCGCATAACTAATCAAAAGGTGAAAGTGGGCGACATGCTGTTGCTAACGGCCTTTTAAACAAGCAGCTTTCAACCACCCAAAATACACCTGCCCAGCAGGCTACCTAGCTTAACACTCAGTTTCCTTTGTGTCCTAACACTATGATCATGAATAAGATGTAATTAGGGCTTCATTGTGCTGGACAGTAGTGATTAAGAATCACGCTAGGCAAGAGCCCATGGGCTCCTGACCTAGGTTAAAAATTTTAACCGCAATTTAATGTGGACCTACAAACAGATACAGGGAAAATCTGTTCGTGACTTCCATTATCTAAATCCAGCCTGCAAGGAACCTGACAGGAAGCAAAGCATGTATCTAAAGATTAAAAGGGTAGCAGTAGAAATTAAGTCCACTGGGTGGAAAAATATTTCTCTTTTTATTTTCCGTACTCCCCCACCCCTGCCCCGCCCACAAAACCTAGCACTTTTAATTGACTCACATCCAGTTAAGCATTCATAGCATAATAAGGCACAAGGAAAAAGAAGGGTGTAAACAATCTAGTGCAATTTAGGATGGTAATTTACATTGACTACCTGTTGAGGAGGGAAATGCTTGACAAAAGATCCACCTTTGGTCCACCCTCTCCATAAGGTTCATAAACTGGTTGATCCTCAGGGAAGAGTTTCTTTACTTCACAGCATGGGAGTCGGCAGTTAGGACATCTCTCAGCTAAAACATTTTCTATCGCTTGCAAAATCTGCTTGATTCAAAAAAATTTTATGTGTTATTGACCAAGCATGAGGTAAATATAAAGGTGGCTGGATATTGACCAAGTTCTTTTTTGCATTTTTATTACCTGAGACAAGACCAAGGTCAATAAAGATGCAAAAAAGAAAGAGGCCAATATCCAGCCATCTTGACCAGACAAGCTTGGTCAATTGTTTATTGACCAAAAAAATACTTTTTCTTGCGCTACCAGCACGGAAAATCCCAAGTGGGCAAGATGGGCCCACCTTTCCCACTTGGGTAGCCAATCATAATGTACATGTAGGATTGGCTTCATCTTGCCTGCTCACAGATTCAGCCAGACATCAAATGAGATTACTGCACATTCACACTGCTTGACAATCAACAAGGGGTCAATTCAACAAAATTTTGACAAGTGTTACATGTACATGTACTATAATTTACATGAAAAGGTGTAGGTATTTTTTTCAAACTCTAGTAAAAGTGTTATTAAACTGAGTCCAGGCTTCTTTCAAGGGTGGGGACTATCCCACTGCTCTACAGGAAATTTAAAGAAGAAGGAAGTAAATTTAATTAGACAGCAATAGATTAGATGATAGAGTGCTCAATGTCAAGTGTGGGGGTGCAAAGGGGGATCATCCCCCTCCTCCACTGAAAGGCTCTGGGAGCCTCCCCAGAGAAAAATTTTAATTTGGGGGCCCTGAAAAGTGAATTGCACGGCAATTGCAGTGAATTGAAAATAGCAGATAGAGGAACATCTTGGTCCATGATCAATCACAATGATATTACATGTATCTTCTGATTTTTGGTGTAACAATGCTTATGACAAAGAAGTCACGATTGCAACAGTACACCTGTTACTCAGGGTTGTCAAAAAGTTTTAAAGTAGATGGCTGAGTTGTCAAAGTAAGCGGCCAGTCCAGGGATATTTTATTTAAAAAAACTCCATCCATAAAGAAATGCCAAGCAGAGTAGCCAGCCGATACTAACCAAGAAGGCAGCGATTTTCACTGGCTACTTTTGACAACCCTGGTTACTGCATTGTAATAGTCAAAGAGACCTCAGAAATCAACCCTCTTGATTGTTTTCAGTGCTTTCATTATTTTTCCACAATCAAATATGGGATTTACTTCAAGGTTTCACCTTGGGCTTATTTAAAATCAAACCATAAACTAAATTCACTAAGTCTTACTGGCTATACCTTAAACTTCTCCTCAGCCTTTGCCTTTTCTGTCTGCCTAACAAGAACAATGAATTTGGCCCCTGTAGATTTCAGGCTCCTCTTCACACTGAAATAATGTTTGTAGTCCTTAGGCATCCCTTGACGTATCAGCAAGCTACATCTGCGTGCATACAGGTCCTTTTCAATCTCAAAAGTTGCGACAAGGACATTTACGGAACCATCTTGCATGCAATCCATAACGGTTACCTTACCCTCCACTTCATCAATCAGGCCTTGCTCAAGAACATCTTGTTTTGCTTTCTTACTACAGACACACGCACTCTTAAGAAAATTGTACTCAGGAAATTTATCTGATAGCTTATTAATGAGAGAATTCAGAGCCTTTGCAACGATGGTACTAGGGACAAGAATGACACACAAGGGGTCATCACATTGAGTCTTTGATCCATACGTTGTCGGCACATTTTGCGGTTGAGAGGCTACTGTCCAGTTGTCGGGAAGTTGTGTTGAAGCCGACAAGTCAACAGGTTGTTGCTCAGGAAATCCTGTTAGATCATCTGCAGCCATATGAGTTTGATCATCCGATAAGGGGCCTGAATCTGCACATAGACCTTCTTGGCAAATGGACCCTTGAAAAGAACAATCTGCAGTGTAACCAGGCTTTAAATGCATTGACATGTGAAACAGCAGTTTCTCTGTCAAATCAGTCAGTTCACATCTTTCAAAAGTATTATTCTCCAGCAAGTTGACAACTAAACTTAGCTGTGTCCTGCAATATTGGAGAATGAGCAGGTCATAGTTTTCAGAACATTTTTTTTCAAACTTCATGATCTCTTTTATCGTAATTTTGGCAATATAAGCAGTGTGCTCTGGCCCAAACAACAAGAGAACCTTATGGCACTCGCTTAAAACATGTTTGGCAAACTTGACACATTCTTGAGTTGCATCTTGCTCTTTGATGTCTTTCAGAAATATGACAGCATTTTGAAGAATTTCCTTGAGCTTACAAGTAAGTTGATTGTCCTCAGAAGCATGCGTGTAGTACACTAACTCTTCATCACTTCGTTCTCCATATCTGTTCAAGCCCAGCAAATCATAAGAAACAGATGCCTTGCAATTAAATGTTTCCTCCACTGAGCTAAGAAACCGTTCAGTATCTTGCAGACATGATAGTTGACGTGAAATCTCTGAAGACAGCCCAACAATTTTTGGCCTAAAATCCAGTTCACAATTATCTACATGATTTAAAATAAGTGCGAACGGATGACCCGGAGAAGTAGCATGATGGCACTGGTCCAGAATAATCAAGCTGATAGATGTTAAATTTAACACTCCAACTTTTATAAACTGTAGAAAACTGGAGGCTGTTGCAACCAAAATATCACTTTTATGAGGCAACCATTGACTGTTTCCAGTAACCTCATCTTCATCAAAATACGTTTTCACAGACAACATACTTTGGTTTGCCATAGCATTCAGGAATGGCTTCACCAACTGAGCTGAAGACACAAAGGAAAAAACGATCAAGTGGCCCAATTATTGATGGGTAACTTCAACCCTTGTTACATCACACGCATGCAGCACAACTTGTCATTAGCTTATCATTAATGAAATGGAAAAATAAAGTTGATGGATACGTATTATTTTGTGAGTTAAGTAGGTCTGGAAATAAATATAGATGTATTCAAGTTGTTTTTTCTTTCTTGACTGTTCATCATTAATTTTCCCACAGCCCAGTGTCAGGAATTGTATCCATCCTGTGATAATGCCTGCCCTACATCTCTACACAGACTGTATGTCTCTAGTGGGAAAGAGGGTATATGGTACATTTTCTACCCACAAGTAAAAAAGCCAGAAGCTGGAGTTTCCTTCTGATTAGTCAAGAAACAATTGTGAATAAGTTCTGTTGATTGATTGATTCATCATGTCTTTCAGTGAAAACATCAGCAGATTATAATACAGTGAAACCTGTATTAAGCGGAAAACCTCGGGGAATGTTGTAGTGTCCACTTAATACAGAGAGTCCGCCTAATACAGGTTTCGATAGATAATGTCGTATGAGGTGTCGAGTGCCATTCAAATGAACAGTGGAAATGTTTAGAATATTCCCAGAGACTATGACGCTATACAGTACATTTGCATTAATTTCCTTATTAAAGTGGACCAATTGATCATAGTACCAAAAACATATAATTACAACTCAAACTTGAAGAAATCAGATGAGTGAAACAAGCTGATTAGAAGCAAAATGAAATAGAAAACAATACTGTACTGTGAAACCAATCAAATAAGTTCATCAAGTCATGTTTTTAAATGTAAAAATCAAAACATTTATGGGTGGCAGTCTTTTGCATTTCCGGCATCTGGCATGTTGGGTGGTGGAATTTAAATATTACAAGTGTCCGTTTAATACAGGTAATCAACAATAGAAATGACTATTCCAGGTACTTTTAAGGTGTCCGCATCTGTTTCCGCTTAATAGAGGTGTCCACTTGATAACGGTTTTATGTAAAGTAAATAAAGGAAATAAATTTGGGGACTTCGGCTACTGTCCGCTTAATAGAGGGTGTCCGCTTAATACGGTGTCCGCTTAATACAGGTTCCACTGTCGGATAGAAATCAAATCACTTTACATTTAATGTAAAGTACATGGTTGTCAATAAGGTTTTAAGTAGGTGGAAAAAGCTAAGGAGAAGGCAGAGATAAAAAAAACTCACACCAAAGGCAAAACTTGCACATCCCAAAGGCTCAAGTTTCTAGGGGGATTTGGGGCCATGTCAGTCTCACTATTTTTTAACTTTTCTCTTGGCCCTCGCAACAAGACTCCCATTCTCATGTTTTTTTTTTTACGAAATCATTCTAAAATGAAATGGTACCTTGCTGGATAAAAATGGAAATTTAATGGAGAATGCTAGTGCCCATTCAAGCCTACAAGGCATTTTGTCTAACATTTTTAGCCATGAAGTTGGCTTATCTGGAAGAAACTACCCAGTTACTATGAGTTTCATCCTAGTGATGACCTCTTCCCTGGCCCCTTAAGAATCATAAAAAATGGTATCTTGTTACAAGAAAGATCACAAGATAATATTCAGATATATATACAGTGAATGCTCCTAACAGAAAGAGGGCCGTGTTTAATCTTGATCAGGAAAATAAAAATAGAATCTCACCACTTTTTGTAGAATCTCCAGATTTTTTGGGGGGGAGGGGGAGGGATTTCCAGATTTTCTTTTATCAGGGTTGGCAGGTCTGAGAGCTATTGCCACTCTAAATAATTATAATCTCTAACTCGACTGACTCGACGTAGTTACTAAAACATGGAACGACCGAAAACCACCTAAAACCACCTAAAACCATCTACAACCACCTAAAACCACCTACAACCACCTCAAAAAATTCAACAACCACCTACAACCATCTACAACCACCTCAAAAACATCTACAACCACTCGCAAACAATCTAAAACCATCTAAAACAAGGTATAAATGTCTCATATAAGGCGAGACAACATGTCACGTACATTAAATACGAGAATCGAACAAAACATCCACTTCCCCCCAAAATCTTACTCTCCCTGGTCCCTTGTATCATCAACCATTAAGCTTAACACAAAACTTCCACCGCACTGTCCTCTTATGTTGGGAGAGCTGGGATATAAGTTTGATTTTGTTTCCTCTCTCTTGTGAAACTCATCGACAATTTGATTATAATTTGAGCAACAACTGATGGTTTGTGATTTTTAATTGTTTTAAAATCATGTTTAAAATGTCACATTACCAGTGATTACCTTGTTTTCTTCTGAATCCATTGCATTATAGATTTTATTTTAATAACATTTTTAACAATGATTACACCTACTAGTCTCCGTTTCCTGTGTCGTGACGCAAGGGAGTTTAGCCTTGCGTGATGACACCGGAAACGGGTGTGAAAGACAATAGGGTTAATCCAAAGGAGTCAACGGGAATGTACAAACATGTTTGGTGGATGATAAACAGATGCTAAAAAAATTAACTTGTCCTTAGGAATGTAATCCGCCACCTCAGAACAAAACAGCAGTGAAGCAGACTCCGAGAGAGAGAGAAACCCTACCTTGTGCTATTATGTAAACAAATGAAACGTGAACCAAAACGTCTCACTGGTACCCAGGGTAGAAAAAGCCAAATCAAGTCAGGCTTTCGACTACGAGTTTGTTATTTTATTTTATTATTTTTTGTGACTTGATAGTTCATTTTGTAAAGTTCTTTAAGTCTTTTAATATACTTAGCATGATCTCGCATTTCATTTCGTGACTTAAGCCAATGGTTGATGATACAAGGGACCAGGGAGAGTAAGATTTTGGGGGGAAGTGGATGTTTTGTTTGATTCTCGTATTTCATGTACGTGACATGTTGTCTCGCCTTATTTGAGACATTTATACCTTGTTTTAGATGGTTTTAGATTGTTTGCGAGTGGTTGTAGATGTTTTTGAGGTGGTTGTAGATGGTTGTAGGTGGTTGTTGAATTTTTTGAGGGGGTTGTAGGTGGTTTTAGGTGGTTGTAGATGGTTTTAGGTGGTTTTAGGTCGTTCCATGTTTTAGTAACTACGACTGACTCGACTCCTACATGTAAGATATAGCAATTGATTTTAGCACTGCAGTTTTACATAAACTCTCCTTGTAATCTTAAGCTTACCACTCTCGTCGTTAACCAAAAGAACCATCAACCCAGGTTTCAGAGCTCGTCGCCGAAACTGCTGGAAGATCTTAAATGCAATGAAAAGCTTGGGCTCGCTTCTAGCCATACAAACAACACTCGCACTTTCAGAATCCAACGCTTTTTCCACCAAATCCACTGCATAGTGTGGACGCTGAAATGAGATTTCTTTTTCTCGTTTACTTACATTCATCGTTTAACTCTATGGATTCAGTGTGTTGTGGGTGAAAAAAAGTCGTTTTCACAGAAGTTTGGAAAAGACCGCCACGGAGGCGGCCATCTTTAAATTGGTACCCAGTCCCCCAATATTCTGTCTCGTTGGGTCACAGGCCACCCAAGCTCCGTGCATAAACCGCATGTGCCCATTCTCTGGACTACATGAGAAATTCAATATAGTTGAACAGTTGAATGTAGAAACGCATTTCACTTACCTAAAACCTGTTTTTTTTGGCTACTTTTTCTGTGCAACCTGGGCTCAATTCACGGCCATGCTCTATGGTTTTGCAGCTCGCTGTTTGCGTTTTCTGTGCAACCTGGGCTTAATTCATGGCCATCATGGCTCTATGGTATTGCAGCTCGATGTTTGTTTGGTGTTATTTTCCTAAAAAATGCGAACTGAAGCTAACCAAGGTTGGTTACTGAGCGCAACCTCAACTCACAATTGCTCTCGCATCACAAACCATCGCGCTGATCCGCCATTAAACACCATCACCTTTTCCACTCGTCATGAGTAATGCATTGCGATTTTGGTGGAAAACATTTCATCAAGCTTTAGGTTCTGGCAAGAGCCATCCCATTATGGCTCTTGGTTCTGGGCAGTTTGGCTTGCGCTCATCTCAAAAACTACGCGTTGCGTAGTGAACGCGGTGATTTCACACAGCCCTTACATACACTAATCTCATTGGCTAGTTCTCAAGACTGAATAGTTTCTCAGGAAATGCTTATTCTCCATTTGCACGCCTCGCATAATGCACCTTGTTTTCCCCCAAAAGTGATGAATAAAAATTGTCTTTACATTCGTCTTGGAACGACTGTAACACCCAGGAAAAATGAAAAGCAAAGGTTATGCAAAATTTGGGCGGGGGTGGGGGGGGGGGAGGCGCAAACAAGGTGAATTATGGGAGATGTGCAAAGGGTGAAAAAGGTAATGGGCGAGAGAGGAATCAATAGTAAAAAACTCCTGCATGCATTGTGGTTAAAAAAACCAGATGTATTATGAGTAGAAATCGAAAATATTCATGTCCCTGAGGTCTGCTGCGTTGTTCGCTCGCTGAGGGAAGAGGGTAGAAGGGTGTTTTCTTTTATTAAAAATAAAATGATTTTATTAAGTTAAAAACAACAGATGTTAGCCTAGTGGTTTTTATTAGATAGGGAACTCGCATGGGCTGAGATTCGTAAACGTTCTGATAGATAGATTTTTCTTTACTCAGGGATAATCGGTATTTTCTCCCAAACTATTAGCCTGAGAGAGCATCCGGTTGTTTCGGCTCTAATTTCACCCGCCGGAGGGAGAGAAGCGACGACCAGAATACGTCTGTGGTTCTCAGGCTACCAAACTGAAAGGTGACACTTATTTAGCCTGTGAACAGGCTCTCTGTTTGGGGAAAAAAAATAGCAAGGATTCCCTCTCCCTAGTTCCCCGCTCGACCAAAGGCCTGTTCACGGGCTAACACAATTTCGCAAGGCGAAGCAAGGGCGACTGGAATCAGTAACACATGAAAACTGACCAGGTTTATCAAGCAGCTTCAAAACCCTTTCTTCAACCTGTTCATTTGTGTACTAAACCTTAAATCTAGGCACTGGTTTAACATCTTATCCATGTTATCTGATACAATTCGATATTTTTTATTAATTGCTAACGTTAACCTGGGTTAAATTTTTGGTTATTCACAAATACAAAAATATTATAGGGCTTTTTTACTAATAGGAAAGAAGGAGCTAACTCGAAGAGTAGGGGGTGAACTTATAGCGGGCTAATTCACTAAGAGGTCTAGAAGGCGACCTCACTAACATTCCATTGTAGATATCAACCTGATTTGGCTGGTAAGTTTTTTTTATCCCCTGATCAAAAGTTTTGTTTCATTCTCCTTTCATATTTTGCGATGCTATTCTGCCTATTGTTGAGAAAATTGTCCGTAAGGAGCCTTTAAACTTCCAAGCCATCAAACATATTCAACAGTCAGAATGCATGGGGGAAATTTTTCTAAAATTATTTTACTAGATAGGAATAAGCCTCGAATGACTACTCAAGAAAAAGTAAGGGTCGCACAAACACTGGTTGAACTCCTTGGTGGCCGCAGCAGTAGCAAAGCCAAACAAGTTTAAACTTGTGTCTTGCGACTTTCCTGTTGAATTAACCAACGACAAGACAGAATGAGCTCCTTCTATCTTGCTTACGACCCCCCGCTCCCACACCCCGACAATTTAACGTCAAATTCGCCATTTCTCAAAATCCCATCCTAAAAAAATCTAGCCAGAGGCTAAACATAAGGGGTTTTTACTCGCGACTGACATCGTTCCAAAGTTTACAGAATTTTCAGCAAACGACCTTAGACATTCTGGGCGCTTTCCATTCAGTCAAAATTTCCGGAATTTCCGGTTCGGCGGTAAATGGAACAAGTTTCGTCGGTTCGTCCCACTGGAAAATTCCCAGAAAAAGTGGAAAATCTAAAAAGGTGGTCCCGTTTTCCCGGTTGGAATTTCCGAACGGAATGTCGTGTTCCATTTACGCTTCTCGTAGTTTGTACCAGTTCCAGGTCCACCGTCGGGCACCCGGCCACGTACCGGGGTTGAGACCAAATGGAACAACTTTTTACCAATCGGAAATTCCACTTTTGCTACCACCGAAATTTCCGGGTTTTTTTCGTAAATGGAAAGCGCCCTCTGTCTCAGAATTAGACCGCCCTTGGACGTACCTAGATGGCAAAACCCCACACTTTGGAAAACTTTTCTACAATTCACCTCCTCGCCAAATTGACCAAATTGGCCTTAAAAATTTTATCACTTTGACCCTTCATGTCCTAACTTGCGTTTGTTATCTAACACCTCTACAAATGACGAAATTCATACCAAATTTTATATTTACATTTTAGCACCGAACTTTCACGAAATTTCGCTCCTTTAGCTGAATTATCTCTGATTTATTTAATTAAAGTTATTCTTGCCTTTATGATTACGTGAGCCGTTCTCAACTCACACATGAGGTGGAGAATTCTAGACATCTAAATGTTCGGTGTTCTGCCTTTCCAGATTTTTCGCTTCAGCAAGATGACAAAACGAACAAGTTGCGACAGCAATGCAAATAGGATCAACAACGCAAACAGCGCAAAAGGAAAACTGAGAAGAGCCACTTGGATCCACTGTAGGACGTCAATGATGCTTTTGTTTGGACCTTCGGGGCGGACTGCAGAGGACGCGAGAGTCGCTGTTGTCACGTTTATGGTCGCGATACAAGACAAAGTTATCAGAGAAAAAGTTTCCATTCTATCTGCTGTGCGGTCCCTGAATGGCTTCTTGATTGAATGATGAACTGCCATCAAAATACAGGCAACTGACATGCAAAAGGAACAAACCATGAAATTGGGAATAAAGGCGCGAAATATGAGAAGCACAAGCCTTCGACCAATCAGAACGCTTTCCCAGTAGAGCGTCCCTTGATCATGCGCAGTAGTTGGACGGAAAGGGCCAAGCAAAATGTTGGATATTTCGTTGGTGCATTCTTCGCTATCATGTGATCCATTTCCATTGTCAATAAGCGATGAAAGGCGGGTGTATCTATTATGAGAGACTGGTTTCCCCCTCTGTTTGGTGTATGAACGTTTAACAAGCCAGTAAACGAGAAACGGTAGGGGAACAATACACGCACCAATAAACTGTTTCCATGATATGGTCTTGTTATACAGCTTTCCAGAACCCAGGTACAGAACCCCGACGAATGGAACGACGAAAATAACATTAAAAGCCAGAAGACAGTGCTGCCACCATTGCCAGCAAACAACGTTACCATCGTAGTAAAGACGCAGTTCAGACCCAATAGGTACGCAGTGCATTAACTTGAGCGAGGTTTCAGCAAGACGCTCGTAACCAAGCAACAGGATTTCCATGGCAACAGCCACGTAATGAACGAACAAAGGCTTGTGTTTCTTCAATATTCGGTAAACCACCAAATTAAGACAGTAGATCATGAAGACGTGACCTATGGCAACAAATACCAGCGCAGAGAGGAACATTTCCTTAGTGACCGCTGTCAGTCCAGCAAAGGGGCAGCCAATTTTCTTGTCCAGGATATGGACTTCAAAGTTAAAAGCAGCGACCATCGTGGAAATGTACGGAACTTTTTCCATCATTGTTTCCACAGATGTGGTGCTTAGCAAGTCGAATACTTGGTAGAAATAAAACGTAATTCTGATATAGCCATTCTCGCTTTCTTCTTTTTCAAGAACCGAGTCTCTTTGCAAATTCTGTTGATGACGATCCCTTTTAAACCAGAAAATTTGATCTTTCAGAAAACGAACAAGAGGAGGTTTCTTCAACAAATAGAAAGTCAAAACGATGGTATAGATTGCCATGAAAATCCACAATTGAAAATTGCAACTACATTCGTCAGCTTTTCGACATTTGGTTGAAAACAGTGATTCAGTAAAACCAGGAGCACATCTTCCGCAAAGAACACCTTGCCGGTAACCATAGCAACGGTTGAAGTCCTGGTGGTAGTGACTTTCACCGCTGCAATACTTCTCAGGACAAGGCACAAATGTCAGGGACGAGAAATTGCTCGAGTTTGTAATTTTGTAACCCCAAAAATCTCGTTTAGCGACAATGTTCTTGGGTCCTTTGCAGTGGGCTCCAAATGGGCACTCAAGACAACTGAAGCCTTTGCGAACCGACAGTCCCCTGGAAAATCCACTTTGAAGACTGTACATTTTTGAACGGCACATTAGGCATGCAAATATCTCAGTTGTAACATTAATACGGCAAAATGAACTGTCCTGCTCACCGTCATAGCTGAAGTGAGTAAAATTGTAAAATCGAAGCGAGCTTCCCATTGGACATTGAATAGTAGAGTTCGAGTCGATATCGAAATAGCCACCGTAAGATATCCTGAGAACAGGTTGTTGACGAGCCCGCCGACTTTCGGAGAATTTTGTTTCAAAAGAGGTGCTCTTTATCTTGATTGGTCCTCCGCTTTCCGAATGCAGAAATCTGCCAACTGTAAAAGAAATGCCTTTGAAAGTCCCTTCTTTTCCTTCTTCGCGCTTGAAAGCACAGTTCTGGAACTCGACCTTCGCACTGCCGTATCCAACATATACATGACCTGTGTCGCTCAAGGCAAAATTATTGGTGAAATTGCATCTTCGAAATTGCACATAACCGTTAATAATTTGAATCGCACCCGCCTCATACCCAAAGTTGTTTTGAAATAGCGTGTTTTCAACAAGGACACGAGTTTTGTAAATCCACTGGGGATGGGTGTCGTTTCTCTCCCCTCCATTAACACATCCTCTGTCTACCAGCTTATCGGAGTCGAAAAGAAAAAGAAACGCTCCCTGGCCAGTCATATACCCTGGCAAGTTTTCGTATTTTTGCACTATCCACTCGTTCGTTTCTAGACTGAAACTGTCACGGAACTTGCAGCCTCGCAGAGTGATCGTCTTGTTTCCCTTGGCAACAAACACAAAGGCATTAGTTGGTCGACCTGCAAAGGTTGCATTTTCTATTTCAACGTTTACTTTCGAAGGTATCTGTTTGTCTAGAAGGGGGATGATGATGCGAATACCAAATGTAGCGTTCTGGCGGTTGTATTCTTGTACTTCTTTACCGTCAAAAACCGTGTTGGTTACTTGGACATCAACGCGGACGGTATTGTTTAGCAAACCGTACACGTCCATCAAGTTATTTCGAAATGTGCAGTTGTGAATGCTTGTAAATAAATAAAAATTGCTGTCGTTCATAACAACCGCGTCATACGCAACCATCCGGACACCATATAAGGAGGACGTCACAGTTACACCTTCGAGAGAAACATTGAAATTCGGTGTTAAGCTAACTGCAACTTCGGAGCTTTGAACAAACGATGTGTTGAAGATGTTAATTGTTCCAGACTGAGATGTAGTTCCCGTCACTTGCAATGTAGCGGCCTTTACTGTTCGATTCATTTTATTCATTTTATTGTCGTAGAAGCGGGACCCATTAACTTTTAAGTCGATTGTTCTGTTTGCGTTTGTAAAGCTCTGAACTGTGATACATCTTACTTCAGAGTTATTTACACATTGCCAATCAACAAAAGCGACTGTGGCCATACTCACATTGGAATAGTAAAGGCTGCGGGAAGTCATAAAATGATTGCGCTCAAGATTAATGTTATGGTACGCTTCTGTCGTTACAGCAGTGGGCAAATCAACATCCAAGAAATGACCTCCGCCCCCAATGCAATGAACCTCATTCATCGTTATTTGCAGATAAATAGTTTGAGAGAATTTCTTCAGTGTTTCAGTCGTTGAAAACACTATAGCACCCCTTTCAGGGGACTGTGTGTGGAAGCCATTTTCCAAAAACTTTGTTTTGGTCACATTTAATGAAAACAGTCTGTCTTTCTTGAGAGATTGTTGTTCAAAGTAGATTCTAACACACAGGGAGTTGTTTTGAAAGACAGAGTCTCGAATAGTTACATTTACTTTCGAAATGTTTTGCACACGAATAACAACAGCTGATTCCATGGCGGTTTTATCGCTATGCCTTTTTCGAAGAGTACAGTTGATGATCTCCACGTCGCCACAGTCTATAAATTTTAAAGTCGTTTTTGAGAACGATAAGCCGCTTAACGATATACGCAAAGACTCGTTTGATCCATGAAAATGAAACCCTTCTGGACAGGTCACGTGGGCTTCTGTTGATGGTAAGCTGGTCATTGTGACGCTTTTTGTTACCCAGATTCCCGGATGATGGGCCCGCGTGGTTAACTGTTCGCAGTTATATGGTTGCTTTGCTGTACCTTTGCCGTCCAGGATAACCATCCCGTCCCAGGACACGCGGGTAACAGCCTTTGTTATCGTGCGACAGGGCTTTTTAATGGAGCCACAACGTTTGGTGTCGTTTCCGCGTAAAGAAACGTGGACAGTTCTTTGATACTCGAGGCATCCTGTAAGCATTAGAAAGACAGTCAAGTGTTCAATCAAGATGCATGTTCCCCTTGCAAGAATGGCTAAACAAAGTGTCATTGGGCAGGGCCGTCCCTTTCAAGGGCTCTTTTCCTTTCCAAGCCCCTTATGTTAAAAATTCAATGTGCAAGATCTTGGTTTCTGCGGCCGAGTTCTCAGTTAACCGCCGTCTGGAAGTCTTCCAATTAATATGATCAAAAGAAAGCGAATTCAAGATCATAGCGGCCAACTTGGTAACTTCCACGCCAAAAATGATTAGACAATAGTGAAAGAACTTTCCAGACTGTAGCAAAGAAACCCATGAATTTACTTTTAAACTTTCCTGCACGTTATTACATCAACTATTGTTTTCTAGATTGACAGAGCCCAGCTTGCCCCACAAAAATAGAGCAGCGCTTAGTATAAGGCAAGACAAAGCAGTTGTCCCGTCTAGGTTTCCCTTACAAGAGAGGCTAGTGTGGTCGCATACCATTACAACCCAATAGTTGCTCTTGCATTTTGTGCTTACAACACCACAGGTAGCCCAAGCTCGAAATATGAGCATCGACAAACATCGGCATTGTTGCGTAACATATATTACTTCGGCGGAGCGCGAAGTAAAGGATTCGCGACGCTCAGGAATGTATCAAAGTTGCATTTTTTTGACACGATTGGGCAAGCAAAGTGTGTAGGTTTTCGGTTCTATACGGCTATTTGACGAAGTGAGAGCCGAATTAGTTCGAGATATCTCGAGATCACTTCAATTTCTTTGATTTATTCTTTAACTTTTTCGAAGAAGAAAGAATTATTATTTTGTCTTTAACGGGGTTTGAAGCGACTCACCTGTGTGACCCGTCAGATCAGAGGAGACTCTTAAGTTGAGGGATTACCCGATTGCGCGACTGCAACCGAAGGTAGTTTGGGAAATGAAAAATAGTTATGAATTGATGCACTAGTTTCGGGACAAGATTGGGCGTGCAAGTTCGTGAGTTTTCGGCTTGTCTCAACTATTTCACGAAATGAGACCGGACTACTACGCGATATCTTGAGATCACTTCGAGTTTAGTCTTTAATTACTCGAGGAATAAATAGAGGATATTTCGTGGCCGCGCAGAGACACGAAATTTCTCTTCGAGTGTTGAAAAACATTTCACGAGTGAGCCCTCCTTTCGAACTGTTTTATGATGAATTTAAAGTTTCAAAATGCTGCACAAAGACATTTTGTCTTTGTTGAGTGTTACGTAGTAAAATTGCATTCATGCGTTGCGTGACTTCCTCAAACGTTCTCTACGTTTTTGGATTATCCATGAATAATTAATTAGGGCAGGTTTACATTTCAGCAAGAGTAAGCAGATTTGCATCAGTTACTGAAATCATACAATGTGTCGAAAAGCTACTACTGTTCGCCTGTTTAGTATTTTCTAGAACCTTATGTCAAACGGTATACAAGTTCCAAGCGAGTTCTTTTGACGAACTAAGTTTTTTTCCCACGAGCTGGACTGCTGTGTTTAGTCAAGTGTGACGAAGGTTCAGGTTCTGTGTTTACAAGTTCGCGGAAGCCGTAAGATATCTGAAGTTCAACTGAGAGTTTTTCATTATTGGTAGAGGCTGTTTAGTTTTACTCAAAGTTCAAGTCAAGTTTGTGTTGGTGGATGCTGTGTTTTAAAGCTCTGTAAAGGCTATGTTCCTTTGGTGTTAAACTTCCTTGTGTTAATCCGACATCCCTGCGTGCGGATAGTCAGTGAATAATTATCCTCAAAACATTCGAACTCGTGACTTTGAGTTTTAGCCAATTCCATGCTCAACGTAATTGACTCCTCAGGGGCACCCAACGAGAATATAGTTCAAAACCACTTAAACATAGCATTGTTAAACGTATTTTAGTATTAAAACGGTAGATATAGGCATATTTTTATCCCCTTAAATTTTTCATCTGTTCGGATTTCCCAGCTGAAAGTCTAGTGATTCGAAAATTATAGGGATCAAAACTTACCTTTTCGAAAATTTCAGCCGGAAAAAAGGCTCCCGAAAATTGTAGGTGACCCTTTTAGGGTAAAAATCGGTTAAAAATGGGAAATTATACCATTTTTTAGATGTTCGAGAATCCTAGGAGAGGAGGACAAGCAAGAAATTTTGGAAAAAAATGTTCCGAAAATTCTAGATCTCAAATCGTCTTCCGAACAGATATTTTCCGAAAAATGTCGTTGGGTGCCCCTGACTCCTTACCCATGCATATCTTTAATCAGTATATGAGACTGCTATGCTGTTTTTGAAGCCTGATGTGACTAAGAAAAATAGAGAATTTTTTTTTAGAAGGATTTGTATGGAGTCATCAGAGCATAACTGGGCTAATATCTCGGAGACAATTTGTCCCGAAATCCTAGTTTTTGGCAATTAGGCCTCTTGGATGTTAATCTTTTCAGAATATCCTGACAAATCCCATAATGTCACAAATTAACACCTTACGCTTACCACATTTGATTTCTTACTATTCCTCCGCATTTTCAGTTAATTAGTTCCACAACCACGACGCCGAAGTGTACGCTCCGTAGCGACTTGTTCGAAATATAAAGATTTGTATAGGAAAAAAACCTATCGTTTCTGTAACCTACGAAAATGAAAGGATTTCAATAAAAAACAGCTTACCTTACTTAAAATGTGTTTAACGGCTCTCCTGTGTGGTCCACGGGCCGATTTATGGCCGTTTTATGGGATTTTATGTAAACCGTTTTCTCTCTGTAATAAAGGTTTACCAAAGTTGGTTGGTTGGACACTCCAGCGAAGCGGCTCGACTGATCCACCGAAGGAAAACGGCCGTAAATCCGCTCCAACTGCTCCAATCGCCTCCAAATTCCGCCTTGGTAACACACGATATAGTTCTCCTTTCCAGTCGTTATCTTTATATAGAGAGAAAACCGTTTACATAAAAGACCATATAACGGCCATAAATCGGCCTGTGGACCACAAAGGAGAGACGTAACACACATTTTAAGTAAGGTAAGCTGTTTTTTTATTGAAATCCTTTCATTTTCGTAGGTTAAAGAAACGATAGGTTTTTTCCCATACAAATCTTTATATTTCGAATGTTACGCAACAATGCCGTTGTTCGCCACTGTGACAACACTTGCTTTGTACATGTTCTAAAAGTCGAGCTACGGTCTTGATGAGTCTAAGGAGCGGAGTACTTGCCTTCTCATGATCAGCCTCTCAAGATGTTAGAAGAGCAAGGAATGATAAATACACATTTCCAAATGATCATTCGAAAGGAAAATATCCCTAAAATCTTTCCCTCCGGGGGTCGGTTATGAAAATTTTTAATGTACTTCGAACTTTCGAATCTTTGGACAAAATCCAATAGCGTAACCAAATCAATACCACCTCAGTCTTTAATTATTTGCCTTCAGGATTTGGCAATTCAAAATTTGCAGTTTTGTTTCATTTGAGCTTTAACCACCACTGGGAGATGATGAAGGTTTAATCCCATCAAGAGGAAAATTCAAGAAAATAATTTTCTTTCCTTTTCTTTTTTTAATTCGAAAAAGAAACCTAGTGTAAACGTCCCTCCAAACAACAAATGAATAAAAGGGACGAATATATGATGGAAGAGGGCAGCGCACAAAAAGTTGGCTTTATTAACAGTGAGTTAATAAACAAGACCTTTGGATTCTAAGACGAAGATGACTACACGGGAACGAGATTTTCTCAATACACTCTTTACTTTTTTATAAGAATATTGTTTTTCCGGCCCATGCTTAATATTCCTATTTTTCTGCCGATTTTAGGCTGAAAATATTCTTGTTATATTCTTAATGATAGCTTATGAAATTTCCGTTTAAGGATGTATTGGGGTACGTTTGCGGTTCAGTTCATGTCTTTTGTATCGTACATATTTCGTACTGCACAAATACATTACATGTTCCGCTCATCATTGAACATTTGGCTATCGCTAGTAAAGAATGTTTCGTTTGTTGGCTAGTTTTGCCGTTTAGAGAAAGGAATACACGTAATTTTATACAGTTAAGTAAAAACATATCATTGCATTGTGTTTACAGATTTTCGCACGAAATTATATTCTTTTTACAATTTCAGCCTCAGGTTTATTCTTAAAATATTCTTAAAATTTCGCAAATTTCAGCCTCGATATTCTTACAAAATATATTCTTATAAAAAAGAAAGAGTGCACTAAGTAGAAGCAACAGGGGCACCCAACGACCGAATGTTTCCAAATGGTTTTCTCTGTGCTTTAGAAGCCTGTTTGGTTATTTTGGAGTTGTCCTAAAAACTATTTATCTGTTCGGACGTCTTAGGCGAACTTTGGTATTCAAGAAAGTCTTAGGTGGCTTTTTCGTATCTCATCCGAAAGTGTAAGCTACCCTTATGGGTCCGGTCGAAGTTTTGAGGGGACGTTTTGCCTTTATACCGAAATTTTTAGGAGACCTTTTTAAACAATAATCGCTTTCTAGTATTAAAATCAGTGAATAACATAATCTCCGAAAATAGTAGTCAAGCTATTAGAAAACCTCCGAATCTTTTAGACCAATGGAATGGTTATCCAGCCTTTTTAAGCTTTCCTCAAGCTTTAGAAATTTTTAGGCAATATTTTCTCCTTTGGACAATTATTTTACAGAAAAAAGTCGCTGGGTGCCCCTGAAGCAAAGACGTTTTTGAGCGACGCATGTCAACCGGAAGTGAGGTCTTTTCCCTTTTTATATGCCTTGGCGCCTCGGAAAGCTATCCGATATTGCGTGAACATGGCCTTAGATGAACTCTCGCTGCTCACCGAGTACCAAATGTAACAACAAGGCTGTGACTTTTCAATGTAGGCAAATTTAGATTCCATTCCCCTTATCTTCCCAGATTAAGCTTAAACTTCAGAATCTTTGGCAGATTTATGATAGACATTTAGCAAGGTTGACAATTTATCACACATTCTATACTCCCGAAAGTACCTGTGAATTGTTTCACATAGTGTTTACGGCAATACAAAATGTGCAATACCAGAACATGTCATCATCAAGAGGGGTTGATGTTTGTAAGTGAGGTCCAGAATTTTATTTGATTGGACATTTGGAGTATGATGGCACATCTAACACAGAATCCCGGGACTATTTCATGTGTGTACATATGATTTTTTTATCTTTCAATATATATCGAAAACTTGAGGCACGGCGGCATCTAGTGAAAACATGTAAGTGGAAAGCCTATTTTGATATGCGGTTTTGTGTGAATATTTCTTCTCAAAGCTGGGAGACAAAATACTTTTGTCATAAAACTTCAAATATAGATCACTAATTTTATGCTTAAAAAGGATCAAGATACTCGTAACTTTCGTTCTGCCATCCTTCAAGAAGAAAAGAAGGCGTCGAAATGCGGGAAACGCATCCTAATGACTACTAGGTATTTTCTAAAATGGCGGACCACTTATCACTCATTCGTAGGCCCTCTCTACGCTGGCGGCTGAGTCAAATTTTCCACCGTGGGGACGTTCAGGATGTCAAATTCCCGTAGATTGACGACCCCCCTCCCCCTCTAGATTCACAAACTGTTTTCTTATACTGGATTTGGAACGTAAACGGGGGATGTGAAATTCGTCCACAATCAATACCACCTGATGTAAAGGAGAAAGCAAGACAACAGCACTCACCTTTTTGTTCAGAAATCAGAACTCAGCAGAATTGCCTGCGGGAAAGAAGCGAATGGTGTAACTTAAAAATTAATATGTCCAGATTCAGAAAACGTTCGCATACCGGATTTGGAACGTAAACGGGGATGTGAAATTCGTGCGCTGAATTACCACCACACGACACACCCACCGTTTTCACAAAATCCATGCGAAAAGGAAACGTTAGTGTACGTCCTTGTCTTTTATTTGAGTTGTTCGTGGCGCAGTGCAGTCAGGTTAATTACAATGCATTCTAGTAAAAAGTGATGAATTCGAGAATTAATCTTTTTCTTGAATCCAGATTATGTTGCTGCTAGCTCGCTGTGCTCGCTCTGCAGCAAAAACACTGGGAGCAGTGTTTTATTAATTTGAAAACAATAGATGTAACCTTGTGTTTTTTATCAGATTGACTAGATTAAGGGCATACGCAAGGGGGAAGATTCGTAAACGTTCCGATAGACAGATGTTTTTTCTCTCAGGGATAATCCGTGTTCAAAAATTTAAAGATGACACTTATTGAGCATACGTTTAGTTATTTTTTATTATTGTTATTTTTTTCATCATCATTACTTTTTAACTGGACGTTTTGTAGAGTCTTTTTAAATCACGGTTAATTACGAAAGGCGACGAATAGCCTGAGAAAACAGCCGACATTTCGCGACGCCGCCACTGGTTTCCCCGTGAAATGACGTCTGAGAAACGTACGCAAGCAAAGAAACTCCATACTGATGATACCTCACTACCCAGGGGAGGGTAGTAACACGTCATCAATATGGAATTTCTGCACTCGTTTCTCAGACGTGGTGGCCTCGCGAAATGTCGGCTGTTTTCTCAGGCTAGGCGAAGCAAGGCTGACTCGAATCAGTAATTAAACACTTGAAAACTGATCAGGTTTATTAAACACCCTTTTCATTTGTGTACTAAACCGTAATTTTCCTTATATTTTGGCAAAGCAAATAGATGTAAAATCCAGGCACTAGTAAAACACCTTATCCATGTTTTCTGTTACAATTCGATGTTTCATTTCCTTTGCTAAAATAATCCAAACCTAACTAAACTTGATCATAAATGGGAAATGAGCACAGCTACACTAGTACCGTGGAACCCCGCCTTACGGCCACCTCGATAATACGGTCACCTCGTAATTACGGCCAGTTTTTTCGGTCCGGCAAAACGACCATACATTTCGTTATAAAAAGTCCCCGTTAATGCGGTCACCCGTTAATACTGCCACGGCCACATTTTAAAAAGAGATCCCAAACAGCAGAATCTCTTAAAATTTCACCCCTTCAGTAAGGCCACTCTTTCGAAATTTAGAAAATTAAAGTGCCTATGATATGTCAATTTTTGTAATCTGAGTTTATTCTTGTACTGTTTTTAGACTACAGTACACATAAAATGCACTTGTGGCGATTTATAGCCGAATTTTAAAAGAGTTTAATGACCTGAAGTAAAATTTTAAGTAGTTTTTTCAATTACTTTACGCGATGTCTACATTCCGGTTGTTTATTTATGAGTACAGGACGGTGAATGCGATATACGGTGCATTTGTTTCATTACAGCCCTCAAGTCATGAAATTTGAGCCTGCCCCAGTAATACGGCCAAATTTTTTTGGCCCGTTAGTGACCGTTTTAACGGGGTTCCATTGCACCGAGTACCTACTTTGTAGGGTCTAAAACCAGTATAATACTTTAAAAAGCACAAGGCTTATCTATTAGACGATATTATGCCCTTAAAAAGGTATAACATCAGTGTTTTCCCACGCCAAAGATACAGGCACAAGTGTACATGCAGAATCGATGAGAGAAGTGAAGTGTTAAAGTGGGTTCCAGGTCGTAGGCCTCAACCTTAATACAAATTAAGGTAGCTAAACGCTAATGCGATAAATGCCATAAAGTCAGAAATTTCAAAAATAAAAAATAATTTTTACTTTAATTTGCTAAAACGAGCAGCAAGTATGTAAATAAATGTTTTTAAAAAGTTACCCTTAGTCATGCAATGGACTTTATGCCTCAAATTTCAGATCATCTAAACCTTATTATGTCTGGGTCATCTGTTGTCATTATAGATATCAATTTGATTTGGTAAACTTCAAATCCATCATTTACATGCAACGCTCAATATGCATGAAAGAATTTTCTTCTAAAGCTGAATAGGGTTTTCGAGATCTCTTGTTTTGATTCAAAGTTGCAATGGGCACGCAATATGTGCGAACGTAAACAAGTCAAGTAAACAAGCCAAGCGACGCAAATGTCTGCCACGCAAACGACTCGTACAAGGTAAAAGGCATGCCAGAAAGAAGCTTTGCTAGAAAGGTACTTGATCCCACTTTTACGATCTCAGAAACCTTGCAACAAAGACTGACACAATTCCCAACAGTGTAGGGACGAAGAATTTAAAAGCGATGAACATGTTAAAGCAACGCCTCCGGACCATAGGTACCGGTCGTGATCGTGCATGAGATAAATAAGGGATTGTTTCACTGAGGGGAATGACATGTGATGAGTGGCCACATATAAATTATTTCTGCAGTTTGATAATTTTGTTGGAACTAACTGATGTTAGCCTTTTAATCTTAACTTAAACGATGCATAATTTCATTGCTGATGTTCGGAAGGAGGTGATTTCTCAAAATCTTATTGAACAAAACGATCTCGTAAACAAGTTGCATTCTTTCACGTTCGAACCGTAAAACATCTTCACTTGCAAACTGCGGGCGTAACAGTTAGTTTTAAAACCCTGGGGTTAAGTAGACTAAGTCGTATGGTCTCATACACGTGCAAACTGTGGGGCAATACAAGTCATAGCGAGCGCCTGATTACATTAGCCGGGCTGGCTAGCTCTACCGAGGTGACGTTTATCCCGGTATTACATGAACCGGGCCAGCCCGGAGCCGCCATCCCGAATACACATAATAAACGTCACATACGCCTCGTACAACGACGCCAAAATATACGCTCCCGTAGCGTCTTGTTTACTAGATCGGAATAATCCTCGTACGACTACTCAATACAAGTGCAAACACTAGACTGACGTAATCCTTCGGTGGCCGCAACAATAGCATCGCCAAAAAAGTCTCTAACCTCGTATCTTGAGACTTTCCTGATGCATTAACTTACGACCCCCCATCCCCACACCCCGAAAATTTAGCATCAAATTCGTTATATCTATAAATCTCATCGTAAAGATATATCAGGGAAACTAAACGAAAAGGGGTATTGTTTACAGTATTTACAGCAATCGCCCTTAAATATTCGCGATTCAGCACTAGACTGCCTTCGATCTACGTGGATTGCAAAACCCCTGACTTTGGAAAACTTTTGTACAATCCTCATCGTCACCTAATTGACCAAATTTGCCGTTTTTCACTAATTGGACCCTTCATGTCTATCTAGCGTGAGTTAGCTAAAATCGCTACAAATGACGAAATTTGAGCCAAATTTTCTCATTACATTTCAGCACTGAACTCTTAACGAAATTTTGCTCCTTCAATATAACTGAATTGTCTTTGATTTGTTTAGTTAAAGTTATTCTCGCCTCTATGTATTATTGAGCTTCTCAACTCACATGTGAAGTAAAGAAGTCCTTTCGTTTAAATGCCCGTTCGGTGGCTGCCTTTCCAGATTTTTCGCTTCAGCAAGATGACAAAACGAACAAGTTGCGACAAGAATGCGAATAGGATCAACAACGCAAACAGCGCAAAAGGAAAACTGAGAAGGGCCACTTGGATCCACCGTAAGACGACAATAATGCTTTTGTTTGGACCTTGTGGGCGGACTGCAGAGGACGCGAGAGTCGCTGTTGTCACGTTTATGATCGCGATACAAGACAAAGTTATCAGAGAAAAAGTTTCCATGCTATCTGCTGTACGGTCCCGGAATGGCTTCTTGATTAAATGATGAACTGTAATCAAAACACAGGCAACTGACATGCACAAGAAACAAACCATGGAATCGGGAATAAAGACGCGAAATATGAGAAGCACAAGCCTTCGACCAATCAGAACGCTTTCCCAGTAGAGCGTCCCTTGATCATGCGCACTCGGTGGACGGAAAGGGCCAAGCAAAATATTGGAAATCTCGTTGGTGCATTCTTCGCTATCATGTGAGGCATTTCCATCGTCAAAAAGCGACGAAAGGCGGGTGTATCTATTCTGAGAGGCTGGATTTCCCCTCTGTTTGGTGTGTGAACGTTTAACAAGCCAGTAAACGAGAAACGGTAGGGGAACAATACACGCACCAATAAACTGTTTCCATGATATGGTCTTGTTATACAGCTTTCCGGAACCCAGGTACAGAACCCCGACGAATGGAACGACGAAAATAACATTAAAAGCCAGAAGACAGTGCTGCCACCATTGCCAGCAAACAACGTTACCATCGTAGTAAAGACGCAGTTCAGATCCTATCGGTACGCAGTGCATTAACTTGAACGACGTTTCTGCAAGACGCTCGTAACCAAGCAACAGGATTTCCATTGCAACAGCCACATAATGAACCAGCACAGGCTTGTGTTTCTTCAATATTCGATAAACCAGCAAATTAAGACAGTAGATCGTAAACACATGACCTATGGCAACAAATACCAGCGCGGACAGGAACATTTCCTTACTGACAGCTGTCAGTCCAGCAAAGGGGCAGCCAATTTCCTCGTCCAGGATTCGTACTTCAAAGTTAAAAGCAGCGACCATCGTGGAAATATATGGAACTTTTCCCATCATCATCTCCACAGATGTGGTGCTTAGCAAGTCGAATACTTGGTAGAAATAAAACGTAATTCTGACATAGCCGTTCTCGGTTTCTTCTTTCACGGGAACCAAGTCTCTTTGCAAGTTCTGTTGACGACCATCCCTTTTAAACCAGAAAATTTGATCTTTCAGAAAACGAACAAGAGGAGGTTTCTTCAACAAATAGAAAGTCAAAACGATGGTATAGATTGCCATGAAAAGCCACAATTGAAAATTACATCTACATTCTTCAGCTTTTCGACATTTGGTTGAAAACAGTGATTCAGTAAAACCAGGAGCACATCTGCCGCAAAGAACACCTTGCCTGTAACCATAGCAACGGTTGAAGTCCTGGTGGTATATGTAGTACTTTTGACTGCGGCAATACTTCTCAGGACAAGGCACAAATGTCAGTGACGAAAAATTGCTCGAGTTTGTTATTTCGTAACCCCAAAAATCTCGTTTGGCGACAATGTTGTTGGTTGCGTCGCAGTGGGCTCCAAATGGGCACTCAAGACAACTGAAGCCTTTGCGAACGGCCAGTCCTCTGGAAAATCCACTTTGAAGACTGTACATTTTTGAAGGGCACATTAGGCACGTAAATATCACAGTTGTAACGTTAATACGACAAAATGTATCGTCCTGCCCACCATCATAGTGGAAGTGAGTATAATTGTAAAAATGAAGCGAACTTCCCACTGGGCATTGAATGGTAGAGTTCGAGTCGATATCGAAATAGCCACCGTAAGATATCCTGAGAATAGGCCGTTGACGAGCTCGCCTATCAGAGAAATTTTCTTCAAAAGAGGTGCTCTTTATCTTGATTGGTCCTCCGCTTTCCGAGTGCAGAAATCTGCCAACTGTAAAAGAAATGCCTTTGAAAGTTCCTTTTTTTTCTTCGCGCTTGAAAGCACAGTTCTGGAACTCAACCTTCGCACTGCCGTATCCAACATATACATGACCAGTGTTGCTCAAGGCAAAATTATTTGTGAAATTGCATCTTCGAAACTGAACATAACCGTTAATAATTTGAATCGCACCCGCCTCATACCCAAAGTTGTTTTGAAATAGCGTGTTTTCAACAAGGACACTACTGTTGTAAATCCACTGGGCATGTGTGTCGTTTCTCTCCCCTCCTTTAACACATCCTCTGTCTACCAGCTTATCGGAGTCGAAAAGAAAAAGAAATGCTCCCTGGCCAGTCATATACCCTGGCAAATTTTTGTATTTTCTCATTATCCACTCGTTCGTTTTTAGACCGAAACTGTCAAGGAACTTGCAGCCTCGCAGAGTGATCGTCTTGTTTCCCTTGGCAACAAACACAAAGGCATTAGTTGGTCGACCTGCAAAGGTTGCATTTTCTATTTCAACGTTTACTTTCGAAGGTGTCTGACTGTCTAGAAGAGGGATGATGATGCGAATACCAAATGTAGCCTTCTTCGCGTCTTTTTCTTGTATTTCTTTGCCGTCAAAAACCGTGTTGGTTACTCCAAGAAAAACTCGGATAGTTTTGTTTAGCAAACCAAACACGTCCATTAAATTATTTCGAAATGTACAGTTGTTAAAGCTCGCATATAAACAAAAATTGCTGTCGTTCATTCCAGTCTTATCATATACGACAATTCGGACCGCATGTAACGATGAAATCACAGTTACAGCTTCAAAGTGAACTTTAAAATTCGACGTAAAGCTAACTGCAACTTCGGAACGGACAAACGATGTGTTGAAGATGTAAATTGTTCCAGATTGAGCTGTAATTCCTGTAACATGCAATGTCGGGGCTTGATTCGTTTTATTGTTGTAGAAGCGGGACCCATTAACTTTTAAGTCGATCGTTCTATTTGCGTTTGTAAAGCTTTGAACCGTGATACATCTTACTTCAGAGTTATTTACACATTGCAAACCAACAAAAGCGACTGTGGCCCTACTCACTCTGGAATAGTAGAGGCTGCGGGAAGTCATAAAATGATTGCGCTCAAGATTAATGTTATAGTACGCTTCTTTTGTAACAGCAGCGGGCAAATCAACATCCAAGAAATGACCTCCGCCCCCAAGGCAATGAACCTCATTCATCGTTATTTGAAGATAAATAGTTTGAGAGAATTTCTTCAGTGTTTCATTCGTTGAAAACACTATAGCACCCCTTTCAGGGGACTGTGTGTGGAAGCCATTTTCCAAAAACTTTGTTTTGGTCACATTTAATGAAAACAGTCTGTCTTTCTTGAGAGATCGTTGTTCAAAGTAGATTCTAACACACAGGGAGTTGTTTTGAAAGACAGAGTCTCGAATAGTCACATTTACTTTCGAAATTTTTTGCACACGAAGAACAACAGCTGATTCCTTTGCGGTTTTATCACTATGCCTTTTTCGAAGAGTACAGTTGATGATCTGCACGTCGCCACAGTCTATAAATTTTAAAGTCGTTTTTGAGAACGATAAGCCGCTTAACGATATACGTAAAGACTCGTTTGATCCATGAAAATGAAACCCTTTAGGACAAGTCACGTGGGCTTCTGTTGATGGTAAGCTGGTCATTGTGACGCTTCTTGTTACCCGGATTCCCGGATGATGCGCCCGCGTGGTTAACTGTTCGCAGTTATATGGTTGCTTTGCTGTACCACTGCCGTCCAGGATAACCATCCCGTCCCGAGACACGCGGGTAACAGCCTTTGTTATCGTGCGACAGGGCTTTTTAATGGAGCCACAACGTTTGGTGTCGTTTCCGCGTAAAGAAACGTGGACAGTTCTTTGACACTCCAGGCATCCTGTAAACATTGGAAAGACAGTCAAATGTTCAATCAAGATGCATGTTCCCCTTGCAAGAATGGTTAAACAAAGTCACATTGGGCAGGGCCGTCCCTTTCAAGGGCTCTTTTCCTTTCCAAGCCCCTTATGTTAAAAACTCAATGTGCAAGATCTTGGTTTCTGCGGCCGAGTTCTCAGTTAATCGCCGTCTGGAAGTTTTCCAATTAATATGATCAAAAGAAAGCGAATTCAACATCATAGCGGCCAACTTGGTAACTTCCACGCCAAAAATGATTAAATAATAGTGGAAGAACTTTCCACACTGCAGCAAAGAAACTCATGACTTTACTTTTAAACTTTCCTGCACGTTATCACATCAACTGACCGAGCCCAGCTTGCCCTAGAAAAATGCAACGTTTAGTATAAGGCAAGACAAAGCAGTTGCCCTGTCTAGGTTTTTCGTTTCTCTTAATGTTCGCCCCATGTAGAGAATCCAAGACAGTTTTGGGTTCTGGATTCCAAGCCGTGGATTCCGGATTCCAGGTATGGATTCCGGTATTTGTCAGGATAACTTGAATTCTGGATTTCAATCGTTAGTGGGATTCCGGATTCCTCGAGCTGTGTTCCGGACTCAAAAGCTTAGGATTTCGGATACCACAAGGAAAATTTTATTAAATTCTGGATCCCACAAGCAAAAATTTCCCGGATTTTGGAATCCGCGTTCCCTTGCAGAGGCTATAGTGTGGTCGCATGCCAACAAACCAATAGTTGCTCTTGCATTTTGTGCTTACAACACTTGCTTTGTATGTTTTGAAAGTCGAGCTGCGGTCTTGATGGATTTAACGTGCGGAGTACTTGCCTTCTCAACCTCTCAAGATGTTAGAAGCACAAGAAATGATAAATACACACATACATTTCCAAATGATCGTTCGAAAGGAAAGTATCCCTGAAATCTTTCCCTACGGGCCGGGGGTCAGTTATGAAAATTTTTAAATTACTTCGAACTTTCGATTCTTTTGACAAAATCCAATAGCGTAACCAATTCAATACCTCCTCTTTAATTATTTGCCTCCAGGATTTGACCATTTAAAATTTGCAGTTTTGTTTCATTTGAGCTTTAACCATCACTGGGAGATGATCAAGATTTAATCCCCTCAAGGGAAGAATTCAAGAAAATAATTTTCTTTCCTTTTCTTTTCTTTAATTCGAAAAAGAAACCCAGTGTAAACGTCCCTCTAAACAAAAAAATGAATAAAAGGGACGAATATATGATGGAAGAGTGCAGCGCAAAAAAATTTGGCTTTATCAACAGTGAGTTAATGAAGACCTTTGGATTCTAAGACGAAGACGACTGCGAGAACGAGATTTTCTCAATGCTAAGTAGAAGCAACAGGGGCACCCCCTGAAGCAAAGGCGTTTTTGAGTGACGCATGTCAATCGGAAGTGAGGTCTTCTCCCTTTTTATATGCTTTGACGCTAACAAATTTGTATTGCTAAGTTTCTTTACTATGACAGAGGCGACTTGCTCAAAATTTGGACAAAACCACCGCCCAATAATGCAAAAAGTCCACTTCCGGTCGACGTGCGTTGTTCAAAAACGGTATTGCTTAAGCTTCGTCATTCTACTACGCGTTTTAGCGAAAATGTCGCAGTGGCGGAAACAAGCTTAAGATATCACTGAAATGTTCTAGAACTTTTATCATTTTGCGATCTTGAGAGAGCTTAACTTCCTTTAACAAAAATAACCGTGTTGACTTTTCTAGTGAAAAACGTATAACGAAGCTTTCCGGAATGTCCTCGTAGTCGTCTCTCCCCGTATCTAAGGGGCCGACCATTTAACTCTTGAGGAAGTGCTGGGGGGGGGCGGTGATTTTGAAAAAAAATTTCCTGCAAGCGCTTGTCGGAAGAAAAAAATTGCATGCAGCACAAATGTAATAAAAAGCTGATGGGTAAAAAGGAAAAAAATATCCTGCCCACCAGATTGCTAGAAAAAAAATTCCTGACGACCAGAAATCACCCCAACCCCCCCCCCCCCCGCCTCAAGAGTTAAATGGTCGGCCCCTAAAGGTCCCTAAATGAAACTACCCGCCGTGCACAGTTCAAGTTACATATACCCATACAATGTGTAGAATACTAGTTTATTTCAGGAGTTAGAAGCTACTACTGAAGATTCGGATTTAAGCTGTCACAACTAAGACGAGCATTCTAACTGCTGTACCCGACCGCAAATAACTGTGGTTTCGGAAAATATCTCGAATGTGAGTGCCTCGATGTGGTATTTCCAAAGCTCAAATCATCAGCTGAATCATGCCGACATAGTAATTCTACACATGATGCGAGCAAAGAAATTGAACTATTAAGCTATCTGATTCAGACCAGAAACACACACAAAAAGAAAAGGGTTTGATTTTAAAGAGTGAGTATAAAGTGGACACCGCAAGAAGATTCGAAAGTAGAGGTCAGAGCGGATCCGTCCTGACAAAGGGCTACAGAGGTTACAATAAGCTATGCTATCGCGTTCATCTGTTGACTAACCTGCTTTTACGCTCAAGAGAAGAAAGAGTTGAGATACGAAGACAAACCAACAAGCTACCATCGTCTATAAGTTTGCCCCCGGAAGTGATCGATCATGAGAAATGTTGCTTTCTGGACTGCTCGCTGTTGTTGAAGAAGTGACAAAAACTGAAAACGATTAGACTCCTTATATATGGCTCGAGACCTCGAAAATGAAAGGAATTTGCCTACGCCAAGTACATATAAACTAAAATTACCATAAGAAAATTTCTCTTTAAAAGTGAGTTATAGCGGGCAGTAAAAAAATTAAGGTGAGAACTTTCACTGAAATAGAAATCAGTATGTTCGTTGACAACTCGACTAGGCTTTTTAACGGTCATTAATCAACAAACAAAGAAACAAACAAGTAAACAAACTAAAGAAAACGACATTTTTTAAAATACTGTTTCTCCTGGGTGTCGTACGGGAAGATGGCCGAACCAAATTCCATATATATGGAGTATACCATGACTTTCAAAGACTCCCTCGGAGCTCCTACGTGTTCTGTGGGTAAATAGACTTAATTTTTTTTCACTTAATCACTAAAAAGATTGTGACGTTTCGACTACAGCAACGTTTTGGTAATCCGGCCGGAAGCCGCGCGTTCGATTCGCACCACCGAGAATCTAACATAGAGTTGGCGGGAACGGCATTAGCATTTTTTCGCTAGTGCGATGCGGGATGAAAGAAAATTTAAGGGCGGGATGAGGGAAGTTGGTCATTTTCATGGCGGGAAGCGGAAAATCGTGATTTTTACAGAACAGGATGGATGGCGACAATTGCTGGTTTTCAGTGTCACGCCATTCTAAATAGATCGAAATAAAAATCAAAACCGTTCAATAGATAAAGTCCAGAATCTGGGAGATGAAAGGAGGTACATATACAAAGACCCTCGCCAAGATTCAGGTCAGAGAAATATTTCGTATACGAGATATCCGAAGAGATGTTTTACCCAAACGTATAGTGGTTTGTATGGAGACGCCATGCTGGTGCTCACCGGCTTACAGTACTTTGCGAAACGAAACGAAACGAAACGAAATGGTACTTTGCGAAACGGTACTTTGCGAAACGGTACTTTGCGAAATGGTACTTTGCGAAACGGTACTTTGCGAAACGGTTACAACACAATGCTTCATCACACCTTATCTAGAGTACCTAGAATTCCACTGAAAGCTGAAGATTTGTAAAGATAAACCTGGAGCAAATTTCCTCGTTAAGGGCTTATGGTACTTTGCGAAACGAAACGAAACGAAACGAAACGGTACTTTGCGAAATGGTACTTTGCGAAACGGTACTTTGCGAAATGGTACTTTGCGAAACGGTCCTTTGCGAAATGGTACTTTGCGAAATGGTACTTTGCGAAACGGTTACACAAGCGCCAATGCGCCTAAATTTTTCGCGTTGGCGACCAAATCCTGAAAATTAGCATGCAGCCTAGAATGCTTCATCACACCTTATCTCTAGTACCTAGAATGCTACTGAAAGCTTAAGATTTGTTTCCAAAGAGCAATGTATTACCGGACGCCGTCTTGGATTTAGGTGACTTGGAACGTTGTGTATGAACTATTTTAGTGTCGTCTTTGTAACACGTGTTAATTTTGCGGGCGCATCTTTCACACACAGACATGTAAAAAGAGCGTTTCAGAGCGTTTTTCTTGCAAATTTATTTTTTAATTACTATGAGTACCATATATGAATTACAATCAAAGCAAATCAAACAAAAACATTAACAGTAACAATGACTTAACAATTAGTTCATGCGTCAGCGTGCGTATGTCGAGATATTGAGCACGCGGGAAGTTTGGAGAGCACGAAAGAGGCGTAAGAGTTGCACGATGCGCAGCCGAGTGCAACTCTAGCCTCTTGAGTGCTCTCCAAACTTCCCAAGTGCTCATTATCTCGACATACGCACAGCTGCAGCATGAACTAATTGTTTTATAACATTATCAAAGCGATCAATGCATCAGTTAACTTAAAATTTTATTTTTGTAGGGCGCGCTCAAAGCATTACGCGTTAATGTTTAAGTGAGTATATTTTTTTTCCTCACAGTTAAGCTTATGTTTTCATCCTGAAACTGAGAGAAAGTGTACTCTAAAATGATTGTAAAATCCATATTTAGGTGCCGGAAAACTATTAATTCACCGAAAAATTGTTATTGAGAGAAAACAACTTTGCAAAGAATGAACTCACGCCATAGCCCGCACAGATCGCGGAGATGACAACAACAACAACAACACTCACCTCTTTTCCTTACTATCGGTTAACAAATTCAAACGTTTCCTGGTATATTTCCTTATAAAACACATGGTAAACGCTTTATCGTGTACTGCCGAGTTATGGATGCACTCAAGAGACTCAGGATTGCTAAGCTCACAACAACTCGAGGAATTACGAATAATTTATTGACGTCATCAGCGTGCTCAATAGGAATATGAAGCACGCTCGCGCTATTGAATTTGATTAGGAGAGTTTTGTAGCTATGTTATAAAACAAATGGAACAATGACAAATTTAGTAAAACCGTAACAATTCTTCTTTCTGTGGCCCATATGATAGACGCTTTTTTGTTTGTTTAAAGACAAATTGGCACATAGATTGCATGTTTTAATTTGCTTCAATTATGTTGGATAAGTTAGATCCAAAACTTAACTGTATGTTTTGCGAAATTTGGATTTGGTTTTCTGTAACAAACCTTTGTGCAAAATTTAGGCCAATAAATGTGAACAATTTCATTTTAAATTGCTGACTTGTGTTTCTTAGCCTTTTAAACATTAGTTCGCTTTTAGTTCACAGGGTGTAACATTCCGTGTAGTGCTGAACCGTGTGCTGATATGTGGCCTCCTTACGCCAATCAAACGTTTTTCACACACCCTCGTAAATTATTACTTATCTTGTTGTCACTAGTGACAACAAAAAAACGCATGTTAGTTGCACAGTTTGTAACCTCGTGGCTAGCGACAAGGCTCATAGGCTCATAGCGGTAACCTCATGATGTTTCGCGTCTATGAGAAAATAGCTGCCCCTAGTTGTCAACTTCTCCAGGGTGGTTAGTACACAAAGACATGACTGTATTCAAAGCGTACCCATAGAGCCCGCTTACATGATGAAAAAACCCTATGGCCCCCGAGTCTCTTCGTCTTGGAACTCTTGGAAAGACGAAGACTATCAGGCATTGATTGATATTTTTCTTAGGAAACGTTCCAACCGTGAAAACGGCTAAAACTAAAACTTTCCTTCCCTATTTCGTCCTTGTCTGTGACATCGGCCCATCGAAAATTAGGAATATCGTGAAAGTAACCCCTCGTGAGTGATAAGGAATCGAGAAGAGGTATCTTGAAAGCCATGCTGGGCTTCAAAATAAGAAGCGCTGAAGAACACTGTTGTAAATAATGTTTGCTAGCACATGGGCAGACGCCGATCTCACATGCATGACCCCAAAGCGCGGGAAAATTTCTCACGCAATGCCTCGCGTGACGAAAGAAAGACAAACATTTCGCAAAGTATCATTTAGCAAATTACCAAAATCAATTTTTTTGTTTGATTTGCTTTAATTGTAATTCATATATGGTACTCATAGTAACTAAGAAACAAATTTACAAGAAAAACGCTCTGAAACGCTCTTTTTACATGTTTGCGTGTGAAAGATGCGCCCGCAAAATTTACACGTGTTACACAGAGGACACTAAAATGGTTCATACACAACATTCAAGTCACCTAAATCCAAGATGGCGTCTGGTAATACATGCTGCTCTTAGGAAACAGACTTAACGAGGAAATTTGCTCCAGGTTTATCTTCACAAATCTTCACCTTTCAGTGGAATTCTAGGTACTCTAGCTAAGGTGTGATGAAGCATTGTGTTGTAACCGTTTCGCAAACTACCGTTTCGCAAAGTACCATTTCGCAAAGTACCGTTTCGCAAAGTACCGTTTCGCAAAGTACCATTTCGTTTAGTTTCGTTTCGTTTCGTTTCGCAAAGTACTGTAAGCCGGCCGTGCTCACCTGGATGAGCTCCAACATGGCGGACGGAAACCAACAGAAACATCTGTTACAAAAGCGTGAATTTATTCTTCGAGAAACTCGTAAACATTAATTAAAAGTAATACTTTTTCTGATACATGAACTGTTTAGATAGCAAAATTTCCTGAAACAAGTCATTTTTTTAACCTACATGACAGGTCTCTTGGCCGTCATGTAAATGCTGCGTCACGCAAAAGCTTAGAAATTCAAGCGTACTCTATCACAAAACCAAGAACCCTTTTGAAGCGAAAATTTGCATGAAAATTAGTTTTCAGCTGCTCTAATGCATCGTGAAAGTAAAATCTCGGTAGGATCGATAGTTTTGAGTTTGAATTTTAGTGACGTCGTGTGTAGGCACAGAACAGGAAATGACGGCGGTGAGGGCCTTAAATAGGGTTTCCAAATACCGCTTCCTGCCACTATTGATGTTTTTCATCCCGCTATCCCGCTTGCTTCAGACGTGTCATCCCAATGCCGCTGTCAGAATTCTGTGTTTGCATGACAGTCGAAGTTCTTTTATTGCCAAGCAGTCTAAAGCTCTTTTTCCACAAGAGACGCGGTTTTCGCGGGTTAGGGGTGGGGTTAGCTCTAGTATTAGTATTATTTAGTATGAGCAGCAACGACCCTTGGCGGCGCAAAGTCGTTCACACGCGGCGAACATCGCGCCGGCGTGGTTGGCCGATAGGTTTTGGTGCACTAAATTCCAGTCCTTACTCTTTATTATTTACTTCCGCCTCACAGGGTTCCAGGCCTCGCTCCTACTTATTTACTTCCGTGACGGGCCGAATGGGTGTTCACACTGCACCAAAGTATGGCGCAAAACCTATCCGATATGTGACGCTCCACTTTCGAGATTGCCGCAGCACACCCTCGCTGCGTCACAAATCGCACGGCCACAGACATTCTTGCTTGTGAACAGAACCCATATCCGGTTTGATTTTCGTGGCGGGGCAAAAGCTATCCAGTATAGCGTGAACATAAGCCTAAGTGATGGATACAATCAAGAGACTATAAAGGGGACAGAGAGGGCATCCCCCATATACACCCTATTCCATAGGTAATTCGTTTCGAGTTATTTTTAACACCACAGATCTCAAGGGGGATTAGACAACAGCCAATCACATAGCGCGAATGTGTTCCGCGTGGATGACCCACGCTGAGAGCCACGCGTCCTTCACGAAATGACGCAGAACAAAATGGGGGAAGACGCGGAGAGCGATTTTGCTATTCCTTTTGTCGACGAAAACGACTACAGCGAGATTTCTGCGAAAGCTGTGTCAGCGAAACCGAAGTTAAAAAAGAATCGCCCTTCCTCTCTTGTATAGAGCTAACAGTTTGAAAGGCTTCTATCGGGGCAGATGTATGAATTTTACAATGGGGTCTTATCAGACTTCATAAGCGCTTATAGAAAGTTTTATAGTTGCGAGACCTCTTTGCTAAGGTTGACCGAGGACTGGAGAATGATGCGTGACAGGGGGGAGCTTGTTGCGGTAGTTTCTATGGATCTCTCCAAAGCGTTTGATGTTATTCAGTATCCACTCCTCCTTTCGAAACTGAGGGCCTATGGTATGGACGACAAAAGTTGTGCCCTAATTAGGAACTATCTCTCTAGCAGAACTCAGAGAGTTAAAGTTGGAGACACCTTTTCGACCTGGGAAAGCGTCAAGCGTGGGGTCCCGCAGGGGAGTGTGTTAGGTCCCATGCTATTCAACATTTTCATAAACGATCTTTTCTTCCACGTCAAGAAGGCCAAGTTGAACGCTTATGCGGATGATCATCAGGTATACTACTCCCACGTCGATCCGGCAGCTCTGGATGCATGCGTATCTCATGATGTTGGCGTGGCCAACCAGTGGTACCATGAAAATGGGATGTTAGTTAATGAGAGCAAGCACCAGTGTCTAATCCTCGGTGATACGGAGTATGGTTTTTCCTTCCCAGTAAAGGACACGTTAGAGATTTTTGGAATGGAAATAGATAATAATCTGAATTTTTCTAAACATATATCAAATGTATGCAAAAAGATTAATAATCAATTTAATGTTATGTTGCGCTTTAGAAAACTCATACGCAAGGAAATCTTATTCAAACTTTACAAAGCGTATATTTTACCTCACTTTTATTATTGCTCCTCTGTCTGGCACTTTTGTGGAGCGCGCGATGCAGATAAGCTCGAAGCTTTAAATAAAAGAATACTTAGATTTATACTTGGAGATTACTCGTCTCCATACAACACTCTTCTCTCAAAAGTCAGCTCTACTTCTTTGTTTAACAAACGCATTCAAAATTTCCTCATTCTGTTATATAAGAGTTTGTTTTTCACTCATTTTCCTACTTATATGAAGAATATGTTTTCACTCCGGTCCTCTTCCTATGATCTTCGTGGCAACTACATTCTTTCACTAAGTAAACCTAAAACAACTACCTATGGTCTTAACTCCTTTTCTTACTTTTCAGCTAAGCAGTGGAATGCACTGCCGGACTTTTTTCGTACCAGTTTTTTTGCAGACTTTAAGACTAAAATACAGGATGTTACCTTCATGTAGATTCTTTTTGCCTGACATACTTAAACTTAAAATTGTGAATTGTAAATGATATTTTCTTTCCTTGCATTTAATGTATATATATTTTTTCTATATAGTTTTTATGTAGTGTCAGCTCGAAGATATTAGCTTGTTAGCTACTCTAAAATTCGAGTTTAAATAAAGTTTTATGTTATGTTATGTAACAGTAGAGCAGGGAAATCCTTAACACACTGAATACTCTCTCAGGATCATTTATAATTTACAGTTTGAAGAGAGCAATTTCTGGTTTGATGTTTATTTTTTTTCAGTCTTTATAGCGATTATTCCTACCCACTTACTTTGTCAATTGTAGGCGAACCCTCCTAAGGCTGAATTTCAAGGGACCATATTCAAGCTCAGAAAGAGAATTAAAAATTCCGTCGTTGCTTATTTACGTCCTCCATAAAACGCAAAATTAGGCATTTTCGCGTCGTAGTCGTGCAAAAACGGGAAAGAAATGAACAAAAAAGTGTGTTGCACGTGCGAAGTTGTTGTTTTGCTAATTAAACCTATTGTTTTTTTGACGATCTAGTTGTCGTCCGCGTCGTTGGATCTTAAACTCCCTAAATTGTACAAGCGACCGGTTTCAATAGACCGGCGAAATTTCTCATTTTATTAAAGCAATGAGGTTACGACAACTTCGAGTTAAACTGATTTCACGGGTTGTCAAAGAGTCCAGCGATTCCTTTTTCCCAGGTGAGCGCCGACTCATTTCGCTTCAATATTCAGGAATGCTCTCGATCTTTTTACGCTTTCATTGCCTCTCGCCCGACATGTTTTGCACGGCGTTTGGTCAAGCGAAACCTCCACGAAACATCCACACCTCGCGCGAGGTAACTTTATCCCGATTCTAAAAATAACTCGAGACGAATTACCTGTGGAATAGGGTGTATATGGGGGATGCCCTCTCTGTCCCCTTTATAGTCTCTTGATACAATGGAACACCTCTCTCCTCGTTGCGCCACGGAAAGCTATCCGATATTGCGTGAACATGGCCTTAGATGAACTCTCGCTGCTCACCGAGTACCCAAGGTAGCAAAAAGGCTGTGACTTTTCAATGTAGGCAAATTTAAATTCCATTCCCCTTATCTTCCCAGATTAAGCTTAAACTTCAGAGTCTTTGGCACATTTCTGATAGATAGTTTGCGAGGTTGGCAATTTAACACACATTCTATACTCTCGAAAGTACCTGTGAATTGTTTCACATAGCGTTTACGGCAATACAAAATGTACAATACCATAACACGTCATCACCAAGAGGGGTTGATGTTTGTAATTGAGGTCCAGAATTTTATTTTATTGGACATTTGGAGTATGATGGCAAATCTAACACAGAATTCCGGGACTATTTCATGTGTGTACATATCATTTTTTTATCTTTCAATATTGTATCGAAAACTTGAGGCACGGCGGCATCTAGTGAAAACATGTAAGTAGAAAGCCTATTTTGATATGAGTTTTTGTCTGAATATTTCTTCTCAAAGCTGGGAGACAAAATACTTTTGTCATAAAACTTCAAATATAGATCACTGATTTCATGCTTAAAAAGGAACAAGATACTCGTAACTTTTGTTCTGCCATCCTTCACGAAGAAAAGAAGGCGTCGAAATGCGGGAAACACATCCTAATGACTACTAGGTATTTTCTAAGATGGCGGACCACATATCACTAATTCGTAGGTTCTCTCTAAGATTGCGGCCGAGTCAAACTTTCCACCCTGGAGACGTTCAGGATGTCAAATTCCCGTAGATTGACGACCCCCCCCCCCCCCCCCGACCCCATCCTGGGGCAAATCATTGATAGGTGCATTAAAATCTGTCCAGATTCACAAACTGTTTTCGTATACTGGATTTGGAACGTAAACGGGGGATGTGAAATTCGTCCACAACCAATACTACCCGATGTAAATGAGAAAGCAAGACGACAGCACTCACCTTTTTGTTCAGAAGTCAGAATTCAGCAGGATTGCCGGCAGGAAAGAAGCGAATGATGTAACATAAAAATTAATCTGTCCAGATTCACAAATTGTTCGCATACCGGATTTGAAACGTAAACGGGGATGTGAAATTCGTGCACTGAATCACCACCACCAAGAGCTCTTGCCACCACGCGATGTAAATGAAAAAGCAAGGCGACACAATCACCGTTTTGACGGAATCCGTGCGAAAAGGAAACGTTGTGGTACGTCCTTGTGTTTTATTCGAGTTGTTCGTGGCGCAGTGCATTCTGGTTAATTTCAATGCACTCTGGTTAAATGCTATGCATTCTGGTAAAAAGTGATGAATTCGAGAATTAATCTTTTTCTTGAATCCAGATTATGTTGCTGCTTGCTCGCTGTTATTAATTTAAAAACAACAGATGTAACCTTGGGGGTTTTTATTAGATTGACTAGATTGGGAACTCATATGCATGGGCGGCGATTGGTAAACGTTCCGATAGATAGATTTTTCTTCACTCAGGGATAATCCGTGTTCACAAATTTAATGATGACACTTATTCAGCATACGTTTAGTTATTTTTTACTATTATTATTTTTTTTCATCATCATTATTATTTAACTGGACCTTTTGTAGAGTCTTTTTAAATCACGGTTAATTACGAAAGGCGACGTATAGCCTGAGAAAACAGCCGACATTTCGCGACGCCGCCACTGGTTTCCCCGTGAAATGACGTCTGAGAAACGTACGCAAGCAAAGAAATTCCATACCGATGATACGTCACTACCCAGGGGAGGGTAATGACTTGTCATCAATATGGAATTTCTGCACTCGTTACTCAGACTTGGTGGCGTCGCGAAATGTAGGCTGTTTTCTCAGGCTAGGCGAAGCAAGGCTGACTCGAATCAGTAATTAAACACTTGAAAACTGATCAGGTTTAAGCACCCTATTCATTTGTGTACTAAACTTCTATTTTCCTTATATTTTGGCAAAGCAAATAGATGTAAAATCCAGGCACTAGCAAAACACCTTATCCATGTTTTCTGTTACAATTCGATGTTTCATTTCCTTTGCCAAAATAATCCAAACCTAACTAAACTTGATCATAAATGGGAAATGAGCACAGCTACACTAGTACCGTGGAACCCCGCCTTACAGCCACCTCGATAATACGGTCACCTCGTAATTACGGCCAGTTTTTTCGTTCCAGCAATTTTAAAAGAGCTTATTGTACTGAAGTAAAATTTTAAGTAGTTTTTTCAATTACTTTACGCGATATCTACATTCCGGTTGTTTATTTATGAGTACAGGACGGTGAATGCGACATACGGTGCATTTGTGTCATTACGGCCCTCAAGTCATGAAATTTGAGCCTGCCCCAGTAATGAAGCCTAATTTTTTTGGCCCGTTAGTGACCGTTTTAACGGGGTTCCACTGTACCGAGTACGTACTTTGCGGTCTAAAACCAGTATAATAAGGCCTGTCTATTAGACGATATTATACACTTAAAATGGTATAACATCAGTGTTCTTCCACGCCAAAGATGCAGGCGCTAGTGTACAGAATCGATGAGAGAAGTGCAGTGTTTAAGTGGCTTCCAGGTCGTAGGCCTCAACCTTAATACAAATTAAGGCAGCTAAACGGTAATACAATGATTACTTTTTAAGTCATAAATTTCAAAAATAAAAAGAATTTTTTACTTTAATTTGCTAAAACAAGCAGCAAGTATGTAAATAAATGTTTTTAAAAAGGTTACCCTTAGTCATGCAAGGGACTTTATCCCTCAAATTTCAGATCATCTAAACCTTATTATGTCTGGGTCATCTGTTGTCATTATAGATATCAACTTGATTTGGTAAACTTCAAATCCATCATTTACATGCAACGCTCAATATGCATGAAATAATTTTCTTCTAAAGCTATTTATTTGGGCGTCGCCCAAATAGGGTTTTCGAGATCGCCTGTTTTGATTCGAAGTTGCAATAGGCACGCAATATTTGCGAACGTAAACAAGTCAAGTAAACAAGCCAAGCGAAGCAAATGTCTGCCACGCGAAAGACTCGTCCAAGGTGAAAGGCATGCCAGAGAGAAGCTTTGCTAGCAAGGTACTTGATCCCACTTTTACGACCTCAAAAACCTTGCAACAAAGACTGACACAATATATTCATTGCCAGTAAGCACATGTCCTCTTAGGGGACGATTTTTCGCTCGGAAAAGATAGACTTATAAGTCTTAAGCTTACGGTATTTTTATCTTACCTAGAAGCGATTTTTCAGAAATTTGAAGGTAAATCTGTCAAAAATAATTGGAATTAACGGGTTTGGTTTTTACCCTCAGTAGTCAAGAGCCAAAGATGTCACTCAAAATTCCGTGATCGTGCATGAGATAAATAAGGGATTGTTTCAATAAAGGAGAATGACATGCGATGAGTGGCCACATATAAAGTATTTCTGCAGTTTGTTAATTTTGTTGGAACTAACTGATGTTAGACTTTTAATCTTAACTTTGAACGATGCGTAATTTCATTGCTGATGTTCGGAAAGGAGGTGATTTCTTAAAATCTTATTGAACAAAACGATCTCGTAAACAAGTTGCATACTTTCACGTTCGAACCGTAAAACGGGCAAAGTACAACATCTTCACTTGGAAACGGCGTGCGTGACAGTTAGTTTTAAAACCCTGGGGTTAAGTAGATTAAGTCGTATGCTCTCATACACGTACAAAATGCGGCGCAATACAAGTCATAGCGAGGGCCTGATTACATGAGCCGGGCTGGCTAGCTCTACCGAGGTGACTTTTATCCCGGTATTACATGAACCAGGCCAGCCCAGAGCCGCCATCCCTAATACACATAATAAACGTCACATATGCTCTGTACAACGACGCCAAAATATACGCTACCGCAGCGTCTTGTTTACTAGATCGGAATAAGCCTCGTTTGACTAATCAAGACAAAGTACTGGTCGCAAGTGCAAACACTAGACCTGACGTACTCCTTCGGTGGCCGCAGCAATAGCATCGCCAAACAAGTTTCTAACCTCGCATCTTGAGACTTTCCTGTTGCATTAACTTACGACCCCCCAACCCCACACCCCGAAAATTTAGCATCAAATTCGTTGTATCTATAAATCTCATCGTAAAGATATATCAGGGAAACTAAACGAAAAGGGGTATTGTTTCAGTATTTACAGCAATCGCCCTTAGATATTCCCGATTCAGCACTAGACTGCCTTCGATCTACGTGGATTTCAAAACCCCTGACTTAGGAAAACTTTTGTCCAATTCTCATCGTCACCTAATTGACCAAATTTGCCGTTTTTCACTAATTGGACCCTTCATGTCTATCTAGCGTGAATTAGCTAAAATCTCTACAATTGGCGAAATTTGAGCCAAAGGTTCTTATTACATTTCAGCACTAAACTCTTAACGAAATTTCGCTCCTTTAACTGAATTGTCCTTGATTTGTTTAGTTAATGTTATTCTCGCCTTTATGTATTATTGAGCTTCTCAACTCACATGTGAAGTAAAGAAGTCCTGTCGTTTAAATGCCCGTTCGGTGGCTGCCTTTCCAGATTTTTCGCTTCAGCAAGATGACAAAACGAACAAGTTGCGACAGCAATGCGAATAGGATCAACAACGCAAACAGCGCAAAAGGAAAACTGAGAAGGGCCACTTGGATCCACCGTAAGACGACAATGATGCTTTTGTTTGGACCTTGTGGGCGGACTGCAGAGGAAGCAAGAGTCGCTGTTGTCACGTTTATGATAGCGATACAAGACAAAGTTATCAGAGAAAAAGTTTCCATTCTATCTGCTGTACGGTCCCAGAAAGGCTTCTTGATTAAATGATGAACTGCCATCAGAACACAGGCAACTAATATGCACAAAAAACAAACCATGGAATTGGGAATAAAGGCGCGAAATATGAGAAGCACAAGCCTTCGACCAATCAGAACGCTTTCCCAGTAGAGCGTCCCTTGATCATGTGCACTAGGTGGACGGAAAGGGCCAAGCAAAATATTGGAAATCTCGTTGGTGCATTCTTCGCTATCATGTGGGGAATTTCCACCGTCAAGAAGCGACGAAAGGCGGGTGTATCTATTCTGAGAGACTGGTTTTCCCCTCTGTTTGGTAGGTGAACGTTTTGCAAGCCAGTAAACGAGAAACGGTAGGGGAACAATACACGCACCAATAAACTGTTTCCATGATATGGTCTTGTTATACAGCTTTCCGGAACCCAGGTACAGAACCCCGACGAATGGAACGACAAAAATAACATTAAAAGCCAGAAGACAGTGCTGCCACCATTGCCAGCAAACAACGTTACCATCGTAGTAAAGACGCAGTTCAGATCCTATCGGTACGCAGTGCATTAACTTGAGCGAGGTTTCTGCAAGACGCTCGTAACCAAGCAAGAGGATTTCCATGGCAACAGCCACGTAATGAACCACCACAGGCTTGTGTTTCTTCAATATTCGATAAACCAACAAATGAAGACAGTAGATCGTAAACACGTGACCTATGGCAACAAATACCAGCGCGGAGAGGAACATTTCCTTAGTGACGGCTGTCAGTCCAGCAAAGGGGCAGCCAATTTCCTCGTCCAGGATTCGGACTTCAAAGTTAAAAGCAGCGACCATTGTGGAAATATACGGAACTTTTCCCATCATTGTCTCCACAGATGTGGTACTTAGCAAGTCGAATACTTGGTAGAAATAGAACGTAATTCTGACATAGCCGTTCTCGGTTTCTTCTTTCACGAGAACCAAGTCTCTTTGCAAGTTCTGTTGACGACGATCCCTTTTAAACCAGAAAATTTGATCTTTCAGAAAACGAACAAGAGGAGGTTTCTTCAACAAATAGAAAGTCAAAACGATGGTATAGATTGCCATGAAAAGCCACAATTGAAAATTGCATCTACATTCGTCAGCTTTTCGACATTTGGTTGAAAACAGTGATTCAGTAAAACCAGGAGCACATCTTCCGCAAAGAACACCTTGCCGGTAACCATAGCAACGGTTGAAGTCCTGGTGGTATATGTAGTAATTTTGACGGCGGCAATACTTCTCAGGACAAGGCACAAATGTCAGTGACGAAAAATTGCTCGAGTTTGTTATTTCGTAACCCCAAAAATCTCGTTTGGCGACAATGTTGTTGGTTGCGTCGCAGTGGGCTCCAAATGGGCACTCAAGACAACTGAAGCCTTTGCGAACGGCCAGTCCTCTGGAAAATCCACTTTGAAGACTGTACATTCTTGAAGGGCACATTAGGCACATAAATATCTCAGTTGTAACGTTAACACGACAAAATGTATCGTCCTGCCCACCATTATAGTGGAAGTGAGTAAAATTGTAAAAATGAAGCGAACTTCCCACTGGGCATTGAATGGTAGAGTTCGAGTCGATATCGAAATAGCCACCGTAAGATATCCTGAGAATATGCCGTTGACGAGCTCGCCTTTCAGAGAAATTATCTTCAAAAGAGGTGCTCTTTATCTTGATTGGTCCTCCGCTTTCCGAGTGCAGAAATCTGCCAACTGTAAAAGAAATGCCTTTGAAAGTTCCTTTTTTTTCTTCGCGCTTGAAAGCACAGTTCTGGAACTCGACCTTCGCACTGCCGTATCCAACATATACATGACCTGTGTTGCTCAAGGCAAAATTATTTGTGAAATTGCATCTTCGAAACTGAACATAACCGTTAATAATTTGAATCGCACCAGCCGCATACCCAAAGTTGTTTTGAAATAGCGTGTTTTCAACAAGGACACGACTGTTGTAAATCCACTGGGCATGGGTGTCGTTTCTCTCCCCTCCTTTAACACATCCTCTGTCTACCAGCTTATCGGAGTCGAAAAGAAAAAGAAACGCTCCCTGGCCAGTCATATACCCTGGCAAGTTTTTGTATTTTTTCACTATCCACTCGTTCATTTCTAGACTGAAACTGTCACGGAACTTGCAGCCCCGCAGAGTGATCGTCTTGTTTCCCTTGGCAACAAACACAAAGGCATTAGTTGGTCGACCTGCAAAGGTTGCATTTTCTATTTCAACGTTTACTTTCGAAGTCTGTTTGTCTAGAAGGGGGATGATGATGCGAATACCAAATGTAGCGTTCTTCCGGTTTTTTTCTTGTATTTCTTTGCCGTCAAAAACTGTGTTGGTTACTCGAACATCAACGCGGACGCTATTGTTTAGCAAACCGTACACGTCCATGAAGTTATTTCGAAAGGTACAGTTGTGAATGTTTGCAAATAAATAAAGTTTGCTGTCGTTCATAACAACCGCGTCATACGCAACCATCCGGACTCCATATAACGAGGACCTCACAGTTACTCCTTCAAGCCAAACATTGAAATTCGGTGTTAAGCTAACTGCAACTTCGGAGCTTTGAACAAACGATGTGTTGAAGATGTTAATTGTTCCAGACTGAGTTGTAGTTCCCGTCACTTGCAATGTAGTGGCCAGTACTGTTCGATTCGTTTTATTGTCGTAGAAACGGGACCCATTAACTTTTAAGTCGATTGTTCTATTTTCGTTTGTAAAGCTACGAACTGTGATACATCTTACTGCAAAGTTATTTACACACTGCAAACCAACAAAAGCGACTGTGGCCATCCTCACTTTGGAATAGTAAAGGCTGCGGGAAGTCATAAAATGATTGCGTTCAAGATTAATGTTATGGTACGCTTCTTTTGTAACAGCAGTGGGCAAATCAACATCCAAGAAATGACCTCCGCCCCCAACGCAAAGAACCTCATTCATCTTTATTTGTAGATAAATAGTTTGAGAGAATTTGTTCGGTGTTTTATTCGTTGAAAACACTATAGCACCCCTTTCATGAGACTGTGTGTGAAAGCCATTTTCCAAAAACTTTGTGTTGGTCACGTTTAATGAAAACAGTCTGTCTTTCTTGAGAGATCGTTGTTCAAAGTTGATTCTAACACACAAGGAGTTGTTTTGAAAGACAGAGTCTCGAATAGTTACATTTACGTTGGAACTTTTTTGCACACGAATAACAACAGCTGATTCCCTTGTGGTTTTGTCGCTGTGCCTTTCTCGAACAGTACAGTTGATGATCTCCACGTAGCTACAGTCAGTAAATTTTAAACTCGTCTTAGAGAACGATAAACGGCTTAACGATATACTCAAAAACTTGTTTGATCCATGAAAATGAAACCCTTTAGGACAAGTAATGTGGGCTTCTGTTGAAGGTGAGCTGGTCATCGTGACGCTTCTTGTTGCGCAGATTACCGGATGATGCGCCTGCGTGGTTAACTGCTCGCAGTCATATGGTTGCTTTGCTGTACCACTGCCGTCCAACTGGATAACCATCCCGTCCCGAGAAACGCGGGTAACAGCCTTTGCTATTGTGCGACAAGGCTTTTTCTCGGAGCCACAACGTTTGGTGTCGTTTCCGCGTAAAGAAACGTGGACAGTGCTCTGGTACTCGAGGCATCCTATTAAATGCAAAGACAGTCAAATGTGTAGCCACAGGTAGCCCAAGCTCAAAATATGAGCATCGGCCTTGTTGCTTAACATTCAAAATACAAGGATTTGAAGGGGAAAAAAAGCCTATCGTTTCTGTAACCTACGAAAATGAAAGGATTTGAATAAAAACAGCTTACCTTCCTTAAAATGTGTGTTAAGTCTCTCCTGTGTGGTCCACGGGCCGATTTATGGTCGTTTTATGGGAGAAAACCGTTAATACATAAAAACCCATAAAACGGCCATAAATCGGCCCGTGGACCACACAGGAGAGGCGTAACACACATTTTAAGTAAGGTAAGCTGTTTTTTTATTGAAATCCTTTCATTTTCGTAGGTTACAGAAACGACAGGGTTTTTCCCATACAAATCCTTATATTTTGAACATTACGCAACAATGCCGATGCTCGCCGATGCTCATATTTCCAGCTTGGGCTACCTGTGGTGTAGCCTGAGAAAACAGCTGACATTTCGTGACGCCACCACCGGTTTTCGCGCGAAATGATGTTTAAGGAACGAGCGCAGAATTCCATACTGATGACGTGTCACTTCCCAGATCTGGGTAGTGCTTCTGGCTGGTTAAAAATTTGCTTCATCCGATCAGAAGCGCACTTCCCAGATCTAAGAAGTGACGCGTCATCAGTGTCAAAATCCAAATCTCGGGTTTCACAGGACGTCATCACAATTCAAACTTAGGGAATTAATGATTCTTTTGATTTTCTACTTTTATAAGGTATTACAGCAGCTAAACACCCTTCTACATACAAATTTTCGGTTCTAAAATGTTCCTCGTTTTGCGATTGAGGACACAATTTCCATGCTTTTGAGTGAAGCGGCATTTAATTAGCTAGCGGCCGGGAATGTTACTGTGTGGGTTAAAAACGTTACCGATTTTTGGAAATTTTGGTATCTAACATTCCTTGTCTCAGAATGAATATCACTTTAATCTTTATGAGTTCCTCAAGTGATGAATTCACACATTTGTACGAAAACTCAAAGAAAGATATTTCTGCTGGTTTCCGGTGGCCATACTGTGTGATCCTCATGATTCTTGACGAGGCTTTTCGTGTATTCATCTTCTCTCATTTCCCAGCTTCTGGACTTTCTGTATTGAATGGTTTACTTTTTATTTTTGAGAGCGTGACAGTGAAAACAGAGAATACCACCTCAGTTAATTATTTGCCTTCGAGATTTGACAATATGAAATTTTCGGTTTTGTTTAATTTGAGTTTAACCACCACTAGAAGTATGAAGGGTAAGTCCCTCAAGAGAAGAATTAAGAAAAAATGTAATTTTCTTTCCTTTTCTTTGATAATTCGAAAAAGAAACCTAGCATTAATGTCCCTCTAAACAACAAATGAATAAAGGGGACGAATCTATGATGGAAGAGTGCAGCGCTAAAAAATTTGGCCTTATTAATAGTGAGTTAATAAGGACCTTTAGGTTCTAAGACAAAGACGACTATAAGAACGAGATTTTCGCAATACTAAGTAGTGCACAACGCGTTTTTGGAGCGACGCATATCAACCGGAAGTGAGTGAGGACTTTTCCCTTTTAATACCGTAAAATTCCGAAAATAAGCCCCTCCATGTGTAAGCCCTTCCAAATACAAGCCCCACAGACTGGTAACGCAAAAAACCCTCCGTTAAATCGCCTCTCCAAATATAAGCCCCCCGGGGGCTTGTACTTGGAAAATTGCCCTCGAATGCAAAGTAAAACAAAGCAAAAATGGTGAATTAACTTCCAACTGTAAGGCTAGCCTAATCGGTTTTGAAACGCAAATTTCCCTCCGTGGATAAGCCCCTCCGAATATAAGCCCCCTCCAAAAATAAGCCCCTCAAAAAGGGCCTTTGAAAAATATAAACCCTGGGGCTTATTGTCGGAATTTTACTGTATGCCTTGACGCTACCAAATCTGTATTGCTAAGATAGAGACCATTTGCCCAAACATTTGGACAAAAATGCAAAAAGTCCACCATCGGTCGGCGTGCGTTGTTCAAAAATGCCTTTGCTTAAGCTCCGTCATTCTACGACATGTTTTAGCGAAAATGTCGTAATGGCGGAAACAAGTTATTAAATGTCATGGAAATTTTATCACTTTGCGATCTTGAGAGGGCTTAACTTCCTTCAACAAGAATAACCTTGTTAACTTTTCTTGTAAAAAGAGTAAAATGAAGCTTCCTGGAATGTCTATTTTTTGAGGATATACGAAAAAAACTTCAAGTTAAATCTCGTCCTCGAGTCTAAAGGTCTCTATTAACTCATTAAATAAAACCAAACTTTTCAGTGTCCTTTAAACAGCACAGTTCAATTTACATTTATCCATACAATGTGTAGAATATTAGTTTCCTCGCAAGAGTCTACTGCTGAAGGTTCGGATTCAAGCTGCCACAACTAAGACGAAAATTGTAATTATATCCGACTGCAAATAATTGTGGTTTCGAAAAATATTTCGAATTTGAGTGCCTCGATGGTCTACTTCCAGAGCTCAAATCGTGCCAACATAGTTATCATTCTACACATAGTGCGAGCAATGATATTGAACTGCGCTATCTGGTTTTGAAAAAAAAAAAAAAAACACACACAAAAACAAATGGGTTTGATTTGAACGAGTGAGTATAAAGTGGCCACCGCAAGGAGATTCGAAAGCAGAGGTCAGAGCGGATTCGCCCTGACAAAGGGCTAGCGACGTTAGAATGTGCTTAAGCTATGCGGAGATACGTTCAACTGCTGACTAACCTGTTTTTACGCTCAACAGAAGAAAAAGATGAGATACGAAGACAAACCAACAAGCCGCCATGCACTAACTTTACCCGAGGTGGCGAAATGTTGCTTTCTAGGCTGCTGTTGTTTAAGTGACTAATAACTGAAAACGATTAGTCTCCTTATAATGGCTCGAAAACTCGAAAATGAAAGCAATTCGTCTACGCCAAGTACACATGAACTAAAATTACCATAAGGAAATTTCAGTTTGAAACTGGGTTAGCGGGCTTACTACGTTATACTTAATCATGCAGTGTCGTGGTTGACAACTTGACTTTGACGGTACGTTATTGTTTAATAAACAAACACATAAACAAGTAAACAAAGTAAAGGAAAAGATGCTGAAAAATTCTGTTTTATCTGGGGGCCGTACAGGACAATGGCCGAGCCAAGCATTTTACCTTGGTTTTAATTAGAGTTTAAGTCCCCATTACAGACTTTTTTTTAGTCGAGCGCGAGAGAGTTAAAATTGGAAATAATACAGACAAAAAAATAGTATAAACGGCAAATTACAATCTAGTTTAAGAGGCGAAAGCACTCTTTGTTGTTGGTTCTATTCCTGTTTTCTCGGTTTTTTCCCTCTACAACGACCCTTTCAAACTCCATAACTAGAGCGTACTGACGACTGATAAATAAACTAAATTTTTCATTCACTAAAAGATCGCGACGTTTTGACTACGGTATGTACTTAGCTCAACTTACTTCTAAGTGGGCATTTCACCAGATCTTAAACCATTCTACGCCCTCAAGAGAGAATAGATTATTTACCTTCTTCTAAGCGTTCACACAGCGGCGTAGCAGCGCAAAGTTAAGCGGCGCGATGAAAAACAATAGTCATTTTTTTCTTCGCATTACGCGACTCTAACGCTGCGAAAGCAGACGTATTTCCGGTCGTCAACCACCGGAAATACGTCTGCGTTGGTACGCTATTCGACTCTCCCACCACCTGAACGCCTGGTCATGGAACAGGCTGTTATCAAAGATCTAGATCTCTTCTCCTTTTATGTGTGACCATTTCTTTGATTAACACTTAGCTGGAGTTCCATCGTGGTACTCTACATCAGACCTTATTACCCTACTTTCCTGTAACAGGAAGGACTATTGGCGTTGAGGGTTCCTCCGCAGAGGCCTCTTTGTGTCGTAGCCGTCGTAGGGAGGTTGGGGAGAGGAAACAAAAGCGCGCAAGGGTTGATGGGAAGAGAAAAAAGACTGACCCTGCCCTTATTGTTTTTTTTCAATTATTTCTATTCTCGCTGCAATACGCAGCGGGAGTCTCTTTGGAGGAGAGAGGCTTTCCATTGTATCCATCACTTAGATGAACTCTCACTGCTCACGGGGTACCCATTGTAGCAAGAAGGCTGTGACCTTTCAATGAAGGCAAATTCAAATTCCATAATCCGCGTTATCTTCCCAGATTAAGCTTAAACTTCAGAATCTTTGGCACATTTCTGATAGTGAGCGAAATCCTTGTCTTTCGAAGCAATATGTCACCTACCGAAGCGTGACAAGTGTCCAGATTTGCCACGCGATCAGTCACTTCATCACTAGTCCTCTCGGCGATACCGTGCAAGAAATTATGATAAAGATCTTCTGTTAAGAGGAACAAACTTCTGGGTTCCAGTAGCACAGACATGAAATAACGATCCTCCAAACTCAACGCTGACTCTTCCGAATTGTCCTGAAGGTAGAAATAAGTTTTAGAGATTTCAGCATAAAATCAGTCTAAAAGTTAGTCATGAACTGCAAGTCTATGTTTGATATCGTTACCAAAATTTCTGATAAAATGTGATAATTTAAATGAACCTTCTGAGCTGCTACTTTCTAACGGGGTGAAGAACTCTGCCTGACAATCTTTTCGCCGTTTTTCAGGGTTCTCCAGAAAATTTAAAGAAGAAGGAGAAAACATTAGGTTGGCGGCAATAGATTAGCTCGAAAGGTGTTCGTATGCGGGGGGAGGTATGGAGAGGGGAATCTCCATTTCATTGGATGAGTGAGGGGACCTCCCGAGGGAAAATATTCACCTTTGGGGCTCTAAAAAGTGCCTTTCACTGCATCTTGAGCCGAGAAAGATGTTTAGCCGTAAGGGAGACACCTTTATTTACACACTTGCTTTATTTTATACAATGTCTGTTTTTCATCTATTAAAGACTTGCGAAATAAATACGACAGATTTTTTTTCCTCCTTAAAAATTGTTTTATTTTGCTTCGTTTTTTTTTTATGGTGTGTCTGAGCAGCTTGCACTTTTATGATGACTAGAGGACGCCCGACTATGAACAACAACTGCTCGTGACAACCACAGTTTTTCACTCAGTGATTTTGTCGTCCAAAAACCATGTTAATGACCATGTTAATACGAATGCCTCCTCAAAAATAAACAACCACAATTTTCATTTGGGTGTCTTTTTTTGGGGGGGGGAGGGGGGAGGGGGAACTTAAAAAAAACCTGGATGGGGCGGATGGGATGGCGGCACTGTTTAAAGAAAGTCTTTGCATTTGTGCAGCCAATTGTTGGTTTTCACATAACGTCACTAAAATTCAAACTAAAAAAACTATCGATCCTACCGAGATTTTACTTACACGATGCATTAGAGTAGCTGAAAACTAATTTTCGCTTAAAAATGGTTCTTCGTTTTGTGATAGAGTACGCTTGAATTTCTTAGCTTTTGCGTGACGCGGCATTTACATGACGGCCAAGAGAGCTGTCATGTAGGTTAGAAAAATGACTTATTTCAGGAAATTTTGCTATCCAAACAGTTCGTGAATTTGAAAAAGTATTAGTTTAGTGTTTATGAGTTTCTCGAGGAATAAATTCACGCTTTTGTAGCAAAACTCGGTAACAGATGTTTCTGTTGGTTTCCGTCCGCCATGTTGGAGCTCATCCGGGTGAGCACCAGCATGGCGTCTCCATACAAATCTCCATGAAATCTCTGTAAGTTTGGGTAAAACATTTCTTCGGATATATATATCGTATACGAAATATTTCTCTGACCTGAATGTTGGCGAGGGTCTTTGTATATGTACCTCCTTTCATTTCCCACATTCTTGACTTTATCTGTTGAACGGTTTTGATTCTTATTTTGATCTATTTTGAATAGCGTGACACTGAAAACCAGCAATTGAGATAACACGCCATATTTTGTAAACCTTGTTTAAGACTGAGGACAACACACATAAATTCCAGTCAGATACCCTTTCTAACCCTTTAAACCCTAAGATCACAATCTGAATTCTCATTTATTGCCCCTATTCATTTACCATAGAAGTAGTGGGTAGAAGTTGACGAAATATCAAGCAAATTTATCTTGTGTGATCATGTTCGCAACAGCCTGAGTATCAGGCCTTCCTAAGGGGCTAGGAGAGAGGAGATTTTAGATTGGGGAGGGGGGGGGGGGGGGGGGGAGGGAGGAGAAGCAATTTACAATTTCCGGGCACACGTTTATTTACAAACAGAGCGTTGGCGATCTTACACTAGCACAATTCCTAAAACATGTTATAATTCCTCAAAAACCGCAGGTTTTCCATTACAAGTATTTAAAAACTCCTCATTGGAGGTTTCAGAAAAAAGCGAAATCGTAGCAACACAAGCACCCGGAGCTCGGCCAGACTGTAAGGTGAGATTTATTTCAGGCGAGCTTTTTGACACTTGAAGCTGACAACCCAATGACCGGAATTGATTTTGATTGGATGGATTCGAATCATGCTGTGTGGGGGTAGCCTGCGAAGAGCAGACGTATTTCCGGTCGTCGCTTCTCTCCCTCCGAAAATTAAAAGCATCTGCGTCAGGTGTTTCTCTCCTTCAGCTCTCTCCCTTTTTCGCTTCCATCTTTCCCCTTTCCCCCAGAAACGCTTGAACAACGCTTAAAGTCTAATTTTCAGCCACATTTTCATTGGCGTCACCGTTGTCCAGGCAACTTTTCATGATTTTGTCTGCCTTACTAAGCGACCAGTCGTGGCCAATTCACCAATAGAGGTGTGACGAAATTATTAGCGTCTTACTTCATGGAGATGATTTGTTCATTGAAAACTCCGTCTAACAGCAAACAATGGTATGTCGAGTTGTTTGTCCACACAGCTTCGATCAGTCACCCCTCCAAACATCCCCGTCTTTTTAATAAAGGAGACTACCCCGGGACTCTTGAACTGATCAAATTTTCTACGTACCTCTCCTCTATACCAATAACTTCTTTCGCCCCTCGCCAGCGCTCACTCTCAAATTAAAACTTCTAGTTATACATTACTGTAAATTATTTTGATTTTCCTTGCTTTTTGCTTTTTATATTGTATTTTTTTCTTTCGTTTAAACATAACAGCATAGATTAACCATGATTACTATGTAAATATTTTTCGTGTGTTCAATTTTTATGTCCTTTTTTGTCTTCAACGCAAATGTCCGCCCTATCGCGCAGCCAAATTGACAAGTATGACAGAATGACTAGCAAGAATGTAGAATAATTGAAATGATGGCGGGAGGTACGAAGGATGGCCGTTGTCGAAAACTCCCCAATCGTTTTCAGAATCCTCATTTGCTTCGCTACACTCTTCTTACTGTCAAATACACCGTTTATTCCACAAAAGGCAAAACAATGACCAGAATCAGAAGCAAAGGCTTTGACGTCAAATTACGTCATGAGACTTTCTTTCACTAGTTCCGAGTCTCTAGGACATTTCTTAAGGGGAAAAAGCAGTTCTTGGACGGCCACAATTCATGAAATTATATGGAAGACGCATTTACAAAGTTTAGAACTGTTAATCAAACTTATCTTAGAACTAAAATGAAACTAAAATGTTTCATGTTATATACACAGTAAGATTAAAAGGTGGCAAAACGCTACGACTGCAGGAAAACATTAACAAAAGTGATCACCTGTTACTTTGTTTGTTATTTCCCCAGAAAGTTTATTCAGTGAGACACAACGCTTTTAAAATTGAAAACTGAAGAATGGACTCTTTTTAGACATTCCCTGCAGAAACGAGGTAGAAGGGAGGTCCGGTAGTTTCCCAGAATTTTTATATAACAGATCCATTTTCATAATTTACGCTTTCAATGGAAATAAAAAACCACGTATGACCCCACTGAAAAAGTACGCACAAACGCTACGTGACTAAAACAGCTGTGAAAGTACTGCCAGATAACATAAAACAAAATTAAACCAGTAACAAAAATAGATTCATCACGGTTTTGTGCAACAAACAGTTATGCATATCTGGCTTTCTATTTTGGCGGCAGGAAACTAAGTTACAATGAAAACTCCTCGAGGTGAACATACAATAGAAAATGTAAGTTATGCAGTAGAAATTGCCAACCGCAGCCTGTGTTCACATCACTGGCTGTAGATGCATTCTTGTGGGAGCAGCATACAAGTAACAGTATGTAGCTCCAGTTTGAGCTTAGAAGAGACTTGCTAACATTACGATCGGTAAGTTCCAATTCTGTTACCGTCTTTATTGATTTCAGTGCATTTTCTATCTTCACTTGGTGAGGAAATAATACCAATCTTGTTTTGTCTTTTTTCCGCCTCAGCGTTCCCCTCATTTGTGGCAGTGACGAGTTTAAAAGACGGGGTCTTTTAGAAATTTGCGCATTAAGAACGACTTTTTCACACTTGCAACTAAGGTCAGTGGAGTAAAAATGAAATGGTTATGAACATTTGAAAATAATTGGATCTTTGCACATTTAGCTAGTTAGCTAATAATTTGTTTCTTATCACACAGTACGTTTTTTGCTGACCGCAAAGTGCAGAGTTGATCAGGCATAACCAACGCGTGCTTCACTTTTATTGACAAGAAAGGTACAGTAGGCACTTGTTTTTTGACAACCCCATTTAAATTAACCAAAATTGCAATACTCGTGATAATCAAACCTAAAATCTTGGTAAATAATACTTATGAAAATATTCGTAGTACAAAAATGGGGTTTAAGGTGGCTTGAGTGGATTTTCACAGTTTTCAATTGGTGGCAGTGCCTCACAAAGTCTGAGAATTAGCGGCATCGCCGTTCAGAAAAAATCTGGCCAACTGGGTCCACAGCTGTATTAGAGAAAGATGACTTTGATTTGTTATGACCAGTGTTTGATTTACACCATAGTTGTCATAAAAACATAATGGTATTATGATCTATTTTAGTGCGGTCGTATTTCTTGGAATCGGACACGAAAGCTTGTCCCCGTAGAAGCCGCATCGATGTTCCTCAAGTTTGACCAAATTTTTTGCAAGCGTTATCGGGATATTTTAAGATGAATTTTTAACGGTTAGAAATATAACAGTAAAAACTGAGAAGTTTTGTGAAGAAAACGAAGTGCTTTCATTCTACCTAAAAACGAGTGTGATCATAATAGAGATCATAATATTATGCTCTCTAAGTGGGGCCTAAAAAAACTTCAGAAAAACCGATTGACCAAAAGACGGTAACGGTAAATTTTTCACGACGAATTGCTCTGTGACAGAATGGGCGACTTCTAGTGTTTGCATTTCTAGATTTTTCTCCGTTTCCAAAACTAAGCGTTTACACGTTGCGTTTTTGAAACCAAACCTTAGGCAGTTCTAGTTCTTTCTGACCAAATATTGACTAGCCTGTCTACAGCCGCCCCCTCCCCACCCCTCAGAAAAAAGTCGTAGAAGAAGCCTGACCAGAAAACGGCTTGACTAACTTTAAATGGCGTTTCGCGACAATATGTGCAGGGCACATTGGTTAAATTGACTAAAATTATGATATTCGAAGAAGTCGAGGAAGCCTAAAGGAAAAACCATTAACCAGAATTTTTTTTAGAAATTCATTTTTATTTCGGATTTTACTTGCAGATGGAACCTTCTTCGCAACTTTTGTCCAACCCGAATTCCATTGATAATCAGTCCTCCGTTATCAACAGCACAGCTGTAGCTATTACTTCTTTAGTTTACGTGTTCGCGCCAGCAGATTTCAGCATAAAACTCGTTTTTGTTGTACTGTTTGCAATTTTTGGAGTCATCGGATTGGTGGGCAACATCCTAATTCTGTATTTTCTTTCCAAGAAAAAGTCAGTTCCTTTCCTGCAGTTTTCTCCTTTCCTAAGAAACTTCAATCTGTACATGAGGAGTTTAGCTCTTTCAGAGATACTCTCTTCTTTAATTAGAGGTGTTTTAGTTTGTGTAGAACTAATGTATGATGTATTTCAAAATGGCTGACCTTGTAAAATAAGTCGATGTATTAGTGGTATGTTTTACTATATAACAGCAAACAATTTAATTTTTATAAGCACCGAGAGGTTTCTTTCAACCCGTGATGTTCCTAAAACGTTCAGTAGTTCCACTGTCCGTAAATTAGTGTATGCAGCGTGGCTTTCAGGGTTTTTAATGGGGTTGTTTCCAGCAGCAACAGTAAATGGTGTAAGATACGACATTAATGCTACACATTACACAATGGTCTGTAAACCCGATACTAGTTATCTACCCACCAGAGTAATTATAGTAGGCTTTGCACTGATACAGCACGTCATACCAAGCATTGCTTTGATTTGTATGAACATCATCATAGCCAGAACGGTATGGAAAGGAAGCAAAAAAAGGGTCGATATACAACGAGATAACGCCATTAGGGTGAAGATGAGATCACAAATAATCAAAAAAACTAGTTTACTTGTTACTGTTACCATAGCCTTCGTTATTCCTTATTCATCAATATTGTATTACGCAGCCTTTGTTGCGGTAGCTAAACCTTCGCTAGATTTCCAGGAAGATTTTGTGATAACACATTTTTGTTTTCTGCTAGTTTTTTTTAGCACTGCTATAAACTTCTTCGTATATCTGGTTCAGATGAAGGATTTCCGTGTATTTTTACTAAAACATTTTTGCGGGAAAGGTGTTGATAATGCTCAAATTAATCCTAATGTAGAATAATAGGTGAGGAGCACATTCAGATAAGGGAGGGGGGGGGGGGGGGCGGTCATCCAGATCCTCAGATAAGGCGGGAGGGGGGGCAGGCCTTGAAAAAAATTTTTTTCCGCCCTTCATTTTGGTCTAAAAATAAGCGAAGGTGGGGGGTGGCGGGCCTCCCGGGCTTCTCCCCTGGATCCGCCACTGTTGTCACGGTTTTTTCTACCAAATTGAGTGAAACACAAAAACCTTCACTCCTTATATCACAAGAACGTATAGCAAATACAAAAGTATGCACAGATAGATAAACTTGAAGTAGTTTAAAACGGATTGAAATTGTAGGTTTTGAAAAACTTGTTAGCCTACAGTTTTAGCCTACAAGTTCAATTTTGTTGTTGGTAACGTTTGATATAATGCTTGGGAAGTAAAATTTGTTTGTCAAGAAGCTGGGATTTTGTCGTTTACAAGTAATTTTTTCGTTAACGTTAAGTTTCGTTGCAAATAAGGAGGGGCAAATGGCAATAATAACAAAATGAACTAGACAACGGTGACACTGCAGCCGCTTTAAGTATTGATAAGTGTTTCCTTAAGGCCCAACGAAAAATCAGAGGTAAAGCATCACGTTAACGTCAATTTGTACCACGTGACCAAGTATACTAATTACTTATCAGTTACTGTTCCGATGATTTCTACCCATAAATTAGTTGTTTCACGTAATTTTTTATCCATAAGATTTGTTTTTATCCGATTATTTTTTATATTTTGAGAAATTCTTAACTTAAATCTAACGTTTGCCGTATACGTGAAGCTTAAACTTCTTCCAGGAAAAGTCATTATTCTATGTTGATTTTCCTTTTTATCAATACTACTGTTTCTCGCGGTAGTATGTGCTTTCACAACCTACAAAAAATATCTACTGTATTACTTTCTCCCCACTGTTCGCGTGAGAACATACGATTTTCAATACAATTTTGTTTTTATAGCAAACAAGACGCTGTGGAGCGTACATTTGGGCGTCGATGCACTAGGCGTGTGTGAAGTTTTTTACGTATATTAGGAATGTGCGAGTAGTGCAGTAGCGTTGCATATTTTAAGGGTTCGTTAAGATAAGTGAAGTGGAAGGCGTTTAGTTATATTGTACGTGAATCGGTAAGATAATAGCTGTAGTTTGTTAATGCGTGAAACTTGTTTCTCGTAGAATTTAGTATGAAGTAACAAAAAATTATTATTTTAAGAGGTAAAAGTGATTTAAAGTTTGCAGTGAGGTAGTTGTGGAAGTGCTATTCTTGTTATGAAGAATAGTGTTGTTACAGTGTGTTGAAATGAAGTGGTACTTATGTAAAATTTTTTAACAATAGTCGAAAACATACTTGCACTTATTTTTAACGTTGTTAGGCTTTCTGTTTTGAAAAAAAAAAACGTTCATTTAATATACAGAGGGGGTATGAGGATGTTGAAGAGGGGGTTGAAATTTTGTGCGTGTGCTCGCACTCGGGGGCTTTGAAAAATAGGTGAGGTCAAGGGGAGGGCATAAACTCTGGCTATAGAACTAAGGGCCTGATTACATGAGCCGTGCCGGCTTTCTTTGCAGAAAACCCGTCACCTTAGTTAAACGCAACAAAAATCAACTTTGCGAATACATGACAACCGAGCCAGCCCGGTTAGCTGGGATCCCAGTTTTGTGATGCCGGGATCCCGGGTGGAAATTTTCCAAGTAATTACGTTTGCCGGGCAGCCCGGCGAATGAACCAAGCGAAAAACAGGACAGCGGGTCACACTCTGTTCATGCGCATTGCTTCCCCGGCTCATGTGATCAGACCCTTATTACTGTGAGTTGTATTGTCACGCAGCTTACACGTGAAAGCTTTGGAATTTGCCGCCTTCGTGGTTCGTGTTGGTACGTGTACGAGAGAATACGACTTAATCTAATTAACCCAAAGGTTTTAAAAATCGAACGCGGTTTACACTTTATTAAGATGTTGAACTCTGCCTCTTTTACGGTTTCTACGGTGAAAGAATGCAACTTGTTTACGAGGTCATTTTGCTCAATAAGATTTTAAGAAATCACCTCCTTTCCGAAAATATACAATGAAATTATGCATCATTAAATGTTACCCTTGATTGTCTCATGCACGAGATCCTGGAATTTTGCGTGACATATTCTTTGGCGCTCAACAACTGAGAGCAAAAATATTGTCAAACTCTTGGCAATAAGCCAAACCATTCACACCGTGTGCTGCGAGGACGATCATTTTCCAAAGGGAAAATTTAAATTATTTAATAGTTTGTTTCACTCAGTGTAACTTGTTTTTCCAAAAAGTTTGTTTTCTATTGCCGATTTGTTTGCCGTGCGTTATCTGTGGGACGTATGTACCGATGATAAATGTTGTGTTGTGACACAGCGCGTGGCAGACATTTGCGTCGCTTGGCTTGTTTACTTAGCTCGTTTACTTTCGCACGTATTACGTGCCTATTGCAACTTTGAATCAAAACAAGCGAACTCGATTACTCTATTTGGGCGACGCCTGACTAATAATATGGTAGTAAAATCCCGTATTCTTGTTTGCTAGTAGAGCGGTCCAATGAATCGGGCGATATTTTTTTTTTCCATTTATTGCTGGTTTCTCTGCAATAGCCTTGGTCATGCGTTAAAGTTGTGCCATATAAATCGACCTCGTTTATCGATAAGAGGTCGCAATATTGTGTAAATAGTTATACAGTGATTATGATTGCCAATATATCAAACGAAGTATTAGGTGTTATTAAACGTTCCGCTGGAACTGGAAATGTAACTATATTTTCTATGGTGTACAAATCTCCCGCATGGTCAATCTTGGAATATGCAGCACCAGTCTGGAGCCCTTACCTGGCGATGGATATTTGTATAGAGAAGCGTCGATATCTGATCATAGAACTTATTTATCTTTGGTCGAATGTTACAAGATGGCTTTTGTTATTATTATCTTAACTTTGAAATTTTTTTTTAATTCACTACTACTAAATCTACAACAGCAAATCATTCTTATAAACTTTATGTCAAGTCAACAAGACTAAATTGTTATAAACATTCTTTTTTCACTAGAATAGCCAAGCTTTAGAACCATTTACCCAAAGACATAGTTGAAGCTGATAGTCTTCATTTACTTAAATCCAAGGGTAAAACTTTATCTCAATGTTTAACTAACAATTGCCTTTTTCTAGTATTGTAGCTGTTATTACGATATTCTTATCTTTTTATCTATTTACAGTACTTATTATTTTGGGGACTTTTAACATAGCAATAACCTCATAACTTCCTTTCAAGATGTCGTTTTTTAACTTTTAAACCATGTATATATTTTAATGCACCTTGAACAAATTTTGTTTGTATGTATGTAGAGTGAAAAATAATCAATAAACTTATCATTTTAACTCTCTGACTCCGTTCAAATTATTTTGAATTTTTCACATGTCCGAGAACAAGGCGCAGTGACGAAGGAGACTCACGGTAGCTTATCGTAAATTTACTGGAATAAGAGGCGCAGTGCTTAGTAAATTTTTTCACGCCTTAAATGCCGCGCTTATTTGAGGGCGGCGCTAATTCGGGGTGGATCTTTCCGGGTAATCGGGGGTAGCGCTTATTCGAGTTAATATGATATGGGTGAACCTATGAGATTTCAAGCTAATATTGAAACCAAGACAGTTTAATTCAGTTTTAAATTCCCCGTCCGGATTGGCTAGAAAAATATTCAGATGACGCTTTAAATTCAAAAGAAATGTCAAAATAATGATAAAAAATGGGTAGCATACATAGCTTTTTCAGGGCATTGGGAATTGGGAATTGGGAATTAAGCAGTTGGTCCGACGAAACTCACTGCAATGATTTGCTTGAGTGACTACCAAACAGTAGCTTCCTTAAGTACGTCTAACGCTCCTCTGACCTCCTTTTCTCGATACTTTTGTAAATCGCGGTATTTTTCTGGAACAAATGAGAGTTAGAACAATGGCATTTGATCTCAGGGCAGAAAGAAGAAATTTGTAATGGCGGGAACCGTTTATGACTGCAGATTGTGTGCAATCAAAGCTCTTTAATTTAAGGCTATGTTCAGACTAGATCGGATATTTGACTCTCCGCCTTAGAGATCGGCGCGGCGCAGCTTTGCTCCGTCACAGAAATCGCGCCGCCACAGCCGTTCTTGGTGTGAACAGAAGCTCAATCCGATATGGTTTTCGTGGCGGCGCAAAAGCTATCCGATATGGTGCGAACACCTCTTCGATATTTGACTCTTCATTTTAGAGAGATCGGCGCGGCGCAGCTTTGCTCCGTCACAGAAATCGCGCCGCCACAGCCGTTCTTAGTGTGAACAGAAGCTCAATCCGATATGGTTTTCGTGGCGGCGCAAAAGCTATCCGATATGGTGCGAACACCTCTTCGATATTTGACTCTTCATTTTAGAGAGATCGGCGCGGCGCAGCTTTGTTCCGTCACAGAAATCGCGCCGCCACAACAGTTTCTATGTGTGAACAAAAGCCCTATACACACACAATTTATTTGATAAAGCAGGTTTGTTAAAATGGCAGCGAAATGCTGATGTGAACCTTCTGTATATCAACTGAATTGTTAAATACCAAAATAAATAAATAAATAAAAGATATATATAATATATATATTATATAGCGCACAAAATATTTACATTTATATCCGAGATGATTTTCGTGGCGGCGCAAAAGCTATCCGGTACAGTGCGAACATGACCTAAATATTGGGAATTTAACTACTCAGTTTGCGTAGCGAAGTGTCCGCGAGTCGAGAGTTAAATACATTTTTGACTGCTTTTTAGTGAAGGAAAATTAAAGCAATTTGGAGAATTGTGCCTACGTCTGAAAAAATCCTGGCTAAGCCCCTGGTTTCCATGATTATGTCTGCCTTCGAGACCAATTCAAGAACGGAAGTGTGAAGAAAGTGTTTGCGTCTTGCTTTATGGAGATGATTGTTCATCCAAAACGCAGTCAATGAATTACTGCTGTCCTGTTGACAGCAAACAATAGTTTGTCAAGTTCTTTGTCCACACAGATGCGATCATTTCTCCCTCCAAACACGCCCGTCTTTAATAAAGAAGACTACCCCGGGAAAACCCCGGGACTGTTTAACTGACCAAATTTTCTGAGTACTTCTCCTCGAATCCCAATAACCTTCTTTCCCCTCGCCAGCACTCAGCTTCAAATTGAAACTTCTCGTAATACGTTACTATAAATTATTTTGATTTTCCTCGCTTCTTACTTTATATATTATATTCATTTTTTTTTTTGTTTAAAGATAATAGTATAAACTACGAGTACCTTTCGGGAAGTGCCAACGAGGCGAATTCGTTTTTCTTTTGTGGAATGTGACTATTGCTTCTACGCGATTTAAAATGATTTTTGAGATTTAAAATTGATTTCATGAGAAAAGGATGGCTAATTAATTTCATCTAAGTTTGAAACAACAACTTCGGTACATTCTAGGCTTTCACTTTTATTAAACCATAACAACATAGGTTGAAGCTCTATTGATAAATTGGAGCCAGTTAGCTCTTGATATATGCTGATATGTTTTATGGAAAATTCCAATTAACCATGATAATTATGTAAATATTTTGCGATTAAGTCTTATGTCCTTTTGCGTCTTTAACGCAAATGTCCGCCCTATCGCGCAGCCAGATTGACAAGTATGACAAAGAATGATTTGCAAGAATGTAGAATAATTAACATGATGGCGGCAAATACGAAAGATTTTCGTTGTCAAAAACTCCCCAATCATCTACAGAATCCTCATTTGCTTCGCTACACTCTTCTTACAGTCAAATACACCGCTTTATTCCACAAAAGGCAAAACAATGACCAGAATCAAAAGCGAAGGCCTCATCAGACTTTTTACTCGATTCGAGTCTCTAGGACATTTCTCGAAGGAAAAAAACAGTATTCGAACGGCCAAAATTCACGAATTTTAGGGGGGAGACGAATTTTCACAGTTCACAATTGTTAATCAAACTTATCTTATAATTTTATGTCATATACAATTAGAGACAAGTTAAAAATTGGCAAAACGCTACGACTGCCGGAAAACAAAAACAAAAGGGATCACCTATTACTTTGATTTTAATTTCCCTAAAAGGTTTATCCAGTGAGACACCGCAACGGCCGCTTTTAAAACTGAAAATTGAACACTGAATAATGCCCTCAGATTTTAGACATAACCTGCAGATACGGGTAGGAGGGCCAGCAGTTTCCCAGAATTTTATACAGATCCATTTTCACAATTTACGCTTTCAACCTGATGCATTGTACGTAATTAGTTATATATACCTTCAGTTGTAATTTTAGTCTTCTTTGAAATAACAAAATCCCTGTGCTTGAATTTACATCTAAGGTGTTTCTTTCTGTATCTTATTGTATTTCTTTTCTTTTCCTTTTCTCTTATGTAATTTAATACCGCCTTTATTTAAAATTTGTCCTGCCTAGATTAGCATAATAGCTATTTGCGGGACATAAAGTATCGTAAACTTTATAGCGGAGCTCTCGCGCGCTCTCTCGCGCGCAACAGAGCACCATGGGTAAGAAAATTTGGTAACCTATGCATCCAAGAAATTTTGGTTCTGAGAAAATCGTCCGTACGTCCACCCCTTCATGTAAACCGGGATGAAATTTTGCATTTCAAGCACCTGCGCGTTTCGGCGGTAAATCGCAAAGCTTCCCGGGCTTTTAGAGATAAAAACAACAATAACAAAGCCGACTCTTTCTTTCGACTTAATTTTAATGTCTACATTGACGTGAATAACGGAGAAAGAGCTAGAGCGAGAGAAAAAACAAAGGAGACCAATTTCGTTGAAAGAAAAATATGAAAATTTTATAGTGGCGGTGAGAAACATGGGGAAATGCTAGCGGCCACCAAGGTGAAAATGGGCGGCAGCGAAAATAAAAGTGGACAGGAACACATAAAACGTGTAACTAGGATGTTTCTGGAAGTTTCTTGTTGTAGTCGTGCAAAAAAACGGCAAAGAAATGTACAAAAAAGTGTGCTGCACGTTCAAAGTTGTTTTTTTGCTTATTAGACCCACTGATTTTTTTTTTTTTTGGCATTTCGTTGCTTCCTTGCTAAGCATTACACGATTTTCCATTTTATTTGAGTAAACTATAGATATTTAACTACCGAGAGCTTCGCTTTTAGCCCTGGCTAAATCTATATTATAGTATGCTCTGATTGGTCAAAATTTGACAGGTGAGTTCATGCGGAAATTATATGCAGCATCTGGAAACCTGAAGCTGACAGAGTTTTGTATCATATTGTGGTGGTTTTTAACTGTCTTTTTCCACTGGATATAGAAAATGAGACACAGCTGCTACCAAGAATATTTTGTTATTCACGGCTGGTTTGTTTATTAAGTTTTTGGTTCAGAAATGCGCCGCTTGTCGGAAATCCGATTTAGGAAAGCATCGTGTTCAAAAAATGAGCTTACTCACTTCACCTTGCTTGATGCGTAAGAAAGTTGAAAAGTTCTTGCCTTATTTGATGACTTTCAGGACCTGCATCCCGACTAGTAACCCTGAGTCATTCTTGTATTTGATCCATGAAATCGAGCGTGGTTTATCCGGCTTTATGCGCGTTTGTAAGATTTGATCAGGTTTGATATAAGCTTACAGAACTTTAAAAAAAGCCTTTAGACATTTTCTGACCGCAAATAGAAAGAAAACGTTCCGAAGAGTATTTAGTTTTAATTTTGGCTTTAAAAAGAAAGCTTTGAGCGATTTTTTGCCTCGCGTTTATCTTTAAAAAATAGCAAATACCAGGACGCCGGGTTAAAACATAAGCTTAAATCTGTAAGGTTTTAAAGGACAGGTTCTCGGTTAAGCGCATGCTCATTAATTAAGTTACTTTTTTCCAATATATTATTAATTCTATCGGTTAATAATCCCACTCACATGTATCTCAGCGATCTCAGAGTGTATTTCAAAGTAGAAGTGTGTTTCAGAGTAACCTGAAGTAGGATGGAGGAGTACTAAAATCGCAGAAAAATTCGTGAATTATGCCAACACTACCAAAGTTGAATTTATTGTTGACCCGAAGGTTTTATTCCATTGTTGATTAATTTACAGCTATTTGCAAATATTTAAGTTGATCAAGTGCAAGTGACTGCCAGGAGAGTGTGCATATTACTTCTTAGACAACATTATGACATGATCATATTACTTGCATAGACGATACAGCATGTCCCGGCAGGACAAAAACGGCATTTTGATAAATGAGCATGTGCTGAACCGTGAACCTGTCCCTTTCAGCTTATAATTATGTGCTTAAAAACTCAGGTGTTTGAGAGACACTTTACTCTCAGTACTTGTCTTCGTGAATCAAATTTGTTATCTCAGTAAATGTTTCACCGAATTATCGGCTTTTGCTGATCGTTAGTAGTCTCTTTCGCAATTTAATCGCTGTGCCGTTTGTTTTTAGTCGTACATGAGCATCGCATGCAGAAGTATACTCAAAATCCCGCACGTATCAAACGCTTTTAAAGATTACACTTAAGCTTAACAAAACCATAAATAAGAAAGAAACATAATAAATTCTTCATTATGTTGCAGCGTAACTCTATTGAGGTTCAATAGTTCAAACACCAACAGCTCGCACTACTTATTTATCAAAATTAAGCTAAAAGTAAGAACTGGCTGGCTGTATAGTTGATTTTGGATTATTTCAACGCATGTTTAACGTTTCGCTAAAAGCGCGTTATTACCCTGCATACCACATAGGAGCAGATTGTTCTGACTGAACAGTCTTCATGAAAACGTTTTATAATGTAGTCAATTCAGTTCTATAATTTGTTGTGCAAAGGAAGCGGGTGCTTCGATCGTCCTGAATATTGAATGAGTTCAACTTGTCTAGCAAAATTGCAAAAAAACTGCAAAAGTATAGATTTAAATAGGGCAAAAAAGAGCAAAATCCGTCCGAGGTCTGTATAAAAAACAGCGCCTCATAGTGCTGTACGCGTGTACCTCAGATGTGATGTATAAAAAGTTTCAAAGGCTCGTTTACACGCCACCAGACTTGTCGGCAAGATTGTGTAAAGTAGACTTGCAGAACACAAAAATCCGGCCTGATTTTTTTATTTTAGACAAAGGAACGCAAACTAGAACTGAACTGCAACGTGTAAATTGGCTGCCACCGACGACTCTCGTGTCTTATAATCGGCCTTTATAGCATAAAATTATATTCGAGGCTGTCCAGTTATAAAATAAAGGTGGTCGTAAGTGGGCGACTGGGTTATTTTGTTTAGGAAGAATTTGTTTTCCAGGCCTCATCTACTGTCATCGAAGATGATTGCTATTTTGGGGGCGTACATAAAGACTATTAGCTCGATGCAAAATTTGTTTAACCCTTGAACTGTTTGCAAATTCTTTTTCTCCAAAATCACTTAGCCTTTTCCTCAAAAATCACATGAATGTGCCCTAAAGTTAACTGATTTGTGGATTACAAGTTTATTGTTTGATTTAAATTATAAATTTATTAACAGGAGCTTCGCTTTTACCCCTGGCTAAATCTATACATTAGTTCTGTTAACAGATACCTTGTTGTTGTTGTTGCAATGAAAAAAAAAAAAACAAGTATGACCCCGCTAAAAAGTTGGAGACTAGGTACGCACAAACAGCTATGAAAGTACTGCCGAATAAAATAAAACATACCATATGTTACATTGTTCGTTATTTCTCTTGGATGTAACAAAACTAGATTCATCACGGTTTTGTTCAACAAACAGTTATGCATATCTGGCTTTCAATAGGCCATTTGCATGAGGACGTCATTTTACTAATACTACCAGAATATTTCAGGGTTTCGCTTTCTTGTGCAAATTAGGGCTTTTGTTATTTAAACCTCAACGGGATTAACAAATTTAAATATCAAAGAAAAAACGAAATGAATTCTGGTCTTAGTAGTAAAAGACGTCATCGTGATAATGGCGTATTTTGCTGGCAGGAAACTAAGCTAGAATGAAAAAATCCTTGAGGTGAACATACAAAAGAAAATGTAACTTCTGCAGTATTAAATTGCCAAGCGCATTCCTGACAATAACATTTTCAGCAAAACGGTCGAACAGCCTGTGTTCACCTGTAAATGCGAGCATTCTTGTGGGAGCAGCATACACGTAACAGTATGTAGGTACAGTTTGAACTGAGAAGAGACTTGCTAACCTTACGATCGGTAAGTTCCAATTCTTTAACTGCTTAAATTTATTGATTTCAATGCATTTTTTTATTTTCCCTAGGTGAAATAATAACACCAATCTTGTTTTGTCTTTTTTACCCCTCAGCGTTCCGCTCATTTGCTTCAGTGAAGAGTTTAAAAGACGGGGGTCTTTTAGAAATCTGCGCATTAAGAACGACTTTTGCAACTAAGGTTAGTACAGTTAAAATAAAAAGGCTATGAACAATGAATTCTTTAAATACGGAATTAATTTTAAAATAATTTGATCTTTGCACATTTAGCTTCTTTGGAAGAAAAAGGAGATCATTTGTTTCTTGTCGTTTTATGCTGACCGCAAAGTAAAAAGTTCAGTGATCTGGCATCTGCAACGAGTGCTTCACTTTTATTGACAAGAAAGGTATAGTAGGCACTTGCTTTTTGAAAACCTCATTTAAATTAACCAAAATTGCAATACTCCTGATAATCAAACCCAAAATCTGGGTGAAATAAGACTTTGGAAAACATTCTTATACAACAAAAATGGGGTTTAAGGTGGCTTGCGTGGATTTTCACAGTTTTCAATTGGTGGCAGTGCCTCATAAAGTCTGAGAATTAGCTGCATTGCTATTCACGGACAAATCTGGCAAACGGCCTCCACAGTTGTATTGGAGAAAGATGACTTTGATTTGTTATGATCAGTGTTTTATTGACTTCATAGTTGTCATGGCGACATAATGTTATCATGATCTATATTTCTCGGAATCGGATACGAAAGCTTGTCCCTGTAGAACTTCGAGAACACTTACAGCTATCATTCGTCAAGAATATGGAACAATTTGATTTTACTGGTCATAAATATTTTCCAAGAAATTAGCGCTGTAAGTGGACCGTACTTTTCGACGAAAATCGAGTCTAGTGGAAAATTTTGCAGATATTTTGGCTGAAATGTCTGGTATCTGCTTTAAATAAGTATTCATAATATTATGCTTTCTTGGTAATTTTTCCGAAAAATCGATGGAGCAAAAGACGGTAACTGTGAAATTGTTTTTCAATTTCGACGACTAATTACTTTGAGACAGAATGAGCGACTTCTAGTGCCTGCATTTCTAGATTCTTTTCTCCGTTTCCAAACATAAGCGTTTACAAGTTGAGTTTTTGAAACCATTTTGCTCGTTTACGCAAAAAAACGGTACTATCTTTGATGGTACATGCGCGTTTACCTGTATCCAACACTGTGACAAAATCGGTTTGAAAACCTCTGTTTTCATTCATTCTAAAGAGTATAGCATGCCGGAAAATATGGCATGCCGGAAAATATGGGAGCGTTTTTACCGGACGGTAGTCCATACCAGTTTTAGTTCTTTTTAACCAGATTGACTAGTCTGTCTACAGCCGTCCCCTCCCCTCAGAAAAAAGGCAGTTTTGGCTACGACGACGGCCACGGCAACGGCAACGAGAACGTCATTAGAACAGCAATAGGTTTATTAAGCAAACAACACGTTTGCACGTGCATCACGCTTTATTGTACACTTCTTTGCCGTTACTGCACGACTACGACGTGGAAAATGCCCAATTTCACATTTCACGGAGGACGTAAACAAGCGACGACAAACTTTTCTTTCTCTTTCTAAACTTGAGTGCGGTCCCTAAGAAATGAACTCAAGTGAAATTTGCCTACATTAGACATTTTCAGCAAATTGGAATAAGCGGGACAAAATGCTAATTCATTTTGAAAGTGACGTTTTCTCTGCCGTAGCCGTCGTCGATGCTAGAACCCCCTAAAGTCGGAAACGGGAACTGACCAGAAAACGGCTTGACTAACTTCAAATGGCGTTTTGCGACAAAACGTCCAGGGGCACATTGGTTAAATTGATTTATTAATAAAATTCGAAGAAGCCTATAGGAAACACCATTAACCAAAAATGACGGTTTAGAAATTCATTTTTATTTCCAATTTTACTTGCAGATGGAACGGTCTTCGCAACTTTTGTCCAACCCGAACTCCACTGATAATCAGTCCTCCGTTACCAACAGCACAGCTGTAGCCATTACTTCTCTAGTTTACGTGTTCGCGCCAGCAGATTTCAGCATAAAACTCGTTCTTGTTGTACTTTTCTTAATTTTTGGAGTCATCGGAATGGTGGGCAACATCCTAATTCTTTATTTTCTTTCCAAGAAAAAGTCAGTTCCTTTCCTGCAGTCTTCTCCTTTCCTAAGAAACTTCAATCTTTACATGAAGAGTTTAGCACTTTCAGAGATACTCGTAACTTCCATTGGAGGTGTTTTAATTTGTATAGAACTAATGTACGATGTATTCCAAAATGGCTGGCCTTGTAAAATACGTCGATATATCAGCGGTACGTTTTCCGTTATAAGAGCGAATAATTTAATTGTTATAAGCACCGAGAGGTTTCTTTCAACCCGTGATGTTCCTAAAACGTTCAGTGGTTCCACTGTCCGTAAATTAGTGTATACAGCGTGGCTTTCAGGTTTTTTTATGGGGTTGTTTCCAGCAGCAACAACAAATGGTGTAAGATACGACATTAATGCTACACATTACACAATGGTCTGTAAACCCGATACCAGTTACCTACCCAACAGAGTAATTGTGGTAGGCTTTGCACTGATACAGCATGTCATACCAAGCATTGCTTTGATTTGTATGAACATCATCATAGCCAGAAGGATATGGAAAGGAAGCAAAAAAAGGATCGATATACAACAAGATAACGCCATTAGGGCGAAGATGAGATCACACCAAATCAAAAAAACTAGTTTAATTATAATTGTCACCATAGCTTCCGTTCTTCCTTATTCGACAATACTGTATTACACAGCCTTTGTTGCGGTAGCTGAAGCATCGCTAGATTTCCAGGAAGATTTTGTGATAAGACATTTTAGTCGGGCGCTAGTTTTTTCCGTCAGTGCTACAAACTTCATCATATATCTGGTTCAGATGACGGATTTCCGTGTATTTTCATTGAAACATTTTTGCGGCAAGAGTGTTGGAGATGCTCAAATTAATCCTAATGTAGAATAGCCGGGGAGCACATAGTTGCCGCGCCGGCGACTTACCCTGTCAACGGCGAGGTAAAGAAATAGTATTAAACTGATAAAAAGTTTTAATTTAGAACTTTCAGTGTTAAATAACTGCAGCTGTTATATTGAAGAAGAATGAGCTTATTTAGTGCAAAATATTGCAACTACATATAACTTAATTTTAACAGGCAATTCAAAGTATTGGCTCAGAAAACGAAAACTTCAGGTGGCATACACTGTTTATGTCTTCTCTTTTCTCATTACATTTTTCTGAACTAGCCTGGGTCATGCGTTAAAGTTGTCCCATATAAATCAACCTCGTTTAAAGATAAGAGGTCGCAATATCATTTAAATAGTTGTACAGTGATTATGATTCCCAATAACTCAAACAAAGTATTAGGCGTTACTAAATGTTCCGTGAGAACTGCAAATGTAAATATATTTTCTATGCTTTACAAATCTCTCGTACGGCCAATCTTAGAATATGCAGCACCAGTCTGGAGCCCTTATCTGGCGAAGGACATCCATTTACTTGAATGTGTAAAGAGAAGCGTCGAGAATGACCCTAAACCAACGTAAAGGAGAGATGTCTTAGAGGAGCGATGCCAGCGGGTTAAGGTGGCTCGATACAGTTTTTCAGGGTCAATACCTCCCAAGTTTGAACTTAAACTACGTCGCCAAAAACAAAGTTTTGGAAAAATTGCCACCACAGTTGTATTAGATAAAGATGAAAATTTGTTATGATCAGGGTTGCAACGGCATCGGAGTTGTCATAGCAACGAAATGACGCTATTACCTATTTTACTTGCAGCAGCATATCTTGGCACTGGGAACTGTTCTTCGAAAATCATTCACGGGAGCTTTTTCCTCCAATAGCAGCCTCGATGTTCGTGAAGTTTAAGCGAAATCTGTAAGAGCGTTATCGAGATATTTTGAGATGAGTTTTTATTGTTAGAACACAGTAAAAAAATGGACAATATTGTTGTTTGGCCGTTATCTGTAGAAAATGAAGCGCTTTGGACATGAAGTTTCTCCTCACAGTAGTTTTAATCTTTTTCAAAGCGTGTGTAAAAGATCATGGGAGATAGCTCCAGCCGATTGCTAGAAAGAAGGGTTTGATTAGTTTGTATCGAAGCGCTCTTGTTAGCGGTTTGGTAAACATTTTGGTCTACTTTAACAAATTAGCGAATAATTTTTAAACCGCTCGATAGATTTTTTTTAAAATTTAAGATTTATGAGATTAACCTTCCTTTTATATGACCTTTCAGCTATTGTTTTGCACGAAAATATGAAACTTGGTCACAATACCCTGAATAATGAGAGGCTCACACTTGTAAACACAAACTTTCTGCCAAAATATTAGCGAATTGTAGCCCTTATTTTACTCCCTTACAATATATCAATAACCTTGAAACTGAAAGGTCATATAAAAGGAAGTTAATCTCAAGAATCTTAAATTTTTAAAAAAATCTATCGAGCAGTTTAAAAATTATTCGCTAATTTGTTAAAGTAGACCAAAATGTTCAAAAAACCGCTAACAAGAGCGCCTCGATAAATACTAATCAAACCCTTCTTTCTAGCAATCGGCTCGAGCTATCTCCTTGATCTTTCACACACGTTTTTAAAACGATTGAAACTACTATAAGGTGAAATTGCATGTCAAAAGCGCTTCGTTTTCTACAGATAACAGCCGAACACCAAGATTGTCCATGTTATACCGTACTTCTAACCACAAAATCTTTATCCCAATATTTTTCGATAACGCTCTTACAGATTTCGCTTAAACTTCACGAACATCGAGGCTGCTGTTGGAGGAAAAAGCTCCCGTGAATGATTTTCGAAGAACAGTTCCCAGTGCCGAGATATACTGCTGCAAGTAAGATAGGTAATAGCGTCATTTCGTTGCTATGACAACTCCGATGCCGTTGCAACCCTGATCATAACAAATTTTCATTTTCATCTAATACAACTGTGGTGGCAATTTTTCCAAAACTTTGTTTATGGCGACGTAGTTTATGCTCAAACTTGGGAGGTATCGACCCTGAAAAACTGTATCGAGCCACCTTAAGTGGCTTACTTAATCTGATCGTAGAACTTGTTTATCATTAGTCGCATGTTACAAGATTGTCTTTGGTTATTATCATCTTAACTTTCAAGATTTTTTTTGAATTCAGTACTACTTAATCTACAGGGGCAATCATTCTTATAAACATTCTTTTTTCATTAGAGAGTCAACTATGGGGCGATTTACCCAACGACATGGTTGAAGCTGATAGTCTTCAATTATTTTAATCCAAGCTAAAACTAAATCTCAATGTTTAACAAAGAATTGCCTTTTACTATTATTGTAGTTTTTATTATGATATTTTTATCTTTTTATTTATTCACGTATTATTTTGGGGAGTTTTAACATAGCGATAACCTCCTAACTTCCCATTTAAGATGTCGCTTTTCAACTATTAAACCTTGAATATATTTTAATGCACCTTGAACAAATTATGTATGTATGTATGTATGCAAAGTGAAAAATAATCAATAAACTTATCTATTAACTGTTTGACTCTGTTCAACTTATTTTGTTTTATAAGAATTTTACACATGTTCGAGAACAAGGCGCGGTGACCAAGGAGACCCAGGCTACTGGAATAAGAGACGCTGTACTTATTAAATTTTGACTCCTCAAATGCAGCACTTATTTAAAGGCGGCGCTAATTCGGATCTTTCCTGGTAATCGGGGAGACGCTTACTCGAGTAAATATGATATGGGTGAACCTATGAGATTTCAAGCTTATATTGAACCCAAGACAGTTTAATTCAGTTTTAAATATCCAGCTCTGATTGGCTAGAAAAAAATTCGGATGACGTTTTGAATTTAAAAGAAATAACAAAATAATGATAAAAAATGGGTAGCATACCTAGCTTTTTCAGGGCATTGGGAATTGGGAATTGGGAATAAAGCAGTTGGTCTGACGAAACTCACTGCAATGATTTGCTTGAGTGACTATCAAACAGCAGCTTCCCAGTACGCAAAACAACTCATGAATCAGACACATGTTTCAATTTCGCGTCTAACGCTCCTCTGACTTTCTTCTCTCGATCTTTTTTAAATCACGGTATTGTTCTCCAAAAAATGAGAGTTAGAACAATGACCTTTGATATCAGTGCCAAAAGAAGTGCCCGAAAATTCGTAATGGTGGGAACCGTTTATGACTGAAGATTTGGGAGAGCGATTTGGAGAATTGTGCGTACGTCTGAAACAATCCTGGCTAAGCCCCTGGTTTTCATGATTATGCTCTGCCTTACTAAGCGACCAATCGTGGCCAATTCAACAACGGAGGTGTGAAGAAATTGTTTGCGTCTTGCTTCATGGACATAATTTGTTTGTTGAAAACTCCCTCAATGAATTACTAGCCTATTACTAGGCTATTAATAGCCCTTTCAAACAAGAACTCGCATGAAAGCTTGCTCAACTTTTAGGTCCTCAGGAACAGACGCCGATTGGTTTCATACTGGATTACCCAATCTCGAACCACTAGTAGTAAAAACAAGACCATGACGTTGCCCAAATATAGCAAAGAATAGGGCTACGCAGAATTTGAGAAATTTTCCTAACATTGCGCAGATTACGAATCTGCCGCCGAGGCAGCCTCGCTTTTTAGCTCGGTTGCCTCGTTGGCAATTAACCATGGTCATTATGTAAAAATATTTTGCGTTGAATTTTTATGTCCTTTTTCGTCTTTAACGCAAATGTCCGCCCTATCACGCAGCCAAATTGACAAGTATGACACAGAATGATTAGCACGAATGTAAAATAATCAGTAACTTGATGGCGGCAAATACGAAAGATTGTCGTTGTCGAGAACTCCCAAATCATCATTAGAATCCTCATTTGCTTCGCTACACTCTTCTTACAGTCAAATACACCGCTTTATTCCACAAAAGGCTAAACAATGACCAGAATCAAAAGCGAAGGCCTCATAAGACTTTCTTTTACTCGTTCCGAGTCTCTAGGACATTTCTCAAGGGGAAAAAGCAGTTTTTGGACGGCCAAAATTCATGAACCTTTTTTGGGGAGACACATTTTCACAGTTCAGAATTGTTAATCAAACTTACCTAAGAACCAAAATCAGTTTTACAAATTTTATGTCATATACACTTAGAGACAAGTTAAAAATTGGCAAAAACCTAAAACTGCCAGAAAATATAAACAAAAGTGATCACCTGTTACTTTGTTTGTAATTTCCCTCGAAAGTTTATCCAGTGAGACACCGCAACACTTTTAAAATTGAAAATTGAACACTGAATAATGGCCTCAGTTTTTAGACATAACCTGGAGATACGAGTAGGAGGGCTAGCAGTTTCCCAGAATTTTATACCCATCAATTTTCATAAACGCTTTCAACCTTATGCAATGTACGTAATTAGTTGCATACACTTTCAGTTGTAATTTTAGTCTTCTTAGAAAAAACAAAATCACTGTACTTGAATTTACATGTAAGGTGTTTCTTTCTGTATTATCTGTTTCTAAAATCAGTTGTCCTGCCTAGATCAGCACAGTAGCTGTTTGCGGGACATAAAGTATTGTAAACTTTATAGTTCTGTTAATAGATACATTGCTGTTGTTGTTGTTGTTGTTGTTGCAACGAAAAAAAAAAAACAAGTATGACCCTGCTAAAAAGTTGGAGACTAGGTACGCACAAACGTTAAAACAGCTATCACATGAAACTACTGCCGGATACCATAAAACATACCGTATGTTACATTGTTCGTTATTTCTCTGGGATGTAACAAAACTAGACCATTCACGGTTTTGTTCAATCTGGCTTTCAATTTTGGCGGCAGGAAACTGAGTTACAATGAAAAAATCCTTGAGATGAACATACAATAGAAAATGTAACTTATGCAGTAGAAATTACCAAACTCATTCCTGACAACAGCATTTTCAGCAGAACGGTCTTACAGCCTGTGTTCACATCACTGGCCGTGAATGCGAGCATTCTTGTGGGAGCAGCATTATGTAGGTACAGTTTGAACTGAGAAGAGACTTGCTAACATTAAGATCGGTAAGTTCCAATTCTTTAACTGCTTTTATTGATTTCAATGTATTTTCTATCTGCACTCGGTGAAAAAATAATGCCAATCTTGTTTTGTCTTTTTCCGCCTCAGCGTTCCGCTCATTTGCGGCAGTGAAGAGTTTAAAAGACGGGGGTCTTTCAGAAATTTGCGCATTAAGAATGACTTTTTCAACTAAGGTTAGTATAGTCAAAATAATATGGTTATGAACAATATATTCTATGAATACACAATTTAACTTAAAAGTAATTTGATCTTTGCACATTTAGCTAGTTATAATTAGCTAATAATTTGTTTCTTGTCACACAGTCCGTTTTTTGCTGACCGCAAAGCGGAAAGTTCAGTGATCTGGCATAACCAACGAGTGCTTCACTTTTATTGACAAGAAAGGTATAGTAGGCACTTGCTTTTTGAAAACCCCATTTAAATTAACCAAAATTGCAATACTCATGATAATCAAACCTAAAATGTGAGTGAAATCAGACTCTGGAAAACATTCTTAGAACAAAAATTGGGGCTTACGGTCGCTTGAGTGGATTTTTCCAGTTTTTAATTGGTGGTAGTGCCTCACAAAGTCAGAGAATTTGCTGCATTGCTATTCACGAACAAATCTGGAAAACGGCCTCCACAGCTGTATTAGAGAAAGATGACTTTGATTTTTCTTATCATCAGTGTTTTATTGACTTCATAGTTGTCATGGCGTAATAATGTTATCATGATCTATTTTAGAGTGGTCGAATTTCTCGGAATCGGATAGGAAAGCTTGTCCCTGCAAAACTTCGAGAACACTTACACCTATCATCCGGCAAGAATATGGAACAATTTGATTTTGCTGGTCATAAATATTTTTTAAGAAATTAGCGCTGTAAGTGGACCGTATTTTTCGACGAAAATCGCGTCTAGTGAAAGTTTTGCAGATATTTTGGCTGAAATGTCTCGTATCTGCTTTAAATAAGTATTCATACTATTATGCTTTCTTAGTATGCCAAAAAAGTTGGAGAAAAATCGATGAAGTAAAGACGGTAACTGTGAAATTGTTTTTCAATTTCGACGACGAATTGCTTTGAGACACAATGAGCGACTTCTAGTGCCTGCATTTCTAGATTCTTTTCTCCGTGTCCAAAAATAAGCGTTTACAAGTTGAGTTTTTGAAACCATTTTGCTCGTTTACGCAAAAAAAGAACGGTACTATCTTTGATGGTACATGCGCGTTTACCTGTATCCAACACTGTGACAAAATCGGTTTGAAAACCTCTGTTTTTATTCATTCAAACGAGTACAGCATCTCCACTCTGGAGAGAATTTTTGCCGGAAAATATGGGACCGTTTTCACCGGACGATAGTCCATACCAGTCCATACCAGTTTTAGTTCTTTTTAACCAGATATTGGCTGTCTTTACACTAGGCTGTTAAGTAAGACTTAAGAGCTGCTAAGTTTTACTTAACCAAAAATTCGTGTGTGAAGGCCTAAGTAAAATCTCAAAGGCAAGTAACTTTACTTTGCATCTCATTAAAGTCGGAAAGTTGAAACGATTAAAGACAGTTTTAATCGACTTGAAAACCATCCTTAAAACCGACTTAGCTCACTTGCGGTTACTTGCGGTTTCTTGAGGTTTGAGAAAGGCGAAACACGTCAATCAATCGTAATTATGTTGCGTGGGAAAATAGCCTTAAGTTAACCTGAAGTAAACAAGAATCGGTTTCGTGTGAATCTTTCCTTTACTTGAAGTAATTAAAATTTACTTGTCTTGAAATATTTCTTAGCTTATTTACGCTCTAGTGTAAAGACTATTATTGACTAGTCTGTCTACAGCAGTCCCCTCCCCTCAGAAAAAAGGCAGTTTTTGCTACGACGACGGCGACGGCAACGGCAACGAGAACGTCAAAACAGCAATTGGTTTATTAATAAGCAAAACAACACGTTTGCACGTGCATCACGCTTTTTTGTACACTTCCTTGCCGTTACTGCACGACTACGACGTTAAAATGCCCAATTTCACGTAAGAGGACGTAAACAAGCGACGACAAACTTTTCTTTCTCTTTCTAAACTTGAGTGCAGTCCCTAAGAAATCAACTCCAGTGAAATTTGCCTACATTAGACATTTTCAGCAAATTGGAATAAACGGGACATAACGCTAATTCATGTTAATCCAGGGACAAATCAGGGGCACCCAACGTCAATTTTCGGAAAATATCTGTTCGGAAGACGATTTGAGATCTAGAATTTTCGGAACACTTCTAAAATTTCTTGCTTGCCTACCTCTCCTAGGATTTTCGACCATCAAAAAATGGTATAATTGCCCATTTTTAACGGATTTTTACACTAAAAAGATCACCTAGAATTTTCGGGAGCCTTTTTTCTGGCTGAAATTTTCGAAAAGGTAAGTTTTGATCCCTATAATTTTCGTACCACTAGACTTTCAGCTTGGAAAACCGAACAGATGAAAAATTTCTAGGGGATAAAAATATGCCTATATCTACCGTTACCGTTTAAATACTAAAATACGTTTAACAATGCTATGTTTAAGTGGTTTGAACTATATTCTCGCTGGGTGCCCCTGACAAATTGGTTAAATTGATTTATTAATAAAATTCGAAGAAGTCTATAGGAAACACCATTAACCAAAAATTTTTAGAAATTCATTTTTATTTCTGATTTTACTTGCAGATGGAACGGTCTTCGCAACTTTTGTCCAACCCGAATTCCACTGATAATCAGTCCTCTGTTACCAACAGCACAGCTGTAGCCATTACTTCTCTAGTTTACGTGTTCGCGCCAGCAGATTTCAGCATAAAACTCGTTCTTGTTGTACTTTTTGGAATTTTTGGAGCCATCGGATTGGTGGGCAACATCCTAATTCTTTATTTTCTTTCCAAGAAAAAGTCAGTTCCTTTTCTGCAGTCTTCTCCTTTCCTAAGAAACTTCAGTCTTTACATGAAAAGTTTAGCTCTTTCAGAGATACTCGTAATTTCCATTGGAGGTGTTTAGTTGGTATAGAACTAATGTATGATGTATTCCAAAATGGCTGGCCTTGTAAAATACGTCGATATATCAGCGGTACGTTTTACGTTATAAGAGCGAATAATTTAATTGTTATAAGCACCGAGAGGTTTCTTTCAACCCGTGATGTTCCTAAAACGTTCAGTGGTTCCACAGTCCGTAAATTAGTGTATACAGCGTGGCTTTCAGGTTTTTTTATGGGGTTGTTTCCAGCAGCAGCAGTAAATGGTGCAAGATACGATATTAATGCTACACATTACACAATGGTCTGTAAATCCGATACCAGTTATCTACCTACCAGAGTAATTATGGCAGGCTTCGTACTTATACAGGTCGTCATACCAAGCATTGCTTTGATTTGTATGAACATCATCATAGCCAGAAGGATATGGAAAGGAAGCAAAAGAAGGATCGATATACAACGAGAGAACGCCATTAGGGCGAGGATGAGATCACACCAAATCAAAAAAACTAGTTTAATTATAATTGTCACCATAGCTTCCGTTCTTTCTTATTCGACAATACTGTATTACACAGCCTTTGTTGCGATAGCTAAGCCATCGCTAGATTTCCAGGACGATTTTGTGATAAGACATATTAGTCGGGCGCTAGTTTTTTCCAGCAGTGCTATAAACTTCATCACATATCTGGTTCAGATGAAGGATTTCCGTGTATTTTTACTGAAACATTTTTGCGGCAAGGGTGTTGGAAATGCTCAAATTAATCCTAATGTTGAATAGCCGGGGAGCACATGGCTGCCATGCGGCTTACCCTGTCAGCGGCGAGGTAAAGATACACAGTATTAAACTGATAAAAAGTTTTAATTTAGAACTTTCAGTGTTAAAGAACTGCAGCTGATATATTGAAGAAGAATGAGCTTATTTAGTGCAAAATATTGCAACTACACATAACTAGGCAATTCAAAGTATTGGCTCAGAAAACGAAACATTCAGGTAGGCATACAATGTCAACATCTTCTCTTTTCTCCTTACATTTTTCTGAACTAGCCTGGGTCATGCCTTAAAGTTGTGCCATATAAATCAACCTCGTTTAAAGATAAGAGGTCGCAATATCGTTTAAATACTTGTACAGTGATTATGATTGCCAATAACTCACACAAAGTACTAGGCGTTACAAAATGTTCCGTGAGGACTGCAAATGTAAATATACTTTCTATGCTCCACAAATCTCTCGTACGGCCAATCTTAGAATATGCAGCACCAGTCTGGAGCCCTTATCTGGCGAAGGACATCCATTTACTTGAATGTGTACAGAGAAGCGTTGCGAATGACCCAAAACCAACGTAAACGAGAGATGTCTTAGAGGAGCGATGCCAGCGGCGTAAGTGGCTTACTTTATCTTATCGTAGAACTTGTTTATCTTTAGTCGAATGTTACAAGATTGTCTTTGCTTATTATCATCTTAACTTTGAACATTTTTTTTGAATTCACTACTCCTTAATCTACAGAGGCAATCATTCTTATAAACTTTATGTCAAATCAACAAGACTAAATTGTCATAAACATTCCTTTTTTCATTAGAGTAGTCCACTGTGGAGTGATTTACCCAAAGACATAGTTGTAGCTGATAGTCTTCAATTATTTATATCTAAGCTAAAACTAAATCTCAACGTTTAACTAAGAATTACCTTTTACTATTATTGTAGTTGTTATTATGATATTTTCATCTTTTTTTTATTCACTTATTATTTTGGGGACTTTTAACATAGCGATAACCTCCTAACTTCCCATTCAAGATGTCGTTTTTCAACTTTTAAACCTTGTATATATTTTAACGCAGCTTAACAAATTATGCATGTATGTACGTAAAGTGGAAAATAATCAATAAACTTATCTATTAACTGTTTGACTCTGTTCAAATTATTTTGTTTTATAAGAATTTTACACATGTCCGAGAACAAGGCGCGGTGACCAAGGAGACCCAAGGTACTGGAATAAGAGACGCTGTGCTTATTAAATTTTGACCCCTCAAATGCAGCACTTATTTAAAGGCGGCGCTAATTCGGGATTGATCTTTCCTGGTAATCGGGGAGGCGCTTATTCGAGTAAATATGATATGGGTGAACCTATGAGATTTCAAGCTTATATTGAACCCAAGACAGTTTAATTCAGTTTTAAATACCCAGCTCTGATTGGCTAGAAAAAAATTCGGATGGCGTTTTGAATTTAAAAGAAATAACAAAAATTAATATGATAAAAAATGGCTAGCATACATAACTTTTTCAGGGCATTGGGAATTGGGAATTATGCAATTGGTCCGACGAAACTCACTGCAATGATCTGCTTGAGTGACTACCAAACAGTAGCTTCCGAGTACACAAAACAACTTATGAATCAGACACATGTTTCAATTCCGCGTCTAAAGCTCCTCTGACTTTCTTTTCTCGATCTTTTTTTAAATCACGGTATTGTTCTTCAAAAAATGAGAGTTAGAACAATGACCTTTGATATCAGTGCCAAAAGAGGTGCCCGTAAACCCGTAATGGCGGCAACCGTTTATAACTGCAGATTGTTTGCAATCAAACCTCTTTAATTTAAGGCTGTGTTCACACTATAACGGATAGCCTTTCGTGGCGCCACGAAAAGCTATCCGTTATAGTGTGAACACACCTATGCGATATTTGACATTCAGGGGCGGATCTAGGGGGAGAGTGCAGGGGGTGCGCCCCCCCCCCCCCCCCGGGATGACCTGCGGTTTTCTAATACAACTGGTATTCTGCAAAAAAAAACTATGTGGTTTATTGGTGTTGAAGTAGAGCAAGAGACGAGTGCACCCCCTCCTAAAAAAAATCCTGAATCCGCCCCTGTCCGATATAGTATAAACACAGCCTAAATAATATTATAGGGAATTTAGCAACTCAGATTGCGTAGCGAAGTGTCCGCGAGTCAGAGTTGAATGCATTTTTGACTGCGTTTTAGTGAGGCAAAATTAACTTTGAATATAAACACTCGCTGCTGGCACTAGGGCTTTTGGGTGTGTTGCTGTAAACCTGTTAAAAACGCAAATGGCGAGTGAAGGTTTTATGCTTGAAAACTTTTGTCGCGCCTTTTCTCCCGACCAGACTGACTGCCCCTGGATCTCATCCCAGGATGGTGAAGGTTTGGACAGTCACATGTTTCTAGCTCTATTCTCCGCCAGTGTCCATGCTAAGCTCGTATTCAGATCTCCCAAAGCCAAGGGAAAGGAGATCTCACTTTTCATAGTATACTAAGAAAGGATGAGACCTATGACGGAACAAACTTAGGTCTACACATGGCACCAGTTGCGACACCAGTTGTACTGCCTTCTCCACAGGCTTTTAAGTCCCCAAGCTTAATGGGGAGCAGGGAACAAGCAAGAAGCGCGAGAGAGACAAACGAGAAGCACATGACCGGAATGATACCGGGAACTAGTGAAAAGAGGGCAGGCATTTTTTCTTAAAACGTGTTTGGATTCCTAACCGTTTACACACATCGATAAATCCTGGGAGCAACGACAAAGGCTACGGCGAAAGCAATGATAATGTCAAACGGAACGAGCCCAATTAGAAATTGAAAAACAACAAATTTTGTACGTGCAGCGCGCTTTTCGTTACAACATGTACGAACACGTAGTTAAATTTCCTTTTGCAACGTTGTTTTGAGGACAAACACAGGCGCAAATTCAATTTCTTCCCCGAGTCCGAACTTGGGTGCGGTCCCCAAGACTCCATAGGGAAGTTCACCTTCATTTGCCATTTGGAGAGAGATGAAATAAACGCGAAAAAGTTAAAAAAGAAAAAATCCGTCCATTCATTTTGATAGCTAGGGACGTTTTCGTTGCCCTCTCCGTCGTTGTTGCTAAGGCGCCCTATATTCATGAAATTGACAGTTCCATTTTGGTTTACTGCAAACTCGTACTATCAAAGAAGGAAAAGCATCCAGATTCGTTGGACAAACTGTTTACACTACAAAACATGGCGAATTTACAAGACATCGGATTCACTTTAGATTTCGGATTCAAAATCTATAGACACCTTTGCAATTCGTATTCACCCACTGCATCTAATCAAAAACGATAAAACGTACCCAGTAACAAAATTACCAGGAAAAGTACGTAGTCTTAAATTGCATGTAAGACAGACGATTGACATGCATCAGTCAATGGACCCCAACACGCGACAAAGTATTTTACAAGTTGCTAATGTCATTTCATATATGCAGAAAAGACTCTTAAGTTTCGGAGAATTGTTCGTACCTCTGAAAAAATCCTGGCTACGCCCTTGACAGAATGCCTATTATTACCGTTTTATATATTGAGGGTTTTTGTTGAGTTTAGTTTTGTTTTGTTCTGCTTCATTTTTTTAACCGTACTGGTCCAGTCCTGGGTTGGAGTTTCCCAAGTTATTAAAAAAGAAACTCTTACCTTGGAGTCATGACCTGTCTTGGTTAAAGGATGGTAGAAGTCCAGAAAGGTGTGAGAACCAAGATTAATCGTGGAAACCACTGGATAAAATAATGGTCCATCTGTATGAGGCTGAAAATAACAAAGGATCTGAAGGATTGCCGTATTTACTCAAAGAAGCGCCACGGCGCTTATTAGATTTTTCACGCCTCAAATATGGCACTTATTCAAAGAATTGTACAAACTACGGTATTATAATTTTTCTATATTAGACTGACAGAATTCAATTCTCTTGGTTTTAATTATACCAGGACCGCAGTGCTTATTTTTTCATAATCCCAGAGTCAGTTGTACAGGATAGATGTACAGTCAACTCTCTTTAAGACGGACCCCTTTGGGACTGGCACTAAGTGTCCATCTAAGAGAGATGTCCGTCTTATAAAGAGTCAAGTAAATGGAGTAAGTAAAGGCAGGGACCAACTCTAGGTGTCCGTTTTACAGAGGTGTCCGTCCTATAGAGGTGTCCGTTAAGAGAGAGTCGTCTATAATGCAGTTCTGCTACTGTTTCTATGAAAGAAAACTAATGTTGTGACTGACAAAATGAACCCTCTGTAATTGTATAGCAAAGGGTCAACCCAGTTGAAGTGCAATAAGGTTTCTTTTTTGTTGTTGTTGTTTTAATGTAATATTTTGTGTTGGGGTGCATAATTTAGGATGAAAAACTAGCCTGCTTAGCATGGCGGTTTTGGCTGGGCGCGCAAACAAGGCAAGGTGGGGGCAGTGAAAGTGCGTGGAGACTGGCGCCGCCACTCGTTTGCGTGCACTTTGCACGCAGTTTTGAGGCTTCCCCGCTCAGTAGTGTGCAAAAAAACCGCCATGCTACTCAGGCTAATGAAAAACCGGCACAGATGACAGGTAAATTCCATAAAACCCTTGCCCATGGGAAGGTGAAGATTTTAAAAATGCACACATATACACTTTTTTCAACAGAAGTGTTTCTTCTCACCATTATTCCTTGACCTGGTTCATACTCATTTACTAATACATGATTTGGAGCAACATCGCTGAATACTGAAAGAGCCCCAACCTTGGCAGAGTATTTCTGTAGCCACTGAAAAACAAAAGATTTTATGTCATGATTTTTGCCCTTCTCAGGGTGCAAAGAAAATCATTTTTACAGCTTGCCATTCGGGCAAGCTGAAGCTAGCATTTACTAGCTCTGATGTCATTTCAACTAGCCCCAGACACTTTTTGACGAGCAGAATTGATTTTATAGTTCTTCTGTTATTCGAATTGCTCAAAAAACATCACTTGCCCTTCGGGAAAGTTAACAACAGAATTCACTAGCCCTGAATATTAGCAAAATCCACTAGCCCCGGGCTATCCAACATTACTTTCTTTGCACACTGCTTCTCCTCCTAGTCCAATTTATTTAATTATAGTACAATGATTTATCACTCTAACTTTTAATTGGTAGACAAAATCCTATGATACAATTTCTTAAACGAATCACCTTTGACATAACTTTCGCCTAATACTATTCATTTTTTAGGATTTTTACAAAAGAAGATTTGAATTTATCGCGAAAGTTTTTGCCTAATGCCTACTGTTAGGATTGAAATTGGGGTAAATCATCCAAATCATCTCATATTAAGAAATTTAGACAAACATGTTATAATTATTATTACTTACTGGTGGAAGTTTTTCAAGAACCATTCCCTAAGAGGAAAAAGAATAAAATTATATGACTTAATTGTTAATTTATGGAAATAGTCAATTTCTGTTAACAGTACAACTGTGTTATTCCCGAAAATATTGGTACCCCTTTCCAATACAAATTATGTTGTTTTAAGTTGACCCCCACGTTTCTACAAATCAGGAAATAATTACTTTTAGTTTAGTACTTTCTTTTAAAATGTTAAAAAAGTTTACCTTGGCATGTGGTAAGCCACCTAAATAAGATAAAATTGAAGAACAATGACATCAGACTCAATTCATACATTGAAGAGTTTCAAAAAACTAAAAATTAGCAACACTACTGATCTGAGTTGCATAGCGTAAACAGCCCCTTATAAGCCACCACTGTCCTATAAGCCCTTCCAGTTATAGGCCCATCTACCCACCAGCAAACAAAAAAAACTTTCCGATTAAAAAAAGCCCCCCGATATAAGACCCCCTACAGCTTGTATTAAAATGAATTTTGATTTATTTAAAAAATACAAGCTTTAGGGCGGCTTATATGCGGGGGGTGGGGGGAGGTTTTTTTATAATCAGATGTATTATTTAATCATATGAATTTTTTAATTTATTATGACATTATGCAGCTTTATTAAAAACTAGTAAATTATGCAAAATGCACACTACTATAGCTTGTTTCGATGCCATTTTTTTTATCTCCAGTTATAAACCCCTTAGTTCATATGCCCTCCTAAACCCCCTTACAAAGATGTATAAGCCCATGGATTACAAGTATCAGTTTACAGTATTTTGATATGTTCCTTGTAAAATTAAAGTAACTTTTCTGTTTGTTTGCAACTTACCCCAATTTTGAAGTCGCCTTCCTGAAAGTTTTGTCCACTTTGGCTTAGGAGCTCCATAAACCTAATTTTGACAAAGAAAAAAATTATTAAACAGTGATTAATTACCAACATAAATAGAAATTATACCACACAGTATTATATAACTTACTATAGCAGATGCTAAGCCATTTATCATTAATTTTTTTAATGATATATTAATCTTTAAAACAAATTTTTGTCACATTTTAATAATTATTAATCTTGTCAATAAAAAGGCAACAATTCCCAGGCAAGATGCAGTCTAGACAAAAGCTGAGGATTCTTCATGTCACACATTCTCGGGCCAGGCATTCATACAAAAACCCCGCGGTGGGGCTCAAAAATAGGATGCAAATGCCCCACCCTGGGACAACACCAAAATTGGTTTTCCAGTAAATTAGCTGCAAATACCATATTCATGCGATATCTGTCAGTAATAATCTGATCAAAATACATAAAGCACCCTATGCAAATTGCTCAGCCACCAGTTATAATCACCAATCACCAGCAATTTCTTAGACAGATGCAAAAAATTCTGTGGGATAGTCATAGGGCAAAGTGATGGAGTGAAAACCACACATATCTCTTAAAAGCATAATTATTAAAAAATATTAGCCTGTTGAGCAGTTCACAGACCCTCTATTTTCTCTTCAAAGTCTGTCGACCGTGAGTGATAAAATATAAACTGCAGGAGATTTATTGACCACCAGCACATGGGGTAGTTGTGGGGGAAGAAGAAAATAGATGGTCTGTAGACATCTTTGGGAGCAACTGAAACTTGCTTTTCTCAGGAAAAGCAAATTACCATTGGCTGAATGGTGATTATCCTGTCATCATCATGTCAATGACTCATCATGCTTGCATCATGTGAGCAGATTGAGCATTTGTCATTGTCCAGAAGCGCTAACCGCGACACTTTCTATTGTGATTCACATTGAAAGTGCCGCTGACTTGTGAACTTAGGATGGAGTCAGACTACAAGCTTGTGTTGCATTGACCATGTTGATCATAATTATCTTTTGTATCGGAGTGTAGACTATGACGACTGTTTGGCACAATTTTCAAGCAAAGAAAAAGAAGAGGAGCGCCAGGCTGTTTTGGGTTTACTGGAGCAAAAGGATGTTGAGACAGTTCTTCCCACAGGATTTGCAAAAAGTTTAATTTAGCAGTTGTTTGCGGTAATGACACACAAATGAAAAGGATAGAATGTGTTATTTCTCACCTCCACTGATGACACAATTCAGAAGTATTTGTCGATGTTAGTGGCTTTCCCTGGACAAATCGAATGGTGAATTCTCGATAGTATATAAAAAATGAGTGCTCTGCTATTGCTTAGGGTCTATATATTATAACCATGATTTCGGCTTGTAACTATAGTTCAACTCCACGAGGTTTGTTTAGATATTCCAGATGCGCTTCTCACCATCTGTTTCACGCGCTTGTCTTGTGACATGCATATCAGCCAAACCAGCTAAGAAATGGTATGAAATGCACATGCACACATGAGCTGACTGCATGTGTCCCTTTAACCACTTCCAGAAGAATTGACAAATGCCCCACCCCTGGGCAGAGGCTTTCTGACAAATTCCCCGTCGCATCAGGACCTGAAAAATGCCTGGGAAGGGGGGGGGGAGGGGTGGACATGCTTGCCATTGACTGAGCTATCAACTTGCCGATAACCATGCACTACTGAAGATGAACTTTATAAAATCGATGGAGGCAAGGATGTTTTAGCTTGTTTTTAATGTGGATTATTTTGAATGAATAATAACAGAATTATTGAATTCGGCTTTCATATCATCTGAAGAATTATGGAGATCTCAGAGGGTGTTATCTGCCGAGGCCGTTATATTCATTCAATAATTGTTAATCAAGCTTATTTAAATACATTTTCAGGGTTTGAAACATCCTCAGAGACCCAGGAGCAGATAGTGGGGGCGAGGGAAAGTCTAAATGGCAGAAAAATATGGCACGAAGAAAAGTAAAGAAACGGCAAGAAGAGCCCCTGGGGACAATGTCTTACCAGACCAGTTCCAATTGGTCGCCGCCATTCTGACTTCTGACTGGTGCCAGAAAACTTTTGTGTTTTTCTGCCCAATCAGAAGGCAGAACGGCTGTAACCGTTTGGAACTGGTCTGGTAGGACATTGTCCCCAGGGGCTCTTCTCGCCATTCTTTACTTTTCTTCGTGCCATATTTTTCTGCCGTTTAAACTTTCCCTCGCCCCCACTATCTGCCCCTGGGTTTGTGAAGATGGGTTTGAAAATGACTGAGGGGTCATTTTGTCCCCACCAGCGTTTAGAAAAAGACCTGAAAAAATTGGAAAATTTTCAGCACAGTGAATTGTTCATAACAAGCAGAGCACAAATTGTTCAAAACAAAGCCTGCAAAATGTGGAAAATTGCAGCCAAATTATCAAAGTTTCCACTGGAATTTTTGCTTGAAGCATGTCAACAACTAAATATATAATGATCAAAACTTAATTGTTAACAGTTACTACTTGGTGATTTGCAATGAAATGTTGCAACAAGAGCAAATGTTATAAATTGATAATGGCATAACAAATTTGTTGGTCTTGCTCTTTTGCAAATAGTCACTTTCTTATTTTATTTAGTGGTCATGATCAGCTGCTGGTTGTAACTTGTTGCTATCGCTATTTCATTAAATGTCTAAAATTACAGTTCACTTTGAAATTTTCTCTATGGTTTAACGACCCTCTGAAATGAAAAATGTGCCTCAAAAATTGACCCAAAGTAGTCAAATCCTAGCTCAAACCCTGCATTTTTATTATCATTTCTTGTGAATCATGGGCCTGATTACGTCTAACTATGAATGGTTCCCCAATTCAGTCAATTAAAAAAAGCAAAAACAAAAAGCAAACAATCTAAACAAACAAACAAACAAACGAAAACAAATGACCTCAGAGATTGAGCTTACATACGTGATCTAGGAGATAACTTTCTTCTTCGACTGAAATGAAATCGGGAATGTAGAACGCTTTCGGTGGAGCCTGAAAAAAATATGCATTTAAGTGAATATCACAGGCCATGAAATGGAATAATAATAATAATAATAATAATCAGCTGTATCAGAAACAATTTACCTTTTTTATAATAAATTTTTCCAAATCAACTTCGTCGGCCATATTGGTTTTATTTCAGTTCCAGTCTTCCCGCGACAAAATGTGTGAATGTCGGTCAAGTCATGTGATTATGTTTATGAATTATCCGGAAAATTATTTTTTCTTTGTTATTGATGTCCTAAAGCTAACCAAACCTACAAGAAAAAACAATATCAACGAGACCAATGATAGAGGAAATTAAAAGAAAGAAAGGGATTGGAAAAAAGTGTGCGCCAGCCGGGAGTCGAACCCGGGTCAACGGCTTGGGAAGCCGCCATGATAACCGTTACACCACTAGCGCCCACGCCCACTTTCTGGGTGAAATTTTACTTGTTAAATTGCTCATGCCACTGGGTAAGAGCTTCTTTCTACCATATGGATTTTTGTTTCCAGAAGTCGTAGGAGACGATAGTGTCAGTGTATAGACCTCCTTACACTCCTCAAATGTTTCCATTCGGCGCAATCACCCGAACGTCCCAAAAGCTACGGACTCATCAGTCATGATCAGTCTGCAGGTCTAGACGTTCGGGAACGCTGCAAAACCAGCGAGCTACAAAATTTTAAGTTCTCAACTATACGTGAAGTCCCTACCGTATTGGAAATTTTTTTCTTGGTGGTCACCTGATAAATAAACTAGAAATAGGTATATCGCAATAACCCTCGCGAACTACTTGTTTTCTTCCATCTACCTCTGTTTTCCCGTTCCCTTAAAAGTTTAATTCAAGTTCAAGAGGCCATTCTAAAAAGTACTGTCTGTTTAACATATGTTGGCAAGAGATTTTACTCTTTCAGCTTCCCCCTCCTTCGGGAAATCGATCGGTTCCTGCCCCCGGATGATAGTGATACTTATCTCATCATCCCTCTTTCCCAGCCACACTCCGCCCCCCCGCGCTACCCCCCCCCCCCCCCCCACCCTTATTCGTCAACTGCCGAGTCAATATCAACAACACCAGTTTGCTTCTCCAGTCCTTACCGAATCCTATTAAAATGTTATTTCGCGGTTTTCAATCTGATAAAGTAGAAAACCACATTTGACAGCTCTCAACAAGCGGCTTTATGTGAATAAGACCTAAACACTTACTCAATTGTTGTTAGCCAATCAGCGAGGACGATTTGCGACAATCTCTTCAAATGCTGTGAAACCAGAACAGTAGAATTATGAATTCCTCAATCATCAAAGAGTTTACGGAGTACTTCAGTGGTGGACAGATTTTACTCAAGTTTAAAACCAATTTCGAAGCAAACCTAAGAAACAGTTGACCCGCAGTCGCTGGTAAGTATAACCATTTGCCTGAAGAGTATTCAACATACTTATCGCGTGCGTGTAGATTTGTCAACACGCAAGCGGCAACGGTAAAAATAGGCAAAGGTAGCCGAAGTTTCGATTATCCTCTATCGCTTTTGCCACCATTTTGCAAGAAACATTTGGAAAGCTCACGCTGAATAAATCTTCATCAAACACATGCATGTAAATATTATTAAGTCGAGAAGGAGTTTTAAATACGTCTTATTAGTACTTTTCAGAACAGGAGTTTTACTGTTCGAAACATTTTTGTTATGGCAACAAACTCAATCGAGTCGTTCAGAATTTTGAATGTCTAGCAAAAACATTGAAGTCAAATTGTATTTACGAGAGCTTTCGTTTAATGTTGCTGATTATATCAGCTTTTTGTATCACTGTTATCTTTTTTTAAAGTAATATTCACCTTCTAAAGTACGTTGAAGTGTAACGAAATATCTCATAACATATTCGTGTCAGATAAAGAAGAAACTCTGCATGAGCCAAAAGTCAGCTTGTTCAAATAGTCCCTACCGAGAGTGGTGTAAAACGTCGATCTAAGAAAGCTACGGTGTCGGTCAGGATTTTGTTAGTTTTGTTTTGTTTTTGTTTGCTTCGTTCTGGCTCAGAATTTTCGATCACCGCGAGGAAAAAAACAAAAATTCCCTGGCGTGGCAGCGATCGCAAGCATACGAGAGGTAAAGCAGTTTTTGCGAGGTTACACACTAAAACAAAAACAAGCAAATGATGATGTTTATACATGGAGTCTTGTTGTTACCGTAAACAAATTTAAACTTTTGTTCCTAACTTAGTTAAAACAAATGATAAAATAAATTAAGGTATTCGTAAGCAAGAAAAGCGGTAAAAGATAGTTTACATCAAGACCAAAGCAGAAGTAATTCAGTTTTCAGTTTGTTTTTTTTTTATAAAGGACGGCGGATACGCAACATTATTTTTCTTTCCTGAGAAAAAAAAAAGCTAACAGTTTGTGCGCAATTTATGCACTTACAACTGCGTAAGAATAATAATGAGCCAGAAATTGTTGATATTCATTGTCAGGGGCCCGAAATCTCAGTGTCTAGTACTATCAAAATTGAACTTCCTGAATTAAAAGAAGTCATTGGTACTCTGCGCAATGCTACGTCATAAGTATTCTTTCAGTAGACAAGCCATGACAAGTTTTGTTCAATGACTTTTTGTCGACATCAAGAAGTCTCTTGAGCTATTACTAACATTCACAGACTTCATAGACAGAACTCTTTGTGTTTCGTTTATAGATAACTCTTTAAAGTGTAAAATCCGGCAGTACAGAGGAAGGACTTCTTTTGAACGACTTCTAGTTGTTTAAAGGAGCAGTGAACTGTCATTAATTCCATAAAAGTACGCGTTATTGTTTGTTCAAAAAGCAAACATTGAATATGACTTAAACATCTGCTGCCTTAGTTGCCGCTTAATTACAAAAAAAAAAAGAAGTCAGCAAAATCCTCTAAAGAATTAACAGTGAAACTCGAGACTCGAAAAGAAAAAGAAAGTCCGACGGATCTTGAGTTTGTCAGCAATAATTGATGGCAAAATAATATCTGAAAACTTATGACAACTGTTTTTCTTCTAGAGGTCCTGAAAAACTCTTCAACATGAAATTTTTCTGGTACTGGATAAGGTTTCAGCCGAAATCATGAGGACCACGGATTTGCACAAGGATGAACTTCGACTTAAAGCGCAAAATATTTACAATGTGTATTCCTCTTTCCGCAAAAACCAGAAGGAGGCAGAGAGCTTTTACAGCTACCGCTGCAGTAAAGGCAGGTTTAAAACTGATAAAGAGAGGCAGTTTTTGGTGAGAGAGCGACCTCTGTTATTGCCGCCATTGGAGACAAGTGCGCTTTCAGGGCAAACTTCGAAACAAGTCAATAAATTTGCTCCAGTCGCGAAAGAAAAAACGTCTAGAGTTCTTCCAAGACATCTGCCTAAAATTGAAACAAGGACAACAGAATTGGAGAAAGAACCAAAAAATTATGATATAGCTTCCAGAAGGTTAGAAAAACCAGAGGAAACCACGAACGAAAAACTTCCTCCTTTAACGACTAAAACACTGAAACCAATGCCGCGTGCTGCCTTGACGTCTTCAGCTACATTGCGAGGTTTAAAGAGATTGAAATCAGAAGAGAAAGACATTTTCCGGTTTCGCTTTTCTAATTATAATGTCAAAGACATTAATGTCTCATCCCTAAATGAATTTAGTTGCTCTAGGGTCGGCCGCCCCAAAAAAGCGGCACAGGGTACGACCGGAAGGACTAAACCGTCTTATATCAATCACTTCCTGTAACTGCGCGCTTGCTCTCGTAGTTGTTCCCAAGTCTTTAATTAAAGGACTGGGGAAAAGAACACAACTATAAAGAAATTTCTGGCACTTAAGGTCACACGAACGTCAAAATCTGGAAACTAGCTCATTACGTCAAAACGGACTCCTATTCAAAATGATTTATTAACTGCAGGGAGCGCTCAACAAACTTCAAAATGAACATCGAACTGTTGCATTTTCTCCATTGAAATGACACACAATGCTTTATTTGGGTGGGGGCTGAGTGGCACGTAATGATTCAGCCCGGGGGGGGGGTACTCCCTTATATAATATAAGTCATTGATGATAGCAGGAGCCCATCATATAGGTATGTGCCGCCCCAAACTGGTTTTTGTGACGTTTTGATCTTAAAACGAGTATAGATTTTGCCCATTTTGGTCTGGAATTGGGTGTGGTTTACGAAGGAACTACGGCCAGTGTGTATCGATTCCAAATAAATAAGAAAGAAAGAGTAATATGCGAATTCGAAATCGTTTTATTGCAGTATTAATCTGACATGATGACATGATTTCTGATTTATGTAAACATGTAATGCTGCGTTTTGTGACCACCTCCAGGTCTGAAAACGGGTTTGGAAATTAAATTTTTTTGATCTGAAATAGGGTCAGGAGCTGTAGAACCGGGCGGCACACCCCTACCATGAATTCCCAGGAGTTCCTACCCCCCCCCCCCCCCCCCGGGTAATTCAGATAGCGACAAAACGTAAAAACGTAACCTATGAACCTTTTCTCTCGCGGATCATTGGGCGAAAGCGCCGGTTAGCCTGCGAAATGATGGACACTAAATGGAATGTGCTGCCCGCTGAGTTACGCACAATTGCAAGTCACATCTCTCTAGCCTTATCTAAGCGTTCACTATTTCAATATTATTACCAGAAGACTCTGGACCCGTACGACATAGACGACATCAGAACCTGGAGAACAAATGGTCCCGGGTGCAACATAGCGAGGACTCTCCTGTGCCCGACGACGCCTGCTTCTAGCAATTTGATCTTCTGTTTTGTTTCCTTTTGATTTTTCTCGTTTATATATCAGTAGCTTTAGTTATTAAGTTTTAAGTTATTATTTTTTTGTTATTACTATTATTATTGTTATTATTATTATTATTATTATTATTATTATTATTATTATTATTATTATTATTTACGAGGCGATCCATTGTAATTGGTTAGGCCTTTAGTGGTCTCCCTGCCTAATAATGTTTTATGTATTCACGTATAAAGATTGTATTCTAGTTAGGCGAAGCTAAATAAATAAATAAATTGGTCTTTTTTCAAATATGATCGCTGTAAAGACAAAACTAGACCTGTCAGTTCAAAATATCTTCACATAGTATATGAGATCTCGCTGTTTTTTCTTAGTGTACGCAATAGCCTGTCGGCAGCACGTTTTCTTCTCTGCAAGCGCCGTTCCGTCATCACGAATTCTTATCCCGAGAGCCAATAAGCGCCAACATGCGCTCAATAAGTGCGCGCACTCGCGTGTGCTATAAATTGACATGAATGCATAGGGATTTTATAAATAATTTTTATTTAAATTGTACAAACATTTTTGGCACTTAATTCAGTTATTAAGATAAGATGCGTGATTTGAGCGTAGCACACACTAATCATAATTCCCACAATCGGCTTCTAGAATTGTTCTTTTGTCTTTTCTACTTTGATATCGGGTGCAAAAATTGACGAATTTGCATATCACCTTCGACACATTAAGTAAACAGGACGTTAACACTATAGCCACATAGAAATTTGATTGGAAAAGGAAAGCGGAGGTAGACGTAAAGGCAATCATCAAAAACATAGATTACTTCAGCTATTTTTTCTTGTGTTTAGCTGAATTTAGCTGAATTTGTGTTAGTTCTATTTAAATTCACGGTACCATTGGTCGTTATGCATACGCATAAATATGCTAGCTGGCTCCTATCACTATAAATTGCTGTCCTGCATAGAAAGACACTACACTTTATTGGCCTCACAGTCCGATCAAGTTATCTAATTAGCTGCACTGAATGCAACGACTGCAGTCTGTTGTCAAGCTTATCTTGATCGCGAAAGCATTGGTGTTCCTGGTACGCTTTGTTCATCCCAGCCAGCATTAGGAAGATAAACATGTATTGAAAGCTTTCGACCACTCTCGTCCTCTCCCAACTGGTCTTTTTCTTCTGGGCTTTGGCAGCGGCCCTTGTGAACAACATGTCGAGCCCATGGTATTGGCAAGCTTGGCGTTTTCCTGTCCAGAATTGTACTTTGGTTTCCCAATCTAAATCTCGCGCGAAACTTTTGTAAAAGATGCAAGCCTTCCTCGTCGGAATTACAAAATATAGAATCTCTAGACTTAAGTTCCACCCGCCACTCTTTCTCCAACAAGTTAAGTCCTTCGGGGTTTATTTGAAAGCGTACCGGCTTAGATTTGCCGCCAAGAAGTAAAAAGATTTCCTCTTGTTCTCCACGTGTTTGCGAATGTTTGCTATTGTTTGCTGCGAGAACTCTATGGAAATAGCTCCTGCTGAACCCGGGCTCTCGTCCGTTCATAGAAATTGTAGCTAGATCTTCGTACTTTCCTATCTCGTTCCGTCGGCCTTTCATTTTCTTTAAGCAAGAATACAGTTTGTTTAAAGAAACTGCGTGCGAACTATTTGCAGTGCCCGAAATTGTTGCTCTGTTGCTAACGACCTGCTCGTCGCGAGTCAAGTTCTCTTTGGATACTTCCTCTTGTATGCTTCCACGTTTCGACGGATTTTGCTGCGATTCAGCCAAACTCATTCTTTGTCCTGTACATCGCATGCCAGCTAGGGGATACAGATCAACAGATTCCAGTCCCGTGTTGGTTAATCGAGTTTGTATTGACCGGTGCAAATCAACCAATTGGTTTTTGTTCATCTCAGCACTGACCCCGATTGGCTTTTCAAGCTTCTCCGTTGCTGCTGTCGTTGTTTGTTTTATCTTAGCGTTCCCTTGCTCTACATACAGCTTATTGTTGGCAGGATTGCGTATAGAAGACAGGCTGTCGGTTTTTCCTATAGAACGCACTTTTATCGTATCGTCCAATACTGCACTCAATTGTTGGCAATCTGTGTTAGTATTGTTATCATCTTCGGGGTGACGAAAGGCCGGTTTAGCATAATTCCGTAGATACGGCGGCACCCGAAACTGGCCTTTGGGAAATACGTCCTCTCCTCGGAAAAAAGCAAAACTCATTTTCTGGGAAGACACTGCACTATCATTGGACACTCATAATCACTGCCATACGACACCACCCTCAAAGATCTTCCTGATCTGTATGAAGGTTTACTGTTAGGTTTATGTTAGAGCGCGTACAATTTTTGTAATGCAAACACTGTCCTAACACTAGTGTACTTATATTAGACAATCAATGCGTCTCATAGTATTTACTTTAATCCCTTATTTCAACGCGTTGACAGTAAGAACAATTAACATTTGGGCTCCACTTGTCTTCACAAAGAAATTAAATCAAATAAACTGACTCTGTTTCATTACCATAATAATGAGTGCCAAGTTATTACAGATTGGGGTCTTTCTGAATGGCCGCTTTAAGAAAAATAAGCATTGCATAATGAAATAAAACAACAGTTTTAGAAGGTTTAATGTCACGAACGAAAGGATTTATAGGCACAATTATCATTTGTGACTCCACTAGTAGTGGTCAAGAGTCCGAGCATTTGCGATGACCTACAATTCAATTTCAGTGTAGCCTTTGCGTCATTTGTGATCAGAATGTTAACTGACTAAACGAAACTTGATTAACTTCCATCCATGTTTATACAGTAAAGAAGTAATATTTACCGTTTCCTTAATTTTTGAAGGTAAATATTTATGTCTTTTATTTCCTTCACGACCCCGCATTGGAGTGGGCAAGATAAGCAAAATTTGATTAAAATGGTCAACTTTGGCCAGAGAAAACAGCCGTTTCTTCTTAGAGATGGCTGTTTAATTTTGGCAGGCTAGGTCTACGTCATCGACGCCATCAAGAAGAATTAAGGAACTGTTACGCAGTGAAACCGAAAAGGAACAACCATGATTGGAATCCGAAACACTGTTTTCTTTAAGAAATGAAACCGTTACTGGCAGCTTACTTCAGATAACCAACTATACAAAAATGAATTTCTAGTTTAAAAATAGTGTATTTTCAGTGAATCATTTTTTGAAAATCATGTACCTGAAAAAGGAAATGAGTAAATCAAAGTCTTAATCATAAATATTAGAAACAAAGAAAAACTGAAATCTTTCAAGGCATGAACGAATAAAAGCGACATGGGCCTTAGGATCAGTAGATCTCTGAAAAGTGCATGATGCGTAAGGTAAGGGAGCGATTCTCTCTTGGTTTGGTCAACGGACTTGATAAAAGTGACTCCTCCTCAATAGCTCACCTCTCGGGCGCTAGCTCTTTATCACATAACCTGCGAACCGCAGATGTATTTCCGGTCGTCGCTTCCCTCCTCCTTCTCTCGGGTGGAGAGAAGCGACGACCGGAAATACGTCTGCGGTTCGCAGGCCATTCGTCACAGCGAATCACGGGATTTGACTCGAAAACGGTGGAGACGGGATATTGATGGGATAGGGTAGCATGACAAACAAGAAAATAAAGCGTTCATCGATTTTGTGAGCGACTCATAATTCTTGGGTTACACGCGACGTCACCAAAAATCAAACGAAGAAACTATCGATTCTTCTGAGATTCTACTTTCACGAGGTATTACAGTACCTAAACACCTTTACATAAACAAATTTTTGGTTCGAAAGGGTTCTTCGTTTTGCGAGAGAGGACCCTTGAATTTCCAGGCTTTTGCGTGACGCGGCATTTAGCTGGCGGCCGGGAAAGCTCTTATGTGGGTTAAAAACATTACCGATTTTCGGAGATTTTGCAATCTAAACATTCCAAACCTCAGAATAAATATTACTGTAATCTTTATGAGTTCCTCAAACGAAGAATTCACGCATTAGTAGGAAAACTCGAAAACAGATGCTTCTGTTGGTATCCGGCGGCCATATTGGTGTTCCTGAAAAGGACACCAACATGGCGTTTCCATACAAAGTCTTATAAATTTAGGTAAACCGTTTTTCCCAATATCTCGCATTTGAAATATTTTACAGACCTGATTCTTGGCAAGGGTTTTTGTATATTTATCTTTTTTCATTTCCCAGATTCTAGTCCTTCTGTATTGAATGGTTTGCATTTTTATTTTTCATTGCGTGACAGTGCAAGCCGAGAATAAGATAACCTGCGAACCGCAGACGTATTTCCGGTCGTCGCTTTGGGTGGTAAACGTGTCGAGATATGATATGTGCAACCTCCTTCCCAGGGCCCTCTTCTTCTCCTCTGAGAACGAGGTTGAGGTAAGTGGAAAGTGAAAGTCACCATTGGGTTTGTAGTGTGTGTGGTCAATGGTACAATAAATGACGGACGCTACATTATACGTCCCTGTACAACACGTAAGTATTAAAACATGGGTTTGTTATGAGCGCTCATTCTCGTTGGCTCACAAACCTGGGTTTATATTATCAATTGTTTTGTCCCGGGCATGCACCACAGCGGTTAATCGTGTGAAGCATTGCTTTTAACTTATTTGGCGCCATACTTAACTATGTCCACCATCAGTGTGCTAAAGAGATAATTTAATGAGCACAAGTTACAAATCAATTGTTTTTATATTTCTCGCGTATTTTGTCTCACCATCCTTTTCCAAAATGTCTTTATAAATTACACGTAAAATCTAACCATACTTTTCTCGAGTCTTTCTTCTTGTCCTAACTACTACAACAACATTTCGTAAAACTGTATTTACCAAATTTATCTTCCATTGTAAATAGAGCGTTTATGTTAAGCGAATAAATAATGTAAATAGTTTGTCTCTGAAACCTCTCTGCATTTCTTGTAAGGTATCTCTGGTAAGTATTAATTTTTTTTTCGTTGTTTTTTAATAGTTTTTCCTCTACATCAAAGCTCAGTTCTGTTGACAACTAATCTATGTTGGGCTATCTTCATCAGGAAGTGTGAAGGGACAATTACGCATGCGCAAATCTGTTAAAATACGAATGAAAACGCTTTTTGCGTCGGTTGTTGTTTTATCCGTATCAACTAGATTTGTCCGGTTCGGGGCCATAAAACCCTTCATACGCCGAACACTCCTTCACGGTTACAGTTCCTCTCTCTGTAGTCACATCGGTGATTATCATGCTGTTAGCCAAGAATTCGAACCGGGAATAACGCGATATCAACGGACTCTTTTTTACTTCTGCGGGGGCTCCGATCGGAGTCTCCTGTCTTGAATAGGTCGGGGGGTTCATCGAACTTGAAGGAAGATTGTCAGTGCTTGTTTTCGTCTGCTTGTCAAGGTCGTTTGTTGCAGTTTTTTCGCTGGCATGTGGTCCCTCCAAATCACATTTGTTCGTATTTAAGAACTGAGCTGAATTAGCGGGTATGCTGATCTTTGTTTCTTCTGCAGTAGCTGAAGCAGTTATCCCTATTTCCGGATCAACGTTATCCGCTGAAACAGGGACATCGTGGTCGCTTTCACTCTTCATCTCAACCGATGCAGGTACTTCAACACTTTCCTTCACTACTCCTGGCTCATCCGTGCCGAGAGCTACTTCAGATTCAGTTGAGGGCTGTGGCACATTCTCGTTGACACTCTCGTCCACCTTCGGAACTGTTCGTTTTCTCCGACGACGCTTTCGTTTCACAGGCGGTGGGAGAACTTCTTGCGATGAACCATCCATTTCGCAGTCACCCCCGCGATCACTGACATGTTCAATGTCCACTGAAGGCTCGCCAACTTCGGCTGGCTAGATATTTAAGAATAGAGAAATAAAAAATTTTAAAATTTAAGCATGCAATTTGCACTTGGAATCAATCGAATATCCACAATCCTCAAGTGATTTGCAGTCCATGATTTCGCCTAGACGCATTTCAAATTCCCTTTCCTACTTGGTTAATTCGCCTCCTACGTCTTTGTATTTCTTTTTGGTACACGTACAAGCTCAAAAGAAATAGGAGAGACTAAGACAGCGTCGTCCGCTGGTAACAAAACAAATTGTAAGTAGTTTGTGAGGTTACCGCTGTGACTCAACTCGTCCTCAGACCTCTCGCGCTCCTAGGTATCGGCGTTTAAAACAAACGACTGAGGACAAGGCTGGGTTTCATAAGCCTGAGTACATCAGCCTTTTGCCTACTGCTCATTGGCTTATCACACTTAAAGAATTTCATCCACAAGACTCAAAAGTTAGAATCACCTTGTACAGCACAATAAACAGCTGCACCAAAGGAAAGTAGTGCTAGGTAGTTTTGACTAGTATGGTCACACTTAAGAAATTTTGGAATTTTATCCCTTTTTTTCTGCAGTCAAAAGTAAGAACATCCTTGTACTGCAAGGTAAACTGTGCCTCACAGGAAAACAATGTGCAGTAACCCATACAAGAATTATCGTCACACTGAGCATCTCCATGATGGGAAATGTTTTAGAAATGAGAAGCTCCAAGTTCAGTTATAGGGCTGGCTTACTATCATAACACAAAACCCAGCCTAAAATAAAACTGATTTATTGCAGATCTGAACATGTCCAAAAAAGGTTTTCCATTGTTTATGTTCACACGAGCGTTCAGGAACTATACTTCTCACTTCTAGACCAAGTTTAAGTGAGATAATCGAACTTGATACTAGATCTGTTGCATAGATATAAATATGTCTGAAGATTATAGAAGTAGAAATTCTAATTTTCTTTGGAAATTTTTTCATAGGCCACTATAGGGACTAAAACAGTTAAACAACGGAGACATAAGATTAGTACTGAGAGATGCAAAATGTGATCTATACATGTGCCTAAGTACCAGTGACCAACAGGGTGTGGTACTGTTACACAAAAAGCAGACTGGAGTAGGACAATGTAGGGCAAAAGTTGCCTACTGTAGTTGCTGTAATGGATCTTCTCAGGCATTCGCAGTCAATGCATTTCTATGACGTAGTCACTCACCCAGACCACGCACCAAAAACGTTTGGCTACATGAAATAAATTGACCTCAGAGGGATTAGGCAAGGGCACAAGATTATCCCTGGTGGTAAATATTAGTCAGTGTGACCTTTTGTAGCTCAATCATTTTTCTTATCACTCACTGGCGGCTTTATGCTTCTGCTTTGACCAAAATAAGCACAATAACTCTTATTTTAACTGAGCTACTGATTGTTTAAGCACTCCGCTGTTATCTGGGTTATTTCACATTTTATTTACCAGGTGATACTGTTTAAGTCTGACTTGTCTGGGGGCAAAATTCCAGGGAAGGGGGACTACCATGAAAAAGACAAAATTGTTCAAGACGTCACACCACACTGCACTTAATGCCAACATCTTTGCATGGAGCAGTTAAAGTAACTAAGCCTGTCATTTGGTTGTCTGCTTTAGTATGGTCAAGTGAAGCTAGACTACAAGTAGTCCCCCATTTTTCTTCAGGGATAGTAGAACGAGCACAACGTGGAAAAAAATTTTTCTCTCTCCCCGCCGCGTGTCACCTTTTCTGGCGTGGGGTGATTTTCACGCACGCTCGCATTTCACTCGCTCTACTATCCCTGAGGAAAAATGGGGGACTACTCGTAGTCTAACGTAAAGCCTGAGCCAAGTCCAAATTGGTCTAGCCTGTGTACAGATGTCCTCTTCCCCTCTTTCTGAGGGGAGGGCGACGTCTGCACACACACTAAATTTTGGTCCCCTTTGAGGTTTATTTCTACTTTTTCGATGGCCATCTATCTGTCCCTTTCATATCAAGGCTCTGCCCCAAACCTATGAAATCTAGGGTGCCTAGCATAGTATTTTTATGAAAAATGGTAAGATTACCTAGTCGCCCCAGAGCAAAAGTTAGACACAAGGGGCTACTGGGTACTGCTAGGGCTTAGCCCTGCATATAAATGGAAGTCCCCCCAGGGCACAAATCCTTAACTTTGGGCATTTGATTGAAAGTTACTGATTAGCCTACAATCAAGAATTCTTTTTTTTCATTTTTTTTTGGGCTAAGCACAAAAAGTTGGCAGACAGGCGAAGGGAAAAAAAGAGAAAAAGAGAAGGACCGCCTAATTGCAGGTTATTGGTAATTTTGCTGTGCAAAATGGTTCCTTAGAACGTTTGACTATTCAAATGAAAGCTACTGAGTAGTATTTTCCTATGGTACTGTTTATTATGTTGTACAATGTGGTTCTGAATTTTGAGTCTGTGGATGAAATCTTAAAAGTGTGACCATTCAAATGAAAGCTGCTGAGCAGTACTTTCCTGTAGTACTGTTTACTATGCAGTACAATGTGGTTCTGAGTTTTGAGTCCATGGGTGAAATCTTTAAATCTGACCATACAAATGAAAGCTACTAAGCACTACTTTCCTGTAGTACTGTTTGCTGTACAATGTGGTTCTGACTCGTGAGTCTGAAGATGAAATGTGACCATTCAAATAAAAGCCACTGAGCACTGAGCAGTACTTTCCTGTGGTGCCGTTTATTTTGTGGTACATGGTGGTTTGCACTTTTCAATCTGCAGATGAAATCCTGAAGTAGGATAATTGCTGAGCAATACCTTCCTGAGGAACTGTTTATTATATACTGTAAGCATAAAATGTGTTCCTAACTTTCCCGGCAGATATGAGTTTACATGCAATTGACTCCCAATGACTCAAACCCTTGCTATAAACTCAACCTTACGGTAACTAGAACCAAAATCGATTTCCCCTGGTTGATTTCCTCCATACATTTAGGGTAATTTTACCCTCGGTTACTCAAACCTCCTGCTAAGTCAAAGTAATTTTTGTTTCGCTTCAGACTATTTCATATAATTTTACACTGGATAACTCAAACCACGTTTTAAGCGTATGCTGGAGTAAAAAAAAATTGTACTGCAGTCGGAAACATTGAATTTATTTCAAAACAAACCACATCTTCTTTGTATTCCCATTTCAAAATATCAATATCTTGAAGTGATCATGAAGTGTGCATGATCCATTATACATTCCTTCCTCATCCCATTTCCTTATTTCTGGTTATTAGCTTGGATCGAACTACCAATAACTCAAATTTTTTTCAATTTCCCTAGAGGGTTAGTGTTATCCGGAGTCGACTGTACATTGTATGTGTAAACAAGGTACAGCCAAGGAAATCAATGCTTATTTACTGTGTCATGTAATCCAAGGATTCAAAATTTTATATATATTAAAAAAAAAACAAATTTACTGCACAAAGAGCAAACCTTTCCAGCCTCAACAGGGAAGAAAAAATTAACTTAGTAAAAAGTTTTGAAGAAATTTTAATGGTAGCCCTAGAAATCATCACTTTCACATCGGACGTTTTTAGATACCCATTTGAAAGTAGTATCTTATCTAATTAATTCAAGAAGGTTTTAGAATTTCCATTTGACAAACAAGAAGAAACAAGTTCAAACCGGAAGTCACTTTTACAGTGCAACCAAAAATGATACGTGTTAACAAAAATATTTTTCACAGTATTGTAAGGTTAGTAGCTTAAGGAAGTTGTACACCTGATAAGTAACGTCATAATTTAGCGAACATCTGAAAACTCTTTATTAATTAAACCAAACTAGTTTTCCATGCGTATAATAAGAGGAAGTCTAGTAATACTCACACTCTCTTCAGAGACAATCATTCGCCTTTTCTTTCCTTTAAATTTCCCCTTCTTACTACATTTAAAAAGAAGCGAAAAACAAATGAAAGGGGGATTAGTTTGCAAGCTATAAAAAAGCGTTAAAAATATAATTTTTTAAAAAAATAATATTTACAATAAAAAAGTTTCGAATGCTATTGCTTTCGTGAATTCATTAAGCCAAAATATTATTGACACGAACAAATTAAGCTTAATTTCGAAAGAAGATGGTAAAAAATTTCACCTTTGCGATCGACCAGAATGTTGATCGTAATTTCACTTTCCGAAAATTCATATTTCGCTATATTAAGATAACATATGACTGCTAGATAACTGCTATAAACAAACTTCAGTGCGGAGTGAAACAAACATGTCTGATCGTGTAGAAGTGAATCTGCTCTCACCTTACTGCCAGCCGTTGTCGAAAAGCCCTCAATAATCTAGGATCAAGCACATTTTCTTCCGGCTCCCAAGTATTGTATCTAATTGGATATGATCGGTAAATCCAGCATTAAATATAGGGACATCTAAGACATTTATTGGTAAATTATGCACGTGAAATTCACGATGCTTACTTTTGCGAGTAACCCTTCCATTTGATGAAATATTCAATTTTTCCCTGCAAAACAAACCATCGACCGCTGGATTAATAAAGATTTTTCCACCACAATATGAGGCAAATTTACTCCTTCCTTACCTCTCTGACTCTGCGCTTAAGAATCGTTTCGGCCGCATAGATTCCGTTGTTTCTTCCTCCGCGATTCATGACTCATTGTCCAGTTTGAGAGATTGTGTTTGTATTCATAGCAATTTGCATCTTCGCATCCCATAATGTATTTATCTTCGTGACGACACGTGCTACTCGATCCTCGATAAATCGTCATATGACAAACCGGAAAATTCTTTATGCCATATTGGAGCTAAAACCAACCCTGAGGCCCGAAGTGATTAATAATTGATATTTTGTTGAAATTATCATTTCATATTCCACTACCTCAGTAAAATATTACTTTAGCTGCAGACCGCCGGAGGAAACAAATTAAAGGTATACATTCGAGAAAAGTACGCCCAAGTTCAACCCAGTTTTCTATACAGTAGCATAAACTAAAAGCGACTAGGAATGTCTCTATTCCTGTAGAGAGGGAAGCAAGCCCATTGCACTGTTGTCCCCAAGCACTGAATTCTCTAGTGTCCATTTATACGCATGGGTGGAGTGAGCTACCGTGTAAAAAAAAGTGTCTTACTCAAGTCTTACCAGGAGCCGATTACTCAAAAAACATAACACAATGACCCGCGACACAAGGATAGCACTGACCAGAGAGACAAAACTCGGCACTCGAGTTAATTTTATTGCTTAATTTTAATATAGCGCAAGAGAGGAACGTGCAAAGAGAAAAGAAGACCCCCTCCTCCTTTTCTCCCCTCGTGCGCGCGCTCATCCTTGAAATTTCTCCTTTTGCCCCTGCTACGTAGGCTATGACGCACAAGGACAACTCCTGTGGACAGGGCTGGAATCCGTAACTCTTGAGTCCAAAACATAGCCCACTGGGCCACCACGCCCAGTCCATATCAAGCTTGTTTGAGAATTCACCATTTTCACATAGACCATAATGCACCTAGTTTAATCCCGCCCCCCCAATCCCCGCCCCTCTTGAGGCAATTCGGAAATGGCCCGTTAATCATGCTAGGACTAAGGAGAGACAGTGCGCCCTTTCTCTCTTTTTTTTTTTAACGATCCCGCTTTTCTTTTCGCTCGTCCCGAACTCGAATGAGTGAGCAATTGAAAAAGACTAGCGCCTCTTTTACCTTTTGACTTTATCCACGGGATCTCTTTTTCTCTCTCTTCTTAATTAGAGATCCTTGGAATAGTGAGTATTTGTATCCTTTTTCTAAAACTAACAATACTTCCACAATTAAAGCAACTTTTAAGGTTACAATAGAACCTTTCCCTAGGGACGCCTTCTTAACGCAGACTAGTTGAGAGGATGAGTTTCCTTTGATTTCAAATATGCCAAACTTTATACCATTCCTACTTCAACATGAAAACAAAGCTCTGTCCGTTTGGTGTTCGTATCAAGCTGGTTTCATTTACTGTCGTCGATCATCACTCTCCAACGCTCTTCTTCCAGGTATCATGACGACAGTAGCAAAATTCCCTCAAATGGGGATGTGAGTTTTTTATGCAATCCGGTTGTGATCCATAAAGATTTATGCGACTGATGTGCCCGCTCACTTCAAAACGACCCCCAATAAGCTTAACAGACGCCTCAAAAACTGCAAAACCCGGTATGGTTCGAAACTTAACCTGGTAGATACATTCAGTTGGTTTTGTTGCGTTCTTAAACTCCGGTTTTCCGAGACCTAAACCATCACCATCTTGTATTCCACTGAATGTTTGCACTTTAGAACTTGGTACTTCTTGCCAGGCGCCTAAAATAACGTCTAGTGTTAATCGTTCACATAGCCTGCTCACTTTAGGGTCTTTCTTGAGCAAGCTGTTAATGTGATCAGAGGCAATCTGGGCGCCAATACGAACATGCGCATGGGTGGTGTTCAGAGGCAGCCACTGAACACATGGGCAAAAGTACTCTGGTATCTTAGCGTCTTGACATGTTCGATTTCGAGGAAGTTTTGAGAAAAGACTTATTCCACGGGTGAGTTCTGTCTGTGAAGGATCAAAAGGATACTTGAGTAAATGCATAAAAGTTGCATGTAAATCCAACGGTGATATGATAATATCTGTATTTGATTTGAAGTTCTTTGCCAGTTTTGAGTGTTTCAAGAGGAAGTTATCTGGCAGCGCAATGGATAGCAATGGTAACCGCTCCTCCAGCTTTCCCTGCATGGTCGATCGGAACTCCCCTGTGCGAGCGCCGTGGTCTCCCATGACAACGAGCATGGTGTCATTCAAAAATCCCGAGTCCCGCATCGATTTAAAGAACTCGTAAAAGTCTTTCTCTGCAGCACCAAGTGGTAATATTGTGTTATGATGGCAGAGGCTACTCAGAAAAATAAAACCAAATTTAGGTGTCTTGGGATAAGCTCTAAACATGCTCTTCAGATATTCAAGCTGAATTTTGTGTTGAGGTTGAGCATTGATGCATTTCTCATGAAGTACTCCCTCGTTTAGTTTGTGTGGCACCGCTGACCAAAACGGTCGCGCATAATGATCACAAGGTGGCTTACTGAAGCCTTTGAGTCTCATATTGAAAGCACCTGAAAGCAAAAAATATAATTTTAACTTACAATAAAATAGCTGTCGAAATAACTATCAATTGGAACCATCTTGCAAAATCGCGTCACCTAAATTCGGCCTAATATACCAACCCAAACTAACACCTCGTTGTTCCAGATCAGGAGCTGCATGGCTGAATGGACTGCTGCAAGGGTGAGATTTGGAGGTAAATAGTTCCCGACAGCTTGGAGAGGGGAGAAATACCTACTAACAGTACAGTCGACTCCCGATAATTCGAACCTTCAATGGAAATAGAAAAAAGTTCGAGTTATCGGGAGTTCGAGTTATCGAGGGTAAAATTATATAGAAAATGATCTGAAGGGAAATGAAAATTGCTTCGAGTTAGCGAGAGGTTCGAGTTAAAGAGGGTTCGAGTTACCGGGAGTCGACTGTAATTGCTCCCTATAGGAAAGACACACAGGGCACCCAAAGACTGCTTCCTAAGACTGCAAAGAAAATAAAAGAGATCAGTGCACTCAAGGAAAGAAGTCGATGTGACTAGTTTACCTATAGGTGGAGCATCTTCACTAAACATAGTAGCGTAACCGTACTCCTTTAACGGCTTGAAAATAAACGGCCATGGATCCACAGTTCCAGCGCCCTTGAAGCCAGTCCTCGCCTCGTGAATTTTACAATTCTCTTCTAGACTCCGTCCGGTCAAGAGCGCTGTCAGCTGAGGCGTGGTCCCCTCACCTACTAAAGAGAACCCATTGAACATGAATGCCTGTAGCTCGTTCTGCAGGAACTTGTACGAGCTGCGAAGGAGACGCTGAAAAGTTGCGTGTGAGGTTTGGTCCAATCCTAAAATGACAATATTTAATGGTATACCAGCCCTTTGTTGCGGTACTCGCCGCTGCACGTGACTTTTGGGGACAACCTGTGCGTGAAAATCAGTTTGTTTCACTCCATTGAAGAACTCGGCGTTCACTTGAATGAAATCGTGGTTTAATTTCAACACTGGTGCTTTATACTTCAATGGTCTGCGATTTCCTAAGCGGAATCCAGAATCGGAGCCACCCGTTTGCCTATGTATCGTTTGAAAGGACAGATTTGTAACAGGCGCACCTCTGTCATGATAAACCACGACTTTGAGAAGACCATCACGGTAGCTGGTAAATAGCGTTGCGTCGCGTTCACACGCAATCGGTACTATAGGTAGAAAATACCTCATGGAACTTGCGTCAAAGGGATCTATATTCGGAAGACGACAGCTCACTTCTCCAGACGAAATGGGTCTTTGTACTTTCGTTGGTGACGTTCCGCACTTCAGATTATTGACATAGAATTCTAGAAAACACAGGCCATAAATTAGAGTTGCCAGTTTCCAACAGTTAACACTTTGCAGGGCTAAGGCCAAAGTTCTAAGCTATTGTAGGTTACTTCGGCACTGACCTCTTTGTCTCAGTGCCACAATAAAGTTCATTTGTGTCCTTTTAAACTAAAATTGGATATAACATCTTGCTTGTTATAAAAATTTTTTCTTCTGGGCTAAGAAAATCTTGGAAGTTATTATTTACTCTGATAGCTTAGAGAATGAACGCAATTCCTAGCCCCGAAAAACTGAAATTTATACAGTTTTAATTTCGTTTTCCAAATTGCTCAAAATTGCAATTTATGTAGAGCGTGACTTGGTCTACTCATACTTACCAAGACTGGTAAGAAAATCCTTTTTGACAAGTATTGTAGAATTGTTATCTGCGAAAAGAATAAACTCGGATCCTAAAGTAAAGTAGTTTGTATCGTCCTTTGGTTTAAAGATTGCTTGGCATTTTTCTTCTGCAAGCTGATGGCAGGCCATCATAGCTTCTTTCTCGGATGGAAAGGCTTGTGTCGATACAGGAGCTTCAAAATCATGCTTGTCAACAGCTTTGAAATTATCCAGCTAGGGCAAAAAATACAGAATTGATTTAAGAACTAATAATGACTAACTTATGATATTATTCTAAGCCTTTCCATAAACAACTCTCGTTAAACTCAAGAACGTCAGTTATCAAGCATAATGCCAGTGGTTATAGCATTACTGTGAAATAGCCGCTTTCAAGAAAATAGGCGGAAGTACAGGCTTCTTTCGTAGCATGATCATGAGTGGCAAGTATTTGCGACGAGGGCTCGTGGAAGGAGGGAGGGGTTTAACTTCCTCCGCACTAACTAGCGCGCTATTCGCGTTCTCGCCCGCCCAAATACCTTCTTTCGCCTTCCCTTACGAACTGCTGCCACGCAGCCTAACACCTTGTTCCCGAACAATTTTCTTAAAGTAAGTATGACCATTAACCATTAAGTATTTTTTTAATCCCTGATCTAGACTGAAGAGTGAAGAGAGTCCCTCCTCTTCACTTCCAGTCCCCCCTTTCAAAGACTTACTAAGTCTCTTAGTAACTCATCTTAACCCCTTTCTACCCCAGGGATAGGGCCATAGTTAACTCTGTATACCAGTAGCATATTATTTGTTATACTCGGTATTCATTGCTTTCTACATGTGTAGCTCGTCCTCGAGACACATGCGCAGAACATTATTTTGGTTAATGCTATAATTTGATTTTACCAACCTTTTTAACTGTCTACCCACTAAAATTAGCGGCAGATATCACTTACTTTGATATACTCTTGAGGGACAAAGGTTCTGTGCAAGTCATCTTCGTGTGCCAGTGGCGTCAGAGTATGTACCTATAGAGAAGTGTACGTGTAGACAGTTATTTCTCCTTGGCAAAGCGACTACCAGTGCCATTATCCTCTCTCCCTTCAACTCTAGCTTTTGCGTTGGTGGGCATACTTATATCAGCTTTGACATCCTTAGGGACGGACCATTAGAAAACTTATGGGGGGGGAGGGGAATTTTCGAGCCGCAGGAATTTTTTTTCGTTATCAAATTCCTTGTATGAATTTTTTTTAGGCCACAGCATGAATATTTTTTAGGGTTAATTGGCGTGCAAGAATTTTTTTTCATTTAATTTTCCCTTGCGCGAATTTTTTTTTTGTACTTCGCCCGCCCCCCCCCATAAGTTTTCTAATGGTCCGTCCCTTAGGACACCATTAACATACCATCTAACCTCATGCATGCCATGATAATAATGTAGCCAACCAAATTTCTGCACTCTCATGCTAGGGTCTTTTTCTTCTTCGAGTAAGGAAAAGAGAGGACCCTGGTCATGAGGTTCCTTTCATTTCCGAGCAACTGAAATAAAGTTTACAGAACTTTCTTTCAAGCTCAAAAATATTTAATTTAGAGTTTCAAGCCAGTTTGTTACTCTTAAAGTAAGTCTTGGGAGATCATATCTGTGGAAATGATTATAGGTGTCCACTGCCTGCGGCCTCTATCCTCTGACTCTTGGTTCAATTTTAAGAAAGATTCCATACTAAAGACCGGGATACACATATAAAAGAACTCAATCTTTAATTAAAGAAAGCATGGTCGGCAGGCGCGGATGCAAACCGGTTTCCACCGTTTTTCGGAAATCGGTCAGATTTTTCACAATAAATATATTTTTAATTATTACTTTGAATACAACTTTCCATTAAGTTGAAATCTTTTCCCATATCCACTACGATCGATATGGAAATTGACCTTTATGAATAACCCGCCGATTTGAAAGGCTCCACCCGCGAGGAGAATGGAACTGGCAAATATCCTGTCTGAATCACTCAGAAACCCAAGAAAGTGAGTATTTTAGGGACCTTAAAAATCTAAAAACTTTTCCCGCGGGAGCTTGCCCCATGCCCCGGACCCCACTAGAAGATTTTGCCTTCGGTGTTCGTTTAGGAAATCGGTCAGTATTTATCCAAGATCCTTGCCTGGGTCACATTTGAAACGTTATCCACAAACGCAACAGATATAGCCATCATAAACTAGATGGTGTGAGGTATAATCTTCTTACCTGTTTTGTCGGCCATTCAGAACTGGCCTTAGGTTGCTTAATCCTGTTACTGTCAGTGGAAATTTTATTTTCCCTAAATGAAGTATGATACACAGGTGTTGCTGGTGATTTATCCTCTTGTTTCCATCGGTCTGTACTAAGCTGTCCTCGAGAGGTAAACTGCTGACCCGATACGGTTGCTACTTTCGAATGCCAGAGATTTATTAAATACGAGTGGTTGACCTTTTTTAGCTTTATCGTTAACTTTGCTTCCAGTTTCTTTTCTTTCTCTTTTTCTATCTGGTCGCTAACTTTCCACATGCAAAGTAGATTGATTAAGACCATCATTGCTGCTGAAAGAATGAGAAATTTGCGGACCAACTGCCAAGAGAAACACTTCATGGTGCGTCGGCATCAGCTTCGTCGATTCAATGCTTCTTTGCTTCAAACAATCAGAATATACCATTTGTTTCACTGGAAAAAAAAACATCGACATAAACGCTGTGGTCAGTTTAGTTCGCTGTACGATTTAAGTGGTATTTTCATATGTATTGGTCATTTTCGGTTTTTCGGCATTCTTATCTTGATGATGTGTGACAAAAAATCGTAAAGGATTTGCCACACCGAATCAGTGAAAACTAACTGCATAACTTTTTATTGATGAAATCAAAGCTAGTTATTCCGTCACCAACACATCCCACATAAAGTCGTCGCTAAAGTCACACACCTGCGTACTCAATTAATGCAAGAACTAACTGATAAGACGCAAGCACTCGGAAGTCAGACTACAGTTAGTGTCCTAGCTTATACAATACGTACGTGTAGAGCATGTTAAAAAGATCATTTGAATTCTCAGACCAACGATCGGTGCACTTCAGTGCTATTTTATAAAAGCCACGTCTCTAATAGAAGAACTTTACCCATCCACCTCTTGTTAACACGTATTCAGCACGGAACAATGAAATTATTAAGGTAAAACATTTACGCTGGAACAAAGCTGAATAAACAAAGTTGGCGTGTAAGTCTGTGTGATTATATTATAAAGCTATGCATACGACATTTGAACATCTCTCCTTATTTTTGTATCAGTTGCTTTTTAACTTCACTTATCACTCAGCTTTGCATAGTCTGTTTTTGTTGTCAGTTGTTGTTGTTATTATTAGTACTATTAACCTATAATTCTGAAGGAACAATCACAAAAAAAGTCTTCGGGTTTCAAGGTCTTTTGATAATTGTCAAAAGCTTAGGTGGTTTAAAATTGACCCTCCGCGATCAAATGTTTAATCTCAAAGGTTACTGGATGGAAGAGAAGCACCCGAACCCCTTATTTAGAAGATGCGCATTCACTTCGGTTCGAGCATGAGTATTCCACAAGATCAAAAACATTACACCGCTACGTAAAACTGATGCAATGAACCGCAATGAAGAATTGAAATTGCTAGTATTATCTAGCAGCCATTTTTCGAACAACAAAACTACCGACGCTGAATTTAAAGACGCCGCCTCAAACTAGAATACAGAGTCACTGAAGAGTTGTTTTGGTTATGAAAATTTCCATGAACTGATTTCGGCTTTGTATATAAAAATTGTAGGCAAATTTTCTTTATACTAATTCAACAGACTTTTTCAATGCTTTTAATTTTTAGTATCCAATATTTATTTTAACATATTTTTTAACCTTTTCTTATCTTGATTTGTTGTAAACCTTTGGTGTTTTAATGCAGTAGTTAATGCCATTTGTATGATGGTGTCCATTTCATTTTCCTGTTCATATTTAAATTTGATAATCCTAGAGAGCTTTAAATAACAAAAGATCCATTAAATTTGCACAAGAAAGAAAAATCCTGAAGGATCCTGGAAGTAGTAGTCAAAAGACACCGTCGTGGAAATAGTGGAAATCGCCCTATTTAACTGAAGGTTATTATTGTAAAATATACATTAAGACTTTTGTCCTGTTAAAACCATGAAAATCAGTCTGGGAGAAGCATTTTTCAGGCCATTTGCCTCTTTGATGTTTGGCTGATTTAATTCTCTTATCAGTTTTTCCTCAAACCTCTGATCCTTGTAAGGCCCTACCTTAGTAAAAATACTGATCTAAAAGTTTATCCAAGAAACGCAAAAACTAACTCGTAGTTTTTCTTTTTAACATATACAGTATCAACACTGTTTCGTCCCATGTAGGGGATTCCACGACAGTCTTGGATTCTGGATTCCACATCACGGATTCCGGATTTTAGGTACTGGATTCCAATCTATGTTAGTGGAACTTGGATTCTAGATTCCAATCGTTAGTAGGATTCCCGATTCTATGAGCTGTATCCGGCCAGATTCCGAAGCCCAGGATTCAGGATTCCACAAGCAAAAACTTCCCGTATTCCTTTACATGCGGCGAACTGTACAGACTAACTGTACATGTTCAATGTCATGGTGTCATTCATCATGCTGGAGCCAGCCACTTCCCAACCGGCGTTGATGGATCTTTACAGTCCTCGCTTGGTGGTAACTGATAGGAACCGGCTTCCTCCTTTTTAAACGTAGGAGACACCATTTCCGAGCTGATTTAATTATGCGATTCCATTTCTGTTGCCATAAATAGCAAGGCAAAAGGACTCCAACTGCGTGAGGAGATCGTGTGATGTACACCAGTCTTTAGACCGTTCACAGTTCCCTTTTATTTGGAAGATCGTCATGATTGATAGTCTCCTTTGCAGCAGTTATTAGGGACTTTAAGATCCAACGACACGACGACAACGAGAACGTCGCTTAAAAAGTGAATTTGCGTCCTTTCAGTCTTTATTGCAATTATTCCTACCCACTTACTTTGTCAAATGTAGGCGAACCCTCCTGGAGTTGAATTCCTAGGGACCATATCCAAGTACAGAAAGAGAAACACAATTTCGTCGTTGCTTGTTTACGAGACTCCATAAAACGCAAAATTAGGCATTTTCACTTCGTAGTCGTGAAAAAACGGGCAAAGAAATGTACAAAAAAATCTTGATGCACGTGCAAAGTTGTTGTTTTGCTTATTAAACCTATTGTTTTTTAGACGTCCTCGTTGCCGTACGCGTCGTTGGATCTTAAAGTCCCTATTAGCGTCGTCACGCAACGCTCCTCCCCACTACTACATGATTGAACGCTTACCGGTTCGGGCGGCCATCTTGGTTTCATGCGTGTGTACCGAGGGGGCGAGCCCTAAAGTAGATTTGACACTCACGATCATCCAAGATGGCCACCCGTAACGCAAAGTCTTCGATCTCGACGATCTTAAGGAAAAGTAGGGGACTGTGTATAGTCGAACCAGTCTTTGTCAACTTGCTAAAAGGTTTGCTGATACTAATTGTTAGGTTGGACGAGACAGCAGTTTGAAAGGTCTCAGATGCCAATTCTAGCGAAAGCACTGACTGAAGTCATACACAACCCATGAAAGCATGCATTCCGGGTAGGGCCTTACACATGTCATAGCAACTGGCAACCTGGTGGATGTCGGTGTAAAGTGCGTGAAATTGTAAAATTATCAGTGAAACACTTGGTACGTTAATCTTGTATAAAAAGCAAGATAAACGGTAATGGAGCATCTGGTCCATCTGAAGAGCTACGATACCTTTAATTTTAAGAGTACAAAAACTTTTGGCCACGTTGCCCGCATGTAGAATTGACTATTCTTGAGGATGTCCGCTTGTTCTTGGTTGTGACAGTTTTGTTTGTTCTTTTGCCTATTTTTGTCTTTCATGAAACACCCTAGACTTACTGTCCCTGCAAAATGAAGTCTTCCTAAATTAGATTTTTCTCAAAAAAGTAGGGGGGACACACGGCTTACCGGCCCCTGCTCCTACTCCTACGACAATGACGTGGTTGTGCCTTAGCGATCCGTTTTGAGCCGCGAATTCTAGATTTCGAGTCGTACTTACAACGATAAATATCTTTTAATCTAAAACTCACCAAAACGTCTTTGAAATAGCTTTAGAGGAGAACACAGACCATTGAAGACACAATAATAGACACCAGGTAATACGTTTTTTGGCTTGTTTCGTTGTTTTTATTATTATTACTATTACTATTATTTGTAATGATCGTTGAATGCAAGATGAAACAGATGCGAACAAATAGCAGGGCAAGGCACCACATTTTATCCTTTGAAACCCTGTACTTTTTTGGGGGGAGGGGGTCACTGAAAAGCATTTTAATGAGGTCAGCCATAAATTATTCTTTTAAACTGAAAAATTCTCGTAGCCTCCCTGCCACCCCATAAATTATGAACGCTCCTGCCTCAGGTTCCTGACACGATCAATATGTCAATAAAACAAAAAGCCAGAAGTTTCGAAAAAGTTAACGCGAGTTAACGTTAAAGTGAGTAAAGTACAGCTTTCCTTGAGTACATTAGTTCGTTCATCGTTCAATTAACCAAAATGATTGGAATGCGAGGAAGTTATTTTCGCAGTTGGGTAGACATTTTGTGGCTGCTGTCTTTGTATAGAGAGATATAAAGAGGTGACAGTTGAGTGATAAAGAGATTAATAGGAAATGTCCACAGGGACAAATTAAATGAACAATCGGGGGAGGGGTGGGGGGTACTTACGGTTACGGTTAACAAAAAAGTTAAAAATTAATTTCTTTTACTAAAGAGTTGAAATATTAATAATCCTGCATTTTTTGTATCTTCAAACCAAAATAAAGGTCTTTCAGATAGCCTGTGTACAGCCGCCCCCTCCCCTCAGAAAACATTTGAGAAAGGGTGTCTGTGGGGGAGGGAGTGACTGTACACAGGCTAGTCTCAGACGGATAATCCATTTCTTGCTCTAGTTTGAAAACGGCCAATACAAAAATTCCTGTGTCCAGTGTTTTTAATGATAGCGAAGGACTTTACAGAACAATTGTCTTTTGTTGCCTTGTCTGTAGTCCTCGTTATTTCGCGCTGCAATGCGTTCCGAGTTACGAGGTCGGAGCGAGTTTTTTTCTCAGATACGCCACCGAAATGCCTTGAGCGAGATTGCGTGGGAAGACGCCGAACAGGGCCTAAGCATGGTAATGTTTATAGCCTGTTCCACTCTCCGAGATAGTCGAGTCCGCTGAATTGAGAAAGCGCAAACACGAAATAAAACGGGAGGAAACTGGGGAACAGGCAACAATGTCTACCGTAGCGTCAGAGAAAAACAGGGAATTGTTGTTTATCGGCAACGTGTTTTACAAACCGTCACATCTCTGGTCCTCTCTGGGTGTTGTTTCTCTAGTACTGTGATTTCGAGGGCGCGACCTCCTGAAAATCTCAAATTTTAATCGCCAGCAAGAAGCCAGAGTTTCGCTATGGAAAAAAATTAGTTCCCAGGGTAAGCGGCGGAAATGGAGTCTAGGTCTAGGTCACAACTAAAAGGCGCTTGGCCTACCGTGCGTACGGAGTCAAAGTAGCACCTTAACAAATCTAGGGAACGATTTCTTTTACGGTTAACTCTTTTTTACCCTATTAACGGCTAACGGTTAAAAGTTTTCAATTTTTACGGCTATCGGGTAAATTTTTGGCCTTTTTACACCTATCGGTTAACCCCATTGAGACCCTCCTTAACCTATACCAGAGCTAGTTAAGCTGAATTTTGCTACCCTATACTAGAGTAAACTCCCCAAATCCCCCCTATCCTAGAGTAGCTGTTTTCCAGAAACTACTGAGGCCACTAGCACAGTCTAGCCAAAACAAAACCTTATACCACAATCCCTAGTGTAGATAAAATTTTCAACCTACTGATCAGTTTCCTGAAAAATGATAACCTATTCGAGACCCAAACGCTCTGATTTATATACCCTATCCTAGAGTAACCTGCTTGAAAACCATACCCTCCACAGCGGCACATACCTATATAGCCCATATATGGCAGTACCCCCCCCCCCCCCCGGGAATAAACAGTGGCCGTTGTACAGAGTTGGGTGTTAGTAAAGGTTCGACTGTGGCTTGGAATTACAGTATTAGTCCGTCCCAGGCTCTCAGATAGTGGAGACGTCGCGAAAACGATGTCAAGGGAACTACAGAGCGCGCGTGTTCTAAATAAGGGGGTGGTTTCCTCTGGCCTGACCCTTTGCGTTTTCCGCATGAGTTTTCACGATATTTGCACACTACTGCCTGGGAGTCTGGAACAGGCTATTTTAGCGTTATTGACACGAAATAATTTGTATGCAAATGCATTATTATTTCGAGTGACAAATGGAGTGAAACAAGCCTGATCGCATCCATGTTGGATAATCTATCATGTCTGTTTTACAAATACCTCTACAACTGTGATTAGGATGTAATACTCAAAAGAGGAAGAGGAGGCGTAGTTTTACATGTAAAATGTCTGCAATCGAATATAACAATTTATTGCGCAAAATCAGCCAAAGAGTCGACGACATAAATTCAGGCCAGCAATTCCAACTTGTGATATGCAGTGGGATGATGTTGGCGGTTCGTAATGAGGCAAGCCGCCCTACCTTGTCGTTGTTTTTAGAATTAGAAGAGAAAGGATTTCTGAGTCCCGATCGTCTAACGGTATTGAAGGCCATTTTAAAAGCCGTCAAGGAATGGACTTTTCTAGAAAAGGTTGAAAAGTTTGAGCAAAAAAGAAAGGAATTATTCAACAACTTGCTTGAGCTGATTATACGAGAACTCGACGAGCTTAATGATCTGGAACGCCTCATCTCGATTTGCAAAGGAAATATAACAGAAGAAAGTCGAGCGAGCATCCATGATGCTAGATCATTGTTTAAGGAGTTAGAAAGCAAAGACTGTCTTGGAATCGACCGCCTCGAAATCGTGAAGGAGATTTTGACCCAGACGGAAAAAACCGATCTGCTTAAGGAAGTGGACGAGTTTGAGCAACGACAAAGTCGTGAAAGTAAGTTTGAAAGGCGAAAAGGTATTTCTCCGGGTTTACCTCGGTGTAAAAACCTGTAAAGTTTTTCTTTGGTTTCTAGCTATTATTTTCCTTGGCTCTATTGACTTGTCACTGGCTTTTTTGTATTCATTGTTTTACGTCACTCTTGATGCAGGATTACGTCACTCCATGCCCGTTAAGTTACAAATTTCATTACTTCCCCTCAGCACCAGTTTGCATTGTAAATTGTGAATTAATGTAACGATACTGAGCTTTGTCTGCACCCTAAATATTCCATTATTGTTTCAAGTATCTGAATTTTGTACATTTTATTTCAGCACGAGCAGCTGCTATGGTCAAGGACCGTGGTAAGAGTTTATAAAAACTTAGTTTCGCTCCATATATACTTTTCGCGTTCTTAGACAGTCTTTACCAACTTGGGGTTACTAGACAAACTTTCTCTAAAAGCATTCTAAATAAAGCACGGGTTTCCCCCTTAACAATTAAACAATTACGAAATCCGAATCATTAAAGGCGCGGACTGATCACTGATCGAGTGGTGAAGCGTTCCCGGAGGTTGTTGTATCCTATGCTTGCAGGTCTAGAGTTGAGTTAGAGATTTTAAAAAGTATGTCCGTTCTACTGTACTCTGATCAACCCTATCGCCAGCATAGCACTGTGATTGCATATAATATTGAAATAAGTAGAAAAAAATCAAAATCGTTTTTTCAGGCACTACGAGCCAGCATTTTTTACTCAGCTATTAAAAACGACGGACTACTATTTAAAACACAACCTTTGAATCTCTTCCATCAGCTGTTACAGGTAATTACCTAAAAGAGAGAACAATCATTTTGACCCTTCAATGCCGGAAAAATAGATTTAGAGAAGGAGTATTGTTTTGAATTGTAACGCCCTCGAAATTAGATTATCATCAAACTGGAAACCCGAAGTTACCTCGGGGTAATTTTTCTCTCCTCCTATATGGGTATTCTAATAAAAATAGATTGAACAAGAGAGGAATGATGAGAATAGTCAGCAAGTTAGACTACGAGTGGTCCCCGATTTTTCCTCAGGAATAGTAGAGCGAGCGAATCGCGAGGGCACGTGAAAATCACCCCACGCGAGAAAAGGCGGGGAAAGAGAAAAATCCGCGTGTCGCCTTTTCTCGCGTGGGTTGATTTTCACGCGCCCTCGCGTTTCGCTCGCTCTACTATCCCTGAGGAAAAATGGGGGACTACTCGTAGTCTATCAGCAAGTGGTGGACGTTAATTTTTCTCCTCTCCCTAGCCTCCCTGTGATGCAAAAAAGCTTTTGGAGGCCTCTCTGTAGGGTATTACTATACTATACTTGCCATACGTGTTGGTGTTGTAGTTATTTTTTACCTCAGTTCATTTTTATATTTCAGTGTTTTTGGGTATGGTAATGAATGCTAATGAATTTGAAACAAAGGAAATATAAAAGTTAACTGAAATAAAAAATCAACTTGCAACATCTATGAGGCTTTGCAGAGTAAAACAAAAGAAATGTATCGTTCGTTCGTGATCCAAGTATCAAAATTGTTATTTTGGATAATACGGCTCCACTTACTTACTGAGGAGCCATAATGTGTAAATTGTGAACGAGAGCAAACTCTGACCCTGAGAGAGAGAGAGAGACCACCTTCTATCAAAGTGTTAATTCTTTGTTTCTCATCACGCCAGACTTATGCCCGGAGCTCAGTCTCTTATGGAAGTATAATTCTTGAAACACTTTTTTGTACTTTCTAAGGTTAAGAAATATGACAATCAAATAAACAAGCTAAATGCCTTCCCTCCCTTGCTCTATGTAGTGCAATCCTGTACCGCCGGCAGATGGCTTGTAAGCAGTAAACGTTAGGCCCGTTTATATCAAGAACAGTTGTACTGGGTAGAAAGGTCACCCGCCTACTCCAGTTACCCAGTGGGGTCGTACATTTCCTACAAAATGTGGCGAACCGTTTAAATGAGATACAAAAATAAAGTTGGCTCGGCTAGGAGGGTGACAGATGTTCTCCTCGTAAATGGGGCCTAAAATGTCAATCAAGGAGGGGAACAATTTGTTTTGTTTTGAATGAGTATCTCAAAAAAATTGTTTAGGTAATAATAATCTTACAGCCTCACAGGCTGTCTTGGAATCGACTGTCTTAAGGGACGGACCATTAGAAAAGTTATGGGGGGGCGGGGGAATTTTCGAGCCGGAGGAATTTTTTTTCGTTATCAAATTCCTTGTATGAATTTTTTTCAGGCCCTTGCATGAATATTTCTTAGGGGTTAATTGGCGTGCAAGAATTTTTTTAAATTAAATTTCCCTTGCGCGAATTTTTTTTTTTGTACTTCGCCCGCCCCCTCATATAAGTTTTCTAATGGTCCGTCCCTAAAATCTTAAAGGAGGTTTAATTTAATCCAGATGGAAAACAGTGATCTCCTTGAAAAAGTAAATGAGTTCGAGACACGACTTCAACTTGAAAGAATAGCAGGTATTCGGAGTGTTGATTTAGATCATCCATTTTTGCAGATGTTTACTAATCCTTTTTCCTTGTTTGAAATAGATGACAACATTTCTTTTTCAAACTAACTTTAAAATGTCATTGCTTTTAATTATCTTTTAGACCTATCACGGGGGGTTGCTGTTATAAATGTCTCTGCATTTCCATTTCGAGGTAGGAAGACCGAAAACTATAACAAAAAGTAGCCTGTGAACAGGCTTTCTGTTTTTCCCTTCCCTCTCCTCGCGATTTTTTCACCCTTTCCCCAAACAGAGAGGCTGTTCACAGGCTAAACAAAAATGCACTAACACACCTGATATGCCCGGGTGGGTTGGAGAGGACAAAAGGGAGCTGTACTAACTGCTATGCTAAAGATACTTACCGGTACTTTAAAATGTGCACATACATATCACATAAAAGTCTCCAGGTGTAATTTGTCATACTCGACTTGAGTAGTTTTAGATGGTAGCCGCAAAACCCTGGTTTATGATTTAGACAAGCCTAATCGGAACTGATCCTTTCCCTAAACTACACACAACCAGGTAAAAAAAAAAACAACACAACTGGGTTGAGACTAAGACAGGCGTTTTTGACAGCATACTGTAAAATTAGGCATACTAAATACAAGAACTTAATTCTGATCCGTTTCTGATTACGTTTTTTACCAAAATTACACTCCCAATCAAAAGGCACAATGAAGTGTCTACTACTTTGATAATAGCTTTGTAATAGCTTTAGCAAGCAGATTATAATAAGAGAACAGATTTAAGTCGGATAGTGAGAACCATAAGATAAGGAACATACACCAACAAATCCGAAAGCCAGTCACCGAGAATCTAAATAACTTCTACTACCATACCTGCTTGAAGGTTAAATGAGATGCCTCCAACACAGAAAGAGTGAAATGCATAGTCTTTCGCTGGCACACCCAAGAAGTAGGAAATAAAGTTTAAACAAAAAGGTCGGCAACCAAGGGAGGGGATCAGTGAAAGTGATTATGACTGAAAGTCAGAGAGAAGAGCGTAGCTTGTATACTGCGGCCCACTTCACAGTTTCACACATTGACCGGACCAACAACCAGATTCTTTTAAAAACTGGTAATAGTGCTGGCTGTGTCAAGTTCATGTTTCAGTTCAGATGATCACGTCATATTAAGCAGTGCGGATAAGCCATTTCCCTTGCCTCCTTTATCCTTTCCACCAAATTGAACTCGGGGAAGGGGATGTAAAAAAATGCACACACACCCACGCACTTCTATTCTGCAAAAAGAGTGTGAAGGTTTCCCGATGGTATGGTCTCCCTCTAAGTCCATTATCACTTCTACTGTCACACATAACACACACTTACCTCACAATCACACCCTTAGCGGCAGACAGTGGTGCCCTTGCACTGTAATTTTCAGGGAGTTATAATAACTCCTCTAGTGGGGCTAATTTAACTCCTGACAGTGGAGTTATTTTTCGTGGAGTTATTTTAACTCCAAAAAGGAGTTTAAAGAACTCTTTTTCAGGAGTAAAAGTGACCCCAGATATTGAGGAGTTAAAATAACCCCAAAAAAGGAGTTATCCTGTACCTAAAATTTTTACTCCACTTTCAGAGTTAAATTAACTCCAAAAAGAGTAAAAACAACCCCTGTAAGGAGTACAAGAAACCCCATTTCGGAGTAATTTTAACTCCAAGACTGGGAGTAAAAAGAACTCTTTTTCAGGAGTAAAAATGACCCCAAATTCGGAGTTAAATTAGGAGTTAAAATAACCCCAAAAAAGGGGTTATCCTGTACCTAAAATTTTTACTCCATTTTTGGAGTTATAATAACTCCCTAAAAATTAGGGTGTGCATGCTAACTGATAAAATACATAGGGGACACTCTGTTGTCCTCTTCCATATTATGTTACATTACATTGCAAATTTATTTCGGACTGTTGTCTGATGAAGATCCTGATGTAGATCCTCTGCAAATACTGCTAAAAACTGGACTGCAAACACTGCAAGCACAGGCGTGGATCCACACCGGGTTCCACCGTTTTACCGAAATCGGTCAGATTTTTCATAACAAATATATTTTTAATAATCAAAAACACTTTCCAAGATAAATCTGGCCAATATCCAGCCTGAATGACTCGGAAACCCAAGAAAGGGGACTAAGGAGTTAAAACCTTAGGGGAGCCTGCCCCCGGACCCCGTAGAAGCTTGCACCTTCGGTGCTTGTTTAGGAAATCCGTCAGTATTTATCCTAGATCCGCGCCTAAAGCAGAAAGGATAGTGTCGTCCTTACCAGGATCATGGGGGGAACAGGTATGATTTTGTCTATTTCGCTATTGGACTAACAAAATTACATTTGAACATTACATAATTATATATTTCTGTCTGTTATCTTCTAACAGCTGCCTGTGCTGCAGCGTTGCAAAGGATGCGAGGTAAGATTTTATTTTTTAATTACGCTATTAGACTAGGCTGGAGGAACGGAGACTAAACCTTTTATTCAAAAGCCACCTTATATGCGTGAAAAAAAATGAATATCAGTGGGACATACACTTCAGTGCTAAAAGAAAATGATCAATCAGTCATATTCATATCTGTAATAACATTTGGACCCAAGCATAATAAAGGTCTCATCTATTATGAGATGATATGAGACATGTCCACAACAGTCTTTACATGGTTATGGTTATGGTTCAAAGGCTGACATCTCGGGTTAAATTATGAAAATCACTTTTAAATGCAGTTTAAAAAGGCAGATACCCACTTTCATGTTTGAAAGCAAAACATCTCTACTAGTGTTTAACGTTTAAGAGCCGAGTTTTTTCAAGTAAATTTGCGTCTTTGAGTTCTTATTTACGGTTTTATTTTCATTGTAAAGGCCACTGACTGGTTTTCCTTTTGCGGGGATTATCTTAGGCTTCAGTCACCGCCAGACACTTTCGGGGTAATGCCTTCATTCAAGATCACTCATTAGCTGGCTCTTTGTTTTCTCTTTTTTTTGCATGTGACCCGGCTCAGTTGTGACTTAAGGTGACTCGACCCAGTTTTTTAGGGGGGTTACTATCCTACTTTGAAGCTCTCTGGTATCCCCACCTTTACTTTTATCGTAAGTCTAACACATAGAATGGATAACATATAGATCAATCTACAATATAACATAAAATTTTTGGCGATCGGAGTAAATGTCACGTGGTTATAATGCCACGCCCCTTTGAGGTCTTAGTCAAAAATCTGCTGTTGCAGGCATTTTTTAGTGAAAATCTCTCGGCTACATATAGTGCGCATTAGTGCCTTGCGCTGAACAGAGTTTCACCAAAATCGCAAAGACCCAATTCGAGAAATTCAGCGGTTTCCAAATTTAGGTCATAATTTATGCGAAAATGATAAGCAAACTTTACAAGGATTATATGTAATAAACTATGAGATTCATCTCTTTATTTTCGGCATCCTTATAACAGATGGGTCCTTGCAAGTCAGCAAAACGCTTTAGGGCCTTGTAAATGCGTGCGATTTCGAGCAAAGCAAACATATAGAAATTATAGTTTTCGCTATTTGTTGACGTTTGTCAGCGTTTAAGAGTCTTTCTCACGAAAAAAGCATTTTCTTAAAAATTCGTAGTTTTTTTTCCTTCAAACTTTTTCAGGGCCACAATTGATCAACTAACTACCCGGACTCTGAATTTCATGGTCATTGAAAAACTGTGACATATACCTTCTATAAGCCCAAACTTGAGTAAACATTGAAGATTTTTAGCGTTTTGGCTGAGTTTGTGCTTTGGGAGTTGTCTATTGTTTCTAGTCTGTCATTATACAGCATTCTTGTTCAGCACGCGTGCAATGACCGCTCTTGGCTGACTTCCGAATGCTCACCGAGATTTGATAATTTTGGTACAGTGAGACAGGCCATCGCGTGATACATAGAGGTTTAACTCAAAATTTTTAATCAATTCTCGTGCTTCTTGTGCCTTTGCAAAAAAATCAAGAAGTGCTACACACTAAATCTACTTACTATTAAAAAAATATCATTTTTTCATAGGTTTAATGCAAGCCAATAATTAAACCAACTCGTGACGGGAATATCTCGGTGAGCATTCGGAAGTCAGCCAAGCGCGGTCATTGCACGCGTGCTGAACAAGAATGCTGTATAATGACAGACTAGAAACAATAGACAACTCCCAAAGCACAAACTCAGCCAAAACGCTAAAAATCTTCAATGTTTACTCAAGTTTGAGCTTATAGAAGATAATGTCACAGTTTTTCAATGACCATGAAATTCAGAGTCCGGGTAGTTAGTTGATCAATTGTGGCCCTGAAAAAATTTGACGGAAAAAAACTACGAATTTTTAAGAAAATGCTTTTTTCGTGAGATTGACTCTTAAACGCCGACAAACGTCAACAAATAGCGAAAACTATAATTTCTATATGTTTGCTTTGCTCGAAATCGCGCGCATTTACAAGGCCCTAAAGCGTTTTGCTGACTTGCAAGGACCCATCTGTTATAAGAATGCCCAAAATACAGAGATGAATCTCATAGTCTATTAGATATAATCCGTGTAAAGTTTGCTTATCATTTTCGCATAAATTATGACCTAAATTTGGAAACCGCTGAATTTCTCGAATTGGGTCTTTGCGATTTTGGTGAAACTCTGTTCAGCGCAAGGCACTAATGCGCACTATGTGTAGCGGAGAGATTTTCACGAAAAAATGCTGGCAACAGCAGATTTTGGACTCAGACCTCAAAGGGGCGTGGCATTATAACCACGTGACATTTACTCCGATCGCCAAAAATTTTATGTTAGATTGTAGATTGATCTATATGTTATCCATTCTATGTGTTATACTTACGATAAAAGTAAAGGTGGGGATACCAGAGAGCTTCAAAGTAGGATGGTAGCCCCTAAAAAAAACTGGGTCGAGTCACCTTAAGCAATGTAAAAAGTGATCTTATCCGCAATTTAAGCAGTTGTTGCATGGCATTAAGTTTTGAGTGAGATTTAGGTTCCTGGGACCAATTCCCGAAAGGCCGATTAAAGCTAATCTATGAATAAAATTGTGCTCTGCTTTTGGATTTACCTTCCTATGCATTGCGTAGATCGTGTAACATCTTGTGTTGTAATTACTGTTTATCTGTAACTTTTATGTTACTTGAGTCGCATTTGCATGTTCTTAGACAAGAAAACGGCCGTGCTTATAATTGGCTTAATCTTGAGTGAAACTTAACCATCTTTCTAGGAACCGGAGCCTGTAATCTAAGAGTCGGCCGTACTTTACTAATAGGGCAACAATGCGCAGGAGAGGAGACCCTTTTGTGGCCTACTAGAGCGACCTATTCATACCGAACTACAATAACGTTGATCAGCGCCTGATCATGCAAAAGCTAGCGCAGCAAAGCCCTGTGTCATGTCCCCACTGTCATGTAATGCCATTTTAAATTATCGCCAAACAAAACTTACAAAATACCTCCCTAAAGCTCACTCTAAACGTTATCACTCAGAGAAATTATGCTGGTATTTGGGGGGTTGTTTTTTGTATAAGAGCACTGCAAGGTTTTGCGCAAACAAAAATTTGACCTTCTCTATTCATGTAACCATATCATGGCAAGAACAGCAAGAACACAACTCGAAGGGCGACATCTGGTATTTGGAGAATATTTACGGAGCTGAACAACTCTAATCGTGCACTATCGAAGGTGAACTTAACATCGATGGAGGTAAGCATGTTCTAGCTTTGTTTTTAGACTAGAAATTATTTTGAATGAACAATAAAACAATTATTGAATTCGGATTTCGTATCATATGAAGAATTAGTATGTACACACTCAGTAGTATAGGAGGGACCGGTTACTCCGGTTTTTTGGGGAGGATTCTCATTAAGGTGGGGAGGAATACATTAACGCCGATGACGTCATAGGCTATTGTCTTGATCTCATGAATAAAATGCGCAGGAATCTCATTAAGATAAGGTCGTGTGCTATTTTAAGTTGGTTTGGGTTTTCTAGTTACTTTAAGGTCGATAAACGTCTTCGTTTTCTATTGGTTAGTTAGAAAATAAGAGAAGTTTTCATTGGTTAATTCATAGTGCCTGAGGAGTGAAGTCAAACTTGTCTCTGACTTAAAATCACTGAGACGTAACGTAATTATGCAAGTTCTATTTCCTGCTGCTGCGATTGTCCTGGTTCCGGTTCACTGATTTTTGGCAGGTAAATCGTGCATATTAATGAGGGCAAAGGCCAACTAGCTCTTTTTTACACTGCAAACAATGTTTTACTCACCCCTCTCCTTTTCATTTTTTTTACTTTCCTCCTCCTCCACAATTTTATTATTTTCGTTCCTCAATTCCCTCCTCCTCCTCCTCATTTTTATTGTTTTCCCTCCTCCTCCTCCTCCTCCTCCTCATTTTTGTTTTCACTCCTCCTCCTCCCCCCCATTTTTTGTTTTCCCTCCTCCTCCTCCTCCTCATTTTTGTTTTCCCTCCTCCTCCTCATTTTTATTGTTTTCCCTCCTCCTCCTCCTCCTCATTTTTGTTTTCCCTCCTCCTCCTCCCCATTTTTTTGTTTTCCCTCCTCCTCCTCCTCCTCCCCATTTTTTGTTTTCCCTCCTCCTCCTCCTCCTCCTCCTCCTCCTCATTTTTATTGTTTTCTCTCCTCCTCCTCATTTTTATTGTTTTCCCTCCTCCACCTCACTTTGATTGTTTTTCCTTTTCCTCCTCATTTTGATTGTTTTGATAGGGTCGATGTGGGGTCGATGTAGGGTCGATGTGGGGTCGATGTGGGGTCGATGTAGGGTCGATGTGGGGTCGATGTAGGGTCGATGTGGGGTCGATGTAGGGTCGATGTAGGATCGTTATTGTTTTCCCTCCTCCTCCTCCACATTTCTATTGTTTTCCCTCCACCACCACCACCACCGCCACATTTCTATTGTTTTCCCTCCACCACATTTCTATTGTTTTCCCTCCACCACCACCACCACCACTGCCACCACATTTTTCTTGTTTCCCTCAAAAGGCCAAAGAGGCCAAAATCAGGCCTAAAAGGCCAAACTCAAGGAGGGAAACAAGAAAAATGTGGTGGCGGTGGTGGTGGTGGTGGTGGAGGGAAAACAATAGAAATGTGGTGGCGGTGGTGGTGGTGGTGGTGGAGGGAAAACAATAGAAATGTGGTGGCGGTGGTGGTGGTGGTGGTGGAGGGAAAACAATAGAAATGTGGCGGTGGTGGTGGTGGTGGAGGGAAAACAATAGAAATGTGGAGGAGGAGGAGGGAAAACAATAACGATCCTACATCGACCCTACATCGACCCCACATCGACCCTACATCGACCCCACATCGACCCTATCAAAACAATCAAAATGAGGAGGAACAGGAAAAACAATCAAAGTGAGGTGGAGGAGGGAAAACAATAAAAATGAGGAGGAGGAGAGAAAACAATAAAAATGAGGAGGAGGAGGAGGAGGAGGAGGAGGAGGGAAAACAAAAAATGGGGAGGAGGAGGAGGAGGAGGGAAAACAAAAAAATGGGGAGGAGGAGGAGGAGGGAAAACAAAAATGAGGAGGAGGAGGAGGAGGGAAAACAATAAAAATGAGGAGGAGGAGGGAAAACAAAAATGAGGAGGAGGAGGAGGAGGGAAAACAAAAAATGGGGGGGAGGAGGAGGAGTGAAAACAAAAATGAGGAGGAGGAGGAGGAGGAGGAGGGAAAACAATAAAAATGAGGAGGAGGAGGAGGGAATTGAGGAACGAAAATAATAAAATTGTGGAGGAGGAGGAAAGTAAAAAAAATGAAAAGGAGAGGGGTGAGTAAAACATTGTTTGCAGTGTAAAAAAGAGCTAGTTGGCCTTTGCCCTCATTAATATGCACGATTTACCTGCCAAAAATCAGTGAACCGGAACCAGGACAATCGCAGCAGCAGGAAATAGAACTTGCATAATTACGTTACGTCTCAGTGATTTTAAGTCAGAGACAAGTTTGACTTCACTCCTCAGGCACTATGAATTAACCAATGAAAACTTCTCTTATTTTCTAACTAACCAATAGAAAACGAAGACGTTTATCGACCTTAAAGTAACTAGAAAACCCAAACCAACTTAAAATAGCACACGACCTTATCTTAATGAGATTCCTGCGCATTTTATTCATGAGATCAAGACAATAGCCTATGACGTCATCGGCGTTAATGTATTCCTCCCCACCTTAATGAGTATCCTCCCCAAAAAACCACTTATGTCCAGAAATGCACGCAATGGCGAAAATGGCGAAACTGGCGAAAAATCGCCAGCCGCTGGCGATTTGAATTGGATGCCAAAAGTGGCCCCTTGGAGGCTGGCGATTTTGGCAAAAATGGCGATTTTGGCGAAATTGGCGATTTTGGCAAAAATTGCCATGCATGCAATGGCGAAAATGGCGAAAAATCACCAGCCTCTGGCAATTTGAATTGGATGCCAAAAGTGGCCCCTTGGAGGCTGGCGATTTTGGCGAAAATGGCAATTTTGACGAAATTGGCAATTTTGGCAAAAATCGCCATGCATGCAATGGCGAAAATGGTGAAACTGGCGAAAAATCACCAGCCTCTGGCGATTTGAATTGGATGCCAAAAGTGGCCCCTTGGAGGCTGGCGATTTTGGCGAAAATGGCGATTTTGGCGAAATTGGCAATTTTGGCAAAAATCGCCATGCATGCAATGGCGAAAATGGCGAAACTGGCGAAAAATCACCAGCCTCTGGCGATTTGAATTGGATGCCAAAAGTGGCCCCTTGGAGGCTGGCGATTTTGGCGAAAATGGCGATTTTGGCGAAATTGGCAATTTTGGCAAAAATCGCCAGAGGGCTGGCGATATGTGGCAAAATATTCAAATTGGATGCCAAAAGTGGCCCCTTCAAAGTAGATAACTAAAGAGGTCCTTATAACTGCGAGGCAACAGTACTAAAAAAAAGTTCAAATTACTTGCCTAATAAGAGGCCCCAATAACTGTGAGGCAACATTTATCAAATACAACTGAATCAAATATATGACAAAACAGCTTTACCTAACTGTCAAACAACATTATTTTATCAAATACAACTGAATCAAATATATCTGAAAACAACAAATGGAAGTCGGTTTAGTTAAGCTAATATGTATTTGTGCCATGTACTTCACAGGGTAAGTAAACATTTCCTTACTTTCGATGTCGCTTGACTTACCAAAAGTGATGTGATGCGCTGAAATATCACACTAGCATCATTTGCTTTTGTATGGTTCATTCCTTTCAAAGACTTACAAGTCCACTAATTACTCGAGGAGAGAACTACCAAGTCCTTGAAATCATAATAATTCCTTGCCATGGACACTCTAACTTTTGAGGTTCGATGTAGACCTTAACAATCCTCACTGGTTACAATTCCCTTCACATTGGTTCCATTAAATTGTGAGGCAGCCTTAAATCAAAAGCGATTGCGCAACGCATGGTTCCTGGCTAAAAGATGCTTTCACGATAACCAGCTAGTGTGTGCCCTTCATTCTTTTTTGGTTCTCCACTATACACATTATCTTCTTCCGTCGTTTTAAACTCTTCACTTTCTTCTCGCACTTACTTGCTTTGCTCTTTAGAGAAACGGTCCCCTAAAAGTAACGAAAGCCGAAATGTCCAGCAGCTTGCGTGCGCCATTTTGAAATGTGTGATTTCGCTTATTTCCACTTTATGTAAACCTGCACGAAATGTCACTTGTGCCCAATACTTCACCGCATTTATTGAACATAAACATTGGATCAAAGCAATAACTTGTTTGTCTCTTTCATAAAACATATCCCATTCAAACTAATTCTGTATCTTTTCATCACCTAGATATATAAAAAGAGAGTGTACATGTTTGTCTCGTTCTTCAAAAATGTGTCCCATTATTGCTTTATGAGGTGGGGCCAGAAATTTAGAAAATGTATTGTTTTTTTGCGCTGAGACCACCAAACCAATTCTCAGTACAATATGTTTCCATTAAATTGCTAATGCTAATGCTCGTCGAAACACGTCACCCGGCCTTTTTACCTTCTATTTTAACAATTGCCTGAGAGTCCCTGTGAACGACATTAATCGTTTTGCTTACATAGAGGAGCTATAAACATAGAGTCACCACCAAAGTCGGCTGGGAATGACACTAATCGTTTCTACTTACATAGAGTAGTTATCCAAAATCGACTATTTCAACATGGTCGCCGCGTCTGTATAACAACTACTAAACCTTATACGTTCATGTTCTGTGAAACTGCAATGAACCAGCTCGTTTATATATACTTGTACGATTGAACGCCATTATAACAAACAGGATGGATATACAAGGCAATACGGACCATCTAATTATCTGAATGCGTAGCCAAGAACCAACCTGGATTCCTCATAACATATAATGTTGAACTGTCGCTATTCAAACAATGCCTACAAGCCTGGAAAATTAAGGATACCTATCTTGGATTTTTTGGTAAGAAAGTTGCCATGAACATTACGAAGATTACCATTTACTGATAATTGAATACAACTCGTTGGCCATTCGATTTGAATTGAGCAAGAAATTAGTTATAAGTGGTAATTCCCCACCGAACACTCTTGTGTGGGACGAATTTCAAATCACAAGAGGTTATCAATTAAAGGTAAAAGCATTAAAAACAGATTAATGACACTTAGTGTCATTATTAGTATACAATTATACTATTGGAAACATTTTTATATTAATATGTGGTTAACTATTTGGCAATTAATAGCCATTTCAAAAGGGACCCTTTGCTATGTCATTTCAATTTGTCGTGACAAATTAGGTATTTCATCGAGTAATTGCCATTTCTGCCAAAACACGTTTTAACAACGAGGCCAACATGCACTCTATATTTTTTTTTTATTTGTGGTTGATGAAAAGATACAGAATTAGTGCACGCCATTTTCGCCAAAATCCTCACTTTCCAAAGGGCCCCTTTGCCATCTCATTTGAATTTTTGTTTACAGTTTGGCGATTTTGGCGATTAAGCGCCATTTCTGCCATTTTCGCCAAATACGCCATTTTCGCCGAAATCGCCACTTTCCAAAGGGCCCCTTTGCCATCTCATTTGAATTTTTGTTTACAGTTTGGCGATTTTGGCGATTAATTGCCATTTCTGCCATTTTCGCCAAATACGCCATTTTCGCTGAAATCGCCACTTTGCAAAGGGCCCCTTTGCCATCTCATTTGAATTTTTGTTGACAGTTTGGCGATTTGGTGATTAATTGCCATTTCTGCCATTTTCGCCAAATACGCCATTTTCGCCGAAATCGCCACTTTCCAAAGGGCCCCTTTGCCATCTCATTTGAATTTTTGTTTACAGTTTGGCGATTTTGGCGATTAAGCGCCATTTCTGCCATTTTTGCCAAATACGCCATTTTCGCCGAAATCGCCACTTTGCAAAGGGCCCCTTTGCCATCTCATTTGAATTTTTGTTTATAGTTTGGCGATTTTGGCGATTAATTGCCATTTCTGCCATTTTCGCCAAATACGCCATTTTCGCCGAAATCGCCACTTTGCAAAGGGCCCCTTTGCCATCTCATTTGAATTTTTGTTTATAGTTTGGCGATTTTGGCGATTAATTGCCATTTCTGCCATTTTCGCCAAATACGCCATTTTCGCCGAAATCGCCACTTTGCAAAGGGCCCCTTTGCCATCTCATTTGAATTTTTGTTTATAGTTTGGCGATTTTGGCGATTAATTGCCATTTCTGCCATTTTCGCCAAATACGCCATTTTCGCCGAAATCGCCACTTTCCAAAGGACCCCTTTGCCATCTCATTTGAATTTCTGTTTACAGTTTGGCGATTTTGGCGATTAAGCGCCATTTCTGCCATTTTCGCCAAATACGCCATTTTCGCCGAAATCGCCACTTTCCAAAGGACCCCTTTGCCATCTCATTTGAATTTCTGTTTACAGTTTGGCGATTTTGGCGATTAAGCGCCATTTCTGCCATTTTCGCCAAATACGCCATTTTCGCCGAAATCGCCACTTTCCAAAGGGCCCCTTTGCCATCTCATTTGAATTTTTGTTTATAGTTTGGCGATTTTGGCGATTAATTGCCATTTCTGCCATTTTCGCCAATGCGTGCATTTCTGGACATATCTCCAAAAAACCGGAGTAACCGGTCCCTCCTATACTACTACACTCAGTGATCTTGGTGAATTAAGCAATCTGATTGGCTTGCTATCTCGGACTATTCAACAATATCCACCTCCTAGCGAGTGGATAATGTGTGAACTCGGTTTTTCCCCATTGTTATAGAGAAAGTTCTTTTAAAAGTAGACAAAATCCTAGGGTTGACTTCTTTTTAGGCAAGACAAGACTTCGAAGGATTCAAAACGGCGTTTTTCCATTTACTGTAGTTGAGTATTGTGGTCGATGGATTGTTTACAACTCCCGTTTACTAGCCTAGACGAAGCCGTTTCGTGAGCTCACCGTTTCCTAACAAGAAAAATTAAGCTCAAAAACGAAGTTTATTTAAGGAAAACGAATTTGAAAGCAAATGTTTGCAGAAATTCTACGTTCCAAGTAAATAGGAGAAAGACGAAGTCTTACCTCGGGGAACCGAATCGCCATTTTTGTCAGCACAGTCATGTGAAGAACGACACAACAAACCTTTTCGGCTGTAAACTTGGCGAGTCAACACTATTTCAAAGAATAATTGTTAATTATGGAGATCTCGGAGGGTGTTATCCGGCTTGGCATATGGCCTCGACGGATAACACCCTTCTCGATCTCCATAATTCTTCATAAGATACCCTGTCTCATTCATTAATTGTTAATTATTATTCATTCAAAATATTTCACCGATTCTGATTGGCTAAAAGCACACGTTTAATTCACCATAACCAGTTACTGATGACCAAATTTGGAAGAAATTTGACTTTAACGAGGAAATGACGTCAAAAATGCAGCGTTTTCGCAGGTTAAGGCACCGTTAACCTAGAAGACCAGGGGAAGAGGTTGAGTTGTTTTGGTTATGAACTTGAAAAAATGGCGGACGTTTCACTCGTTTCAAGAGTAAGAACTAGGCGAAAAAATACATAAAAACATGGCAAGAACAGCAAGAAGGGCGACATCTGCTATTTAGAGAATATTTGCGGAGGTGGACAAACCTAAACGTACACTATCGAAGATGAACTGAACATCGATGGATCGATGGAGGTAAGCATGTTTTAGCTATGTTTTTAAACTAGGAATTATTTTGAATGAATAATAAAACAGTTATTGAATTCGGCTTTCGTATCATATGAAGAATTATGGAGATCTTGGAGGGTGTTATCCGCCTCGGCCTACGGCCTCGACGAATAACACCCTCCTCGATCTCCATAATTCTTCATAAGATACTCAGCCTCATTCATTAACTGTTAAATAACCCAATCAAAAATTCTTCCAAATGTAACCTGGTTAAAATAGCTTAGTAGGGTTAATTTTTATGAGCGGCCGGACTCAAGCGTGTGAAGAAAGAAAAGTTGAATTTGGACGCAAGGTGGAAGGAGTAAATTTCCAAACTGAAGTGCTTGCACGCATGGTAAACTAAGCCTAAATGAGAAAATTCCCGCGAAAGCATTGAAACGCCCTAGCTCTTAGTAGTTCATTTAGAGTCAAAGCAAGAAGAAGTGGGTCGATACCTAGTTCTCCTGAACTTGACTCTTAGGATCGTCATCGAATTGCAACTTGACCTTAGTTTACTAAAGGGCGATCTGTTTTGAAAACACTCTAAATCTGTTAAAAAGAATCACGGTTCATTCTATGCTATTCTGTAATTAGGAAATTTGCCGGACGACTCTCTCCTCCGACTCATACGGCCTGTTCGCCCTCTATCTTCCAATGGAACAGCGCGTCAGTTTTGATTTTTGTCAATGCCGTGTTAATTTCTATCAAATGTGCAATTTCTAGGATTACTTATCCCCTCTGTAATAATTTCGTCACACTGACCGAACAAGAAAAGTAAATGGGCAAATACATAACAAATCTGAACTATCATTTCACTTTATGTTTCTTGTGTACAGTCGTTCCTGAAGAGATTAATTTACGTGGTCCCTTGGCTGTGGAAGCCTATAACAAAGCCCTTAATGAAGGGAAAACTCGTTTCAAGAGGTTGCCGATCATGGTGATTGGACAAGATCGCTCCGGAAAAACCAGCCTTAAGAATTCCATGATGGGAAAACCCTTCAACCCAGACGAGGACAGCACAGTGGGGATAGATGTTGGACCATCACATTTTAGTGTTACAACAGATATATGCATGCCAAGTGAGAATACAGTGGGCAATCAAACACAGAATGATTTCAGAGAAGCCCTCTCTTTTGAGCACCACATAGCTCGTTTAGTCGTTGAAGTTTTAACTCATTACAGAAAAAATAATTCAAAGGATGACTTGCCACCAAATGAGGCAAAAGTTGCATTATCAAGTGTGGCATCAAAAAATGCAATAGAAACTGTTCAAGAATCTGGTGCAGATTTCGCAGCTCGCCAAGAAGAAGAAAACTGGATAGTAAAGATACCAGATGAGGTAGTAGAGAAGATAAAAAACTTACGAGAGGAATTTGAGAAAGAGAGAGTTGGAGATGATGCGGAAATGTATTCAATTGTTTGGGATTTTGCTGGACAACCTGTATACTATGCAACGCATCCACTTTTCCTCACACAAAGAGCAGTGTACCTGTTAGTTTTTGACCTCAGCCGAGGTCTTCATGCAAGAGCCGATCTCACTGTAAAGCAAGGAATGTACAGCATGATTTTAGACAACCACGATTGTAAAAGTAACCTAGACTATCTGGATTTCTGGATGACATGGGTTGCTTCAATAGCCAATCAAGATGAAAACCAGCAGATACGTTTGGATCAATCACCAATGAATATTCCCCCAGTGTTCCTTGTTTGTACTCATGCTGATGAACCCTGTGGTGGAGCAGATCCATTTGTGCTAGCACGTGAAGTATTTGGTTCCTTGGAGACCAAGCCTTACAAAAACCAGTTGTATCAAGACGTTTTTGTTGTGGATAACACAAAGTCAGGAAGCAAAGCAGAGTGTTCAGAAGTTAAGCGCTTGTGGGAAAAAGTCCTTGCTGTTGCTAAGGAGCTACCACAGATGAAAGAAGACTACCCGATAAAGTGGCTAAGATTCGAAAAGGCTCTTCAAACCACAGTAAAAGAGGGGAAAAAGTGGATTTCCCTGGAGGAGACAAGGCTGATTGCGTCCAAACTGTGTCTCATTGAGGATGATAAAGGATTTGCAACCTTGTTGAACTTTCTACATGACCAGAGAATCTTGATTCATTTTGACAGTTCACCACTTTTGAATAATATGGTCATCTTGGATCCTCAGTGGTTGGTAGACTTGTTTACGTCGGTGATAACCGTAAAGCCGGGTCCCTATGAAGGAAAAGAAAGAAAATTGTGGAGAAGGCTTCAGACAGAGGGCATCTTGGAGTATAAACTTTTGGAACTTGTGTGGGATCCTTTATTAATTCCAAAAGAAATCTTTCCGAGCCTTCTTGAAATCATGGAGAAATTCAGCTTGCTTTGTCCTTGGCCATCACCAGATGCTTCATGTGGCAAGCAGTATCTCGTGCCCTCCATGCTAATGTCTCATCCACCAAGAAATATTATCAAGTTGGTAGCCTCCGCACAAATTCCATCCTTTTATATAAGGTTCAAATCTGGGCAGGTTCCTCCAGGCTTTTTTCCCCGACTGGTGTTGCAGTTTTTTCAGTGGGGCCAAGACGAATTTTGGAGTGCAGAGAATCCTCAGTTGTACGCTAATTTTGCACGGTTTTACACCTCTGAAAATGACGACTGCTCTGTAATTCTTCGATGCCATTCGTCGTGTATTGAAGTTGTGGTTCACAGAGGAAATGTCAGTGCAAACCTGACAGAATCTTTTCAATCCAACCTAAACCTGTCGGCAGTTCCCAACTATCATGGATTTGAAGAGCGGTGTGCTCGTGCCGTGCGAAGACAACTGGCGTTGATGCTTGAGTGTATGCGAGAAGAATTCTTTTGGTTTAATAACATGAGATATGAAGTAGGTGTGATCTGCCCCGTTTGTTGCCAAGAACGTAAAGCTAATTACTGCTGCAAACATCACAAGCAGTGGTGTTGTGAGCAAGAGGAATGTCTGCACTTCCTGTCTGAGTCTGACTTACGTAAGGCCAAAGACTTCATCAGGTGTCGCAGGTGTCCTACTGCAGAAAGTGACAAAGTTCACGTCAAACGGTTTGCACCTTGGTTTGAAACTTCAGATGAACAGGTGAATAGACTCTAACTCTTGCTGTAAATTACTTGAAAACATTTACTACCAAACCCGGTTATATCTTATCTATTCCTAAAGGGTCAGTCTTTGGTTATCTCAGACACTCCAGTCAAACACTCTCGCTTTTTTAAACCTCAGTATTTTCTCACGACAGCGATTACAACAAACGTATTAGAAAGAGTGAAACCCGTATTAAGTGGTCCCCACATTAAGCGAACAGGATCGTGAATGAGTCCTACTCTTTTCTCTCCTTATTACCTGTAAAACCAATCCGGTTTTAGTGGACATCTCGATCTACCACACTAGCGATGGTCCCGTGGGTGTACGCTTAATACAGATTTATGTAACGTTTTCTAAATGCACTGTTGGTTAAGACCGCAGGAAATCACTGGCACTTGTTGCTTTACAAGTGATGTTTAGAGACAGTCCTGAACACCACATGTAAAGCAGCAATAGGCCCTTTTAAGCTAGGTGACTTTCAGTACACTACCTCCCACCATACCCCCCCCCCCCCCCGCCCCCCTCCTCTTCGCCAGCCCACAAGGCAACTTTGATCCATAAGATAGCGTTCAGAGCACTTAAAATCAACCTTGTTTAATTGTCTCTTCCTTCTTTGTTACAGGCTATAGCTGACGAAAGTGAGCCAAGACCTTCAGCTTCTGGAGGAGGTAGGACTGCCACACTGATAGGGTGGATGGATAATGTAAACGAGGGAACTTACTTATTGTGTGTAATTAAAACCATTCCGACAAAAATATTCGTCTCTTGGACATATCTTAATCCACTTTTAGCATCCCCTGGTAGTTATCTTTATATTGCAAACTTGGTAGCCTTCGAAATGACTAGAATATCGCAAACAAACCACTCTGTCCTTGCCGAGGATAGCGCTACAAAGCGCCTGTGCTTTTTTTACCAAGTCTGAATGCTGCAAGTCGAACATAAAGTTGTAAAAAATCATTGCCTTTCGCAGGAATTGATGAAAAGTTGCTTGTACTTTCAAGCAAGGCTATAGAAACACTCATGTCGCAGTAAAAAATCATTGCCTTTCGCAGGAATTGATGAAAAGTTGCTTGTACTTTCAAGCAAGGCTATAGAAACACTCATGTCGCAGCAGTGTGACTCCAGAGAGGTAGTACTTCAACTGAAAGACTGTTTGAAACTGGATGATGTTTCCTTAAAGAATCCAGACCCTGAGACCAAACGATTGATTCGTTGCCTTGCAAATAAAGCAAAACAGTCCAACAGACCTGACGTGGTCAGAGAATTGAGAGAGGTTGCACCGGCTGGAACTACAGGTATAAAGTTTGTTGTGGGGGTTAATGTAAGTACGGACGCGGAGATAATATTTTGGATTGCTGGGGAAAGCTCGCGGTTAGAGCGAGTTCAGCGAGTGGGGAAGGCGCGAGTTTATCTAGGAGAGTCCAGGCATGCTTCTCCGGAAAATTTTGAAATATAGAGTTTCTGAAATCAACGGAAATGCCTGAGAAAATTTTGCAAAATTTTTCATCGCCATTCTGTAAGTTTTCTGAACAAAAACACATATTTAGCGATAAAATGTGTTTAAGATTAGAAGTACTTTTGCAAATGCAAGAACATTAAAAACGGCACAATTATTGGTTTGGCTATAGCCCACCAGCCCCATAACTCCCTGATCCCCCGACCTGCTTAATGAAATATTGTTCATGAGCAACGCACAGGTCAGGATTAAAAGAGGCAATGATGAAGCTTGCGGGATAAGGAATAGATCCCACACACCACAGGATAGGAAGATAATCATCATGCGAAGAAAAGTTTGCTCAGTATTGGTGATTCTTTAAAACAAGGACAAAAAATGTTCCGAAACATTTCCGTAAGAACAATAGCACAGTCCGAACATTTTACTGTCCGGGGATATTTGACCGAGGCGTATGCAATATCGGCAGTATAGACTGTCTTTCAGAGCAGTTGCTTAAATCAGCAATAGCTTTACTGTGTTTCTTTTCTTGGCCTTGTTTTAAAAAATCTTCCTTCTAAACAAGGCGGGTTAAAAATTTCAAGAAAAAACAAAAATAATGTCCGTAAAAAATGTGCGAAAGTTGTTTTTCACTCAGTTTTTGTCTCAAGAGTAAATTTCTCTATCCCATTCCTTCTTTCTTTTAGATCCATTTTGTTAATTTCTTTAAGCCCTGCACTGATTTGTTACCCTTTTTGACCTCGCTCTCTTTCCTGTAGGTCCTTTGTTGCCTGAGTGTCTTGATGTTATGAATATACCTACTTCTCAGATACAGAGACTTACAGTTCATTTAAGCGGTGAGTGTCATTTATTTTGTGACAGGTTCATCAGTAATTCTCATTTTTGGAATTAAAAGACAGCTCAGAATGGTTACAGAGAAATAACTTTCGTTATAATTGTACTGACCTCTGTGAGTGAATGCACTATCAGATTGTATGTGATCTTTCGAATCTTTTAGTTGCACCTTAGAGTGACGTTTCTCGGGTTATTAGCAGTATATGCTAGAGGCCTAACTAGCCTCATGTAAAGCCGAGGGTAAATAAAGTTTATTTGTCAACTTTCACACCTAGAATGCACATTAACAATGTTTTGACACTATTTTATCTTTAATATGAGGGTAGACAGACAAAACAAAACTGGCGTCAGTTTGTTGATTAGAAGCGCTGCACTCGCTATTAGCTTGGAGGGAAAAAATGGAATCTAAATGATCGCGGGCAGTTTTTAAGTTTTTATCTTTTAGTATGGTAATTATCATATTCCTTGAAAGAAAATTGCATTGTTCCTTTTTGTAGGAGGACAGGAGTGGAAGCAGCTTGCTGAAAAACTGGGCTTGGCTCCACACGAGATTCGTTTCCTTGATAACCGGGTAATGAACCCGTGTGAAGCTGCCATAGCGTTTATTGCTAGACAGCGATACATCACTGTGGGAGAGCTGTATGACACGATAAGCGAGTGTGGGCTGCCTGTCTTTGCAGACATTCTATAAGGTGGACATGACGCAGTTAAAGTACAACTTAGAAATATAGTCAAACCCCGCTTTACGGACACCCGCTTAATACGGTCACCTCATTAATACGGACAGTTTACTTTGTCCCTGGTAGCCTGCGAGCAAGCTCTCCTATTTGGGCAAGCAAAGCGAGCCTCATGAGAACGCGCGAGCTTTCTCGCGAGACTCGCCAACCTCGTCCCCTGGGCTTTTCCCTTAATCACCCATTTTTTAAGGGAAAAGCCCTGGGGACGAGGTTGGAGACTCGCTCCACTCTCCCAAATACGAGAGCTTGCTCGCAGGCTATGTCCCTGGTGAAAGGAAGCCCCTACATTTTCTCTCAATTCAACCCTGTTCATACGCCTGGACACTTTCTATGGCCCCCTTAGTGTCTGTATTAACGGGCTTTGCCTGTATTTTTAACCTGTAATTTATCTCATCTTAAAAACATTTTAAGGTAACAGTTATGGTAGATAATCCAACGCTAATCCCGGCGGTCAGTTGGATCGTGTCTAAATACATGTACAAAAGACAACTAGTGGAAAACTAAGTAAGGAAGCTATATTTTTGTAGATCAGAGAACTAAAATGGCGATTTTTTTAGATGTAGTTTTGTAAAAGCTTCCTCAAGTAAACACCTCGGGAATTGATAAATCTTGTCAGCTCAACTAGAGTTATTAGTTTTTCTAAAATGGGATCTCACAAGCGACCATGTCATGAACCTTTTGAGGGCGTTTGCTTACGAGAGCTTTTAGCAGAAACTCTTTGATATGTTAATTAGTAGTTACAAATGGCTTTGTAAGAATGATATTATTTGAATATTTTTTATACCTATCACTCACGAAGTTAATGATAGTAGTAAATTTGATCAAGGAGTAAGTGTTGTCCAAGTGGCCGCTAACGAGAACTTAAAAACAGAGGACAAGACCAGCCGGTAATTCACAAAAGTAGTGGTGGTCGCTTACTAGAGTTTTACTACAAGTTCAAACGACTTTGAAACGAATTTTCCCGATGCTGGTCATAACTGGTCGCTTACAAGTGAGATTGAAGTGAGTGGTCGCAAGGAGAGCTTCGATCGTATCAAAAATTAACTATACCTTCAAATGAAGTATAACAGAAAAGTCAGAGCGACAAGAAACAAAGACAGAGTGAAGATTACAACATTTGTGTTGTTTCCTCAAATGCCTAAATGGCAAATAAATTTCAGTTTTAAAACACATAGGAACAGCACGGAAAAGACGGTAACATGAATTTTAAAGGTTGTTGCAAAACTGATACCCTGGCCGGTGTACCAGGGGTTTTCATGCGCGTGCGGTAGAATGTGTCGGGGTCGGGCGAAGGTTGAAGCCACGAGAGGCCAAGTCGCGAAAAAAACTCCTGATACCCAGTGTTTCGCCTGGGTCACTACAAAGACTTTGACCGAAAGCGGAAACCCCGCATGAAACTCTCATGCAGCCAGGGTACAAAACTAAATGTTTCAAACTGATTTTCATTTTTCAACCGCTGTAGATTTATGGAACTGTCTGCCAGTAATAAAAAAAATTGACTAGTTATCAGGAGTGTAGCTGGGACTTTTGTAGAGGTACGCACACAGCTGCGGCTCTCGCTTGTGGGAAAATCGGGGATAACACTTCATTAGAAATTATCTGTAGCTGAGACATGTGGGCTGAATTCCACCATTTTATAGCTACCTCTTGGTCATCTTCCCTTCACTTTCTTTGATTTTATTAATTATTTCACTTTATTATCTATTTAGTTTCAACATTTTTTCCAGGTACGCACGTGCGTACTGTATGGAGCATAGTACAGTTGGCTACGCCCCAGGTTAAATCCCCTGTACCAGCTAGCGTTGACCAAATTTGGAAGTCGTTAAAACGAGTTTCAAACAGTTAAGGCGCTTTAAGATATCTAGATAAAGGATAAATTCATAGCACTATTTGATAGAGGTTATAAAAAATATTTACTAGTGTTTGTATGAGTGTGCTTAATATAGGTTATAAAAATGCTGTTTTAGAACAATGTGATTCAAATCGTTATTTTTATATCATATATCTATAGTTTACATCTACATTTTTCCATTTTTCTCTTTTCCTTTTTAGCCATAAGAAATTTTCTTCTTATATAAAGGAGCTTTTCGAATGTTGTGTATAAACTTACCAAACTGTGCTGTTCAGACTTCTTCATTTTTCAATGACCAGGGGCCCGTTTCTCGAAAAGCTGTTCTATGTTTGCCGAGTTGGCATTTAAGATCAAAGTTTTAATAATTTAGAAATTGATACAATTAAATTATCAGTTAACGACGGAAAATTGGCCTGTTTGTGAGCTACGAACTGTGTTACAATTCAACAGGTTTTGATTTCAAAATCTGCCTCCGGACCCGAACAGTTACCGGGCCTTTCGAGAAACGGGCCCCTGGCCTTTGAATATAGAAGCGAGGCTGGAGATGACCTTAAGGAGCGCTTACTATTTGTACGGAAATTTCGATGAAAATTTTCGTCAAATGCTTCTGGAATTTTTGTTGGCACCGAAACAGGAACGGAATTGAGTTTTACCATTTACAAAATACAGGTAAATTTTTCGCTTTCTCTCGACATGAAGCCCGGCACTAGTAATCCAAACAAATGGTACAGAAAATTTCGGTTGTTTCGGGAAAAACGGAAAAAAGGTAATACTTCGAATGGTATTCCTTTTTTTCCGGAAAATTTCCACCGGGATGAACCGTTCCATTTGAATTCTCCGCGAAATTTCCTGGTTTTCCATACAAATGGTAAGCGCTCCTTGTTTGAGTCACAAACCTTAATAAACTGTGTTTTACATGCAACTGATCACAGGTTTCTAGAAAGAGAATGAAACTATTTGCATATAAAAAACAGGAAGGTTTGTAACATGACAACTCCCTTCCATTTAAAGCCAAAGGCACTGCGCACACAACGATAAAATGGCCTGGACCCATTTGTTCAAAGATTAAATAGCGCTATCATTATCCAGTGGACAAGTATTAAGGGAAACCAATTGCGCTATCCAATATATGGCGATTTATCCGGTAGATAACGTTATCCACCTTTTGTACAACTATGGCCTGTTGAGTTGGTTATTAAAATATGAATATAAAGAGAGTTCTTTGTTTTATAGGACCAAAAGTAACAATCTGCATTAAAAGTGTGTGAAATCATGTGTTATTTTTCTCAGTTTTGTGAATTGACGTTGATTAACCCGGGAATAATAATAGGGACTTAAAGAACTTGCGCTCTTTCAGTCTTTATCGCGATTATTCGTACCCACTTACTTTGTCAAATGTAGGCGAACCCTCCTGAAGTTGAATTCCAACGGACCATATCCACGTTCAGAAAGAGAAATAAAATTTCATCGGTGCTTGTTTATGTTCTCCATAAAACGCGAATTAGGCATTTTCACGTTGTACTCGTGCAAAAGCGGCAAAGAAATGTGCAAAAAAAGAATGATGCACGTGCAAACTTTTTGTTGTTTTGCTCATTAAACATTTTTTTTGGCGTTGTGTCGTTGGCTGAAAACCCGTTCAACCTAGCCTGCGTTCTGGTTCATCGGTTATTAAAGTACGAGAAAGCTGAGGTTTTTTAGTGTGTTTTTTCTTTTGTGGTTCGAAAAGTAAGACGAGTTACAGCCACGTGAAAGCTAAACCGAGGTCGAAACAGAACACGCCACTCGCACATTTCCCATACTGCACCTTTTTGCCCTCCAAAATTTTGTGTAAGTATTGTTTTCAATTTCCTTTGGGACAGCTGCATGATATATAGAGCGTCTGCGAACTGGTGCACAATATCGTGTTTGAATCCCTCAGAGTCGCAAAAACATATGTCGGCGTTTTTGATTGGCTAGTCGACTAGGATGTAATTTTGGCGCAGCATTGACAGGCACTCCATAGTTACGAAAGAGAAAACTCTTTGATGATATCACTTTTAAATAACCGATCTTTACAAATCTCAATAAAATAGATAAAAAAATTGTTTCTTTTCAATAATGTAGACCCATTCATTTGTAAATTTCGACGCTGATTTAATTCTGCGATTCCACTTTTGTCGCCATAAATAGCACGGCAAAAGGACTCCAACTGCGTGAGGAGATCTTGTGATGTACACCAGTTTTTAGACCGTTCACTGTCCCCTATTTTTTGGAAGATCGTCATGATTAATAGTCTCCTTTGCAGCCGTTATTAGGGTAGTCACGCAACGCTCCTCCCCAATAACGACCCTAATAACAGCTGCGAAGGAGACTACATGATTGAGCGAATACCGATTCGGGCGGCCATCTTGCCGTTTCCTGATATATGTACCGAGGGGCCGGCTCCCAAAGCAGATTTGACACTCACGATCATCCAAGATGGCCACTCGTAACGCAAAGTCTTTGATCTCGACGATCTTAAGGAAAAATAGGGGACTGTGCATGTATAGTCTAACCAGTCTTTGTTAACTTGTTAAAAGATTTGCTGATACTAATTGTTAGATTGGACGAGGCAGTTTGAAAAGTCTCAGATGCCAATTCCAGCGAAAGCACTGTCTGAATCATACACAGCCCATGAAAGCGAGCATTTCTGGTAGGGCCTTACAGATACCATAGCCAATGAGGCTGGCAACCTGGTGGATGTCGATGTAACGTGCGTGAAATTGTAAAATTAAAGTACCAGTGAAACATTTGGTACATCAATCTTGTGCAAAAAAGCAAGATGGAGTATCTGGGCCATCTGAAGAGCGACGATATCTTATTCTAAGGCTAGTTTTGCCGCGTTGCCAGCATGTAGAATTGATTATTCATGAGGATGTCCGCTTGTTCTTGGTTGTGACCGTTTTGTTCTTTTGCCTATTCTTGTCCTTCGTGAAATACCCTAGACTAGCTGTCCCTGCAAAATGAAATCTTACTGAATTAGATTTTTCTCAAAAAAGTAGGGGGGGGGGGCACACGGCTTATCTCCCCTACTCTTACTCCTACGACATTGATAAAACTCGCCAAAATGTCTTTGAAATAGCTCTAGAGGCATCCTCGGAGACCCAGGGGCAGTTAGTCGGGTCGATAAAAATGTTCGTGGTGAAAGTTTACTGTAAGATCGAGACGAGCCCCTGGGCACTTACTCTTACCGAACCAGTTCCAGAAGCGTTTGAATTGCCTGCTTCTGATTGGCCAGAAAAAATTTTTTCTGGCCAATCAGCGAAGAGAAGCTGCCGGGTGACTCTCGTGTTTTCTTACACGACGTAGTTTTCCTCATCGATCGCCATAGTTGCGTAGCGCGTTCAACGGGGAAAGTTTCTCGACGAAAGTTTCAGAACAAATTGTTAACAACCCGCAAAATTGCAACCTTTAGCACGGCTACAAGAAACAAACACTCTCCGATGAATTTTTAGTGCTGATCTTTCCAAGGTATCGTAAATTTTTAGTGCCGATACGATACGCGATGCATGACTTTCACTTTCCACACCTTAATTTGCTCACATTCTCTAGTATACAACGCCAAGCTTATATTTTAGATGTCCATGTTTGTTGCACGACTTCTGAAACTTTCTTCAGCGTGAAAATTTACGTTGCACGGGCCACGCAACTATGTCGATTGATCGCGGGAATTGCTGGCTTGCTGCAGTGCACGCACCTTCTTGCTTTAGCGCCAAACACCCTTACCGTACGTATAATTTTAAATACAGCCGTTGTGTTTAGTTCGAAATCTCGGTCCGGTTATGTGCTGAATCCTGACTTGTTAAGTGAGGTCGATTTTTGCAGGCTGTGTGGGTTTATTTTTACGGATAAGTGAAGAAAAAAAATGAAGGTGAGTTTGCGAAAATGTTTGAAAGTGGTTGGTGTGAAAGTTTTGGAGGGCGATAAACGCACAGTGTGTAACACGTGTAGGTACAGAGTTGAGAAATCGTGGAAGGGTGGGATGTCTATAAAGATATTTTTGTAGTCACTAAAACTTTACAAGAAGTGAACGCTCTTAAGGAAATTCCAGGGAGAAGAGACCAAGGAATAGCCCGGACACTTTCCAAAGATCCAACTTCAGCTCTTGATTTTAAGGACCTGGGTCTCTGGCTTACTAAACCGCATAAGAGAACCTGGGTTAATCTTCACTGTGATTAGAATTATGGCTAATATAGTAGAAATTAATTTTTAATATAAGATATCTTTTAACAAATACATGTATAAAAGTAATTTCACATAATATGTGATTTTTTGCCAAACTATTTATCTATGATTGACTTGATGTTTCCCCTTACAGACCCCCTCAAACACATCCACAGTGCCATTGTTTTAACTCCCTTGGAATTGATGGTACAAGATTGGACTTATTTTGAAAAAATAATGCTGCAATATTAACAATTTTCCTTTGGTGCATTTGTTTGATATTTCATAACTTCCCTATCATAATTCTCTTCATCTGACAATAATATTCTTCTTTGATAATTCAACACCCTCTTCAGAAAGGTAAAAATCTTCATTGCATGGTCACCATTACACGCAGTGCCTCTAAAATACTTTTGTTTCCTGTAGAAGACAATTAGAGAATACAAATTCTAGAATACAAGCAATGAAGATTTGATTCTTGAAATTCCTGTCACAGATCATCTTGATTTTCGTTAAGCAGACTAACAGTCTTTGGCGCTGATGTCGCAATGTAAGTGGCTTGGAATGATTCTGCTGTTTTCATCACTGTCATCAAAAAAGGAAGGAGTTTTTTCTCTTCTGCAGGTTGTACACTTGATAAAATCTAAAGAAGAAAGACTTTTAGAATTATCGAAAACAGTAAGAGACAATTTCAGCACAGTTCCCTTTTTTCCAGAGTTTTGAAAACAGTTTTTGTATGTTATGTGTAGGCATACCATATTTACTTGTGTATAATGTGCACCCAAATATAATGCACACCCCATTTTTCTAGACAGTTTTCAAATAATATACTCAAGTATACTTGTTGGCCACCTGGTAAAACAAACCCTTTGGGACAGAAAGAATCACCAATAAATACCCCAGCATAAATGTTTATTAACAAATTAAAATAAAATAACATATTACAGCTCCCTAGTATATACATAACTCAAGCAGTATTATAAGTAGACATGTGAACTCCAATAATGATGAAGCAAAAAAAAAATCTCAACAGCTTAAAAATAAAATTAATGTAATGGCATCTGTAGTTCTGTATTATGGGGTGTTTTCCATTTATAATAGGTACGTATTCAATTGCACTATTATCTTAAGCAGTCACAAGGCTTACTTCATCAGTTTTCAATTGTCAATAAATGGTGACAAAAAAAACATGATAATTCTTGTGGAGTGTCTGTCAGCGTTTAGACATAAGATTACTGAGAATCCTTGAATAAAAGCCAGATCTACTGTCAAGTATAATGAGGGTCCTGAAGGGGGGATATCAATCCCATTGAAACTGTTTAACCCTCAATTCTCATTTTTTACATTTTTCCCATTCTCAGTGATAGAATCCCCCTGCCAGTGACTTAAATCCCATTTTCCCAGAGCATCAACATCCCATTTTACCCC